>CAJQUN010000003.1:15729573-16929573 GCA_907163345.1 Haberlea rhodopensis | reverse complement strand
GTGTGGTGTATTATTATTTACCGTCATGTGTTTGACGATGAGATTATGGATGTCGTGTATCGACAGGTACCGTCATATGTTCGACGATGTTATTTGGGAGAACTATGTGGACGCTTGGCGTCATTTTGGTGATTTATACATTCATGTTTATGTATATGGTTGTATGGTTTGAGTGCCGATGGTGGGCACATGGTAGGGTCTGGGTATTTAGTTGACGAGACCTTTTGCCGAGCAGGTTTGCTCGATGGATCATTGATGCATTGTACCGGTGAGAGTACGCATCGTATTATGGAGGTATATTATTGACGAGCAATGATACCCTTGGGTATGCTCGCTGGGATGGCTAAGGCCAAGTGAATGGTGGTAAGAGTAGTCATTGAGGAAACTACTCGCTTGTTATTGTGATGAGGAGTAAACATGGTTACACCCACCCTAAGGGCGTGGAAGAAGTCCTAATGGATTAGGATTGCATGATAATTGAACGTGGACGCCGGGTTGTCCAGTGTGCTTTGGTGTTTTAGAGATATGTTGGGCAATGACCCACAACTCTAATGGTTTGGGCGGTATGGTATACCGGGATGGAATGTGTGTCGCGTTAATAGGTTGGTATAAGCCTATGGGACCAGCGAATCACTAGCCAGGTATTGTTGCAGTGCTTTAGTGTGCTTGTGGTAGCTATTATAATGCTCGTTGGATTCGAGTTTGGTGAATCGTATGGTGATACGATGAGGGTTATGGTAGACTCTTGTAGTCTCTATGTGGCATGGTGTTTGAGGTAGGGAATACCTCACGGGGACGTTATACGTCATTGTTTTGAGGGACTTGTGCTGGGACAGCTCAAGTTTGTTGGTATTACCAACGTGAGTGTCAACAAGTCGTGGTTAGCTCTAGTTGAGCATCCTTGCATATGGCATGCAATGGGAGTCACAATGGTTTGTGAGATATAGTTAGTGGGGTGACACTACTATATTGTTTTTTTTATCTCTTGGAGAGATTTGGATTGTACTGTCTTGGAGACAGCTTGCATCGGTCGTGGTTTGATTGTAAGTCAGCCATGGTAAGCATTACTGATGTTGGACCGAGTAATGGATTTCTTACCTCGGTGAGACGTTTGAGGAGACGTCTTCGGGGAGATGCTCGATTTTGGAGTACTATGGTATTAGTACAGAGCATCGTTGGGATGTGTATACATGGCGTATACGGATTTTGGATCGGGTAATGATAGTCTTGATGCACTACTCTAACCAGTTGTGTATTTCTGGGTTCCGGGATATGTTTTGGTATAAATATACCCAGGTTTCCGAACGGTGGTTCGAGGATTGGAGAATCATGGATTCATGACTTTTTCCTTGAGAGGGAGACGGTATTATGATTCCTACCGGTTGAATCTTTTGGGGAGATTCGTTATTTTGGTTCGTGTGGTGGTGATGTTGAAATCACACCCTTTGGTTTTGGTTTGTCAACCATCATTCTCCGTGGGGTGAGAATAATCGAGGTTTGACAGTTGGCTTTGGGATGTGGGTATGATTGGAGATACCCGAGTCTATTGCATTGTGTATGCATGTTGTGTGGGTGTATGGGCATGTATGCCGTGTGTGTATACGAATGCCAACCTTATTTTGTTCATTGTGGAACGCCGAGTGTGTATACTTGGTTTAGTGGATCTCCGGTGTGAGATTGTGGAACCTCGAGATCGGTAATCTCGATGGCACGATGCATTCTGATGAATGATCGTGAGGGTTGTTGATTCCCCTGAGGAGGGATCGACGTGTTTTGGAATCATGGTGGTTTTTGTCGGATAATTCGATAGCCTTCCTATTTTAGGATTGTTGGATCCAAGGATAAATGAGGGATGGCTGAGATTCAGATTTGTTTAGTGTCATGGTTAACACGTGTGTAGGAATGCATTTGGTTGCCTTGCATGTCCCCTATGGAACTTGAGACTTGGTGGAGTCTTGATGGTGTGTCGGGACCAAGATATGATTTCTTGGAACACACCGGTGTAAACATCCTCGGTGATGTATTTTGTGTGGATCAGTGACCGTGGGTAACCCGGTCCGGGTTGCAAGTGGTGCAACTACTCCTTTGGAGGAGATGGGCTGGGAAGCGAAAACTGGTTTCTTTCTGTGGGTATACTGTCGTATGCTAGTAGTCCTCATCATAACGATGCGTGTTAAGCATCGTGGACAAGTAATGGAGATATCATGGGGAGATATCTATGTCGAGATTAATGAAGGTTTGGTTGAGTTTCAGTCATGGTGGACTGACTTCTGGGACGATTCACGTCGAGGTATGTTGTTATCTTTCGGGTTGTATTGGTTTTGGCGTTTGCTCTATTTTAGGTCTTAGTGCGAGACTGGTATTCTCGCAGTTGTTAATTCAATTCTAAGGTGGTTCAGAATCGGGGTCTTGGCTTTGTTTTGTTTGTGTAGTCCTGGTGTTACGTGGAGTACACCGGTGCAATTTCGGGGACGAAATTTTATTAGTGGGGGATAATTGTGATGTCTGGGAATTACTGGTGTTAATCCCGGTATGGTATTAATCATTGATGGATTTTTTAATTGTAGCAATTAGGAATTAATTGCGGTTTGGGTCTCCCGAGGTTGTTAGATTGGGGCATTTGTGATCGTTGGATCCAAAGGTTGAGATTGTATTCTCATTTTGGTGGAAAGCCTATGATTTGGGTTTTTAGTGGGACTTGGAGTCCGGGGTGCCTTGTGTTGGGGCCAGTCTGGGGATTTGATGTTGGAGAGTGAGTTTTTGAAAACAGATGATTTTTAATGAATCATGATGTATTTGCGGAGGTTTTGGTGTGTTGGGGTATTTTGCTATATACCCGTTGGACTCGGGATTCCGTCATTTGGAATCCATTTCTCTCCTCTCCTCCCCCTCTCACGCCACCTTCGCCCCAAACCCTTCCCCTTCCCTTTGGTTGAAGCAAAATCGTTAGAACTCGATTATGGGGGCCGGATTTCTTGAAGAAAGATAGGTAATATTCTTCTCCTCTCTTTTGGCTTCAATTTGATTGTGGTTTTGTGTTGTGTGGTTGAGTTTTGGGTTGGTTATGGCATTTGGGGGTTTTGGGTTAAAATCCAAAATGTTGATTTCAGTGTTTTCATGGAGTTTAATTGTTGTATTTGAGGCTTTGAGGTGGTATGGGGTGTTGGTTTGGAGTTGGGTGTGAAAAACACCATTAGAACTCGAGTTTTTCGAAAAATCGCAGTCCGCGATCGATCTTGGCGAGGCGCCGATCGATCGCGACATGCTACTGGAATTTGTGGAAGATGTACAGTATCGGCGATCGATCGCGAAAAGGGGGCGATCGATCGCGAGGGTCTCAGCGATCGATCGCGAGATGTGGCGATCGATCGCGGATTGATTTTTTCGGGCAGTAGGCTTGCGCGATCGATCGCGCCTGATGGGCGATCGATCGCGGCACTGTTCACCTGCATGGATTTTCGAATATGTTGGAAAATGTTGGGATTTTGGAACCGAGGTCTAAAGGGCCGACTTCCGGAGTGTTGTTCACATTCCAATGAGAATGTTAGGCTTTTAAAATGGTTTGATTGGAACCAAGCTTATTAAACGGAATTTTTGGTTGGGTTTTTGGCTATCTGTTAATCATATAAAATGGTATATTTTGGGTAGTATGCATGCTTAGCCGGGGGGCTTTTATTTTGGTAATCGTCATGGATTGACGATATGATTGGGAGTCTTGAACGTGCGTGGGCACGTGATCGCATGCTTATTCTAGATTTTGAGTCGTTTATGTGTTTTAGCACATATTTCTCTAGGCATGGGACTCAAGGAAGGTTTGGCTTGGACTACGGAGACTTAAGGTACGTGGGACGTACGAGCATAGCCTATTATAGTATTGCAACTGTAATATGCATGGTTTGTGATAATGGTATTAAATGGGCATTGGAATACATGGTGTATGGTAATTGTACTATATGGACATTACAATATCTGGCATGTGGTCTGGCATGTGGTAATTACATTGGATAAATATTGAGATGCATGGTGCACTATATTTACTTCAAATGGATAATGATATGCATGGTAAACGGTCTTTGCCTTCAATGGATATATATATATATATTGGGAATCATACAGTGCCGCCTTCGAGCGAGCAATGATTCGGAATGCGGTCGCCATTGGGCGACCATCGGTTATGACGCCGCTATTGTTGAGCGTGCGCGAGGTTTAGTATGCCGCTATTGTGGAGCGAGCAATGAAATAAGAACATGGAATTGTTGGTTAGATATATGCGATATCTATAGTCTTTTACATTATGTTCTTATCCCTTTGATTATGGAACTGGTATAATAGAACGGTATTAGTTAATCTATGTGACGATTAACTGGCTTTGGGAATTTGATGAGTTTGGTTATTTTGAGAACAGGGACAATACAGGGGGATCCCGGATGAGGGTATTGTCATCCAGGGAGTATCATTTAAATTATGGCATTTACATTCTGTAAATTATGAATTGCAATATTATTATTTTGTGATTGGTGGTATTGGTATGCTCACCCCGTGTGGGGGCTGTCTCTGTTGGGGCAGGTAACACAGGTGTAGCGGCTTTGGAGTCGAGCTCGGGCTTTTGGTTAGAGGTACTTCCAGGATCGAGGTACCAGAGCTGGCTGGATGGACGCTCAGATCCAGTGTTGAGATCGAGTTGTGTTTGGAAGGTGCTTCCAGGATAGAAGTACCAGTAGCGGTATCCGGTATAGTGTTTTATGCATCAAATACACGTTTATTCATTGAGTACACCTTACGTGTATATGGGATGTATAAATGGGCTATGGCCTCTTTCTGTTCATTATGGTTGCATGCAATTAATTATGGAAATTGCTAAATGAACTAAGAGCATATTAGTGTATTATGTGGGTGCATGTTATGTGAATAATAATGGTAGGGGGAATTTGAATATTGGGAATTGAATGCAAGAAATTTTTCTGGGTAGCATACGGTGTTGCACTTGCATAGGGTTTTTCCTCTGATGGTATGATTATATGCACTCATGGTATGGCTTAATGCACTAATTACGGGTTAAGGGCACGGGGGTCCTTACAGAGAGGCAGTGGCCAATCCAAGGGTTAGGCGATCGATCGCCATGTTTGGCGCGATCGATCGCCGCGAAGGAAAAATTGAGGCGATCGATCGCCTCAGCCAAGCGATCGATCGCCAACTGTGGAATTTTGGGAAATGCTTTCTTTTGTCGAATTTTTGGTATTTGACTATTAATATGGGGTTGTGTGATTGTGTAGTACCATCCCAGGTAGCAACGCAACCAAGGAACTGAAGCCATATCAATTCCACTTTTGGAAAGGTACGTAGAGGACGTACGGGCACCCAACGGTACATGTATCTAATATACTCATTGTTTATGCATTGTGGATGCGAGTATATATGTGATTATGCATTGTGGATGCAAATACATGTTGAATTATGCATGATGATTGTAGATGCATATGATTATTGGTGCACATCCCATGAGTCGTGGTCATCCCTTGATGATTTTAATGCTTGCCGCTATTTGTTTTGGTTCCGCTAAATGTGAAGCGAGGGGTGGGAGCGCCGCATGTCACATTTGAGCGTGGTTATCATATAGGGCGAGGAAAGGATATTTGCCGCTCAATGTGAGGCGAGGGGTGGGAGTACCGCATGTCCATTGAAGCAAGGTTATTCTATGCCGCCTATATGTAAATAAGCGAGGGGCATTAAAATACATTGTGATGGACAGACTAGGGAATGGTGACCGGTATTTGATATTGATGAGATGGTATTATGTCATGACATGTGTAGACCATTAAAAATAATCTATTGATTATACTCATGAGTTATGGTACAGGGACAACCAAACGGGAAGCGTTTGAAATGCATGGGAAAAACAGGAAGTGTTTTATTATGATTATGCATTTACGCTTTATATTCATATTGTGTTGTACATGAATGATATCATTGCTCATGTTTGGGGTTGTCCTTGTAGGTACTTTTGGCATGATATGAAGGAGGCTAAGATGGGTTGAGACCGTGAGCTTGAAGAGCACTTTTGGTAGATGAAGGACAGGATTATTTTGTATAGTGTCTACTATAGGAGTAGTGTAAAACTATAACTGATAACATTCTTTTGATGGGGAATGTAATTAATCCATTGATAGTCCTCATTTTGGCATGTAACTTTTAGGCTCATAGCCTCAACACCATTAATTCACTCTGATCATTTATATTAGCTCTAATTATGCCTTTGATCCGCACTTAAGGATTAGGGTCCTTACATTAGTGGTATCAGAGCAGTGGTTAGAGAACCCGGGAACGAGTGAAGGGTAGCCTTAGCATGATTGGCTAGGTGCTTACATTTGAGGCATGTTTATGCATGTGGTGCATATTGATGTATATTCTGTTATACTAACATGCTTATTATCATTCCTGTTATCTAACGGCATAACATATATATTTGTTTTGGAATTGTTGTTAACCTTTGTGTTACAGCATGGCTGCTATGAATGCGGGGAACCTTAACGAAGAAGTTGGCGATGTGGGCAGTGTTAACGCTAGCGTTGGACAAGTGAACCCTATACCTCCACCAGCAGTAGGCATGGAGCCAGTGGCTCAGTTATTGCTACCCGGTGAGATTAACTTGACTCAGTTTCTGTCTTACCACCCGCCCCGGTTTGAGGGAACAGAATCAGGGGAGGAAGCTGAGGAGTGGCTGGAGAGACTTGAGCAGATATTTGTGTCGGCTCCTTGTGCTGTTATAGCGTGGCTGAGGCTGGCGGAGTTCCAGTTAGCAAAGAAACCTCTAATGTGGTGGAGGGGCACTGTAATGGAGCTAAGAGCACTGGGTACTGTGATTGATTGGACACTCTTCAGGACCCGGTTTCTGAACCGGTACTTCTCCGCAGCGGCGAGACAGACGAAGGAGGACGAGTTTACAAGTTTGAAATAGGGGAACATGACAGTGTCAGACTATGCCATGCGGTACTCTTCGTTGCTGAGGTATGTTCCCCACATTGCCACCAATGGGCACGCAAAGAAGAGGAATTTTATGAAGGGGTTGCGACCGGAGCTCTATGACCGGGTTATCACCAATAACCCAACTTCTTTTGATGATGCTCTCACAAGAGCGGAGCTTGCCGAGCTTGGAGTGGGAGCTTATCCTAGTGCTATGCCACCACAAGTACCACAATAGAGACAAGCTATTGACAGCTTGAGGCCCCGGGGAGAGCCATTTAAACCTCGTGGTGCCTCTTCAACTTCACGGTTTGGTGGAAAGAAGTTCTTTGGTCAGAAACAGGAGAACAAAAAGAATTGGTCGGCCAATCGAGGGTCTTCACAAGGGAATAGATCGGGGGAGCCAAGGTGCGACAATTGTGGAGGACCACATTCTTCAAGTAAGTGCCCTGCCTGTTATAGCTGTGGCAAGATGGGCCACATCTCTCGGTATTGCCCCACCCGGGGAGGACAGTCAGAGTTTCGGGGCAACAGGCCGAGGTTTGATGACAGGACAGTACACCAGAGGCAGCAGTTTGGGCCTCGACCATCGGGAGGTCAGACAGTGGGACCGCCCCAGGGACAAGTGTATGCGCTGACTAGAGAGCAGGCCCAGGCAGCCCCAGAGGAGGTGATCGCCGGTACGTGTCATTTATTTACGTACCCTGCTTTTATTTTGATAGATACAGGTGCCTCCCACTCTTTTGTATCTGTTGGCTTTGTGGAGAGACACCATATGCGCACGTCTTCTATACCCACGCCTCTCCTTGTCTCGACACCCACTGGAAGAAATGTCGTTGCTGATCAGTTCATGGCAGATTGCCTCATTTATTTTGAGGGCAACGAGTTGAAGACAGACTTGATTGTGTTGGGTATGTCGGACTTCGACTGCATCTTGGGCATTGATATTCTGAACAGATATCAGGCAGTGGTAGATTGCCGACAGAAGACAGTGAAGTTCAGACCTGATTTGGGTAATCAGTGGACTTTTTATGGCAACGGTTCTCGTGCGAAGATTCCGTTGATTTCAGCGATCAAGATGACTCAGCTGTTGGAACGTGGCCACACGGGCTATCTCATCTATGCCGTGGACACGTCTGGGAAGAATAAGGAATTGAGAGTTGAGGATGTACCAGTCGTGGCAGAATTTGCTGATGTATTCCCAGAAGAGATCCCAGGATTCCCACCGGCTAGGGAAGTTGAGTTTGGGATCGAGTTGTTACCGGGGACATCCGCTATCTCTCGTGCACCTTACAGGATGGCACCGGCGGAGTTGAGGGAATTGAAGGAACAGTTGCAGGATTTCCTTGACAAGGGATATATACGCCCGAGCGTATCGCCATGGATCACACCGGTTCTCTTTGTGAAGAAGAAGGACGGTTCGATGCGGTTGTGCATCGATTACCGGCAACTGAATAAAGCCACAGTAAAGAACAAGTATCCTCTCCCAAGGATTGATCATCTGTTTGACCAGTTGTAAGGTACCAGACTGTATAGCAAGATTGATTTGAGGTCCGGGTACCATCAGATTCGAGTCAGAGAGGAAGATGTACAGAAGACAGCGTTTCGGACTCGATATGGACATTATGAGTTCCTAGTGATGCCGTTCGTGTGGCGAATGCTCCAGCGGTCTTTATGAGCTTGATGAACAGAGTGTTTCAGCCGTATCTTGATCAGTTCGTCATCGTGTTCATCGACGACATTCTCATCTATTCCCGGAGCGAGGAAGAGCACGTGGAACACTTGAGGACAGTGCTCCAGATTCTCCGAGATCACCAGTTGTATGCCAGGCTCAGTAAGTGTGAGTTTTGGTTGAGCAGTGTAGTATTTCTGGGCCATGTCATATCGAGCAGCGGAATATCAGTGGATCCCAGGAAGATCGAAGCTGTGATGGAGTGGGCTGCCCCCACTTCTGTGCCTGAGATTCGGAGCTTCCTTGGTTTGGCCGGTTATTATCGACGCTTCGTCGAGGGCTTTTCGAAGATTGCCAAGCCGTTGACACAGTTGACCCAGAAAGGAGTACCTTTCTTTTGGTCAGAAGCTTGTGAGGAGAGCTTCCAGGAGTTGAAGCACCGTTTGACGACGGCGCCAGTGTTAGTGATCCCTACGGAGAACTCCAGATTTGTTTTGTATACCGATGCATCACTTCAGGGCCTTGGGTGTGTACTGATGCAAGATAGGCATGTGGTAGCTTATGCATCGAGGCAGCTGAAGCCGCATGGGACGAGATACCCAGTCCATGACTTGGAACTGGCGGCTATCATCTTCGCCCTGAAGATTTGGAGACATTATTTGTATGGTACTTCGTTTACCATTTATACGGATCACAAGAGCCTCAAGTTTTTATTCACTCAGGCAGAGCTGAACATGAGGCAGAGGAGGTGGATGGACTTACTCAAGGACTATGATTGTGAGATTGAGTACCATCCCGGAAAAGCTAATTTGACAGCAGATGCTTTGAGCCGGAAAGTAAGGAGTTCTGCTGAGGACGTCATCCATTTGTCAGCCATGATGACCTCCTATCCATCTGGGCTATGATTTCGACATAGATGCATCACCTGTGTATGTATCGACCTTGTTAGCTGAGCCAGATATCTATGAGAACATTAGGAGAGCTCAGAGGTCAGATGATGAGGTCCATAGGTGGTTATCTTTAGTACATCTTGGTCAGCCAACGAAATTCAGAGTGGCCGATGACGGATCTTTGAGATTGGGTAACCGTTGGGTGGTTCCGAGTACGCCGGAGTTGCGTAGAGGGATCTTGGAGCGAGCTCATAGTAGCAGACTTAGCATCCACCCAGGCGGGAAGAAGATGTATAAAGATCTACGTGGTCAGTTTTTGTGGAAAAGGCGTCGCTTTTGTAAAGAGGTGCTTGATCTGCCAGCAGGTTAAGGCAGAGAGGCAGAGACCTGGCGGCGAGTTGAAAAGCTTGGAGATACCGAAGTGGAAGTGGGAACACATTTCCATGGACTTCGTGACTCACCTGCCGAGGAGTGCTTCAGGCTTTGATGCTATTTGGGTGATTGTGGATCGATTGACTAAGGTAGCTCATTTCATCCCCTATAGCATGACTTTCACCTTTTTGATGATGGCGCAGTTGTATATTCGAGATGTGGTGAGATTGCATGGGATCCCCATTTCCATAGTGTCTGATCGAGATCCGCGATTCACATCTCATTTTTGGGAAGGTCTTCAGTCAGCCTTGGGAACTGAAGTTAGATTGAGCACTGCTTATCATCCTCAGACGGATGGCCAGACCGAGCGTACTATTCAGACGCTCGAGGACATGTTGAGAGCTTGCGTTTTGGAGTTCGATGTTTCTTGGCAAGATTCAGTGCCTTTGGTAGAGTTCTCTTATAATAACAGCTACCAGGCGAGTATTCAGATGGCTCCTTTTGAAGCTCTTTATGGCAGACGGTGTAGATCACCCTTGTGTTGGGATGATTTGGACCGCAAATCGGTCGGAGGACCGGAGTTGATTCGGGAGATGGAAGAGAAGATAAAGATGATAAGGCAGAAAATGAAAGCAGCCCAGGACAGACAGGCAGCTTATGCGAATAAACGGCGGAGACCGTTGGAATTTCAGTTGGGAGATAAGGTCTTTTTGAAGATCTCGCCTTTCAGAGGCGTTGTGCGATTTGGGATGCGCGGGACTGTCTCCGAGGTATGTTGGACCGTACGAGATTTTGCAGCGCATTGGCACCTTAGCTTACCGACTAGCTCTGCCACCTTCTTTATCTGGTATACATGACGTGTTTCATGTATCGATGTTGCGGAAGTATGAGCCGGATCCGTCGCATGTATTACAACCTTCCGAAGTTCAGTTAGAGTCCGATGTGTCTTATGTGGAACGGCCTGTCAGAATTCTGGATCGAGCAGACCGTAGACTTCGGAACAAAGTGATACCTATGATCAAGGTTCAGTGGGATCGCAGGGGTGTCGAGGAGGCTACGTGGGAGACGGAACGGCATATGGTGCAGCACTACCCGGAACTATTCTCTGGTATGTGATTATGTTTAGTTTCTGTTTGGGGGTAAGTGCATGTGATTTCGAGGACAAAATCTTATAAGTAGGGGAGTATTGTGATATCCCCGAAATGATTAATGGCAATCTGAGCATTAATTGTGTTTATATGGTTAATCATGGTGGTAATTAATTGATTTTGTGCTGGATTTATTTAATGTGTGGAAATGCATGGTCACATGGAAAGGATGACCCGGGAGTGCATTTCAGGGTGCATGTTGTGCATGTTGGGGAAAATTGCTTTTAGCATGATTTATTTGCCATGGCTAGCAATTAATTGGAAATCATGAGTTTAATTGATATTTTGGTGCATTTTGGATTAATGCTTTTGAAAATATCATGTTGGGGTGTTATATACACCATGGGTTTGTGGATGCATTTTAATTTAAACTCAAACCCTTATACCCCAACCCCCACCTTTACCAAATCATTTTACCTTTACCAAACTACACCACCCAAACCCTCATTTCCCTCATTTTCGAGTTTGTGCTCAAGGGTAAAGGAAATCCTTCCAAAAATCTTGATTTGTGGAGTTTATTGGGAGATTTGAGGTCCCCAAGAGGTATGGATACCTCATTGTTGATTTTGTAAGGTTTTATTTAAGTTTGGTATGGTTTTGAAGGATTTTAAAATGGGTTTGTGTTGGGTTGTTGTGGTTTTGGTTGAGGGTTGAATTTATGTTTGTTTTGAGGTGTATTTTGAAGGTTTATATTGTTATTTATGTTGTTGGTTTGATGGTTTAAGTGTTGGTATGGATTGGAAGGTTTTGGTATGCAAAAATGGTGAAAAATCGCGAGTCTGTGCGAGGCGATCGACCGCCTGAAATGGGGCGATCGATCGCCGATGGGCAGTACCAAATTTGCGGGACACGCGATCGATCGCCTGATATGAGGCGACCGATCGCCGAGAGGCAGTGGCCAATCCAAGGGTTAGGCGATCGATCGCCATGTTTGGCGCGATCGATCGCCGCGAAGGAAAAATTGAGGCGATCGATCGCCTCAGCCAAGCGATCGATCGCCAACTGTGGAATTTTGGGAAATGCTTTCTTTTGTCGAATTTTTGGTATTTGACTATTATTTGGCTTCTAATATGGGGTTGTGTGATTGTGTAGAACCATCCCAGGTAGCAACGCAACCAAGGAACTGAAGCCATATCAATTCCACTTTTGGAAAGGTACGTAGAGGACGTACGGGCACCCAATGGTACATGTATCCAATATACTCATTGTTTATGCATTTTGGATGCGAGTATATATGTGATTATGCATTGTGGATGCAAATACATGTTGAATTATGCATGATGATTGTAGATGCATATGATTATTGGTGCACATCCCATGAGTCGTGGTCATCCCTTGATGATTTTAATGCTTGCCGCTATTTGTTTTGGTTCCGCTAAATGTGAAGCGAGGGGTGGGAGCGCCGCATGTCACATTTGAGCGTGGTTATCATATAGGGCGAGGAAAGGATATTTGCCGCTCAATGTGAGGCGAGGGGTGGGAGTACCGCATGTCCATTGAAGCGAGGTTATTCTATGCCGCCTATATGTAAATAAGCGAGGGGCATTAAAATACATTGTGATGGACAGACTAGGGAATGGTGACCGGTATATGATATTGATGAGATGGTATTATGTCATGACATGTGTAGACCATTAAAAATAATCTATTGATTATACTCATGCGTTATGGTACAGGGACAACCAAACGGGAAGCGTTTGAAATGCATGGGAAAAACATGAAGTGTTTTATTATGATTATGCATTTACGCTTTATATTCATATTGTGTTGTATATGAATGATATCATTGCTCATGTTTGGGGGTTGTCCTTGTAGGTACTTTTGGCATGATATGAAGGGGGCTAAGACGGGTTGAGACCGTGAGCTTGAAGAGCACTTTTGGTAGATGAAGGACAGGATTATTTTGTATAGTGTCTACCCTAGGAGTAGTGTAAAACTATAACTGATAACATTCTTTTGATGGGGAATGTAATTAATCCATTGATAGTCCTCATTTTGGCATGTAACTTTTAGGCTCATAGCCTCAATACGATTAATTCACTCTGATCATTTATATTAGCTCTAATTATGCCTTTGATCCGCACTTAAGGATTAGGGTCCTTACAAATACACTACCGTAACAATGGCTAGGGATCGGCTATTCTATTGGCGATGGATGCCGCCGGGTATTCATAGCGATGGTTCATTCCGCTATTCTATTGGCGATGGTTTATGCCGCCGGGTATTCATAGCGATGGTTCATTCCGCTATTCTATTGGCGATGGTTTATGCCGCCGGGTATTCATAGCGATGGTTCATTCCGCTATTCTAGTGGCGATGGTTCGTGCCACCGAGTATTATATAGCGACGGGTCATTCCGCTACATCTATGGCGATGGTTCATGCCGCCGGATATCTATAGTGATGTTTTATGTTGCTGACTCTATGACGAGGGATTATGCCGATTATTCTATAGCGACGGGTTATACCGCTATGTACATGACACTGGATTACGCCACCTACGAGCGATGGGTGCTGATTACGTACCACTGTTGGATGACGGAGACAGGTATGCCGCTATATTGTTAGCAATGAGGTATGGCATATTACTGTTCATTTAGCACTATTGTGGATATCATGCGTTGATTTACTTATGTTGTCATGTACTTGACGATGAGATTATGGACGTCGTGTATCGACATATACCGTCACGAGTCGACGATGTTATTTCAAAGTCATATGTTGACAGGTACCGTCATGGGATGACGATGACATAGTGGATGTTCTATGTAGACGTGTAGCGTCGTTTTGATGATTAATACATTTATGTTTGTTTATTTGGTTGTATGGTTTGGGTGCCTTTGGTGGGCACATGGTAGTGTCTGGGTCACTAGTTGACGAGACCATTATACCGAGCAGGTTGCTCGAAGAATTTTTGGGTGCGCCGTACAGGAATGGTACCGCAGCACATATTCGGAGTATATTGTTCGAGTGATGATATCCTTTGGGTATACTCGCTGGTTTGGCTTAGGCCAAGTGATTGGTGGCAAGAGTAGTCATTGAGGAAACTACTCGCTTGTTGTTGTGATGTACGGTAGGCGTGGTCACACCCACCCTGAGGGTGTGGGATATGTCCTAATGGATTAGGATTGCTTCGTGGTTGAGCAAGGACACCGGGATGTCCATTATGCCTTGGTGTTTTAAGAGATATGTGGGTGATGACCCACAACTCTAATGGTTGTACGGTATGGTATACCGGAATGGGACGTGTGTCACGTTGATAGGTTGGTATGAGCCTAAGGGACCAGAGAGTTGCTAGCCAGGTATTGTTTCAGTGTTATAGTGTGCTTGTGATAGCCATTATACTGCTCGTGTGATTCGAGTTCAGTGAATCGTATGATGATACGATGAGGACTTTTGGTAGACTCTTGTAGTCTCTTTGTGGCATGATAATTGAGGCATGGAATACCTCACGGAGACGTTTATACGTCAAATGTTTTAAGGGACTTTTTTTGGGACAACTCAATTTCTGTTGGAAATACCAACGTGAGCGTCGACAAGTCGTATTAGCTCTGGTTGAGCATCTTTGCATATGGTATGCGACGGAAGTCACAATTGGAATTGTGTGGTATAGTCAGTGGGTGACACTACTATATTGACTTTATCTCTTGACGAGATCTGGATTGTACTGTCATGGAGACAGCTAGTATTTGTTGAGGGTTGATCGTGAATCAACTAGGGTAAGCCCTACTAGTGTTGGACTAGGTAATGGCTTCGTACTTCCAGTGAGACGTTCGAGGAGACGTCTCCGGAGTGATGCTCGAGTTGTGTGGTACTATGGCAATAGTACAGGGCATCGTTGGTTGAGTATACCTGGCGTATACGAATTTCGATTTGATAATAGTGGCTTCGATGCACTATTCTGAACCAGTCGCATATTTTTGGTTCCGAGATATATGTTGGTATGTATATATCTAGTTTTTCGGACGGCGGTTCGAGGTTGGAGGGTCATGGATTCATGACACTACCCTTGTGGGAAAGGCGGTATTGATATACCTGCCGGTTTGAATCTTTTGGGAGATTCGTTGCTTTGGTTATGTGATGTTGATGTTGAAATCACACCCTTTGGCTTTGGTCTGTTGACCACTATTCTCCGTGGAGTGAGAATAATCGAGGTTCGGCCGTAGGTTTTGGGACTTTGGGTATGTTTGGAGATACCCGAGTCTATTGCTTTGAGTGTGCCTGTTGTGTTGGTGCTTAGACATGTATACCCGTGTGTGTATACGAATGCCAAGTCTATTTCGTTCCTTGTTGAACGTCGGGTAGTGTGCTTGGTTTGATGAATCTCCGGTGGGAGATTGTGGCAATTCGAGATCGGTAATCTCGATGACACGATACATTCTGATGAATGATCGTGAGGGTTGTTTGACTTCCCCTGAGGAGGGATTGTCGTGTTTTGGAACCATGGTAGTTCTTGTTGGATAATTCGATAGCCTTCCTGTTTTAGGATTGTTGAATCCCAGGATAAATGAGGGATGACCAGGACTCGGATTTGTTTAGTGTCACGGTCGACACGTGTTTGGGAATGCAATTGTTTGTCTTGCATGTCCCCTGTGGAACTTGAGACCTTGTAGAGTCTCGATAGTGTGTTTTGGACCAAGATGGGACTTCTTGGAACACATGGTTGTAGTCATCTGTAGTGGTGCGTTTTGTGTGGATTAGTGACCGTGGTTTACCCGATCCGGGTTGCCAGGGGTACAACTACTCCTTTGGAGGAGATGTGCGGGAAAGTGAAACCGGATTTTCCGGGGGTATACTGATTGTATACTAGTGGTTCCCATCTTAACGATGTGTGTTAAGCGTCGTGGGCGAGTGGTAGATATCATGGAGAGATATCTATGTTAGAACCAATGGGGTTTTGATTGATTTACAGTCGTGGTGGACTGACTTCCGGGACGATTCACATCGAGGTATGTTGTTATCTTTCGGGTTGATATTGGTTTTGGCGTTTGCTCTATTTTAGATCTTTGTGCGAGATTGGTGTTCTCGCAGTTGATGATTCGATTCTAATGAGGTCCAGAATCGGGGTTGTGGCGTGGCTTTGTTTGTGTAGTCCTGGTGTTACGTAGAGTACGCCGGTGCAAATTTCGAGGACGAAATTTTATTAGTGGGGGATAATTGTGATGTCCGGGGATTAATGGTGTTAATCCCGGTGTGGTATTAATCCTTGATGGATTTTATTATGGCAATTAGGAATTAATTGCGGTTTTGGGTCTCCCGATGATGTATAATCGGGCATTTGGGATCGCTGGATCCAAAGGTTGAGATTGTATTCTCATTTCGATGGAAAACCTATGAGTTGGGTTTTCGGTGGGACTTGGAGTCCGGGGTGCTTTTGTTGGGGCTGGTTTGGGGATTTGGTGTTGGAGATAGAGTTTTTGAAAACAGATGATTTTTAATGAATCATGATGTAGTTGTGAAGGTATTGGTGTGTTGGGGTATTTTTGCTATATTTACCTGTTGGACTCGGGATTCCGTCATTTGGAATCCATTTTCCTCTCCTCTCTCCCCTCTCCTGCGATAACCACCCCCAAAACCCTTCCCCTTTTTCCCCTTCAACAAAATCGTTGGGAACACGATTTAGGGGCCGGATTTCTTGAAGAAAAGCTGGTAATCTCTTCCTCCTCTCTTGTAGCTTTGATTTGATAGTAATTTTATTGATTTTGGTTAAGTTTTGAGGTTGGTTTGGGTTGGGTGATTTTGATGAAAATCTTGGAATCTCTTGGGTTTGTTTTAATTCAAGTCTAACACCCTTCTTGGAGGTTCTTGGGTGTTGTTTTGTTGTGGTTTTGAGTTGGGAGGAGTTGGGGTATGATTTGTGGAGGTTTCAAGCTTTTAAAAATGGTGGTTTTCGAGTTACAGGGCATGGCGATCGATCGCCCGTAGCAGGCGACCGATCGCATGCAGGCAGAGCGCTTTTCAGCATTGTGGCGATCGATCACCACTTTTAAAGCGATCGGTCGCCTCGCGCCAGAGAGGTCTGGCGATCGATTGCCATATCGAGCGATCGATCGCCAAGGGGCTAGCGATCGATCGCCCGGTATAGCGATCGATCGCCAAGGGGCTAGCGATCGATCGCCCGGTATAGCGATCGATCGCCAGCAGGTGATTTTTGGAATTCTTGGCTTTTTCGTGGGATTTTGGATTTGCGACTTAAATGGTCGGCTTCCGGGGCAATGTTCTCATTCCAATGGGAATGCTAGACTTTTAAAATGGTTTGGTTGGAGCCAAGTAAATTAAATGGAATTCTCGGATGAATTCTTGGCTGTGATATCCCCGAAATAATTAATTACATTTTGGACGTTAATTATGTTTATGCAATATTATGGTGATAATTAGATTATATGTTGGGACTAATTATCTTGGTACAATGCTTGTCACATGGTAGGAGTGACCCGGTAGAACATTTCGGGATGCATGTTATACATGTGAGGAATTTTGGGTGTTAAAATGGTTTGAATGATATGGATTGTGTTCATTTAGGTAAAACATGATTTTAATGGTATTTTGGTGCATTGTGGTAAAATGCTTTTAAAATATCATGTTGGGGTATATTATATACCATGCTTGTGTCTTGTTACACATTTGAAACCATAACATCATTTGAAACCATAGCATGGTATAAGCCACTTGCTCACTTTATATCAAATCCTTTCCATCACCTTTAAGTCAAAACCCACCTGCACCTTCTATCTTGCAAGAAAGACTTTCCATTTTCGTTTCTGCATCAAAAGGAAAGGGGAAAACTTGGTGAAAGGGTTCATTTGGTGTTTTCTTGCTAGAAACTTGGAGCTCAAAGGGTAAGCTACCACCTTGGTTGAGTTTTGTTGAGTTTTGATTGGGTTTATAGCTTATTTTTGGGGATTTAAGGGTGGATCTTGGTCCAACATCTTGTTATGTTTGGAAGTTGCATTTTTAAGGTTGTTTTATGGCTTTAAGTTGAGCATGGTGGTTGTTCTTGGTTGTGCTTGTGTATAGGTGAGGTTGGAAGCTCATTTAAGGAAATTTCTCGCGTGAACAGGGCGTCTCGATCGATCGGAAAATGGGTCCGATCGATCGAGCAAGGCAGTGTCTGCCCAAGGCGAGGAATGAGCTTACCGATCGATCGAGATTTTGTCCCGATCGATCGGTGTGTGTAATCTCGATCGATCGAGATAAACTCTCGATCGATCGGCGGAGGCAGTACTTGGATGCCTGTTTTCCTTCACTTGGCGATCGATCGGGACTTGGGGCCGATCGATCGGAAGGCTTATAAATGTGAATTTTGGGATTTTGTTCTAAATATTGATGTTTTTGGTAATGGTTCAATTATGGGTTTCTAATATGGATTCATGTGATTGTGTAGAACCATCCCAGGTAGCCACACAACAAAGGAGATAAAGTTCCACAATATCTCCACTTTTGGAACCAAGGTACGTAGTGAGACGTACGAGCATCGGACGGTAAAATGTATCTATTACGCTTTGTATTGATTATGCACTATGGTTGTGCACATGGAATTGATTATGCATTGTGGTTGCATATGGGGTAATGTTTATACATCATGGATTGTATACATGATTGGTCATGCATTTTGGTTGCATGTGTATATTGGATGCATTGTTGCATGTGATTGTGAGTCAGGAAGTATATTCCAGTAATGAAGAATACTTACCGCTAGTGGCGTAGCGATGTGAATACTTGCCGCTGTCATACCGTAGCGATGAGAGAATATTTGCCGCTAATATGAAGCTAAGAACACGACCGCTGTCATATTTATAGCGAGGGATATTAGTGCCGCTGGTATTGTCTTAAGCGAGGGGTATTTCCGCTGTCATGATAACGCGAGGGGTATTATGCCACTGATATAATAAGACTCGGGATTGAACACGACATATATATGGGAATCGGTGCATGTCATGACATACATTGTTGGTAATATAATCTACTGATTATCATTTGGTACAGGGATAACCAAGGGAGCATTTTAAATGTGTTACATACAGGAAGTGAATCACATTTACAATTATGCATTTGAATTGCTGTCATATCGCTGTGTATATGATTTTATACATGCTCATGGTTTTGGGGTTGTTCTGTAGGTACTTTTAGGCGGACGGGCTAAGGCGAGTTGGTGCAGTGAGCTAGTGCGGAGTGCTCTTGTAGCAGGCACATTCTTTTGTATAGTATCTACTCTAGGAGTAGTGTAAAACTATAGGATTAACATTCATAGTTGAGAATGTAATTAATCCATTTTGGATCTTTATTTTGGCACTGTAATTTAATAGCTCAGAACATCGACACAACCTTTATACTCTGTTTATGCATGGAAATTTTTAATTACGCCTTTAGTCCACACTTAAGGAACTAGGGTCCTTACATTAGTGGTATCAGAGCAGTGGTTAGAGAACCCGGGAACGAGTGAAGGGTAGCCTTAGCATGGTTGGCTAGGTGCTTACATTTGAAGCATGTTTATGCATGTGGTGCATATTGATGTATATTCTGTTATACTAACGTGCTTATTCTCATTCCTGTTATCTAACGGCATAACACATATATTGCTTTGGACTTGTTGTTAACATTTGTGTTACAGCATGGCTGATAATGAGGAAGTCGGTGATATGGGGAGCATGAATGCTAGTGTTGGACAGACAAACCCTCTACCTCCACCGGCTGTGGGAATGGAACCAGTGGTTCAGTTATTGCTACCGGGTGAGATTAGCTTGACACAATTTCTCTCTTATCATCCGCCCCAATTTGAGGGGACAGAGTCCGGAGAAGAGGCTGAAGAGTGGTTGGAAAGGTTAGAACAGATCTTTGTATCGGCTCCGTGTGCTGTTACGGCGTGGCTGAGGCTAGCAGAGTTTCAGTTAGCCAAGAAACCTCTGATGTGGTGGAGGAGCACTGTAATGGAACAGAGAGCACAAGGTGCAGTGATTGATTGGACGCTTTTCAGAACCCGGTTTCTGAACCGGTACTTCTCGGCAGCAGCAAGACAGACGAAGGAGGATTAATTTGCAAGTTTGAAACAAGGAAGCATGACAGTGTCCGACTATGCCACGCAGTACTCTTCGTTACTGAGATATGTTCCACATATTGCCACCAATGGGCATGCCAAAATGAGGAATTTCATGAAGGGACTGCGACCGGAACTTTTTGATCGGGTTATTTCCAACAAACCCACTTCTTTTGATGATGCCCTCACCAGAGCGGAGCTAGCAGAGATCGGGGTCGGCGCCTATCCGGACGTTACACCCCCACAAGTCCCACCGCCGCGGCCAATGTCTAATAATCTGAGGCCACGAGGAGAATCATTTAAACCTCATGGGGCTTCTTCTTCATCTTCTCGGTTTGGTGGGAGAAGAATGGATAACAGGAGGGGCGGTGCGCCTAACAACAGAGGGCAGACTCAAGTGAATAGGAGTGGAGTGGTGAAGTGCCATTTTTGTGGAGGACCGCATCACATGCGAGACTGTACTGCTTGTTATAAATGCGGCCAGATGGGCCACATATCCCGGTTTTGTCAGAATAGTGATGGTCAGGTAGATCTGAGAGGAGGCAGAGGGAGGTTTTCTACCGGGACAGTACAGCAGAGGCCACCGATGGTACCTCGTCAGGGGGGAGGACAGGTGATGGGGCCACCCCAGGGACAGGTCTATGCATTGACCAGGGAGCAGGCCGATGCAGCTCCAGAGGAGGTTATAGCTGGTACGTGCCTATTATTTACATATTCCGCCTTTATTTTGATAGACACAGGTGCTTCCCATTCCTTTGTGTCTGCGGACTTTGTGGCGAGACATCATATGTGCACGTCTCCGTTACCCACGTCTCTCTTGGTCTCGACACCCACTGGAAAGAAAGTTGTTGCGGATCAGTTTCTAATGGACTGCCTCATTTATTTTGAGGGCAATGAGGTGAAGGCAGATTTGATTGTTCTGAGCATGTCAGATTTCGACTGCATTGTGGGCATCGACATTCTGAACAGATATCAGGCAGTAGTGGATTGCCGACAGAGGACAGTACGGTTCAGATCTCATTTGGGAGTTCAGTGGATTTTCTATGGCAACGGTTCTCGTGCGAAGATTCCGTTGATCTCGGCAATCAAAATGTCCCAACTATTGGAACGTGGACACATGGGCTATCTCATTTATGCCGTGGATCTGTTGGGAAAAAGCAAGGAGTTAAAAGTGGAGGACATACCAGTAGTAGCGGAATTTGCTGATGTGTTCCCGGAGGAGATTCCAGGATTCCCACCGACTAGGGAAGTTGAGTTTGGGATTGAGTTATTACCGGGGACATCCGCTATTTCTCGTGCCCCTTACCGAATGGCACCGGCAGAATTAAGAGAACTGAAGGAGCAGTTGCAGGAACTCCTTGATAAAGGATATATACGCCCTAGCGTATCGCCTTGGGGCGCACCAGTTCTTTTTGTAAAGAAGAGGGATGGCTCGATGCGGTTGTGCATCGATTACCGGCAACTGAATAAGGCTACGGTAAAGAACAAGTATCCTCTTCCAAGGATTGATGATCTGTTTGACCAGTTGCAAGGTACCAGACTTTATAGCAAGATTGATCTGAGATCCGGGTACCACCAGATACGGGTCAGGGAGGAAGATGTACAGAAGACAGCATTTCGGACTCGGTATGGACATTACGAGTTCTTAGTAATGCCGTTTGGTGTGACGAACGCCCCGGCTGTCTTTATGAGCTTGATGAATCGGGTGTTCCAACCCTATCTGGATCAATTCGTCATCGTATTTATTGACGATATACTCATCTACTCCAGGAGCGAGGAAGAGCACGTGAAACACTTGAGGACAGTGCTCCAGATCCTCAGAGATCACCAATTATATGCCAAGCTCAGCAAGTGTGAGTTTTGGTTGAGTAGAGTAGTATTTCTGGGGCATGTCATATCCAGTAGTGGATTTTCTGTGGACCCCAGGAAGATTGAGGCTGTGAAGTGGGCTGCACCCACTTCTGTACCCGAGATTCGGAGTTTCCTTGGTTTGGCTGGCTATTATCGACGCTTCGTCGAAGGATTTTCGAAGATTGCTAAGCCACTGACTCAGTTGACTCAGAAGGGGATACCGTTTTATTGGTCTGAGGCTTGTGAGCAGAGCTTCCAGGAACTGAAGCACCGGTTGACCACAGCACCTGTTTTGGTAATTCCCTCAGAGAATAAGAGGTTTGTTCTGTATACTGACGCGTCACTTCAGGGCTTGGGATGTGTATTGATGCAAGATAAGCATGTGGTAGCTTATGCATCAAGGCAGTTGAAACCGCATGAGGCTAGGTACCCAGTCCACGATTTGGAGTTGGCGGCTATTATATTTGCCCTGAAGATTTGGAGGCATTATCTGTATGGTACCTCCTTCACCATTTATACAGATCATAAGAGCCTGAAATTCTTGTTTACTCAGGCAGAATTGAATATGCGTCAGAGGAGATGGATGGACCTACTTAAAGATTATGACTGTGAAATAGAGTACCATCCGGGGAAGGCCAATTTGACAGCAGACGCCTTGAGTCGGAAGGTGAGGAATACTGCTGTGGATGTCATGCATTTGTCGGCTATGATGACTTCTTGTTGCCATATGGGCTATGACTTCGATGTGGACGCATCACCGGTTTGGGTATCGACCTTATTAGCTGAGCCAGATATCTATGAGAATATCAGGAGAGCTCAGAGGACAGATGATGAGATTCAGAGATGGTCGTCATTGGCACTTCAAGGGCAGCCATCAAAGTTCAGAGTGGCTGAGGATGGTTCCTTGAGACTCGGTAACCGATGGGTAGTTCCATATACGCCGGAGTTGCGTAGAGGAATCTTGGAACGGGCTCATAGTAGCCGATTTAGCATCCACCCAGGAGGAAGGAAAATGTATAAGGACTTATGTGATCAGTTCTGGTGGAAGCGGATGAAGCGTGATGTGATCGCTTTTGTCAAGAGATGTTTGATCTGCCAGCAAGTTAAGGCAGAGAGGCAGAGACCCGGTGGCGAGCTAAGGAGCTTAGGGATACCGGAGTGGAAGTGGGAACACATATCTATGGACTTTGTGACCCACCTGCCGAGGACTACTTCGGGCTGTGATGCCATTTGGGTGATCATTGACAGACTGACGAAGGTAGCTCACTTCATTCCATATTGTATGACGTACACATACTTGAGGATGGCTCAGTTGTATGTCCGGGACATAGTGAGACTACATGGGATTCCAGTATCTATTGTGTCAGACAGGGACCCACAGTTCACATCTCATTTCTGGGGAGGTCTTCAGTCAGCTTTGGGTACTGAGGTGAGATTGAGTACGGCATATCATCCCCAGACGGATGGGCAGACTGAGCGTACTATTCAGACGCTTGAGGACATGCTGCGAGCTTGTGTATTGGAGTTTGATGCTTCATGGCAAGATTCCTTGCCCTTGGTAGAATTTTCATACAACAACAGCTATCAGACGAGTATTCAGATGGCACCGTTTGAGGCTTTGTATGGTAGGCGTTGTAGGTCGCCATTATACTGGGATGACTTGACCAGTAAAGCTGTGGGAGGACCCGAATTGATTCGGGAGATGGAGGATAAGGTAAAGGTTATCCGACAGAAAATGAAGGCAGCCCAGGACAGGCAGGCAGCCTATGCGAATAAACGACGGAGACCGTTAGAGTTTCAGACGGGAGACAGGGTCTTTTTGAAGATTTCACCTTTCAGAGGTGTGGTTCGGTTTGGCATGCGTGGTAAACTGTCTCCGAGGTATGTGGGACCGTATGAGATTTTACAACGCATTGGTACCTTAGCTTACCGTTTGGCACTACCACCGTCGTTGTCTGGTATTCATGACGTGTTTCATGTATCTATGCTACGGAAATATGAGCCGGATCCGTCGCATGTATTGCAGCCTTCTCAGGTTCAGTTAGATTCTGATGTATCTTATGATGAACGGCCAGTCAGGATTCTAGATAGGGCTGATCGCAGGCTTCGGAACAAAGTGATACCTATGGTAAAGGTACAGTGGGATCGCAGGGGCGTCGAAGAGGCCACGTGGGAGACGGAGCAGCATATGGTGCAGCACTACCCGGGATTATTCTCTGGTATGTGATTTATGTTTAGTTTTGATTTGGGTAAGTGCATGCGATTTCGAGGGCGAAATCTTGTAAGTAGGGGAGTATTGTGATATCCCCGAAATAATTAATTGCATTTTGGACGTTAATTATGTTTATGCAATATTATGGTGATAATTAGATTATATGTTGGGACTAATTATCTTGGTACAATGCTTGTCACATGGTAGGAGTGACCCGGTAGAACATTTCGGGATGCATGTTATACATGTGAGGAATTTTGGGTGTTAAAATGGTTTGAATGATATGGATTGTGTTCATTTAGGTAAAACATGATTTTAATGGTATTTTTGGTGCATTGTGGTAAAATGCTTTTAAAATATCATGTTGGGGTATATTATATACCATGCTTGTGTCTTGTTACACATTTGAAACCATAACATCATTTGAAACCATAGCATGGTATAAGCCACTTGCTCACTTTATATCAAATCCTTTCCATCACCTTTAAGTCAAAACCCACCTGCACCTTCTCTCTTGCAAGAAAGACTTTCCATTTTCGTTTCTGCATCAAAAGGAAAGGGGAAAACTTGGTGAAAGGGTTCATTTGGTGTTTTCTTGCTAGAAACTTGGAGCTCAAAGGGTAAGCTACCACCTTGGTTGAGTTTTGTTGAGTTTTGATTGGGTTTATAGCTTATTTTGGGGGATTTAAGGGTGGATCTTGGTCCAACATCTTGTTATGTTTGGAAGTTGCATTTTTAAGGTTGTTTTATGGCTTTAAGTTGAGCATGGTGGTTGTTCTTGGTTGTGCTTGTGTATAGGTGAGGTTGGAAGCTCATTTAAGGAAATTTCTCGCGTGAACAGGGCGTCTCGATCGATCGGAAAATGGGTCCGATCGATCGAGCAAGGCAGTGTCTGCCCAAGGCGAGGAATGAGCTTACCGATCGATCGAGATTTTGTCCCGATCGATCGGTGTGTGTAATCTCGATCGATCGAGATAAACTCTCGATCGATCGGCGGAGGCAGTACTTGGATGCCTGTTTTCCTTCACTTGGCGATCGATCGGGACTTGGGGCCGATCGATCGGAAGGCTTATAAATGTAAATTTTGGGATTTTGTTCTAAATATTGATGTTTTTGGTAATGGTTCAATTATGGGTTTCTAATATGGATTCATGTGATTGTGTAGAACCATCCCAGGTAGCCACACAACAAAGGAGATAAAGTTCCACAATATCTCCACTTTTGGAACCAAGGTACGTAGTGAGACGTACAAGCATCGGACGGTAAAATGTATCTATTACGCTTTGTATTGATTATGCACTATGGTTGTGCACATGGAATTGATTATGCATTGTGGTTGCATATGGGGTAATGTTTATACATCATGGATTGTATACATGATTGGTTTGCATGTGTATATTGGATGCATTGTTGAATGTGATTGTGAGTCAGGAATTATATTCCAGTAATGAAGAATACTTACCGCTAGTGGCGTAGCGATGTGAATACTTGCCGCTGTCATACCGTAGCGATGAGAGAATATTTGCCGCTAATATGAAGCGAAGAACACGGCCGCTGTCATATTTATAGCGAGGGATATTAGTGCCGCTGGTATTGTCTTAAGCGAGGGGTATTTCCGCTGTCATGATAACGCGAGGGGTATTATGCCACTGATATAATAAGACTCGGGATTGAACACGACATATATATGGGAATCGGTGCATGTCATGACATACATTGTTGGTAATATAATCTACTGATTATCATTTGGTACAGGGATAACCAAGGGAGCATTTTAAATGTGTTACATACAGGAAGTGAATCACATTTACAATTATGCATTTGAATTGCTGTCATATCGCTGTGTATATGATTTTATACATGCTCATGGTTTTGGGGTTGTTCCTGTAGGTACTTTTAGGCGGACGGGCTAAGGCGAGTTGGTGCAGTGAGCTAGTGCGGAGTGCTCTTGTAGCAGGCACATTCTTTTGTATAGTATCTACTCTAGGAGTAGTGTAAAACTATAGGATTAACATTCATAGTTGAGAATGTAATCCATTTTGGATCTTTATTTTGGCACTGTAATTTAATAGCTCAGAACATCGACACAACCTTTATACTCTGTTTATGCATGGAAATTTTTAATTACGCCTTTAGTCCACACTTAAGGAACTAGGGTCCTTACATTGGCTATCTTTTTAACTTGTTAAATGGAATATTTTGAGTATTATGCATGCTTAGCCGGGGGGCTTTTATTTTGGTGATCGTCATGGATTGACGATATGATTGGGAGTTATGAACGTGCTTGGGCACGTGGTTGCATGCTTGTGTTTAATTGTGAACTATTTATGTGTTAGCACATAATTCATCGGTTCGTGAGACTCAGGCAAGGTTGGACTCGAACTACGGAAAGTATAAGGTACGTATAACGTACGAGCATAGCCCTTTATTTTTAAATGCAATTGCTGAGTGCATGACACACTGTATTGCAATCAATGTATATGGAAATGCCTGATACATGGTTTTAGCAATAAACGGATATTAACGGATATTGAAATACATGGTTAATGGTAATTGATACAATTGGATGTATATGCATTGGAAGTTGCATGGTGCCGCTTTTGAGCGAGCAATGATTGGATGTGGTTGCCTTTGGGCGAACATCGGTTGTGACGCCACTGATGTTGAGCATGCGTGAGACTGAAACGCCGCCATTGTAGAGCGAGCAATGAAATAGAACTGTGGAACCATAAGAGATATACGGAATATTTGTGATCATTATTTAATGATTTGATATTATTGATATAATGTCGGTATGTAGCAAGTGAATTCGTTAATCAATGTAATGATTAACTGGCATTTGAGAATTTGATGGTTTCAGTTATTTTGAGAACAGGGACAGTACAGGGGACCCCGGATGAGGATGATGCCATCCAGGGAGTATCTCTTATATTTCATAGCATTTATATGTTGTAAATTATGAATTGTATTATTGTGATTATGGGATTTGGGATATTGGTATGCTCACCCCGCGTGGGGGCTGTCTCTGTTGGGGCAGGTTATTAGGTACATCGATGGCGTGGAATTGAGCTCGAGCGGTGAATTCGAGGTGCTCCCAGGATCGAGGTACCAACGACGGTATTGAGCATGACACTTTATACATTAGATACACGCCTACTTATTCGACGCTCGCCTGTGAGCAGTATTATGTGTATATGGAATGTATAAAGACGGCAATGGCCTTTCTCTTTTCATTTATGTGTTGCACGCAATTAATTATGAATTGCAAAATGGATTGAGAGCATGTTAGTGTATGTTTAAAGGTGCATGGCATGTTTTATGGAATGTGTTGGGAAAGTATAGACATTATACGATTAATGTAAAGGAATTTTATAGATGGTATTCATGCTAGAGTCGCATGTAATCACTTTCCCCCTTAATAACATGATCGTATGCACTAATGACAGAGGTTAATACACTAATATCGGGTTAAGGGCACGGGGGTCCTTACATAATGGGTCTTTGACCAATTGGCACGCTGTGGATCTCGTCAAGAGCATCGCATGAGCAACCTGAAGATCAAGTGGTTCATCCTGGATCAAAAGTTACTCCCTTTTGAAAATCCACCGCACATTCCATATGAACTCCATGAACAAATAAATAAACGCAGCAAAGACTGTTGGTTGCTATCATACCAGCACTAATGCAGCGGATCCCATCATAACTCCGAAGTTAAGCGTTCTTGGACGAGAGCAGTACTCAGATGGGTGACCCATGGGAGGTCCTCGTATTGCACCCCTTTTTGAAAAAGTTTTTGCTAAGAACGTCTAAATGCAAGATGTTCATGCTAAACTATTATTAAATGGTGCCACAATTGATAAAATTGCTCGTGCGATCGAAAAAACTTCGATATCATACTGCACAAATGGTAGTTGCCCGATCGTGTGGGTTCCATAAATAACACTAGGCAAAAGTCAATCTAGGTATTCGAATTTGAGCACAGGTCCCCTTGCCAATGGGTCTTTGACCGATTGGCACGCATTCCGTAAGACCCAGTGTCAAGGGGACCTGTGCCAAATTCTAAAATGGTAGTTGCCGGGTCGTGCGGGGTTCCACAAGTAACTTTTCATCCCGGATCAAAAGTTATTATTTTTTGAAATTTCACCGCACATTCCGTATGGATTGTGATGCCCCGAAATTAATTAATGGTAACCTGGACATTAATCATGTTTATATGATGAGTTATTATGATGATTAAGTTATGTGTGGAAATGAAGAATTAACATGATTTAAGGATGTTGATTTTTATTATGAGGAAGATATGGATTTAATGAAGTTGATTTCAATTGTAAATACTTGCCATGTTAATGTATTTTACATACATCATGATGGATTTTGGGGTACAAGTTAAATATAAGATTTTATATTTAACCCACCTTCTTTACCTCACTTTACTTTTACCCTCAATCCCCAAAATCACTTTCCCAAACCCTCTTTCCCTTATTTTCGAATTTTGCCCTAAAGGTGGGAAGGAATCCTTGTAAAAGTTTTATTCTTGCACTTCTTGGTAAGATTTAGTGCTTATGATGTTTATATATAACTTAATGATGTTATTGAAGTGTTGTTTGAGTTTTGGAAGGGTTTTAAAAAGGGTTTAAAGTGGGTTTGTTTGGGTTAGGGTGATTCTTGGTGGGATGTTGGATTTTTAATGGTTTTATGATGTGTGTTGAAGGTTTTGGGTGTTTTAATGTTTATGAGTTGTTGGTATAAATGTGGGTTGAAGTTGGTGTAGGATTTAATGCTCAAAGATGAAGAAATCCCGTGTCTGCGCGAGGCGATCGATCGCCTGAAAAGCAGCGATCGATCGCCTGAAAAGCAGCGATCGATCGCCGAGGGGCAGTACGCGAAGAAGGGGATAGGCGATCGATCGCCTCAAATGGCGCGATCGATCGCCAACGTCCAGTAGCCAAATGAACATCAGGCGATCGATCGCCTCATTTTAAGCGATCGATCGCCGCTAAGAGAAAAATCGGGCGATCGATCGCCTCATTTTGAGCGATCGATCGCCACTGTTCAAAAGTTGAAAAATGTTTTTTTTTGTTAAATTTTTGGTATCGGGCTATTGTTTAACTTCTAATAATGAATTGTATGGTTGTGTAGAACCATCCCAGGCACCAACAACCTCAAGGAGATAAAGTTCCACAATTTCTCCTCCTTTTGGAATTAAGGTACGTAAGAAACGTACGAGCATCATACGGTAACACGTTCCTAAACTATGACCTTGCATTAATTGCATGAGTAATTATGATGATGATTATGACGACTATGATGAATAAGTTATGATGATAATGTTGTGGTAAACCAAGATGATATGATGTTATGATGACAATTATGATAAGACGATGATGTTTGAAATGATGATGTTTATAAGATGATGACGCATGTTTGACTATGCTACTTAGAATGGTTGAATGTCCGGTGACTATTATGGGCAAGCGAGGAAGGTCTTGCCGCTCACATAACTGAGCGATGGGGTACATCCGCTATCAAGGTGTAGCGATGGGTATCATCCGCTGAATAAGAGATACATCCGCTATGAGGGCGTAGCGAAGGGTATCATAAGATGTGTTACGTCGAACGAGGGGGCCAATTGTGCCGCTGTCATAATAGCACCCGGACAGTCCTATTTCTAATTAACATGGATTGTTGTGAGCTTATATACGAAATATGATGTGTTTTGAGCTAATGATTATATGCGTAATTATGATACAGGGACAATCAAGGAAGGATAGTACTATTATAAACAGGAAGTATATGTTATCAACTATTTCCATGCATTATTTAATGCCATTAATTCATGATGTTAAGTAACGATGTACATGCTCACGATGAGTTGTTCCTATAGGTACACTTTTGGATCGAGACTAAGGGTCGGGTTGAGATGGTGAGCTAATGGAGCATAAGAAGATAGATACAGGATTTTGTTAGCCTTAACATTCATTTTGGGGAATGTAATTAACTAACTGTTGAAGTTTCATTTTGGCCTGTAATTACATTAAGCTCACATAACAACCAGAACTCTAAGATGTCTCTAATACATGTTTAGTTTATAATACGCTATTAATATGATGTAAAGGTAGGAAGACCCTACATTAGTGGTATCAGAGCAGTGGTTAGATAACCCGGGGATGAGTGAAGGGTAGCCTTAGCAATAGGTTGGCTAGGCGCTCACTTTCGATATACTATGTTACACATGAAGTATATGACTGTTATGATAACATGTTATGGTTTTCTAACGATGTTTATATGAACTGCTTTTGGATCTTGTTGTTAACCCTTGTGTTGCAGTATGGCAGCAAATATCGACATTGGTGATGCTGTAAGTGTGAACGCTAGTGCGGGGCGCACGAATCCCCTACCCCCGCCAGCCTTAGGCGAAGAGCCGTCCGAGCAACAGTTATTGCCGGGAGAGTTGAGTTTGACTCAGTTTCTAGCGTATCGGCCCCCGACTTTTGAAGGGACTGAAACAGGGGAACGAGCCGAGGAATGGCTAGAAAGGATGGAACAAATATTTGTGGCAGCCCCGTGTGCAAAGACGGCATGGATAAGGCTAGCAGAGTTCTAATTAGCCAAGAAAGCACTGATGTGGTGGAGGACCACCGTGATTGAACAGGAGGCACAGGGTCAAGAGGTAAACTGGAAGCTGTTTAGAACTAGATTCCTGGCCCAATACTTTTCAGCTGCTGCACGTCAAGCTAAAGAAGATGAGTTTAATAAGCTGAAGCAAGGTACTATGCCGGTGTCAGATTATGCCCTCCACTACTGTTCTCTACTCAGATATGTACCTCATATCGCTGCCGACACTCAAGCTAAAATGAGGAACTTCATGAAGGGTTTAAGGCCAGAACTTTATGATAGGGTAATCACATATGGCCCTACCTGCTTTGACGATGCACTTACCCGGGCTGAGTTAGCCGAACTAGGGGTTGGCGCGTACCCTGATGCTGTGCCACCTCCAGCGCCCCCTCAGAATCTACTCCCGACAACTTAAGGCCAAGGGGTGATCGGTTCAAGTCTGGGGGAACACTTCGGCGTCCAGATTCAGTGGTAGGAGGCCCGATAACCGATGGAAGGGAAACCGCAGGAATGACGCTCCACCAAGAGGAGGACAGTCTCGGGGAGGAGGCAGTGTTGGAGAGGTACAATGCTCTCTTTGTGGACAGCCCCATTTGACGAAGAATTGTGTCGGATGTTATGTTTGTGGCGAGAGAGGCCACTTTGCTCGACAATGTCCCAACAGGGGAAGGCAGCAGAATTCTACTGGGAGGTCTACGGACAGAGCAGCACCACACAGGCCCCCATATGTACCGAGGCAGTTTGGAAGTCAGCCTACGAGGCCACCTCAAGGGCAAGTGTATGCATTGACGAGGGAGCAGGCTACAGCGGCTCCGGAGGAGGTCATAGCGGGTACGTGTCTTTTATTTACGCACCCTGCCTTTATATTGATCGACACAGGTGCATCACACTCCTTTGTGTCGACTAGTTTTGTGGAAAGACACCACATATGCACTGCTCCGTCGCCCACGCCTCTTATAGTCTCGACCCCCGCTGGAAGAAGTTTGATTGCTGATCAGATTGTCTATGATGGCCTCATTTATTTTGAGGATAACAAGTTAAAGTCGGATTTGATTGTTCTGAGCATGTCGGACTTCGACTGTATATTGGGCATTGATGTTCTGAATAAGTACCAAGCGGTTGTGAACTGCAGGCAGAGGATTGTCCGATTCAGATCTGATGAAGGGGCTCAGTGGACGTTCTATGGAGATGGTTCTCGTTCAAAAATTCCGTTAATATCCGCGGTCAAGATGACACAATTATTGGAACGAGGCCATACAGGATATCTCATTTATGCTATTGATATTACTGGAAAGAAGGAAGAACTAAAGGTTGAAGATGTGCCCGTAGTGGCGGAGTTTCCTGATGTATTCCCTGAAGAGATTCCCGGATTTCCTCCGGTGAGAGAGGTCGAATTTGGAATTGAACTACTACCGGGGACGTCAACCATTTCTCGTGCCCCGTATAGGATGGCACCACCGGAGTTAAAGGAATTAAAACTTCAGTTGCAAGAACTCCTTGACAAGGGCTACATAGGCCCGAGCGTATCGCCCTGGGGTGCACCAGTTTTATTTGTTAAGAAGAAAGATGGCTCGATGCGTCTGTGCATCGATTACAGACAACTGAACAAAGCTACCGTGAAGAATAAGTACCCCCTCCCGAGGATCGATGATTTGTTTGACCAGTTGCAGGGTACGAGGCTATACAGTAAGATTGATTTGAGGTCGGGGTACCACCAGATCCGAGTTAGAGAGGATGATGTACAGAAGACAGCTTTCAGATCCAGATATGGGCACTATGAATTCTTAGTCATGCCCTTTGGGGTGACGAATGCCCCAGCTGTTTTCATGAGTTTGATGAACAAGGTGTTCCAGCCATTTTTGGACCAATTCGTCATAGTTTTCATTGACGATATACTCATCTACTCTCGGACTGAAGAAGAACATGTTGGGCACTTGAGGACAGTACTTCAGATCCTTAGGGATCATCAATTATATGCAAAGCTTAGCAAGTGCGAGTTTTGGTTGGACAGTGTGGTGTTCTTGGGGCATGTGATATCCAGCCGTGGGATATCTGTGGATCCCCGTAAGATTGAAGCTATTATGGAGTGGGCTGCACCCACTTCTGTGCCTGAGATACGGAGTTTCCTTGGTTTAGCGGGCTACTACCGACGTTTTGTCGAGGGATTTTCTAAGATCGCTAAGCCGTTGACCCAGCTGACTCAGAAGGGAGTTCCGTTCTATTGGTCCGAAGCTTGTGAGGAGAGCTTCCAAGAGTTGAAACGTCGCTTGACGACAGCGCCAGTGTTAGTAATTCCTTCTGAGGATAAGAAGTTTGCTTTGTACACGGATGCATCATTGCAAGGTTTGGGTTGCGTGTTGATGCAAGATAAGCATGTGGTGGCGTATGCTTCAAGGCAACTGAAGCCTCATGAGACCAGATACCCAGTCCATGACCTGGAACTGGCGGCCATCATTTTCGCCTTGAAGATTTGGCGTCATTACCTTTATGGTATGACGTTTACCATCTTTACAGACCATAAGAGCTTGAAATTCTTATTCACCCAAGCAGAACTGAATATGAGGCAACGAAGATGGATGGACTTACTCAAAGATTATGATTGTGAAATAGAGTACCATCCGGGTAAAGCAAATATGATAGCAGATGCCTTAAGTCGAAAAGTGAAGAGCACCGCAGAGGATACTATGAGCTTATCAGCTATGATGGCTTCTTATTGCCATTTAGGCTATGATTTTAATGTGGACACGTCGCCGATGCGAGTGTCGACCTTATTGGCTGAGCCGGACGTATTTGAGGCAATCAGGAAAGCCCAAAGGTCGGATGATGAAGTTCAAAGATGGACATCGATAGTACTTCGAGGTCAGCCAACAAAGTTTAGAGTGGCTGAAGATGATTCTTTAAGATTGGGCGACCGATGGGTGGTCCCAAATGCGCCGGGATTGCGTAAAGGAATTTTAGAACGGGCTCACAGTAGCCGGTTAAGTATCCACCCAGGAGGAAGAAAGATGTACAAGGACCTTTATGGTCAATTTTGGTGGAGACGCATGAAGCGAGAAGTAATTGCTTTTGTCAAGAGGTGTCTGATCTGCCAGCAAGTAAAAGCAGAAAGACAGAGGCCTGGTGGTGAGTTGAAGAGCTTAGAGGTACCTAAATGGAAGTGGGAACATATATCTATGGACTTCGTAACTCACTTGCCAAGGTCGGCCTCTGGATTTGATGCGATCTGGGTGATCGTGGATAGGCTGACGAAAGTATAATGACTTTCACGTATCTAAAGATGGCCCAATTGTATGTACGGGATGTAGTGAGGTTGCACGGTATTCCAGTTTCTATAGTGTCTGACAGAGACCCGAGGTTCACTTCACATTTCTGGGAGGGTCTCCAATCAGCGTTGGGCACAGAGGTAAGACTGAGTACAGCCTATCACCCTCAGACAGACGGTCAGACAGAGCGTACCATACAGACGCTCGAAGATATGCTGAGGGCATGTGTCTTGGAGTTTGACACTCCGTGGCAAGAATCTATACCACTGGTAGAGTTCTCCTACAATAACAGCTATCAGGCGAGCATTCAAATGGCCCCTTTTGAAGCTCTGTACGGACGACGATGTAGATCACCGCTGTATTGGGAGGACTTGACTAGTAAGGCGGTTGGAGGGCCGGATATGATTAGAGATATGGAAGAAAAGATAAAGACGATACGCTTAAAGATGAAAGCAGCCCAAGATAGGCAGGCGGCCTATGCCAATAAGCGGCGACGACCGCTAGAATTCCAAGTCGGAGATAAGGTTTTCTTGAAAATCTCACCCTTCAGGGGTGTGGTCCGTTTTGGTATGCGGAGAAAGTTATCTCCGAGGTATGTGGGACCGTATGAGATATCGCAGCGCATTGGTACTTTGGCCTACCGTTTAGCTCTACCGCCGTCCTTATCCGGTATTCATGATGTTTTCCACGTTTCCATGTTAAGAAAGTATGAACCCGATCCGTCTCATGTATTGCAGCCTTCGGAGGTTCAGTTGAGTTCAGATGTGTCCTATGTTGAACGACCAGTTAGAATCCTAGATCGTGAGGATCGCAGGCTACGAAGTAAGATTATACCGATGGTCAAAGTTCAGTGGGATCGCCGGGGTGTCGAGGAGGCTACGTGGGAGACGGAACGACATATGGTGCAGCACTACCCAGAACTATTTTCTGGTATGATTTATGTTTAGTTTCTTTTTGGGTAAGTGCATGCGATTTCGAGGACGAAATCTTATAAGTAGGGGAGTAATGTGATGCCCCGAAATTAATTAATGGTAACCTGGACATTAATCATGTTTATATGATGAGTTATTATGATGATTAAGTTATGTGTGGAAATGAAGAATTAACATGATTTAAGGATGTTGATTTTTATTATGAGGAAGATATGGATTTAATGAAGTTGATTTCAATTGTAAATACTTGCCATGTTAATGTATTTTACATACATCATGATGGATTTTGGGGTACAAGTTAAATATAAGATTTTATATTTAACCCACCTTCTTTACCTCACTTTACTTTTACCCTCAATCCCCAAAATCACTTTCCCAAACCCTCTTTCCCTTATTTTCGAATTTTGCCCTAAAGGTGGGAAGGAATCCTTGTAAAAGTTTTATTCTTGCACTTCTTGGTAAGATTTAGTGCTTCTGATGTTTATATATCACTTAATGATGTTATTGAAGTGTTGTTTGAGTTTTGGAAGGGTTTTAAAAAGGGTTTAAAGTGGGTTTGTTTGGGTTAGGGTGATTCTTGGTGGGATGTTGGATTTTTAATGGTTTTATGATGTGTGTTGAAGGTTTTGGGTGTTTTAATGTTTATGAGTTGTTGGTATAAATGTGGGTTGAAGTTGGTGTAGGATTTAATGCTCAAAGATGAAGAAATCCCGTGTCTGCGCGAGGCGATCGATCGCCTGAAAAGCAGCGACCGATCGCCGAGGGGCAGTACGCGAAGAAGGGGATAGGCGATCGATCGCCTCAAATGGCGCGATCGATCGCCAACGTCCAGTAGCCAAATGAACATCAGGCGATCGATCGCCTCCTTTAAGCGATCGATCGCCGCTAAGAGAAAAATCGGGCGATCGATCGCCTCATTTTGAGCGATCGATCGCCACTGTTCAAAAGTTGAAAAATGTTGATTTTTGTTAAATTTTTGGTATCGGGCTATTGTTTAACTTCTAATAATGAATTGTATGGTTGTGTAGAACCATCCCAGGCACCAACAACCTCAAGGAGATAAAGTTCCACAATTTCTCCTCCTTTTGGAATTAAGGTACGTAAGAAACGTACGAGCATCATACGGTAACACGTTCCTAAACTATGACCTTGCATTAATTGCATGAGTAATTATGATGATGATTATGACGACTATGATGAATAAGTTATGATGATAATGTTGTGGTAAACCAAGATGATATGATGTTATGATGACAATTATGATAAGACGATGATGTTTGAAATGATGATGTTTATAAGATGATGACGCATATTTGACTATGCTACTTAGAATGGTTGAATGTCCGGTGACTATTATGGGCAAGCGAGGAAGGTCTTGCCGCTCACATAACTGAGCGATGGGGTACATCCGCTATCAAGGTGTAGCGATGGGTATCATCCGCTGAGCGATGGGGTACATCCGCTATCAAGGAGTAGCGATGGGTATCATCCGCTGAATAAGAGATACATCCGCTATCAGGGCGTAGCGAAGGGTATCATAAGATGTGTTATGTCGAGCGAGGGGGCCAATTGTGCCGCTGTCATAATAGCACCCGGACAGTCCTATTTCTAATTAACATGGATTGTTGTGAGCTTATATACGAAATATGATGTTATTCACTCATGTTTTGAGCTAATGATTATATGCGTAATTATGATACAGGGACAACCAAGGAAGGATAGTACTATTATAAACAGGAAGTATATGTTATCAACTATTTCCATGCACTATTTAATGCCATTAATTCATGATGTTAAGTAACGATGTACATGCTCACGATGAGTTGTTCCTGTAGGTACACTTTTGGATCGAGACTAAGGGTCGGGTTGAGATGGTGAGCTAATGGAGCATAAGAAGATAGATACAGGATTTTGTTAGCCTTAACATTCATTTTGGGGAATGTAATTAACTAACTGTTGAAGTTTCATTTTGGCCTGTAATTACATTAAGCTCACATAACAACCAGAACTCTAAGATGTCTCTAATACATGTTTAGTTCATAATACGCTATTAATATGATGTAAAGGTAGGAAGACCCTACATGGATTCTATGAACAAATAAAAAAATGTTGCAAAGACTGTTGGGTGCAATCATACCAGCACTAATGCATCGGATCCCATCAGAACTCCGAAGTTAAGCGTGCTTAGGCGAGAGCAGTACTAGGATGGATGACCACCTGGGAAGTCCCCGTGTTGCACCATTTTCGTAATTTTTTTGTTCAGAACGTCTAAATGCAAGATTTCGTGCTAGACTATTATTAAATGGTGCCACAGCCGATAAAATTGTTTGTGCGATCGAAAAAACTTCGATGTCATTCTACACAAACGGTAGTTGCCGGGGTCGTGCGGGTTCCACACGTAAAAGTAGGCAAAAGTTAAACTTCGGATTCAAATTTGGGCGCATGTCCCCGTGCCAATGGGTCTTCAACCTATTGGAGCATTGTGGATCTCGTCAAGTGTTTCGCGTGAGCAGGCTGAAGGTCAAGTGGTTCATCCCAGATCAAAAGTTACTCCCTTTTGAAAATTCACCGCACATTACGAATTCTATGAATAAATAAATAATCGGCGCAAAGACATCATACCAGCACTAATGCACCGGATCCCATCAGAACTCCAAAGTTAAGCGTGCTTGGGCGAGAGTAGTACTAGGATTGGTAACCCCCTGGGAAGTCCTCGTGTTGCAGCCCTTTTCGCACTTTTTTTGTTCAGAACGTCAAAATGCAAGATGTTCATGCTAGACTATTATTAAACAATGCCACAATCGATAAAATTTCTTGTGCGATCAAAAAAACTTCGATAAAATACTACGCAAATGGTAGTTACCGGGGTCGTGCGTGTTCCACACGTAAAACTAGGCAAAAGTCAATCTCTGGATTAGAATTTGGGTGCAGGTCCTCGTTCCAATGGGTATTCGAACGATTGGAGCGTTGTGGATCTCGTCAAGAGCTTCGCGTGAGCAGGCTGAAGGTCAAGTGGTTCATCCGGATCAAAAGTTACGCCCTTTTGAAAATTCATCAAACATTCCGTACGAATTCTATGAGCAAATAAATAAACGGTGCAAAGACAGTTGCTTACGATCATACCAGCACTAATGCACCGGATCCCACCAGAACTCGGAAGTTAAGCGTGCTTGGGCTTGAGTACTACAAGGATGGGTGACCCCCTGGGAAGTCCTCGTGTTGCACCCCTTTTCGCAATTTTTTTGTTTAGAACGTCAAAATGCAAGATGTTCGTGCTAGACTATTATTAAATGGCCCCACAATCGATAAAATTGCTTGTGCGATCGATAAAACTTTGATATCATACTAGGCAAACGGTAGTTTCCGGGGTCGTGTGGGTTCCACAAGTAAAACTAGGCAACAATCAATCTTCGGATTTGAATTTGGGCGCATGTCCCCCTGCTAATGGGTCTTTGACCAATTGGCGCGCTGTGGATCTCGTCAAGAGCATCGTGTGAGCAGGCTGAAGGTCAAGTGGTTCATCCCGGATCAAAAGTTTAAAAATTCACCGCACATTCCATATGAATTCCATGAACAAATAAATAAACGCTGCAAAGACTGTTGGGTGTGATCATACCAGCACTAATGCACCGGATCCCATCCGAACTTTGAAGTTAAGCGTTCTTGGGGGAGAACAGTACTCGGATGGGTGACCCCCTGGGAAGTCCTCGAGTTGCACCCCTTTTCACAATTTTGTTTTGTTAAGAACGTCGAAATGCAAGTTGTAAGTGCTAGACTATTAAAACGGTGACACAATCGATAAAATTGCTTGTGCGATCGAAAAAACTTTGATATCATACTACGCAAATGGTAGTTGTCGGGGTCGTGCGGGTTCCACACGTAAAACTAGGAAAAAGTCAATCTTCGGATTCGAATTTGGGTGCAGGTCCCCATGCCAATGGGACTTCGACAGATTGGTGCGCTGTGGATCTCGTCAAGAGCTTCGCGTGAGCAGATTGAAGGTCAAGTGGTTCATCTCGGATCAAAAGTTACGCCGTTTTGAAAATTCACCGCACATTCCGTATGAATTCTATGAACAAATAAATAAACGCCGCAAAGACAGTTGGGTGCGATCAAACCAGCACTAATGCACCGGATCCCATCAAAACTCGGAAGTTAAGCGTGCTTGGGCGAGAATAGTACTAGGACGGGTGACCCCTGTGAAGTCCTCGTGTTGCACCCCTTTTCGCAATTCTTTTGTTCAGAACATTTAAATGCAAGATGTTCGTGCTAGACTATTGTTAAATGGTGCCACAATCGATAAAATTGCTTGTGCGGTCGAAAAAACTTTGATATCATTGGAGATGTGTTTTGTGTGGATCGGTGGCTGTGAGTTTCCCGATCCGAGTTGCAAATGATGAAACTACTCCCTCGACGGAGATTGATTTGTGACTGCTTATTTTTTAAACAATTATTTCTCAGTGTAGCGATTCTACCGCAAGTGCACGGTGTCAAGTTTTAGTATAGTTAAATGAAAGTAAGGGTTGTCGAATCCACAGGAACTAACGTATAAGTACCAAAGAAAACTAGTAAAATTATATTAGCCTACGATTAAAAAGGGGGTAGATTAACTAATGCAAATTTAGAACTAAAGAATCCAAATAAAACAAGAATAAGTAAAATAAATGGTTTCCGGATATGCAAAGGAATTTCGCTCGAGAAATTTATCTACCTCTTTGTTCAACTGTGTTTTCGTCAATGATTCGTTTGAATAAGCAACTACTAAACAATCGATTCTTAAGGTGAAGGGCTTTCGCTGTTATTCAGTACACTCTCTCGAGCTGTAAAGAAACTAATATCAACTTAGAACAAGTAACTCTCGTTCACTTATTTACTAATCCGATATTGCATAAATCTTCAAAACCTAGTTACTCTAAATCTCTTGATTGAAAGTGCTCACGTATGTGATTTTATCTCTCGATCTCAATCTTAAACATACATCATGAATTATTGTAGCGTATTATAACGTTATCTCTCGATCTCGGTTATAACTCACAAATTCAATCAAAGTTAGCTAGGCTTTGATATAATTAAGCATATAATTCATGAACAATAAGAAATCAATCCACTCAAACACATTCGAATCAATAACTCAAACACAATTATACTCAAACTCGATAAAATAAACTCAATTCAATTCAAATCAAATAAATGAGATGTTTAATTGTCTCTCAACCTCAAAAACATCAAATGAATATGAAAATCAAATAAATCAGAGTTTAGAAATACGATAAACGTGGGAACAAATCCGTGCGTTGCACCGTAATCTCTTCTCTTGCTCCTTCCTTGCACTCCGGAAATGACTCGCTCAAGCTCGGACGGAGAACGGAGGAAGATGGTGTGATGTCCAGAATAATTAATAATCGTTCATTGGATTTAATTATGGTGTTTATATAATATGTCGGGATTTAATTTTTGATTAACGGATTTTGGAAGGAGTTGGGATAAATGGTTCTGGGATTGAATTTATAATTTTGGATTGAACTTGTAGTGTAAATTAATTTTTAAAAAGGGGTTTTACATTAGTAAATTTATGACATAATAATTAAAGGGTTGTGATTAATCTAGGGTTGGATTAAAAGACACACTCCACCCTTTTATTTGCCCGCATAAAACTATCGACTTCTCCCCCTCTTCTCCTCTCTTCACGCTGTCGATAATCTTCAAGCCTTAGGGAGCATTTCAGCTCGGTTTTCATCCAGGTTTGTATGGGACTTGATGCTTCACAACTCCTCAGTTATTTGCTCTTCTTGCATTTTGATTTTCAATTGATTTGGTACGATTTTTGTGAAGTTTTGGTCTGAAAATTAGCTGCTGCTTGAGTTCGAAATTGTGTGATTTTGGTTCGAAAGTTTCATGGCATTTTGTTCGAAATTCCTGCTTCTTTGTGGCTTGATTTCTTGCTCTATATAATTCGAATTTTCTGCTGTGTTGGGTTGAGAATTCATGTTGCTATGTATTTTGAATTTCTGCTACAATATGCTTCAAAAATCTGCTCCTATGTGGCTTCAAAACTTGTAGTGTTCTAGTTTGATTTAGAGGGTTGCTTTGAGGAGTGTGTACAGGTGTGTTTGAGTGTGTGCAGCAGTGTGTGTGTGTGCAGCAGTGTGTGCGTGAGTGTGTTTCTGCGTGTGTGTGTGTGTATCCAGCATGTATTAGTGTGTGTAGGTGAAGTTTATACAAGAAAATGTGTATTCCAACATGTATTGGTATAGGTACAAGACTTCTATATATGTTGTGCCTTGTGGTTGGATGATGTTTTGTTAATGTAGAAGGCAAACTTGGTTTGGTGTAGTGGGTTAAGGCGATTATGTGGCTATAATTCGAGTATGAACATTATAATTGGAAACTCGATAGCATGAGACATGTTATTGATTGTTAGAATGAAATGTTGATTTATGCATTGGCTTAGTATTATTGTTGGTTAAAATATGAAGATTAAAAATATAATGCATGGAAGATGTTTGACAATATGCTTAAGTGGTGTTCAAGTGTTGGCAAAAGCTCTACTAATTGTGTAGTGAGAAAGTCTACTTTTATGGCTCATATCATGATAGAGTTTTTGGAGAATATGGGGCTATGGTTTGATTTTCTAATAACTTTGAGCATGTGTAGTGTGTGAATGGTTGAGTTAGATACATGCTAATAGGTGTTATAACATGTATTAAAGTGTATATTAAGGAATATACTTGCATGTGTACAATAGCATGAATTGGTGACTTTATTGAGTATTTGAATGACAATTCTATGAACTAACTATATAGTTGGTTTGAGCAATATAGATTGTCTTGATGTTGTGAGTTTACTTACTATATAGTCGAGTTGGAGATGACTCAAATATAGGATTATTGGCTTGTCTGTGTACACTATGAAGCATGAAAATGAAGAGTGCTTAATGATGTTAATTGTTTTTTAATATGCGATATAGACACTATACAAGACTTCGGACGTTGATGACAGCTTGTTCATGTTGTCGACTATAAGGTACGTGGTGACGTACGAGCGGGTATACCCAGTAATTTTATATTCATATATACATGTATTTTGAATGAGATGTTTAAGGCTAAGTGATTGAGTTTGGTAATTGAGTTTAATATACGTGGAATGGTGGATATGTAGAGGTACGTGATCCGGGTATACGAGTTGAACATTGATGCACTTGGCATGATCGATATGAGAGATGGTTGAGAATGAGATTAATTGATAGGCATAGTTGCCTTGGATATGAGATTCGTTGTGATTGAGCATAAAATGTTGAATTGTGATTATATTGAACCTATTGCATTGATGAGTACCATATTTTGAATAATGATACTGAACTTGATGTTTATGAAAGTGTATAAGATTGAACAGGAACAGTTCGTGATGGCTATGCCGGTTAGGAATATTACAGGGAGTATATTTTATAGATTTTCAATAACCTTAATTGTTGCTTTACAATTTCGTATATTGATGTGTGTGATTATTGAGTTGGAGTATGCTCACCCTGCGTGGGGGCGGTTTCTGTTGAAACAGGTACTAAACTACTTTGGGATATTGGTTCGAGCTTTGTTGGATCATGCCGCTTCCAGAAGCAGAAGCGTATATGAGAGTGGGTAAATAGGATACGCTATTTATTCAGTTAGATGGGTATTCATTTATTTGTTGCTCGTATGTGAGCAACTGGAAGCATGTATATGGACTGTATAAGGGTGTTGAAGCCCACTTTTGATGTCTTCTTAGTATGGTGTTTTCCCTGGCTGGGAACTTATTTAGGGTTTTGTTTTCTTTTAAGTATTGTGTTTCTCCCTGGCTGGGAGTTATTTTGGTGATGTGTTTTATTTTGGGATAGCTCAATTTATGGGGAGACTCTGCCCAAATTTTTATAAAAGTCTTGGGGATTATGGAAAGCATGTAATGATTCTTTTAAAGAATGAATTTTTTTATACTCATACGACGTCATAAATGCACGAATGACGAGTTAAGGGGTTGGGGCCTTACAATAGTGGTATCAGAGCAGTGGTTGCTCATTGGGACTGTTAAGGGCCTATGAACTTGTTGATAGGAATTGGTAGCACATATTTATACATGATGGTATTAATGTTGTGTGACACAACTAATTGCTTATGTGCTTTTACGATATGGAAAATGGTATTACTAATCATTGTGGTTGCAGGAATCGTGTAGAGTGCGATGGGATGGCATTAACGGTAATGTCTGGCACTCCATATGTTATGTGCTAAGGAATCTGATTTTGTAGGAAAATCAGGAAATGGGAAAAATGATGTGCTGTCTAAGGACGGGAATGGTTGACAGCAGACAGTGGAATATTGTGGTATGATTTCAATTGTTATTGAATATGCAATGTGTTACATTAGCGTCCTACTACGGGTATATCATCAGCGATGGATCATAATATTTGCCGCTGTCATGTCGAAGCGATGTACATGCCACTGTCATTGTCGAAGCGAGGGATATTATTGAGCCGCCGATATGACGTAGTAGGATTTGTGAACTGTTGTATTAACCTTGTTACAGGTATATGGAGCTTGTGGAAGATTCCGGTGGTTGTTATATTCGAGCGAGGGAGGTACTTGCCGCTGTCATATGAAGCGATGGTAGTATGATATTTGCCGCTGTCATGTCGAAGCGATGTACATGCCGCTGTCATTGTCGAAGCGAGGGATATCATATGATGCTGCTATATGTCGAAGCAAGGGGTCCTAAAATTCCGCTGTTATAACAAGCCCGGAACAGCCACATTATCGATATTCGAGCGAGGAATGAAGTACATACCACCGTCATGTCTAAGCGATATGCCGCTGTCGTGTCGAAGCGATGATACATGCCGCTGTCACGTCGAAGCGATGATACATGCCGCTGTCACGTCGAAGCGATGATGCCGCTGTCATGACGTAGCGACACGATCGGGGACAAAGTGATGCATGTAATGTGAGCCACCTCTTGGGTCCGAAAGGAACAAAGTGCTACATGCATGTGAGTACCTCTTGAGTCCTTGATCTGTTCCGCTGATTTTATGGCGATGGTTCATGCCGCCAGGTATATCGAGCGATGGTTCATGCCGCTATCTTATTGGCGATGGATATTCCGCCAGGTGCGTGTATAGCGATGCATCTTTCCGCTATCTTATTGGCGATGATTCATGCCGCCAGGTATATCGAGCGATGGTTCATGCCGCTATACTATAGGCGATGGTTTCTCCGCCAGGTACGTGTATAGCGGTGTCTCTTTCCGCTATGTTATTGGCCATGGCTCATGCCGCCGGACATGTGTTTAGCGAGGGCGCATTCCGCTGATTCCATGGCGATGATTCTTGCCGCCGATTGTATATATAGCGACGTCTCATTCCGCTATTCTGTTGATGATGAGTATATCAATTTGTGTATTGATATGAAATCATATTTTGTGGAATATTTATGTTGAGAGCAGGGACAATTTAAAGGATCAAGTGTGGATCAACTGTGTACAATAGTAGTGAATGTTGTGTTATACAAACCATATCATTATTTCTTGGACACATGAGCTGTAGGCTCAAGGGAATATTGGAATGATCCATGGGAATGATGAATTGAGGTAAACCATTTCGTTTAGTTTAACATGTTCGATTTATGTGGATTGTGAATTATCTCATTTGATTTATATGGTTTATGATAATCAATCTAAGTATGAGGAAGAATTGAGAATGAAATTAAAATGACATTTAATACTGATAGGTTCATTGATTAATTGTGCAGAGACGAGATAACAGTTGGGTAATGATGACAGATATTGGTTTATGAAAACATGATTGTTTTGTATACTGTGAGATTAATGGTCTGTTAATCATGTTATGTTGAGTTAAATGTAACCATGTTGGAATGAGATTACTGAACAGGTCAGAGATATCATGGAGCGTCACATGATGACATGAGATCACTACGAATGTCCTATGTTGACGCGTGATCATTGTGAACGTTGCAGGTCGACGTAGTAAGTACAAAATTATGATGTTATTATCTGGTATATAATGACAACACTGATAAATAATCATGTAGTGATTAATGATTAGTGAGACATTGTGATATCCCCGAAATGGTTAATTGCAATTTGGTGCATTAATTGTGTTTACAATGATTAATTATGTGGTAATTAATTATGTGTTGGAATTTATTTACCTTATGGAAATGCATGGTCATGTGGATAGGGTGACCCGGGGTTGCATTTCGGGGCGCATGTGGTGCATGTCGGGTAAATAGTATTGGAAGCATGATTTATTTGCCATTGGTAGCAATTGATTAGAAATCATGTGTTTAATTGACATTTGGTGCATTTTGAATAAATGCTTTGAAAAATATCATGTTGGGGTGTTTTATACACCATGGAATTACTTTGGTATGCATTTTAATTAAATAAACTCATTTTATAACCCCACACTTCACCTCATCCATCACTTTTTAACTTTACCAAAAACAACACCCAAACCCTTCCTTTCCCTTCCCATTTTCGAGCTTGAGCTCAAGGGTGAAGAGGAGTCCTTGCAAAATCTTGTTTTGTGGAGATTGTTGGGTGATTTGAGATCCCCAAGAGGTATGGATGCCTCATGGTTAATTTTATTGTGTTTTGTTTGAGTTTGGGTTGATTTTGAAGGGTTTTAAAATGGGTTTGTGTTGGGTTGTTGTGGTTTGGTATTATTTTGGGTGGATGTTGCATATTTGAGTTTATGTTGATGTTTATTGTTGGTTTTGAGTTGTTGGGTTTGGTTAATGTTGGTGTTTGTGGGTATGTATGAGTTGGGGTTGAAGATGGGTGAATAGTGCCCAAACCCCGCATGCCCAGAGCTCGGCGATCGATCGGCGTTTTTCTCGCGATCGATCGCGAGCAGCAGTGCTGAGGCAGAGGGCTTCAGCGATCGATCGCGAGATGGGCGCGATCGATCGGCGAGGCCGCGATCGATCGGCGCTAGCTCCGCGATCGATCGCGGATTGTTTAAAATTGTTGCCCGAGACAGTGAGGTCTCGCGATCGATCGGGACTTGATGGCGATCGATCGCGAGACACCAAAAATGGTGTTTTTGGTTATTTTTGTAGGATTTTTGGTAATGGACTATTATTGGGTTCTAATATTGGTATTTGTGAATATGTAGAACCAACCCAGGTGGCAACGCAGCCAAGGAATTGAAGTCCTACCACATCCTACGTTTTTGGAAAGGTACGTAGTGGACGTACGGGCACCCCAACGGTACATGTATCTTATATACTTATTGTTTATGCATTGTGGATGCAAGTATATATGTGGTATTGCATAGTGGATGCAAATACATGTTATGCATGATGTTTATAGATGCATATGATTATTGGTGCATATCCCATGAGTCGTGGTCATCCCTTGATGATTTTAATGCTTGCCGCTATTTGGTTTGGTTCCGCTAAATGTGAAGCGAGGGGTGGGAGCGCCGCATGTCACATTTGAGCGTGGTTATCATATAGGACGAGGAAAGGGTATTTGCCGCTCAATGAGAGGCGAGGGGTGGGAGTCCCGCAGTCCATTGAAGCGAGGTTATCCTATGCCGTCTATATGTAAATAAGCGAGGGGCATTAAAATACATTGTGATGGACAGACTAGGGATTGGTGATCAGTATTTGGTATTGATGGAATGGTATATGTTCATGACATGTTTGGACCATTTAAAATAATCTATTGATTATACTCATGAGTTATGGTACAGGGACAACCAAACGGGAAGCGTTTGAAATGCATGGGAAAACAGGAAGTGTTTTATTATGACTAAGCATTTACGCTTTATCTTCATATTGTGTTGAATATGAATGATTATTATTGCTCATGTTTGGGGGTTGTCCTTGTAGGTACCTTTTTGGCATGATAGAAGGGCTTGAACGGGTTGAGGTGGTGAGCTTGACGAGCATTCTATTGAGGATGAAAGGATAGGATTATTTTGGATAGTATCTACTCTAGGAGTAGTATAAAACTATAGTTGCACACATTCTTTTGATTGGAATGTAATTAATCCTTTTTGGTAGTCCTTATTTTTTTTTATGGCATGTAATGCTTAAGCTCATAGACTCAACAAGTTCTTTTAGAGTCTGATTTGTTTATATTAGCTCTATTATGCCTTAATTCCGCACTTAAGGATTAGGGTCCTTACATTAGTGGTATCAGAGCAGTGGTTAGAGAACCCGGGAACGAGTGAAGGGTAGCCTTAGCATGGTTGGCTAGGTGCTTACATTTGAAGCATGTTTATGCATGTGGTGCATATTTTGTATATCCTGTTATACTAACATGCTTATATCACTCCTGTTATCTAACGGTATATCATGTATTGCTTTGGAATTGTGGTTAACATTTGTGTTACAGCATGGCTGCTAACGAGGAAGTCGGTGATATGGGGAGCATGAATGCTAGTATTGGACAGACAAACCCTCTACCTCCACCGGCTGTAGGAATGGAACCAGTGGTTCAGTTGCTGCTACCGGGTGAGATTAGCTTGACACAATTTCTCTCTTATCATCCGCCCCGGTTTGAGGGGACAGAGTCCGGAGAAGAGGCTGAAGAGTGGTTGGAAAGACTTGAGCAGATCTTCGTATCAGCTCCTTGTGCTGTGACAGCTTGGCTGAGGCTAGCGGAGTTTCAATTAGCCAAGAAACCTCTGATGTGGTGGAGGAGCACAGTGATGGAAATGAGAGCACTGGGTGCTGTGATTGACTGGACTCTCTTCAGGACTAGGTTTCTGAATCGGTACTTCTCCGCGGCAGCAAGACAGACAAAGGAGGATGAATTTACAAGTCTGAGGCAGGGGAACATGACGGTGGCAGACTATGCCACACGGCACTCTTCGTTGTTGAGATACGTTCCCCACATTGCCACCAGTGGACACGCTAAGATGAGGAATTTCATGAAGGGGTTACGACCGGAGCACTATGACCGGGTTATCACTAATAACCCAACCTCTTTTGATGACGCTCTTACAAGAGCGGAGCTTGCTGAGCTAGGAGTGGGAGCTTATGCTATGCCACCACCGGTACCGCCACAGAGGCAGACTAGTGACAGTTTGAGGCCTCGGGGTGAGCCATTTAAGCCCCGTGGTGCCTCTTCATCTTCAAGGTATGGTGGAAAGAAACACTTTGGACAGAAGCAGGATAACAAGAAGGGTAATTGGTCGGCCAATAGAGGATCTTCACAAGGGGATAGGCCGGGAGAGCAGAGGTGCAACAATTGTGGAGGGCCACATTCTTCAAACAAGTGTCCTGCATGTTATATCTGTGGCAAGATGGGCCACATTGCTCGGTATTGCCCCACTCTGGGAGGACAGTCAGAGTATCAGGGCAGCAGGCCGAGGTTTGAGGATAGGACAGTGCAGCAGAGGCAGCAGTTTGGGCCTCGACCATCGGGAGGTCAGACAGGAGGACCACCCCAAGGGCAGGTATATGCACTGACCAGGGAGCAGGCCCAGGCAGCCCCAGAGGAGGTTATTGCCGGTACGTGTCATTTATTTACGTACCCCGCTTTTATTTTGATCGATACAGGTGCCTCCCATTCTTTTGTATCGGTGGGTTTTGTGGAAACCATATGCGCACGTCTTCGTTACCCACGCCTCTCCTTGTCTCGACACCCACTGGAAGAAATGTTGTTGCTGATCAGTTTATGGCAGACTGCCTCATTTATTTTGAGGGCAACGAATTGAGATCAGACTTGATTGTGCTGGGTATGTCAGACTTCGACTGCATCTTGGGTATAGATGTTCTGAACAGATATCAGGCAGTGGTAGATTGCCGACAGAGGACAGTGAAGTTCAGACCTGAGTTGGGCAGTCAGTGGACTTTCTATGGCAACGGTTCTCGTGCGAAGATTCCGTTGATTTCAGCGATCAAGATGACTCAGTTGTTGGAACGTGGACACACGGGTTATCTCATTTATACCGTGGACACGTCTGGGAAGAGTAAAGAACTCAGAGTTGAGGATGTACCAGTAGTGGCAGAGTTCGCTGATGTATTTCCAGAAGAGATCCCAGGATTCCCACCGGCTAGGGAAGTCGAGTTTGGGATCGAGCTGTTGCCAGGGACATCCGCTATCTCTCGTGCACCTTATAGGATGGCACCGGCAGAGTTGAGAGAGTTGAAAGAACAGTTACAGGATCTCTTGGACAAGGGATATATACGCCCGAGCGTGTCGCCATGGGGCGCACCAGTTCTCTTTGTGAAGAAGAAGGACGGTTCGATGCGGTTGTGTATCGATTACCGGCAACTGAATAATGCTACAGTGAAGAACAAGTATCCTCTCCCAAGGATAGATGACTTGTTTGATCAGTTGCAAGGTACCAGGGTGTATAGCAAGATTGATTTGAGATCCGGGTATCATCAGATTTGGGTCAGAGAGGAAGATGTGCAGAAGACAGTGTTCCGGACCCGATATGGACATTATGAGTTCCTAGTGATGCCGTTCGGCGTGACGAATGCTCCAGCAGTCTTCATGAGTCTGATGAACAGAGTGTTTCAGCAGTATCTTGATCAGTTCGTCATCGTGTTCATAGACGACATTCTTATCTACTCCCGGAGCGAGGAGGAGCATGTGAAACACTTGAGGACAGTGCTTCAGGTCCTCAGGGAGCATCAGTTATATGCTAAGCTCAGTAAGTTTGAATTTTGGCTGAGCAGTGTAGTGTTTCTGGGGCATGTCATATCGAGCAGCGGGATATCAGTAGATCCCAAGAAGATTGAGGCTGTGATGGAGTGGGCTGCCCCCACTTCTGTGCCTGAGATTCGGAGTTTTCTTGGTTTGGCCGGGTATTATCGACGCTTCGTCGAGGGCTTTTCGAAGATTGCCAAGCCGCTGACTCAGTTGACCCAGAAGGGAATACCTTTCTTTTGGTCAGAAGCTTGTGAGGAGAGCTTCCAGGAATTAAAGCACCGGTTGACGACGGCGCCAGTGTTAGTGATCCCTACGGAGAACTCCAGATTTGTTTTGTATACCGATGCATCACTGCAGGGCCTTGGGTGTGTTCTGATGCAAGATAAGCATGTGGTAGCTTATGCATCGAGGCAGTTGAAGCCGCATGAGACCAGATATCCAGTTCATGACTTGGAATTGGCGGCTATCATCTTCGCCCTGAAGATCTGGAGGCATTATTTGTATGGTACTTCATTTACCATATACACGGATCACAAGAGCCTCAAATTTTTATTCACTCAGGCAGAGCTGAACATGAGGCAGAGGAGATGGATGGACCTACTCAAGGACTATGATTGCGAGATCGAGTACCATCCGGGGAAAGCCAATTTGACAGCAGACGCTTTGAGCCGGAAAGTGAGGAGTTCTGCTGAGGACGTCATTCATTTGTCAGCTATGATGACCTCTTATTGCCATCTTGGCTATGTCTTCGACATTGATGCATCGCCTGTGTATGTATCGACCTTGTTAGCTGAGCCAGATATCTATGAGGACATCAGGAGAGCTCAGAGGTCAGATGACGAGGTTCAGAGGTGGTTATCTTTAGTGCATCTTGGTCAGCCAACGAAGTTCAGAGTGGCCGATGACGGGTCTTTGAGATTGGGTGACCGATGGGTGGTTCCAAGTACGCCGGAGTTGCGTAAGGGGATCTTGGAGCGAGCTCACAGTAGCAGACTTAGCATCCACCCAGGCGGGAAGAAGATGTACAGAGATCTGCGTGGTCAGTTTTGGTGGAAAAGGATGAAGTCTGATGTCGTCGCTTTTGTGAAGAGATGTTTGATCTGCCAGCAGGTTAAGGCAGAGAGACAGAGACCTGGCGGCGAGTTGAGAAGCTTGGAGATACCGAAGTGGAAGTGGGAGCACATTTCCATGGACTTCGTGACTCATTTGCCGAGGAGTGCTTCAGGCTTCGATGCTATTTGGGTGATTGTGGATCGATTGACTAAGGTAGCCCACTTTATTCCCTATAGCATGACGTTCACATTTTTGAGGATGGCGCAGTTGTATATTAGAGATGTGGTGAGATTGCATGGAATTCCCGTTTCTATAGTGTCAGATCGAGATCCGCGATTCACATCTCATTTCTGGGAAGGTCTTCAGTCAGCCTTGGGAACTGAAGTCCGATTGAGCACTGCTTATCATCCTCAGACGGATGGCCAGACTGAGCGCACTATTCAGACGCTCGAGGACATGTTAAGAGCTTGTGTTTTGGAGTTCGATGCCTCTTGGCAGGATTCAGTGCCTTTGGTAGAGTTTTCGTATAACAATAGCTACCAGGCGAGTATTCAGATGGCTCCGTTTGAAGCTCTTTATGGCAGACGGTGTAGATCACCCTTGTGTTGGGATGATTTGGACCGCAAATCGGTCGGAGGATCGGAGTTGATTCGGGAAATGGAAGAAAAGATAAAGGTAATAAGGCACAAAATGAAAGCGGCCCAGGACAGACAGACAGCTTATGCAAACAAACGGCGGAGACCGTTGGAATTTCAGTTGGGAGATAAGGTCTTTTTGAAGATCTCGCCTTTCAGAGGCGTTGTGCGATTTGGGATGCGCGGGAAATTGTCTCCGAGGTATGTTGGACCGTACGAGATTTTGCAGCGCATTGGCACCTTAGCTTACCGACTGGCTTTGCCGCCTTCTTTATCTGGGATACATGATGTGTTTCATGTATCGATGCTGCGGAAGTATGAGCCGGATCCGTCGCATGTGTTACAGCCTTCCGAAGTTCAGTTAGAGTCAGATGTATCTTATGTGGAACGGCCTGTCAGAATTCTGGATCGAGCAGACCGTAGACTTCGGAACAAAGTGATACCTATGATCAAGGTTCAGTGGGATCGCAGGGGTGTCGAGGAGGCTACGTGGGAGACGGAGCGGCATATGGTGCAGCACTACCCGGAACTATTCTCTGGTATGTGTTTATGTTTAGTTTCCTTTTGGGGTAAGTGCATGTGATTTCGAGGACGAAATCTTATAAGTAGGGGAGTATTGTGATATCCCCGAAATGGTTAATTGCAATTTGGTGCATTAATTGTGTTTACAATGATTAATTATGTGGTAATTAATTATGCGTTGGAATTTATTTACCTTATGGAAATGCATGGTCATGTGGATAGGGTGACCCGGGGTTGCATTTCGGGGCGCATGTGGTGCATGTCGGGTAAATAGTATTGGGAGCATGATTTATTTGCCATTGGTAGCAATTGATTAGAAATCATGTGTTTAATTGACATTTGGTGCATTTTGAATAAATGCTTTGAAAAATATCATGTTGGGGTGTTTTATACACCATGGAATTACTTTGGTATGCATTTTAATTAAATAAACTCATTTTATAACCCCACACTTCACCTCATCCATCACTTTTTAACTTTACCAAAAACAACACCCAAACCCTTCCTTTCCCTTCCCATTTTCGAGCTTGAGCTCAAGGGTGAAGAGGAGTCCTTGCAAAATCTTGTTTTGTGGAGATTGTTGGGTGATTTGAGATCCCCAAGAGGTATGGATGCCTCATGGTTAATTTTATTGTGTTTTGTTTGAGTTTGGGTTGATTTTGAAGGGTTTTAAAATGGGTTTGTGTTGGGTTGTTGTGGTTTGGTATTATTTTGGGTGGATGTTGCATATTTGAGTTTATGTTGATGTTTATTGTTGGTTTTGAGTTGTTGGGTTTGGTTAATGTTGGTGTTTGTGGGTATGTATGAGTTGGGGTTGAAGATGGGTGAATAGTGCCCAAACCCCGCATGCCCAGAGCTCGGCGATCGATCGGCGTTTTTCTCGCGATCGATCGCGAGCAGCAGTGCTGAGGCAGAGGGCTTCAGCGATCGATCGCGAGATGGGCGCGATCGATCGGCGAGGCCGCGATCGATCGGCGCTAGCTCCGCGATCGATCGCGGATTGTTTAAAATTGTTGCCCGAGACAGTGAGGTCTCGCGATCGATCGGGACTTGATGGCGATCGATCGCGAGACACCAAAAATGGTGTTTTTGGTTATTTTTGTAGGATTTTTGGTAATGGACTATTATTGGGTTCTAATATTGGTATTTGTGAATATGTAGAACCAACCCAGGTGGCAACGCAGCCAAGGAATTGAAGTCCTACCACATCTACGTTTTTGGAAAGGTACGTAGTGGACGTACGGGCACCCCAACGGTACATGTATCTTATATACTTATTGTTTATGCATTGTGGATGCAAGTATATATGTGGTATTGCATAGTGGATGCAAATACATGTTATGCATGATGTTTATAGATGCATATGATTATTGGTGCATATCCCATGAGTCGTGGTCATCCCTTGATGATTTTAATGCTTGCCGCTATTTGGTTTGGTTCCGCTAAATGTGAAGCGAGGGGTGGGAGCGCCGCATGTCACATTTGAGCGTGGTTATCATATAGGACGAGGAAAGGGTATTTGCCGCTCAATGAGAGGCGATGGGTGGGAGTCCCGCAGTCCATTGAAGCGAGGTTATCCTATGCCGTCTATATGTAAATAAGCGAGGGGCATTAAAATACATTGTGATGGACAGACTAGGGATTGGTGATCACTATTTGGTATTGATGGAATGGTATATGTTCATGACATGTTTGGACCATTTAAAATAATCTATTGATTATACTCATGAGTTATGGTACAGGGACAACCAAACGGGAAGCGTTTGAAATGCATGGGAAAATAGGAAGTGTTTTATTATGATTAAGCATTTACGCTTTATCTTCATATTGTGTTGAATATGAATGATTATTATTGCTCATGTTTGGGGGTTGTCCTTGTAGGTACCTTTTTGGCATGATAGAAGGGCTTGAACGGGTTGAGGTGGTGAGCTTGACGAGCATTCTATTGAGGATGAAAGGATAGGATTATTTTGGATAGTATCTACTCTAGGAGTAGTATAAAACTATAGTTGCACACATTCTTTTGATTGGAATGTAATTAATCCTTTTTGGTAGTCCTTATTTTTTTTTATGGCATGTAATGCTTAAGCTCATAGACTCAACAAGTTCTTTTAGACTCTGATTTGTTTATATTAGCTCTATTATGCCTTAATTCCGCACTTAAGGATTAGGGTCCTTACAGACATGATGTGATAGACAATATAATAATGTCATGATAAGAATACCAGGGATATACGGACATTCACTTTAAATGATTGATCATTTTGTTATTGTGTTAGAACCAGGAAGGCATATAAATGATAATATATGCATGTGGTAATTGCAAATGAATGTGCTGATAATTACTTGGCACCAGATAATAGTTAAATGATATGTGATGAGATTGATGTCTAAGAACGCATGAATACTTACTAATTGTTGTGATGTCATGAATATCAATAATACATAAATGACAGGGTGCTTGGTTATGATACGTGTATATGTGAGAAGCACTAATGAGTTTATTTCTAGTACTTGTTTATACCAGATGATAGCTGAGTGATGAAATATGAAAAGATTGATGCTTCACAACACGTTAGTACTGTTACTCTATTATGAAGTATTTATGATGAATACCACTATTACACTATGGAGTATGTGTGAGGTACGACATTATGATCCAGGCATACATTGTAAATTTTTGCAGCTATACATGTATGATGCTAATTATACGATATTGATATTGGTGCATTGTTATAGAATTGTTATATACAAATGTGTTTCAAGAATGCAAAGTATCATAAATGTATATCATGCTCTTTGATAAAAAAAAATGGATACTGCTTATGTTTCTTGGTATTTTGAGAAGGAAAATACTTGTAAATTGTTAAGTACCCTTATGGTTGATTGATTGGAGTTTCATGTGAATCGGTGGAGGAATAATGAAATTAACCTTGTGTGCATATTTATAATTTTTAACGAAAGTATCTCGCATGAAAGCATTATTGAGATTATGTGCATAAGTGATAATGGGCTAGTTGGGATATATATATGACACATGACAATTGGTACTATGTTGTTATTAATTCGAAATGATAGATGATACTTGAACGCTAGTAAAAGAGCATCGATGTTTATGTAATTATGGGGTTAGGAATTTAATTGGACATACATATGTGGTATAAGAATTTAAGTGATCTTGTAGGAACTGTCTAACATTGAAACCAATGTACAGTTACGAACGATGTGTTATGTAGTAGATTAGAAGTAACGACTATATATGTGATTGCGTTAACTTAGTATTGTTTGACATAAGTAAGGGTACAAGTATATGCTACCCCATTAAATGGTGATGAAAGAATATAGTGAATTTATATGAATTGCGATGGAGAGTGTTGGTGTGATACACAACATATGTCAGTCGTGACGAGTTGAATGATAATGTTTATCCTCTGACATAACATAAGACTACCCCAAATAATTCTCCGGTATGTTTATGCTACTTTTTGTGAGTCAGATAGGCGTGCACTTAAATTTCGTGGATGAAATTTTATTAGGTGGGAAGAATTGTGATGTCCAGAATAATTAATAATCGTTCATTGGATTTAATTATGGTGTTTATATAATATGTCGGGATTTAATTTTTGATTAACGGATTTTGGAAGGAGTTGGGATAAATGGTTCCGGGATTGAATTTATAATTTTGGATTGAACTTGTAGTGTAAATTAATTTTTAAAAAGGGGTTTTTACATTAGTAAATTTATGACATAATAATTAAAGGGTTGTGATTAATCTAGGGATTGATTAAAAGACACACTCCACCCTTTTATTTGCCCGCATAAAACTATCGACTTCTCCCCCTCTTCTCCTCTCTTTACGCCGTCGATAATCTTCGAGCCTTAGGGAGGATTTCAGCTCGGTTTTGATCCAGGTTTGTATGGGACTTGATGCTTCACAACTCCTCAGTTATTTGCTCTTCTTGCATTTCGATTTTCACTTGATTTGGTATGATTTTTGTGAAGTTTTGGTCCGAAAATTAGCTGTTGCTTGGGTTCGAAATTGTGGGATTTTGGTTCGAAAGTTTCATGGCATTTTGTTCAAAATTCCTGCTTCTTTGTGGCTTGATTTCTTGCTCTATATAATTCGAATTTTCTGCTGTGTTGGGTTGAGAATTCATGCTGCTATGTATTTTGAATTTCTGCTACAATATGCTTCAAAAATCTGCTCCTATGTGGCTTCAAAACTTGTAGTGTTCTAGTTTGATTTAGAGGGTTGCTTTGAGGAGTGTGTGCAGGTGTGTGTGTTCGAGTGTGTGCAGCAGTGTGTGTGTGTGTGCAGCAGTGTGTGCATGAGTGTGTTTCTGCGTGTGTGTGTGTGTATCCAGCATGTATTAGTGTGTGTAGGTGAAGTTTATACAAGAAAATGTGTATTCCAACATGTATTGGTATAGGTACAAGACTTTTATATATGTTGTGCCTTGTGGTTGGATGATGTTTTGTTAATGTAGAAGGCAAACTTGGTTTGGTGTAGTGGGTTAAGGCGATTATGTGGCTATAATTCGAGTATGAACATTATAATTGGAAACTCGATATCATGAGACATGTTATTGATTGTTAGAATGAAATGTTGATTTATGCATTGGCTTAGTATTATTGTTGGTTAAAATATGAAGATTAAAAATATAATGCATGGATGATGTTTGACAATATGCTTAAGTGGTGTTCAAGTGTTGGCAAAAGCTCTACTAATTGTGTAGTGAGAAAGTCTACTTTTATGGTTCATATCATGATAGAGTTTTTGGAGAATATGGGGCTATGGTTTGATTTTCTAATAACTTTGAGCATGTGTAGTGTTTGAATGGTTGAGTTAGATACATGCTAATAGGTGTTATAACATGTATTAAAGTGTATATTAAGGAATATACTTGCATGTGTATAATAGCATGAATTGGAGACTTTATTGAGTATTTGAATGACAATTCTATGAACTAACTGTATAGTTGATTTGAGCAATATAGATTGTCTTGATTTTGTGAATTTACTTACTATATAGTCGAGTTGGAGATGACTCAAATATAGGATTATTGGCTTGTTTGTGTACACTATGAAGCATGAAAATGAAGAGTGTTTAATGATGTTAATTGTTTTTGAATATGAGCTAATATTGAATTGATATTCGATATAGACACTATACAAGACTTCGGACGTTGATGACAACTTGTTCATGTTGTCGACTATAAGTACGTGGTGACGTACGAGTAGGTATTCCCAGTAATTTTATATTCATATATACATGTATTTTGAATGTGATGTTTAAGGCTAAGTGATTGAGTTTGGTAATTGAGTTTAATATATGTGGAATGGTGGAAACGTAGAGGTACGTGATCCGGGTATACGAGTTGAACATTGATGCACTTGGCATGATCGATATGAGAGATGGTTGAGAATGAGATTAATTGATAGGCATAGTTGCCTTGGATATGAGATTCGTTGTGATTGAGCATAAAATGTTGAATTGTGATTATATTGAACTTATTGCAATGATGAGTACCATATTTTGAATAATGATACTGAACTTGATGTTTATTAAAGTGTATAAGATTGAACAGGAACAGTTCGTGATGGCTACGTCGGTTTGGAATATTACAGGGAGTATATTTATAGATTTTCAATAACCTTAATTGTTGCTTTACAATTTCGTATATTGATGTGTGTGATTATTGAGTTGGAGTATGCTCACCCTGCGTGGGGGCGGTTTCTGTTGAAACAGGTACTAAACTACTTTGGGATATTGGTTCGAGCTTTGTTGGATCATGCCGCTTCCAGAAGCAGAAGCGTATATGAGAGTGGGTAAATAGGATACGCTATTTATTCAGTTAGATGGGTATTCATTTATTTGTTGCTCGTATGTGAGCAACTGGAAGCATGTATATGGACTGTATAAGGGTGTTGAAGCCCACTTTTGATGTCTTCTTACTATGGTGTTTTCGCTGGCTGGGAACTTATTTAGGGTTTTGTTTTCTTTTAAGTATTGTGTTTCTCCCTGGCTGGGAGTTATTTTGGTGATGTGTTTTATTTTGGCATAGCTCAATTTATGGGGAGACTCTGCCCAAATTTTTATAAAACTCTTGGGGATTATGGAAAGCATGTAATGATTCTTTTAAAGAATGAATTTTTTTATACTCATACGACGTCATAAATGCACTAATGACGAGTTAAAGGGTTGGGGCCTTACGGATGGCTTTTCCTCGGATTCTTCTCGGCGGCTACTAGGGTTTTCCTCCTCTAATTTTCGGCCCTTTTTCCCTCTCTGATATGATGTATATCGATATGGAAATGATCTTCTTTTAAAACCTCCGAGAATCCATCAAATATGGAAGATAAGATTTTTTAAAAATTCGCGTATCGATCGATCGAAAAGATTGTCCGATCGATCGGTGCACTGTTCATTTCAGCGTTTTAAACTCTCTGTCTCGATCGATCGATCGAAATTTTGGTTCCAATCAATCGACACTTCGATAAACTTGTTGCTGAATTCTCTGCCCGGATCAATCGGTCGAGAAATATTCTCGATTGATCGGTGCTTTGCAAAATCTGAATTCTTCTCTTTTTTCTCTTTTTCGCCTCGATTTCACCCGTTTTCTTCATTTTAGCTCATTTCTACCATTTCCGACCTATTTTCCTGAAACAAGCAAATAAATACCAAAAAGCGTAATTTCATCCAGGAAAAAGTACGAAAAACGGTAAGAATTTACAGCTAAAAACACGTAATATCTAAGCCTATCAACTCCCCCAAACTTGGACTTGATCGTCCTCGAGCAAGCAATAACCTCAAAAAGTAGAGTTAAACTTAATACTTTGAATGAATCATCTTTACAACTCAAAGTAAAAGCTCATCAATCCTACTTACACATCAATAAGAGTCATTCAAAGTTCAACAGGAAGCGTTTTTGTGATGACCTGAGATTAGGGATGTTAATCCCGGAGTGTTAATAACCTCTAAAGTTGTTTTACGTAGCGATTTGGAGTTTAATCGAGGTGTCGGGCCTTCTGGGCTCATTTATTTGGGCAGTTGGGATCGTTGGATCCCGAGGTTGAGATCGTATTCTCATTTCGGTGAAAACCTGTGAGTTGGGTTTTTAGTGTGACTCAGAATCTCGGGTGCTTGGTGTGGGCACCGGTAGGGGTTTTTGAGTTAGAGAGAGAATTTTTGAAAACAGATGATTTTTAATGAATCATGATGTATTTGTGGGACTATTAGTTTTCGGGGTATTTTTGATATAAATACCAATTGAACCCGAGATTTTAATTGGAAAATCATTTCAGCCCCTTTCCTCCTCTCTCTCCCGCAGCCGCGCTGCCTCCCGCTTTTCCCCAGACCCACGCCGCTTCCAGGCGTGCGCCCGCCGCCGTTCGGCCGCCGTTCGGCGCGTGCGACCCACCGCCGGCTTCGTCACGGTGAGGCGCAGCTATCCCCTCCATCAATTCGAAGTTTCGTCGCGTGTGGAAGTCGGATTTCGCTGGAATGCGCCGATCCCCAATTTCTAGGGTTCTTCGATTTTGGTCCGATTTCTTCCGATTTTCGATTGGGTAACCTCCTTGCCCCTTTTTCGTCGTTGTTGTGTAATTCCCTGCCATTTTTGTGTTCGATTTGTTCGAATTATTGCTGTTGGTGGGATTGGTTCGAATTTATGCATTTTTCGTGGGTTTAGGTTCGAAAATTGTGATTTTTGGTAGAGGTGTGGTGATTCTTGTTTGTAATTGATTAATTCATGTTGTAGATGCATTATGATGCTTGATTGTGTTCGAAATTGAGGAATTGGATTCGAATTAGGGCTTTGGATTTCGAATTTTGGGGGTTTGGCATGTGGGGCGATTATTCATGTTGTCGACTGATTAATTCATATTTTAGATGAATTATGGTGTTTAATTGGGTTCGATTCGTGTTGTGAAGGTTCGAAAAACTTGTGGGGAATTCTTGAACAATTTTCGATATTGGTTTATTGTCTTGTGTTGAGAATATTTTTTAGGGTTATGGGTGTGCTTGAGCATGGGTTGCATGTTCGTAATTAATTGTGAATTAATTTATCGTGTTAGCACATCGTTCCTCGGAGCATGGAACTCGAGCGAGGTTTGGCTCGGACTTCGGAGATTAAGGTACGTGCGACGTACGAGCATTACTTTATGTGATAGCAAATTGTGAAATGCATAATGTGCTGTAATTGCATTAGATGGTTGTGGTATGGGTATATATATATATATGTGTCGATATGACTATGGAACGACCTAGTCTTGATATCGCTGCCACAAGTGTGCGTAATACTAGAGTAGTATGACCTTATAAGAGGTATGGGGTACTGGGTTTATGTGACTATTGTAAGACAAGTGAGATGTCTAAGTATAAATGAGAATTTGTAAAATAAAGGATAGGGCATTTGAGATGCCTGAGAATGATCGTGGGATCATGTATTCATTGAAAGACATGTGAGATGTCTAAGTGAAATAGAGAATTTGTAAAATAAATGCTAGGCATTTGAGCTATCTGTGATTGGTAGCAAAGTTGAATATCAGTATTAGATATCGAGATATCCATGTTTGCATGTATAATGAATTTGGAATCATTAATTATTGATACTTGAGAATCAGGCATGCTATGAGTTAAATCAATGTGTTGATTTACTGATTTATGAGATTTGATGAGTTTGATGATTGTGAGAACAGGGACAGTACACGGAATCCCGGATGAGGATGTTGCCATCCAGGAAGTATCATTTAAAATTCATTAATATTTACTTGTGTTGTAAATTATGAATTTCATTATTGTGATTATGAGATTTTGTGTATTGGTATGCTCACCCCATTGGGGGCTGTCTCTGTTGGGGCAGGTGAACAGGTGCATCGATGGCTGTGGAGCTGAGCTCGAGCTGTTGATTGGATGTACTCACAGGATCGTGGTACCAGGGCTTGATGGAGCACGGTATCGTATAGAGTACTTATATACACCCGAGATTTATATACACATTTATGATGCTCGCATGTGAGCACGGATATTCTTGTATATGGGTTGTATATAAAGGCATGAGCCTTTCTCTCTTTCATTATATGTTGCATGCAATTGTGGTAGAATTGCTAATGATATGAGAGTCGTTAGTGTATTGTGTGGGTGTTGAGACCCATTTATGTCGTCATATGTGTGGTGTCTTCCCTGGCTGGGAATTTACTTTGTGTACTATATTCTGTTGAGTATTGTGTATTCCCTGGCCGGGAATTATATTATGTGATGTGCTTGTGTTTTGGGATAGCTCAATTTATGGGGAGACTCTGCCCAAATTTTTATAAAAGTCCACAATGTAAAAAGTGGCAAAATGGGGATGGTAATGGGCAACTCTATGAGTCTATATGTTAGTAGAGATAATCTTATAACGTTGAACATTAAAGAAATTTTGTAGTTGCCATTCAATGGTAAAGTATCATCTGAGCTTCCCGATTGGCTTTTTATTGAAAGCATGTGCCACACATAGTGGTTAATACACTAATTAAGGGTTAAGGGCTTGGGGTCCTTACATTAGTGGTATCAGAGCAGTGGTTAGCTCTTTGGGGCTGTTAAGGGCCTAGGAAGTTATTGATAGCACATACTTATGCATGATGGCATTAATGTTGTATGACACAACTAGTTGTTTATGTGATTTTTATGATATGAAAAGTGGTGTTGCTAAACAGTGTGATTGCAGGAATCGTGCAGCATGAGATGGGATGGCATTAATGGTGATGTCTGGCCCTTCATGTATTATGTGCTAAGGGATCTGATTTTGTAGGAAAATCAGGAAAGCTGAGACGTACGGGCTTCGGACGGTAAAACGTGTTACACCTTTGATTATGTATATCATGGATAATGAACCCTTACATGTGATGACATATGTGACATGATAGTGATGTGTATTGTGATATTGGAATCAATTGTGTTTGATTATTGTGGTAGAATTGATGAATGTTCCGGTAGCCTTTATCTCCGAGCGAGGGAGGTACTTGCCGCTGTAATGACTGAGCGAGGTAACATGCCGCTGTCATTGTCGAAGCGAGGGGTCCTAACATTCCGCTGTTGTATTGGGACCGGAACAGTCACAATTCTAGTGATTATTGTGGAATATTGTGGTTATAACTGAAAAGTGATATCGATCATTATATTGTGAACTGTGGTATTAACCTGGATGCAGGTAATGGAGCTAGTGGGAGTTCCGGTAGTTGTTATATTTGAGCGAGGGAGGTACTTGCCGCTGTCATATGAAGCGATGGTAATATGATATTTGCCGCTGTCATGTCTAAGCGAGGTAACATGCCGCTGTCATTGTCGAAGCGAGGGATATCATATGATGCCGCTATATGTCGAAGCGAGGGGTCCTAAAATTCCGCTGCTATAACAGGACCGGAACAACCACATTATCGATATTGATAGCGATGTCTCATTCCGCTATATTGATTGGCGATGGCTCATGCCGCCAGGGATATTGACAGCGATGGTTCATTCCGCTATATTGATTGGCGATGGTTCATGCTGCCAGATATATTGATAGCGATGGTTCATTCCGCTATATTGATTGGCGATGGTTCATGCCGCCAGATATATTGATAGCGATGGTTCATTCCGCTATATTGATTGGCGATGGTTCTTGCCGCCAGGTATATTGATAGCGACGGTTCATTCCGCTATATTGATTGGCGATGGTTCTTGCCGCCAGGTATATTAATAGCGACGGTTCATTCCGCTATATTGATTGGCGATGGGTCTTGCCGCCGGATATATTTCTAGCGATGTCTCATTCCACTATTCTATTGGCGATGGTTCATGCCGCCGGGTATCCTATTGACGATGATTCGTGCCACCGGATATTACATAGCGATGGGTTATACCGCTATGTGCGTAGCGCTGGATTATGTCGCCTGCAAGCGATGGATGCTACTTGTGTACCGCTGGTGGACGACGGATACAGGTATTCCGCTATCTTGATAGCGATGAGGTATGTCATATTACTTGTGTTAGCATTATTGTGGATACTATGTGTTGCTATATATATGCCATGTGTTTGATGATGAGATTATGGACGTCGTGTATTGACATGTACCGTTATATGTTTGCCGATGTTAATTGAATGTCATGTGTTGACATATGCCGTCACGGGATGACGATGACATAGTGGATGTTCTATGTAGACGTGTAGCGTCGTTTTGATGATTAATACATTTATGTTATGTATTTAGTTGTATAGTTTGAGTGTCGATGGTGAGCACATGGTAGAGTCTGGGTCACTAGTTGACGAGACCTTTCGTCGAGCAATGATACCCTTGGGTATGCTCGTTAATTTGGCTAGGGCCAAGTGATTGGTGGTAAGAGTAGTCATTGAGGAAACTACTCGCTTGTGTTGTGATGTAGGGTAGACATGGTTGCACCCACCCTGAGGGTGTGGGATAAGTCTTATCGGATTATGATTGTATTATAAGTGAGCAAGGACACCGGGTTGCCCATTGTGCTTGGTATTTTAGAGATATGTTGGGCGATGACCCATTACTCTAACAGTTTGTACGGTATGGCATACCGAGATGGAACATATGGTTTGTTGGTGGACCTGATATGAACCTATGGAGACAGCACTTTGCTAGCCAGATATCGTAGTGATGATATAGTGTGCTTGTTGGGGCCATGATACTGCTCGTTGGAATCAGGTTTGGCAAATCGTAAAGTGATACGATGTGGATTATGGTGGACTTTAGTAGTCACCACATCATTTGAGGTTGAGGTTGTGCATGCCTCACTGAAACGTGTATACGTTGATGTTAAATCTTGGTGAGACTTGTCTGGGACAGCTCATAATGTTGAAGTACCAACAAGAGAGTCATCAAGTCGTTGTTGACTCGATCTGGGGAATCCGTGTACTTGGGATGCAATGGGTGTTATTGTATCCAGTTTTTCTTTCCGAACGATGGTTCGAGACTTGTGGATCTCGAGTTCGATGGCTCTTCCCTTGTGTGGAAGGAGGTAGTATTATACCTATTTGGGAATCTTTGAAAGATTCGGTAAGTTGGTACGTGTGGTGTTGATTTTGGGAATCACGCCGTGTTATTGATCGTCGATTATCATTCTCCACTGCAATGGAATGACTCAGAATTGACAGTTGTGTTTGGGGCTTAGGGGTATGTTGGAGATACCCGAGCCAAGTGCATTGAGTATGCATGTGATGCTAGTTTTTGATTCCCTTTTTGTCAAGCATAGAGTTATGCTATTTTGGATGACTAAATCTCTGATGAGAGATATTGAACACCTTGAGATTGGGAATCTCCATGTCACGATAATTATGAGAATCAATCGTGTAGTTAGTTGACTCCCTTTGAGGAGGGATTATCTTGTGTGGGTTGAGGTGTTTCCTGGTTGGTGTTTCCCTTCGAGTCATGCGATAGCCTTCCCAAGTTTGGATTGTTAAATCCTAGGATTATCAAGGGATGGCAGGAATTCGGATTTATTGGGTGTCGCTGTCGACACAAGCGTTGAGGATGCAATGTGTTTATTGCATGTCCTTCCAAGATTTGAACTCTGTGGAGTCTCGATGGTTTATTTATGATCAGGATGTGATCCTTGGAATATCCGGAGGTAGACATCTTGTGAGATGTCTTTTGTGTGAATCTGTGGCCGTGAGTTGCCCCAAATTGAGTTGCAATGATGCGACTGCTCATTTGATGGAGGAGGTTTGGAAGTGGAAACCAGGTTTGGTAGGTGTACACCGTGGTATGCTAATGTTTCCCTCGTAACGATGTATGTTAGACATCGTGAGTCATGATAAGATGTCTTTGAATGATATTTACGATGGAATCGGGAGCGATTCGAATCCTTGCAGTTTCAGTTGACTAACTGCTCTTAGAGTATTAGCGTTGAGCTGTGCTGACGCTCTTTGACGTTATAATGGATTTGGAAGTCTATTCCACTCCAGAGTTTGACACGAGGTCAACGTTCTCACGGCTGAGGTGTCATTCATGATGCGTTCTTACTAAGTGGTATTAGAACGAAGGATGACTGTCCGATCTACGGTCGTAAGTATTGGTTGTTTTGCAGTCATGAGGGACTGACTTTTGGGATGAACCGCATCGAGGTACGTTTTGCCTCTTTGGTGATATATTGGTTTTGGTATGTCGATCTGTTTCAGAGTTTGATGTGAGATAAGTATCCTCGCGGTTTTTAAGACGATTCTGATATGGTCAGGAATCGAGGTTATGGCTTCATGTTGTTGTGTAGCCCGGGTGTTACGTGATACACCGGTGCTAATTTCGAGGACGAAATTCTTTTAGTGGGGGATATTGTGATGACCTGAGATTAGGGATGTTAATCCCGGAGTGTTAATAACCTCTAAAGTTGTTTTACGTAGCGATTTGGAGTTTAATCGAGGTGTCGGGCCTTCTGGGCTCATTTATTTGGGCAGTTGGGAACGTTGGATCCCGAGGTTGAGATCGTATTCTCCTTTCGGTGAAAACCTGTGAGTTGGGTTTTTAGTGTGACTCAGAATCTCGGGTGCTTGGTGTGGGCACCGGTAGGGGGTTTTTGAGTTAGAGATAGAATTTTTGAAAACAGATGATTTTTAATGAATCATGATGTATTTGTGGGACTATTAGTTTTTCGGGGTATTTTTGATATAAATACCAATTGAATCCGAGATTTTAATTGGAAAATCATTTCAGCCCCTTTCCTCCTCTCTCTCCCGCAGCCGCGCTGCCTCCCGCTTTTCCCCAGACCCACGCCGCTTCCAGGCGTGCGCCCGCCGCCGTTCGGCGCGTGTGACCCACCGCCGGCTTCGTCTCGGTGAGGCGCAACTATCCCCTCCATCAATTCGAAGTTTCGTCGCGTGTGGAAGTCGGATTTCGCTGGAATGCGCCGATCCCCAATTTCTAGGGTTCTTCGATTTTGGTCCGATTTCTTCCGATTTTCGATTGGGTAACCTCCCTTGCCCCTTTTTCGTCGTTGTTGTGTAATTCCCTGCCATTTTTGTGTTCGATTTGTTCGAATTATTGCTGTTGGTGGGATTGGTTCGAATTTATGCATTTTTCGTGGGTTTAGGTTCGAAAATTGTGATTTTTGGCAGAGGTGTGGTGATTCTTGTTTGTAATTGATTAATTCATGTTGTAGATGCATTATGATGCTTGATTGTGTTCGAAATTGAGGAATTGGATTCAAATTAGGGCTTTGGATTTCGAATTTTGGGGGTTTGGCATGTGGGGCGATTATTCATGTTGTCGACTGATTAATTCATATTTTAGATGAATTATGGTGTTTAATTGGGTTCGATTCGTGTTGTGAAGGTTCGAAAAACTTGTGGGGAATTCTTGAACAATTTTCGATATTGGTTTATTGTCTTGTGTTGACAATATTTTTGAGGGTTATGGGTGTGCTTGAGCATGGGTTGCATGTTCGTAATTAATTGTGAATTAATTTATCGTGTTAGCACATCGTTCCTCGGAGCATGGAACTCGAGCGAGGTTTGGCTCGGACTTCGGAGATTAAGGTACGTGCTGTAAGTAACCCCATGAGCATACAACGCAGCGGAATAAAATTTGGGATTACAAACCAGCGATCTATACATAGGGAATCATATCGGATTAGAGAATTACAAGTGTCTTACCCTTGTAGCGTGTTTGTAGCAGAATCCACGGAGCTGCACCACGTCCTACGCCTTCTCCGAGTCACTTAGCAAAACTCGAATGGTTTTGCCTCAACGGTATCCACACGATCAAATCGTGTGAAGGGATAGTTTAATATCAAGTTGCTAGACAAGATATTAAACCGGAACCAAAACACACTTTGATTCACAATCAAAATTGGCACAATATCACTCTTCCTCTTCGGCTATCAAGAAACCGAGAGCAAGATTGAGAGGCGGCCGTGTGTGACTTTCACAAGGTGGCCGAGAGCCCTTCTTTTGTTGCTAGGTTTTGTTATGAAGTGTTATTCAAGTTGTCTTACAATTAAACACTTAATAATCATTAATTAAAGGCTTTCTCAAAGCTTCATGGGCTTAAGCCCATGATTTAATTAATCCTTATGATTATTAATTAAGACTCCTCTTAATTATTTAATTCATCCCATGAATTTAATTTCCCTTCTCGATTTAATCTTTTGTGCGACCCGATAGGATCTTGTAATGTTGGCAGTGACATAAAATCTCATTTTACGTCTCAAGCATTGAGCGGTATCTAGCAACACATCAATGCTCCCCAAATTACAAGAATGTCAATGACTCGACATAACCTTTAGAACTTGTGATAATATTAACCATGTAACTTAATCCCTTTGTCCTTTGTGTTTAGATTGAACACGAGTCATGGAATAGTCATACTCGTATATCCAATCTTTATTTCTTGATCCCCAAGTAGAACTAGAATAAACGAATAAGCTCGATATCTCATATCGACTCATTCGAGCATGGCCATGCATTTTAGTTCTCACTTGATCAAGGGCCAAACACATCTCCTGTTATATAGGAGGGACAAATCCTATCTCGATCAGTCAACATCCCTCTACATAATTCGTAGTGTATCCAATAGTCGCCTTTATAGTATACCCTGTTACGGGTAACGTTTGACGATATCAAGATACATAACTCCTTATGTTGGGATCTCTGATGATCACAAGTTGTAAGGATTGTATACATTATTATCACTATGAGAATTGCATATGACGATCATATAACTATCCATGTTGCATTCTCATGGTGGGTCTGTCCAGTACATCGTTCTCTAACATGTACCCATATGTTGATTTGATATCTCATATCAATGAACAATTCATCGATCAACATATACTAGTCTCTACGTGTTATCATTATCCCTATTCATGATAATACTTGACTAGGGACATCTTTAAGAATAATACAATATTATTCTAAGGACATTAACATATATATTAATTCACAATGCACAGTTAAAAGAATAATATATAATAATGAATTGCCATTCATAAATCCATAAACATTGTATGTCTTAAACAATCATCTAATGACTTGTCTTAGGGCATATCCCAACAAATCTCCCACTTGCACTAAGACCACTCAGACATATACCTAATGCCTAGAGATCTAGTATGACGATCATGCTTCTGCTGTGACAGTGGCTTCGTCAATGGGTCAGATACATTATCATCTGTTGGTACTTTGCATATTTTAACATCTCCCCTTTCAACGATTTCTCGAATGAAATGGAAACGCCTAAGTATGTGCTTGGATCTTTGGTGAGATCTTGGTTCCTTAGCCAATGCGATCGCTCCATTGTTGTCACAATAGAGTTCTATCGGATCTTTAATGCTAGGCACCACTCCAAGTTCAGAAATGAACTTCCTCATCCAAACAGCTTCCTTGCTGCATCCGAGGCAGCAATATACTCAGCTTCCGTTGTAGAATCGGCTACTGTTTCTTGCTTTGAGCTCTTCCAGCTCACAGCACCTCCATTCAGGCAATACACATATCCAGATTGCGATCGAAAATCATCTTTGTCGGTTTGGAAGCTTGCATCAGTGTAACCCATTACATTGAGCTCTTCCTCACCTCCATAAATCAAGAATGTATCCTTAGTCCTTCTCAAGTACTTTAGGATATTCTTGACAGCAATCCAGTGACCTTCACCTGGATCAACTTGATATCTGCTCGTCATGCTCAAAGCATACGATACATCGGGACGAGTACATATCATGGCATACATGATAGATCCAATAGCTGATGCGTATGGAATCTTACTCATGCGTTGTCTCTCATCTGGTGTTGAAGGACACTGTTCCTTCGAGAGATAAATACCATGTGTCATAGGCACGAATCCTTTCTTGGATTCTTGCATGCTAAACCTTTTAAGCACCTTGTCTATGTATGTACTTTGACTTAGACCAAGAAGCCTTCTCGATCTATCTCTATAGATCTTGATTCCTAACACATAGGTGGCTTCTCCTAAGTCTTTCATCGAAAAGCAATTCCCTAGCCAAATCTTTACAGATTGCAAGGCAGGGATATCATTTCCAATAAGAAGTATGTCATCTACATACAACACTAGGAAAATGATTACGCTCCCACTGACCTTCTTGTAGACACAAGGTTCATCTTCATTTTTGATAAAACCAAACTCTTTGATTGCATCATCAAAACGAAGATTCCAACTCCGAGAAGCTTGCTTCAATCCATAAATGGATCGTTGTAGCTTGCATATCTTTCCAGCATCCTTTGGATCGACAAAACCCTCGGGCTGTGTCATGTACACATCCTCGAGCAGATTTCCATTAAGGAAAGCTGTTTTGACATCCATCTGCCAGATTTCATAATCATGAAATGCAGCTATTGCAAGTAAGATCCTTATGGATTTAACCATGGCCACTGGTGAAAAGGTTTCATCATAGTCAATACCATGAATTTGTTTGAATCCTTTTGCAACCAGCCGACCTTTATAGGTTTGTACGTTACCATCCATATCGGTCTTTTTCTTGAAAATCCATTTGCACCCTATGGGTCGTACCCCTTCAGGTGGATCAACCAAAGTCCATACTTGGTTTGCATACATGGATTACATCTCAGATTTCATGGCCTCTTGCCATTTCTCAGAATCATTGCCCATAATAGCTTGTTGATAAGATGACGGCTCATCCTCATCAATAAGTAGTAAGTCACCTTGTTGAGTCACAAGAAATCCATATCTCTGTGGCTCCCGGTGTTCTCTTACAGACCTACGCTGGGCTTGTGTCTCTTGAGCAGGTGCTTCTTCCACAACAGCTTGTGGTGCCTGCTCTGTTTCCATCTCAATTTCAGGTTCAGTGTTTTCTTGTGGTTGAACTTCACTAAGTTCTATTTTTCTCCCACTGGTTTTTCTAGAAATAAATTCTCTTTCAAGAAATATACCAGTCCGAGCAACAACTACTTTGTTCTCGGTGGGATAATAGAAATAGTACCCTTTCGTTTCCTTAGGATACCCCACAAATAAACACTTATCAGATTTGGGTCCAAGTTTGTTAGTGGCGTGACGTCTAACGAAAGCCTCACAACCCCAAATCTTCATAAAAGACATACTAGGACGCTTCCCAGTCCATATCTCATATGGTGTCTTTTCCACTGATTTAGATGGAACACGGTTCAGTAAGAAAATTGCTGTTTCTAGAGCGTGTCCCCAAAATGATATCGGAAGATCTGCATGACTCATCATTGATCTAACCATGTCTAACAAGGTTCGATTTCTCCTCTCGGATACACCATTCCATTGTGGAGTATACGGAGGAGTGAGTTGTGGGACTATCCCACACTCCTTTAGATAGTCATGAAACTCTTGGCTTAAGTATTCTCCTCCTCGATCTGATCGAAGGATTTTGATACTTTTGCCAAGTTGGTTTTGTACTTCATTCTTGAAATCTTTGAACTTTTCAAAGGTTTCATGCTTATGTTTCATTAGGTACACATACCCATATCTACTGAGGTCATCAGTAAATGTAACGAAGTATTGAAAACCACCTCTAGCTTGTGTACTTATTGGTCCACATACATCACTATGTATTAGTCCCAATAAAACATTTGCCCTTTCAACATGTCCCTTGAAAGGGGCTTTAGTCATCTTGCCCATTAAACAAGATTCGCATGTTTCATATGATTCAAAATCAAATGAATCTAATACTCCATCCTTATGAAGTTTAGATATGCGGTTCTCGTTTATGTGGCCCAAGCGACAGTGCCAGAGATAAGTCGGATTACAATCATTATTTTTAATCCTTTTAGTATTTATGTTATAGATAGGCATATCAAGATTTAATACATAAAGACCATTCACCATTTGTGCACTAGCATAAAACATATCATTTAAATAAATAGAACAACAATTGTCCTTTATTATAAACGAAAAACCATACTTGTCTAAACAAGAAATAGAAATAATGTTTTTAGTAATTGAAGGCACAAAATAACAGTCTTTTAAAATCAACGATAAACCAGAAGGTAAAGCTAAATGATAATCTCCTATAGCTAATGCAGCAACTCTTGCTCCATTTCCAACTCGGAGATCAACTTCACCTTTTGCCAATGTCCTACTCCTTTTGAGATCCTGCACATTTACACAAATGTGAGATCCACATCCAGTATCTAATACCCATGATGAAGAAGTAGATAAATTGACTTCTATAACAAAAATACCTGAAGCGGAAGTCACACTTCCTTTCTTTAGATCCTCCAGATATACTTTGCAGTTTCTTTTCCAATGACCGGTCTCACCGCAATGGAAACAGTTCCCTTCTTTTGCTATCCCTCCCTTTGGCTTCAGTGCAGAAGACATTGGCTTAGATTTAGCAAAGACCTTCTTTGCTTTCTTGTTGCCTTTAGCTTTGGCCCTTCCTTTGCCTTTATTCACAATAAGGACATTTGTGGTCCTGGCCTCAACATACCAAGCAACTGGGGCAGAGTCTTTTCCATATCAGTCATATTGTAATTTACTACAAATTGACTGAAGCTCTCCGGCAACGATTGCAAGATCACATCGGTGGCCAACTCTTGGTCCAATGGAAAACCTAGCTTGTCCAGATTCTCAATGTACCCAATCATCTTGAGCACATGAGTTCCAACTAAGCTTCCCTCTACCATCCTACACTGGAATAACGCTTTAGAGACGTCATACCTCTCTTGTCTAGCTTGCTGTTGGTACAACTGCTTTAAGTGTTCGATCATATCGAACGCCTCCATTTCCCCATCTTGCTTCTGAAGCTCAGAGTTCATGGTGGCAAGCATGAGGCACCCAACATCAAGTGCGTCACTCTGATGCTTCTTGTAAGCATCTTTTTCAGCTCTTGTAGCTGTTAGGGGAGGTTCCTCAGCGGGTAAGGGTTCCTCTAGGACATATTGTTTCTTTTCTTGTTTGAGGACTATCCTCAAGTTCCTATGCCAGTCTAGGAAATTTGTCCCATTTAATTTGTCCTTCTCAAGGACCGATCGCAGTGATAAAGTGCTAGTAACGTTGTTAGTTGCCATGGATATCTACAATATAAATATGCAAAATAAGTTTATGATTTAAATCATTTAACATGGTCTTATATTAAATGATACTCCCACTATTTTGTTTGAAAAATATCAACCCTCGAAACTTTTAGTGGGCCAAGATCCATATTTCGCCTAATCTTGAGTTAGCTTTGGCTAATCGCCCAAGACTCGGTTATTTAGGTAGACAACACTTTGTCAATTACATCACATATAATTCTTGGATAGTTGGATGAACAACACTTTGTTCAATTCATCAAATGAATTATGATCCAACCCATGCCTCTAGGTTCCCAATCCTATTGAGATAACCTAGTTAAGTCGTACCCAATTAAAGTATAACGGATATCACTTTTATCCTTTCGCGCCTTACTAAGATTGCCACGGTGCTTTGCTTTGGCAAACCCACACATGTACAATCGAAGTTATTGACGAGTACTTTTATTTGGAAGGCATCTAAAACTTAATATTTTAGAGGGATTTATTGATCTCATGATTAATTTGATAATTTAAAATATGTCCACTACATATAGTTGTATACATATCTACATATATGTGTAATACTATTATCAAACTAAAACATAAGATAAATCATGCATCAACATACATAATTAAAACGTGACATGGTTATAGCCCCTACTAATGAGTTTCTCAAGCCAATGAGAAACTCCTATGAGTCAACCTAAGGTAACTTCATAAGCACCTTCCTTTGGCTCCAATTTGTGAATGGCCTCCTCATCCCGGCACGATGCTCCATCTTCATTGATCACCATCAATAAAATAAACTACACTATTTTACAAGATATAGAATTCCTCGATTCACATTCGAGGGGAACATAGGGGAGGGATTACATTTAGAATAAAATAGAGAAAGGCACGACTCGCAGGTCGTATTATAAATTACAATCATTCACAAATCCTATCTAATAGGTCAAAGGGCTATAACCACGCACCATGCTCAAACAACACATAAAGCATGCATTAACATTTAATTAATTAAATTCTAAACATTTTAAATTTAATTCTAATTAAAACTGTAATATAATTATTGAAAAATTATCGTACGCTCGGGACATCACATGCCACGAACTAAAGCGACTAAAACACGAACCACCATGGTTCGAACCAAAACCCACGGCTGGACCAATAGTGGGCCTAGGGTTCGAAACCCTAGCCCATGGCCGAGCCATGGTCCATGCGGCGGCTTGGGTGCGGCGCTGCTAGGGTTCCAAACCCTAGCCGCCTTGCACCATGTCGATTCTATCGAGCCATCTTGCACCTTCTCAATACTTTATCGAGCCAATAGAGTTCAAAACCCTAGATAGTGCGACGGCTTGACCCATGCTCGAGCCAGGGTCCGAACCCTAGCCCTTAAGCGGCGGCCGAGAGGCTTATTTGACTAGGGTTCAAAAACCCTAGCCTCTTTGATGCGGCGGCCGAGCCATGGTGACTAGGGTTCGAAACCCTAGCACCTAGGTGGCATCGGCCGTGAGCCTACACGAGCCAATGTTCCGGTTTTTGATCACGAATTATCATATATTTCGATCCGTCAATTATATCATATATATTATCATACGATGATTTTCACAAAATCGATTTTTCCATATCATATATGAAAATACAGTTTTAAATAGAATGCAATATAAATTCTAACATGATTAAACTATTTAACCACATAAAATCCGATATGAGCCTTGTACACGGCTCTGATACCACTGTAAGTAACCCCATGAGCATACAACGCAGCGGAATAAAATTTGGGATTACAAACCAGCGATCTATACATAGGGAATCATATCGGATTAGAGAATTACAAGTGTCTTACCCTTGTAGCGTGTTTGTAGCAGAATCCACGGAGCTGCACCACGTCCTACGCCTTCTCCGAGTCACTTAGCAAAACTCGAATGGTTTTGCCTCAACGGTATCCACACGATCAAATCGGGTGAAGGGATAGTTTAATATCAAGTTGCTAGACAAGATATTAAACCGGAACCAAAACACACTTTGATTCACAATCAAAATTGGCACAATATCACTCTTCCTCTTCGGCTATCAAGAAACCGAGAGCAAGATTGAGAGGCGGCCGTGTGTGACTTTCACAAGGTGGCCGAGAGCCCTTCTTTTGTTGCTAGGTTTTGTTATGAAGTGTTATTCAAGTTGTCTTACAATTAAACACTTAATAATCATTAATTAAAGGCTTTCTCAAAGCTTCATGGGCTTAAGCCCATGATTTAATTAATCCTTATGATTATTAATTAAGACTCCTCTTAATTATTTAATTCATCCCATGAATTTAATTTCCCTTCTCGATTTAATCTTTTGTGCGACCCGATAGGATCTTGTAATGTTGGCAGTGACATAAAATCTCATTTTACGTCTCAAGCATTGAGCGGTATCTAGCAACACATCAATGCTCCCCAAATTACAAGAATGTCAATGACTCGACATAACCTTTAGAACTTGTGATAATATTAACCATGTAACTTAATCCCTTTGTCCTTTGTGTTTAGATTGAACACGAGTCATGGAATAGTCATACTCGTATATCCAATCTTTATTTCTTGATCCCCAAGTAGAACTAGAATAAACGAATAAGCTCGATATCTCATATCGACTCATTCGAGCATGGCCATGCATTTTAGTTCTCACTTGATCAAGGGCCAAACACATCTCCTGTTATATAGGAGGGACAAATCCTATCTCGATCAGTCAACATCCCTCTACATAATTCGTAGTGTATCCAATAGTCGCCTTTATAGTATACCCTGTTACGGGTAACGTTTGACGATATCAAGATACATAACTCCTTATGTTGGGATCTCTGATGATCACAAGTTGTAAGGATTGTATACATTATTATCACTATGAGAATTGCATATGACGATCATATAACTATCCATGTTGCATTCTCATGGTGGGTCTGTCCAGTACATCGTTCTCTAACATGTACCCATATGTTGATTTGATATCTCATATCAATGAACAATTCATCGATCAACATATACTAGTCTCTACGTGTTATCATTATCCCTATTCATGATAATACTTGACTAGGGACATCTTTAAGAATAATACAATATTATTCTAAGGACATTAACATATATATTAATTCACAATGCACAGTTAAAAGAATAATATATAATAATGAATTGCCATTCATAAATCCATAAACATTGTATGTCTTAAACAATCATCTAATGACTTGTCTTAGGGCATATCCCAACACGTGCGACGTACGAGCATTACTTTATGTGATAGCAAATTGTGAAATGCATAATGTGCTGTAATTGCATTAGATGGTTGTGGGTATGGCTATATATATATATATGTGTCGATATGACTATGGAACGACCTAGTCTTGATATCGCTGCCACAAGTGTGCGTAATACTAGAGTAGTATGACCTTATAAGAGGTATTGGGTACTGGGTTTATGTGACTATTGTAAGACATGTGAGATGTCTAAGTATAAATGAGAATTTGTAAAATAAAGGATAGGGCATTTGAGATGCCTGAGAATGATCGTGGGATCATGTATTCATTGAAAGACATGTGAGATGTCTAAGTGAAATAGAGAATTTGTAAAATAAATGCTAGGCATTTGAGCTATCTGTGATTGGTAGCAAAGTTGAATATCAGTATTAGATATCGAGATATCCATGTTTGCATGTATAATGAATTTGGAATCATTAATTATTGATACTTGAGAATCAGGCATGCTATGAGTTAAATCAATGTGTTGATTTACTGATTTATGAGATTTGATGAGTTTGATGATTGTGAGAACAGGGACAGTACACGGAATCCCGGATGAGGATGTTGCCATCCAGGAAGTATCATTTAAAATTCATTAATATTTACTTGTGTTGTAAATTATGAATTTCATTATTGTGATTATGAGATTTTGTGTATTGGTATGCTCACCCCATTGGGGGCTGTCTCTGTTGGGGCAGGTGAACAGGTGCATCGATGGCTGTGGACCTGAGCTCGAGCTGTTGATTGGATGTACTCACAGGATCGTGGTACCAGGGCTTGATGGAGCACGGTATCGTATAGAGTACTTATATACACCCGAGATTTATATACACATTTATGATGCTCGCATGTGAGCACGGATATTCTTGTATATGGGTTGTATATAAAGGCATGAGCCTTTCTCTCTTTCATTATATGTTGCATGCAATTGTGGTAGAATTGCTAATGATATGAGAGTCGTTAGTGTATTGTGTGGGTGTTGAGACCCATTTATGTCGTCATATGTGTGGTGTCTTCCCTGGCTGGGAATTTACTTTGTGTACTATATTCTGTTGATTATTGTGTATTCCCTGGCCGGGAATTATATTATGTGATGTGCTTGTGTTTTGGGATAGCTCAATTTATGGGGAGACTCTGCCCAAATTTTTATAAAAGTCCACAATGTAAAAAGTGGCAAAATGGGGATGGTAATGGGCAACTCTATGAGTCTATATGTTAGTAGAGATAATCTTATAACGTTGAACATTAAAGAAATTTTGTAGTTGCCATTCAATGGTAAAGTATCATCTGAGCTTCCCGATTGGCTTTTTATTGAAAGCATGTGCCACACATAGTGGTTAATACACTAATTAAGGGTTAAGGGCTTGGGGTCCTTACAGTTTTCTCCTAAGCTAAACAATACATCGCAACATCGGAACGTGCGTGTGTGCTATTGTCAATCATGAGGTATAATCATATCTTTAAGATCAAAATGTGCCATAAAAACTCAAAGTCAAGATTACTTTGGATTACTCAACAAATCTACTATCCAGCACTTCTCCACTAATGTAATTATTCCCTAGACTTGGATCAGAAGGTCTTTAAAAGCTTATAGCGTTAGGCCTTTTGGTGTCGGCTCCAAAGAAAAGGTAGGATGAATGCAAAGAAGAGAGTATAATAGAATCAGTTCAAAAATATTTGCACAATATTGAGCTTCTCTTCAACTTTTTCTAGCCTTGGCCACTTTGGGTCTTATTTGAATGTTTTCATTTTTTTTTTCAAGGCTTTTCTCTACATCTTTTCTTATTGCTCATTCTTTTGTTCATTTTGTTTTTCACAATGAACTCATCTACATATACAATTCAGTTCAATGAATGAGATTCATTATACTCCCTTAGGGACGGATAATTTTTTTTTTTTTAGGCTCAATCCAAGGTAGGTATAATGAGTTAGCCAAAAATGTCGAATGGGGGTCTAATTATATGAAATGAATATACCATTCTTTTTCAATAAGGCTCAAGAGGGGACACTAAGGAATGATGTAAACAAGGTAAGATTGAAAGGCACAAACGGTCCAAAGATCGCCTAAATCATCTCCAAGTCAAGTTCCTAATTATAAAATTTCGCTTCAAAGTGCTTTCAAATAAATTGTAGAGTTTTCTAAGATGCTCAAGACAAATCATATTTAACACAAGTTTTCACTTTATTCAATACATATTTCACTCAATCATGACTCAAAACGTGCTCAAACTATTCCTCAGTTTTGACATAAGTTCAACAAAGGATATATACAAACAAGTTAAAAATTTTCATGACTCCTATCTAGATGGGGATTAATTTCATCATTTAGTACAGTTACAAATCCAACTCATCATTTCTCAAGAACAACTCATTTTAAAAAAAAAATTGTTGATAGTGCTCAAGGAGGAATTAGTATCTTAAGAGTGCAGTCATGCAAGAAAAGAAACAAGACAAGCAGCAAAAAGTGCAAAAACAACAAAAATACTACAAATATAAACAAACACCCCCCCCCCCCCCAAACTTAATATGTGCATTGCCCTCAATGGAAAAGAAAAATAAACGTAATGGCAAAACACATACCATGACGACGATCGTCACTGATCGTCGTCCTCATCATGCTCCGGAGGGGGAACTGGGTAGTGACGCTCCTCACCCTGGTATGGCGGAAATGGTGGGTAATCAGCAGGTGGGGGTGCATGCGGCTGATATGGTGGGAAGTATGGCTCTGGCGGGAACTGGAATCCTGGGAAGCCCTGGGCCATGGCAGTGTTCCATGCACTCTGGTATTGCATGAACTCCATCCGAAGCTGAGTTACCTTCTCATGGTCCAACTGCAATGCTCTCTGCATGCTGCGTATGTCCCGCTGCATGCTATGGATGCTCTGCTGCTCCAGGTGAATGTCTTGGAGATCCCTGTGAAGGGAGTCCAAAGTGATGCGTGTACGCTCTGCAGCAGAGGATGATGATGCTCCAGCATGTCTGGTGTCCGAGGGTTGTGGCTCAGCCCTTCTTCGGCCTGTAGGGGGTGGTGGACCATCAACAACAATCGGGGTCTTCGGTGGAAGTAACTTCTCGTCTTCCCCCCCATTGCACTCCGCATCTCTGGCATAAAGCAGTGATGGTGGATGGAAACGGTAGTGCGAAGGTAGGTGGGCTGCTACGATAGCATGGATGTGATCACTAATAATCTCGCCCAAATCCACGTCCTGCCCTGTGAGAATGGCAAATACCAGTGCCGCTCTGTCCTTTGTCACCTCAGACGTATGGGTCGAGGGCATGACCCGTGAGGCGACAAATGAGAACCACGCTTGGGCCTCTGGTGTCAAATGCTTCTTGAGAACCACCTGTGGCTCTCCCTTTTCATTCCGCTGCCAATCTTTTCCCGGCATGCCAATAACTGCGAGTACCTCATCATAATTTATCGTACTCTTTCGTAAGGATTGGTACGCACAGTTATGTATGAATGGCATCTGGTAAACATTATTAATTGTTGCCTGATCAACCAGCACATCCGTCCATCGGACAAAAAACATTTGCTCTGCGTCCTGGTGGGATAACTCAGAGATTCGTGTAGAATTCCCTCACCAGCGGAACCACAGCATCCATTGGTGTTTGAACAAACTGAAACCACCCTCGTCGCCTTACTGCCCTTATGACAGGACATTCAATCTTGTCCATACTCATGCCCCTTTCACGACTGAGGGGTTTCTTGTGATAACTGGGATACAACTCAGCTGCCGTGGCATTTTCAAACTTCCGTTCGTCATGCGCTTGCTCAGAAGTGGTGGCCTCGGCCTGTTTTTGCTTTTGTGAGGCCTCTGCCTGCTTTGCCTTCTTTCTTGGAGCCATTTTCTTGCTAAGTTTTTCTCAGTTATGGCGCTTTACTGCAATAAAACACCACACCCAAAACACAACAATGCCAACACCCCGCAACACAACAACAACTCCCCCAAACTTCGATTCTTCTTGACCCAATTTAACAACAATAGAGTAAATGCACCAAAGGATGAAAAGATACGAAATTTAAAACCAATTACCAAGAAAAATCTGATCTTTGATGAATTTGGCGCTTGGCTCGGAATTCTCTTTCGGATGCAATTCTACCCAATTCGGTTTGCAATACTTCAGATCTGCAAATAAAATCTCATCAGAAACAATTCTTACTTCAAAGATTTGAAGTAATTTGAAATTTGGATAGAAAATTGATGAGAGATGATGATAAAATTGGAAGAGGCGATGTGGTTTTTGTTGGAGAAGAGAGGAAAAAAAAATTTGATAGTGTTGTGCAGACTGTGCGTCGGTGCCCTTTTTTTTTTCAAAATTTTATCTCGATCGATCGATCGAGAATATTTCTCGATCGATCGGTGGAGGCAGTGAATCGCTTCGCCTTTAATACTTCCGGGGGATCGATCGAGATTTTGTCTCGATCGATCGCCAGCACCAGACTACCAAAATCAAATATTTCTCAAAAAATTTCCTCTCGGGTTGCTTCGCTTGCATCTTTATTGATCTTGTTTTTACACCTGCAACAAAATACCGCACGGATTCATTCACGGAACATCTAAAAACAAATTAAAAACAACAAAACTACAATGAGGAAGGGGAAGAAAGTTCTTAATTTATAGTCCCAAGCTGGATTGTCACCTCCTTCTCTGTTAACTTGATTGCTCCTTCGGATTCTTCACAGAATCACTCGGGAGCGTACCTTGTGTCCTTCTAGAAATCAATGTTGCCAGCTGCACTATCTGCACTTCTAGGTTCTTAATCGATGCATCCTGATTCTGCATCCTCACCTCAGTCGACGAAATCAGTTTGTCCATCAGCTCCTCCATACTCGGTTTTTGTGTGAACCCCGACTGTGGTTGTGGATTCAACACATTCTCTTGGTTTGACCACCTCAGATTTGGGTGGTTCCTCCACCCCGGGTTGTATGAGTTCGAGTATGATTGTTTTGCTGCCTGTTCCCTATGAAATTCACAGCTTCAGTAGTTTGATTAAATTGGTTACCTGCCTGGCACTCAATGCTCGGATGACCGCCTCCACATAAATCACATAAGACAGCTTGAGCTTGCATCGCTGCTGCACCCATGCTATCTATCTTCCGGTTCATAGCTTCCAACTGAGCCGAAATGGCAGTAATCTCGTCCACTTGATGGACTCCTATTGGTTTCTGTGGCGTGTTCCTTTCCGATTGCCACTGATAGCTATTGGACGCCATTTCCTCCAATAAGTCATACGCTTCTTCCGGTGTCTTCCGCATGATCGATCCCCCAGATGCTGCATCTATCATTGATTGGTTAGCAGAAAACAAACCATTGTAAAAAGTCTGTACCTACAGCCAGATGGGTAAACCGTGATGCGGGCATCTCCTCAATAAATCTTTGAAACGATCCCACGCCTCGTATAAACTCTCGGGGTCGAATTGCCCGAACGTGGTGATATCGTTCCGCATTTTTACCGTCTTGGAAGGGGGGAAATAATTTGATAAGAATGCTTTAGTCATCCCCTCCCATGTTGTAATCGATCCTGCAGGTAATGAATTTAACCAAGATTTAGCTTTGTCTCTCAATGAAAAAGGGAGGCCCCCTTAACCTGATGGCGCCGTCGGAGACGCCATTATGTTTAAAAGTGTCACAGATCTCCAAGAAGTTGGAGATGTGAGTGTTTGGATCGTCAGTGGCAGCTCCCTCAAACATTACCGAGTGCTGTATCATTTGGATAATTGCAGGCTTGATCTCGAAGTTATTCCCCTGGATTGTCGGCCAAGTAATGCTGGATAAAGATCCATGGAATGCTGGTTGTGCAAAGTCCATCATCGATCTCGGGTTTTGTGCATCGTTATTGTCGGCCGTTACTCGAGCTTCTCGTAGTCTTCTAAGTAGAGTTCTCTCTATTTCAGGATCAAATGGCTCGAGAATGGGTTCCTCTCTTCTGAGCATGCACTAGAGAAATGGTTCCTGTACTGGATCAGACAAAAGGAGACAACAACAAAAATACAAAATCAAAAACAAAAACAACTAACAAAAACGAAAAACAAAAACAAAAACGAAATAATACAAATTGGCTAAATTACAATTAACTAATCTCGTATGATATTATACAGATTAGTCCCCGGCAACGGCGCCAAAAACTTGACCGCTTATTTTTTAAACAATTATTTCTCAGTGTAGCGATTCTACCGCAAGTGCACGGTGTCAAGTTTTAGTATAGTTAAATGAAAGTAAGGGTTGTCGAATCCACAGGGACTAACGTATAAGTACCAAAGAAAACTAGAAAAATTATATTTAGCCTACGATTAAGAAGGGGGTAGATTAACTAATGCAAATTTAGAACTAAAGAATCCAAATAAAACAAGAATAAATAAAATAAATGGTTTCCGGATATGCAAAGGAATTTCGCTCGAGAAATTTATCTAGCTCTTCGTTCAATTGTGTTTTCGTCAATGATTTGTTTGAATAAGCAACTACTAAACAATCGATTCTTAAGGTGAAAGGCTTTCGCTGTTATTCAATACACTCTCTCAAGCTGTAAAGAAACAAATATCAACTTAGAACAAGTCTCGTTCACTTATTTACTAATCCGATATTGCATAAATATTCAAAACCTAGTTACTCTAAATCTCTTGATTCAAAGTGCTCACGTATGTGATTTTATCTCTCGATCTCAATCTTAAACATACATCATGAATTATTGTAGCGTATTATAACGTTATCTCTCGATCTCGGTTATAACTCACAAATTCAATCAAAGTTAGCTAGGCTTTGATATAATTAAGCATATAATTCATGAACAATAAGAAATCAATCCACTCAAACACATTCGAATCAATAACTCAAACACAATTATACTCAAACTCGATAAAATAAACTCAATTCAATTCAAATCAAATAAATGAGATGTTTAATTGTCTCTCAACCTCAAAAACATCAAATGAATATGAAAATCAAATAAATCAGAGTTTAGAAATACGATAAACGTGGGAATAAATCCGTGCGTTGCACCGTAATCTCTTCTCTTGTTCCTTCCTTGCACTCCGGAAATGACTCGCTCAAGCTCGGACGGAGAACGGAGGAAGATGGCTTTTCCTCGGATTCTTCTCGGCGGCTACTAGGGTTTTCCTCCTCTAATTTTCGGCCCTTTTTCCCTCTCTGATATGATGTATATCGATATGGAAATGATTCTTTTAAAACCACCGAGAATCCATCAAATATGGAAGATAAGATTTTTTAAAAATTCGCGTATTGATCGATCGAAAAGATTGTCCGATCGATCGGTGCACTGTTCATTTTAGCGTTTTAAACTCTCTGCCTCGATCGATCGATCGAAATTTTGGTTCCGATCGATCGACACTTCGATAAACTTGTTGCTGAATTCTCTGCCGGATCGATCGATCGAGAAATATTCTCGATCGATCGGTGCTTTGCAAAATCTGAATTCTTCTCTTTTTTCTCTTTTTCGCCTCGATTTCACCCGTTTTCTTCATTTTAGCTCATTTCTACCATTTCCGACCTATTTTCCTGAAACAAGCAAATAAATATCAAAAAGCGTAATTTCATCCAGGAAAAAGTACGGAAAACGGTAAGAATTTACAGCTAAAAACACGTAATATCTAAGTCTATCAATTTGGAGAGCGAAATCGGGTTTAGTTTGTGTATACTGTTGTATACTAGTGGTTTCCTTCGTAGCGATGTGTGTTGGACATCGTAGTCTAAGCGGTGGAGATATCATTGAAGTGATATCTATGTTGGAGTCAAGGACGATTATAATAGTTAGCAGTTACGGTTGACTGACTGCTTTTGGGTGGTTAGCATCGACTCATGCTGATGTCCTTTTGAGATTATGATGGTTTGGAGGTTTACTCCATTACAGAGATTGGTGCGAGGTTGGTGTCCTCGCAGTTGATGTGTCGTTCATGATGTGTTCATGATTCGACGATGGGGATCCGATTGGAATGTGTGGTCTTGGCAGTACATGGGTACGTCTGTGCAAATTTCGAGGACGAAATTTTTTTAGTGGGAGACAATTGTGATGCCCGGGAATTAATGGTGTAAATTCCTGTGTGGTAATGATCCTTAATGGATTTTTAATTGTGGCAATTATGAATTAATTGCGGTATTGGGACTCCTGAGGATTTTAAATCCGATATTTGGGGTCGTTGGATCCAAAGGTTGAGATTATGTTCTCATTATGGTGTTAAACCTTGGAATTGTGTTTTGTTGGGATCTGGGGCCTAGGGTGCTTTGTGTTGGGGTTGGTAATGGAAACTGAGATTGAGAGGTAATTATTGAACACAGATGATTTTTTTATGAATCATGATGTATTTGTGGAGGACTTGGGATTTTGGAGTCTTGGTACTATATATACCAAGTGGACTCGGTGTTCAGTCATTGCACGAATTCTCTCCTCTCGCTCTCGTCCAAAAGCTCATCCCTTTCCCCTCTTTTCTTCCTTGGAGCAAAATCGATGGAGGTTCGACTTGGGAGCCAGATTTCTCGAAGATAATTTGGTAATACGCTTCCCCTATTCTTTACCTTCGATTTGATTGTAGTATTATGGTATTTGGTTGTGTTTTGGGTTGGGTTTATGTTTTTGGATTTTGAAGATTTTTGGGTTGGTATGTTTATGGTATTTATGTTGAGGAATAATGGTAAAATGGGTGTTGGTTTGTTTATTTGGGGGTTTTAAACCATAAAACGCCATTTTTGGGCTGTTGCAGGGTCCGCCGATCGATCGGCAAGAGGGCTCGATCTATCACGCGTAATTTATAAAAATTGGAAGATGATGAATAGTGCGCTTGATCGATCGAGCAAAGTTGTCGATCGATCGAGATGGCCGGTCGATCGATCGAGAAGGCTGCTCGATCGATCGAGCAAGGAAGATTTTTGGGCATAAATTTGCTGGAGCTCTCGATCGATCGAGCACATTTGGCCGATCGATCGTGATGCTTTGTTTTGTGGTTTATATATTTTTGTTGTTGGGGAATCGATGCATGCTTCGCCCGTGGTCTTTTAAAATGGTTAATCGTCATGAATTGATGATGATAATTGGGGATTGTGAACGTGCTTCGGCACGTGGTTGCATGCTCTTAAATAATTGTGAATTATTTTATGTGTTAGCACATAATTCATCGGATTGCGGAACTAAGACAAGGTTTGATTAGGACTACGGAATTATAAGGTACGTATAACGTACGAGCATAGTCTTTTATATTATTGCAACTATGAAATGCATGATATACTGTTATTGCAATCAATTGGTAAGTATTGCAAATTATATGGTGCCGCTATGGAGCGAGCAACGGTTGCGATGTTGTCGCTATGCAGCGAACATCGGTTATGATGCCGCCACTATTGGGCGTGCGAGATAACAAAACTGTGGAGTTAGTGGTTAGATATATGGAATATCTGTAATCATTGCTTAATGATTTAGTTTATTGCTTATGGTATTGTTATTGTGGAACGGATGAGTTAATCAATGTAATGATTAACTGGCTTTTGGGGATTGATGATTTCGGTTATTTTGAGAAAATGAACTGCACATGGGATCCCGTATGAGGATGACACTATTCAGGGAGTGTCTTTTAAATTCATCGCTTTACATTCTGTAAATTATGTAATGTGATATTGTGATTATTGGATCAATGGTATTGGTATGCTCACCCCGTGTGGGGGCTGTCTCTGTTGGGGCAGGTGGAACAGGTACAGCAGTAGCTCCGGAGTTGAGATCGAGCTATGGATTGGAGGTGCTTCCAGGACCTAAGTACCAGTGCCGGTATTGAGTAGGATACTTTATACATTAAATACACATTCACTCATTTGATGCTCGCATGTGAGCACTGCTATATTTGTATATGAGTTGTATAAGGGCATGGGCCTTTCTCCTTTCATTTATGGGTTGCATGCAATTAATTAAGGAATTACCAAATGAATTGAGAACATGTTAATGTATTATAAGATGCACACTTAAGGGTTTAGTGGTATGGGGCAATATGGACATTATTTGGCATAATGTAATTTTTTTTATTATTGGTATATTATGCTACGGTAACATGTGGTTCTCCTCTTGATTACATGATTGTATGCACTAAATACATGGGTTAATATACTAATAGCGGGTTAAGGGCACGGGGTCCTTACAATTAGGCACCTCTTCTTCCATCTTTCATCTCTTTCACCTCCTCCTTCATTGTTTTCAGCCATTGTTCGAACTTCTCTTAGTCTCCTAAGAAGAGTTCTTTCAATTTCAGGGTCAAAAGGCTCGAGTGTCGGTCGTTCACTCCTTAGCATGCACAGGGAGTAATAACATGCAACAATCCAGCCAAAGAAATGGCAGTAGTAGAGTAGTAGAACGAAAACAAAAATCGAAAACAAAAATTAAAAAAATGGCTAAACTACAGTCAACTAATAACGTCTGATATTACTTTAAACTAGTCCTCGGCAACGGTGCCAAAAACTTGGTCTCTATTTATTTAAACAGAAAATTATCAGTGTAGCGATTATACCGCAAGCGCACGGTGTCAAGTTTAGTATAGTAGATTTTAATAAGAGGTTGTCGAACGCACGGGGACTAGAAAATAATTCCAAACTCAACTAGTTTAATATTTAACCTACGAAATTGTTGTGAAAGATTGACTAATTTACACAACTTCAGGAATCAACCACACCACAAAGATAGAAGATAATAAACAGTAGAGATAAAAATCGAGACTTCGGTTCACTTGAGTAATCCCTCACAATTTATCAACTAGTTCTAATTTACATTAATGCATCTAAGGTGACAAGTTTTCAGGTTGTCTCTAATATACTCTCTCGAGTTATATTAAATCTAATAACAATTTGAAGTAAGTACCTCTCGCTCACTTATTTAACAAATCAATATTGCATACGCTCTATGAAAACCCTTAGCCTTCGATTACTAGATATCTATAGCTATCACACATGTATTTGACATCATCTCTCGTTCTCAGTCTAAAATCCACGGTTTGTTACGTATTACAATTTTATCTCTCGATCTCAATTGCAAACTAGCATCATTCAAAGGGTAGCTAATCCCTTAAAGCATTAAAACATAACACAAACACAATGATAGCAAAAACTCAATCAAAAACTAGAATTAAAATTGTGGGTTCATACACAAGATCCCTTCTCGATAATTAAACTTAGCTTAGCATTATAATGGAAAAACAATATTTTATAACATCTAGCAACATTATAAAAAATGCAAAATCGAAAATAAAACTAAAACAAAGTTCAGAAATATGCAAAAACACTGGATGTTGAATCCTTGCGTCGTTCCGATATTCTGTATCTAGCCGCGTTGCTTTGAATATCTCTTGTAGGTGGTGGCTTCTCTCAAGTGTAGGGTATTATTCAGAGGTAAAAGAACTCTATTTTTGATTTAAAATCTCTCTTTTATAGTGATCCCCACGAGTCCACCATATCTGGCATCAAAATATAGCAATTCTCTTAAAAAGGTAATTTTTTTCGTGCAGAACTCTGTAGCGATCGATCTCTCCTTGAGTGGCGATTGATCTCTTCAATTTTATCTCTATGGTGATCGATCGCTTCATGAGTGGCGATCGATCTCCTAAACCTTTTGGTTATGGCGATCGATCTCTTCTCGTACGAATTTTTTTCTCGCCTTCCTGCCTCGTAGAGATCGATCTCTTGTTTTAGGGCGATCGATCGCCTGCATCACTTTCATCAACTTGCTCTTTTTCAACTTCTTTTCACATGTCTTAACTTGTCTTGTACCAGTTCCACCTTCCAGTCCATAAAATGGGGTTTTTCAAGTGTTTCTTGCAATTTTACTGGATTCCTGTAAATATATGAAAACACAACCAAAAGCATAAAATCGTCCAAGAATCACTATAAAAATCGCAAGAAATATATGCAAATATAAGTGTAAAAATGACACTTATGATACTTCCGGATTCAACAAAACCAAACACTTTGATAATATTATCAAAACGGAAGTTCTAATTTTGGGAAGCCTTCTTAGGCCTATAAAATGGACCTCTGGAGTTTGCAAACATTTTGCTCACTCCCAGAAATTGTGAGCACCTTTGGCTGCTGCATTTCTACCTCAGCGTCACCATTGAGAAATGTTGTGTTCTCATCCATCTGTCATATCTCATCTTCATAATATAAAGATATAACTAATAAAATTCGAATAGACTTTAGCATCATAACCGATGAAAATTTTCTCACAGACAACTATTTACCTATGAGAATAACATTTCCCTCCAGTCAAGCTTTGAAGGTCGCTACCTTTCCATCCACTCCAAGCTTTCACTTGTAGATCCATTTGCAGCCAATAGTAACAATTCCCAAAGAGGATCTACTAAGGTACATACCTTATCAGAGTACATGGAGTCTATTATCTCATGGCATCTCGTCAATGTCCTGAAACGATGTCCAACATCGTCTCCTTGAAAGTCCTAGGATCACATCCATGGTCAATAACATTTGACTACTTTCTAGGAGTAAATTCAATCTATCAAGAGTTCCTGCAACACACTCAGATCTCACTGGTGTGTGTACTTTAAAGGGTATGATTTTTCTCCAACTCATCTCCCACTGGCTGCTTCACATAAGCAGAACAATCTCAAATCTATATTTGGATTATTTCCATCCATATCGTATATTGAGTTTTGGTTACCATATTGGTATGAATTATGTTCAACAAATATGTAACTTTAGAGAGTTTGTGATGACCAGGGATTATAGGTGTTAATCCCGGAGTATTAATAATCCCTAAAGTGGTTTTACGTGGCGATTTGAAATTTAAGAGAGGTGTTGGGCCTTCTGGGCTCGTTTATTTGGGCAGTTGGGATCGTTGGACCCAGAGGTTGAGATTGTATTCACATTACGGTGTAAAACCTAAGAGTTGGGTTTTTGATGTGTCTCGGAATCTCGGGTGCTATGTGAGCACCGGTAGAGGGTTTTGGAGTTAGAGAGAGAGTTTTTGAAAACAGATGATTTTTAAGGAATCACGATGTATTTGTGGGGCTATTAATTTTTCGGGGTATTTTTGCTATAAATACCATTTAAAACCCAAAATTTTAGACATAATCTCAATTTCAGCCTCAAATTCCTCTCTCTCTCTCCCCGCATGCGATTCCCGTCACCTCCCCTGCCCCGCCGTTTCAGGCGCTCCGCCAGCCGCCGTCCCGCCGCCGTTCGGCGCGTGCGACCTACCGCCGGCATCGTCTCGGCGAGGCGCTCCTTTCCCCTCCATCAATTGAAGGTTTCGTCGCGTCCTGGAGTCGAATTTGGCAGAAAGGCGTCGATCCCCAAAAGTTAGGGTTCATCGATTTTGAACGATTTTGCTTCCGATTTTCGTTGGGTAATCTCCCTTACCCCTTGTTCTTCTTTTTCGTGCTTTTCCCTGCTTTTTGGTGATTTTGGTTCGAAATAATTTTCGAAAATTGGTAGGGTTTGATTCGAATTTTTGGGGGTTTTTGGCAGGGGTATTATTTCGTGCAATTGATCGATTATTGCATGTTTTAAGAGTATTATGATGCTTGATTGAGATCGAATTGAGAAGCTTTGGTTCAAATTTGAAGAATTTTAAGAGTTGGGATTTAAAGGCTTGTTTGGGTTCGATTTTAAGGGGGTTGAGTTCGAAAATGGGGAGTTTTTGTCAAGGGATGTTGATTCTTGCTTGGATAGCTTAATTGACATTTTAGATGAATTATGGTATTTTATTGGGTTCGAAATTGTGAGATTAAGGTTCGATTTTTGTAGGGCATTCTTGAACAAATTTCGATTGTCTCATTTATTTCCTTCCCTGCATGTACCCTGCCCCGGGTCTTTTAAGAGGATAATTGTCGTGTATTGACAATGTTGTGAGGGATATGGGTGTGCTTGAGCATAGGTTACATGTTCGTAAATAATTGTGAATTATTTATCGTGTTAGCACATCATTCCTCGGGGCATGGAACTCGAGCAAGGCTTGGCTCGGACTTCGGAGATTTAAGGTACGTGCGACGTACGAGCATTTCTATATTTTAAGGCATATGTGAATGCATAATGAAAATTTGATTTCATTGAATAATCGCGCATGAGGATTATATATATATATGTTGATATAGCCAAGGAATGACCCAAATCTTGATATCGCCGCTTGTAGCGTGCGTGACACTAGAGTAGGATGACTCTTGCATGATATATGGGGTACTGGGTTTATTTGACTATATTAGGGCATTTGAGATGCCTGGGAATGATCGTAAAATCATGTATTCTTCGTAAGACATTTGAGATGTCTAAGTTCGTAGAATCGTGTATTCATTATAAGACATTTGAGATGTCTAGGTTTGTAGACTCATGTATTCATTATAAGACACTTGAGATGTCTAAGTATAATGAAGGATTGGTAAAATAAATGCTAAGGCATTTGAGCTATCTGTGATTGATAGCAAGATTGTGAAATCAGTATTAGATATTGTGATATCTGTAATTGCATGTTTAATGAATTTGTAATCACTATATGTTGATATTCGAGGATTAGGCATGCGATGAGTTAATCAATGCGTTGATTTACTGATTTATGAGATTTGATGGGTTTGATGTTGTGAGAACAGGGACAGTACACGGAATCCCGGATGAGGATGTTGCCATCCAGGGAGTATCATTTAAATTCATTAGTATTTACTTGTGTTGTAAATTATGAATTTCATTATTATGATTATGGGATTTTGTGTATTGGTATGCTCACCCCGTTGGGGGCTGTCTCTGTTGGGACAGGTGGACAGGTACATCGATGGCTATGGAGCTGAGCTCGAGCTGTTGATTTGAGGTACTCCCAGGATCGTGGTACCAGGGCTTGATGGAGCACGGTATCGTATAGAGTACCTATATATACACCTGAGGATTTATACATATTCATGATGCTCGCATGTGAGCACGATTATACTTGTATATGAATTGTATATAAAGGCATGAGCCTTTCTCTCTTTCATTTAAGGTTGCATGCAATTAGGTTGAATTGCTAGAATGATATGAGAGTCATTGGTGTATTATGTGGGTGTTGGAACCCACTTTTGTTGACATATGTGTGGTGTCTTCCCTGGCTGGGAATCTACTTGTATTACTGCTTTCTGTTGAGTATTATGTGTTCCCTGGCCGGGAATTTTGTTATGTGTTGTACTCTTTTTTTGGGATAGCTCTATTTATGGGGAGACTCTGCCCAAATTTTTATAAAAGTTTACAATGTGAAAAGTGGCACCAAGGGGTTGGTAAAGGGCAAACATATGAGTCTTTCATTGACAGGCAATGATTAAGTATCATCAGAGCTTCCCGATTGACATTTTATAGAAAGCATGTACCACACATAGTGGTTAATACACTAATCAAGGTTTAAGGGCTTGGGGTCCTTACATTAGTGGTATCAGAGCCAGGTTTCGATCCTGGGACCTGTGGGTTTCGCTTCATATGGACTTTAGTGTAAGCATTGAAATCCTCACTTTATATTTCACAAGTCCAGGTTATCCTAGTGAGGATTTCAATGCTTGCGCTAAGGTCCATATGAAGCGAGGAAGGATTCCGCTTATATGGAGTAGTGAGAAGCATTGAAATACACTACTGATAAGTGACTCAATTCGAGGTGTATTGATAGCGATGGTTCATTCCGCTATATTGATTGGCGATGGTTCATTCCGCCAGGTGTATTATAGCGATGGTTCATTCCGCTATATTGATTGGCGATGGTTCATTCCGCCAGGTGTATTTATAGCGATGGTTCATTCCGCTATATCTATTGGCGATGGTTCATTCCGCCAAGTGTATTGATAGCGATGCCTCTTTCCGCTACTATGTGGACGATGATTCATGCTCAGGGTATAGCGAGGTTTCATGCCACTTATTATCTGACGAGGTGTCATACCGTCGATTCTATAGCGAGGGATCTTGCCGCTATGTACTCAGCACAGGATTTTTGCCGCCTTCGAGCGATGGGTGCTGATTACGCACTATTATTGAGCGACGGAGACAGGTATGACGCTATATCACTAGCGATGAGGTATGAGATATTGCTATTTTATTAGCTTTATTGTAGCTGGCATGCATTGATATACATGTTTTATTATGCCTATTTTACTAGCATGATAGTGGATGACATACGCTGATGTACATGTATCGTCACTAGTGGGCAATGTTTTAGATGCCATGAGTTGGCATGTGTCGTCACGGGATGACGATGACGATGGTGTAGGAGATGTCTTATTAGACATGCATCATCGTTACGATGATCGATGCGTTGAGTATACGTATTCAGTGGTATGCCTTGGGTGCCAGTACCGAGCACAAGGTGGTGTGTGCGACACCGATGGACGTGACCCTTATACCGAGCGGGTTGCTCGAGGAATGGTTGGATGCGCTGTACATGTGATTGTACCGCAGCTTACGATTGGGGGATCATTTTACGAGTGGTGATACCCTTGAGGTATGCTCGTGGAATGGCTTTTGGCCATGTGATTTGACGACAGGAGTAATCATGGAGGAAAGTACTCGCTTTCTGTCGATGTGACATGTGGTGGACATGGTCACACCACCCTTGAGGGTGTAGGATGGGTCCTAAGGGAGTAGGATCAGGTTATGTTAAGTACATAGGGACATTGGAGTGTCCAGGGTGTATCGGCATTGAGGAGTGTTGGATAAAGACCCACTACTCTATTGAGTTTTCTTCCCATAGTATGTTATACCATGTGGAAACGTCCGTCTTGTTGGTAGGTTTGAGGTAAACCTAAAGAGGCAGAGACTAGGCTGTCTGCCACGTGTGTGTAGTACCGTGATGGGCTTGCTAGAGCCGTTATACTGCTCGTTGGAACCAAGTTTGGCAATCGTAAGGTGATGCGATGTGGATCGTGGTGGACTCTAGTAGTCACCACATCATTTGAGGTTGTGCGTGCCTCGCTGAAACGTGTATACGTTTATGTTTAATCTTGGAGACTTGTCTGGGACAGCTCAGGATGTTGGAGTACCAACAAGAGAGTCATCAGGTTGTTATTGACTCAATCTAAAGGAACCCGTGTATTGGGATACAATGGGTGTTATTGTATCCAGTTTTTCCGAACGATGGTTCGAGACTTGTGGATCTCGAGTTCGATGGCGCTTCCCTTGCGAGGAAGGAGGTAGTATTATACCTATTTGGGAATCTTTGAAAGATTCGGTAAGTTGGTACGAGTGGTGTTGATTTTGGGAATCACACCGTGTATTGTTAATCGTCGATTTTCATCCTCCACTGAGTAAGGAATGACTCAGAATTGACGGTTGTGTTTGGGGCTTAGGGATATGTGGTAGATACCCGAGCCGAGTGCATTGAGTATGCATGCGATATCAGTGCTTAGGCAGGTATACCGGTGAGTATACGGATGCCAGTTATTGATTTCCTCTCTGTTAAGCATAGAGTTATGCTATTTTTGGATGGTTAAATCTCTGATGAGATATGGAACACCTTGAGATTGGGAATCTCCATGGCACGATGATTATGAGGAATGATCGTGAAGTTAGTTGACTCCCTTGAGGAGGGATTTTCTTGTGAGGGTTAAGGTATTTCCCTTGTTGGTGTTTTCCTTCGAGTTATACGACAGCCTTCCCAAGTATGGATTGTTAAATCCGAGGATTTTCAAGGGATGGCAGGATTTCGGATTGGTTGAGTGTCGCTGACGACACAAGCGTTGAGGATGCAATGGGTTTGTTGCATGCCCCTTAAGAATTTTAAACTCTGCGGAGTCTCGGTTGTTATTTATGATCAGGACGTGATTCTTGGAACATCCGTAGGTGGACATCTTGTGAGATGTCTTTTGTTTTAATTTGTGGCCGTGAGTTGCCCAAATTAAGTTGCAATGAGGCGACTACTCCTTCGATGGAGGAAGTTTGAAAGTGGAAACCAGGTTTGATATGTGTACACCGTGGTTGTACTAGTGTTTCCCTCGTAACGATGTATGTTAGACATCGTAAGTCATAGTAAAATATCATTGGATGATATCTACGATAGAATCAAGAGCGATTCGAATCCTTGCAGTTTCAGTTGACTAACTGCTTTTGGACTGTTATGATGGATTTGAAAGTCTATTCCACTCCAGAGTTTGACACGAGGTCAACGTTCTTACGGTTGAGGTGTCATTCAGGATGTGTTCGTACTGTTGTATTAGAACGAAGGATGACTGTCTGATCTACAGTCGTAAGTATCAGTTGTTTCGCAGTCATGAGGGACTGACTTTTGGGATGACCCGCATCGAGGTACGTTTTACCTCTTGGGTGATATGTTGGTTTTGGTATGTCGCTCTGTTTCAGAGTTAGATGAGAGGTAAGTATCCTCGCGTTTATTAATACGATTCTGATATGGTCAGGAATCGAGGTTATGGCTTCATGTTGTTGTGTAGCCTGGGTGTTACGTGATACACCAGTGCTAATTTCGAGGACGAAATTCTTTTAGTGGGGGATATTGTGATGACCAGGGATTATAGGTGTTAATCCCGGAGTATTAATAATCCCTAAAGTGGTTTTACGTGGCGATTTGAAATTTAAGAGAGGTGTTGGGCCTTCTGGGCTCGTTTATTTGGGCAGTTGGGATCATTGGACCCAGAGGTTGAGATTATATTCACATTACGGTGTAAAACCTAAGAGTTGGGTTTTTGATGTGTCTCGGAATCTCGGGTGCTATGTGAGCACCGGTAGAGGGTTTTGGAGTTAGAGAGAGAGTTTTTGAAAACAGATGATTTTTAAGGAATCACGATGTATTTGTGGGGCTATTAATTTTTCGGGGTATTTTTGCTATAAATACCATTTAAACCCAAAATTTTAGACATAATCTCAATTTCAGCCTCAAATTCCTCTCTCTCTCTCCCCGCATGCGATTCCCGTCACCTCCCCTGCCCCGCCGTTTCAGGCGCTCCGCCAGCCGCCGTCCCGCCGCCGTTCGGCGCGTGCGACCTACCGCCGGCGTCGTCTCGGCGAGGCGCTCCTTTCCCCTCCATCAATTGAAGGTTTCGTCGCGTCCTGGAGTCGAATTTGGCAGAAAGGCGTCGATCCCCAAAAGTTAGGGTTCATCGATTTTGAACGATTTTGCTTCCGATTTTCGTTGGGTAATCTCCCTTACCCCTTGTTCTTCTTTTTCGTGCTTTTCCCTGCTTTTTGGTGATTTTGGTTCGAAATAATTTTCGAAAATTGGTAGGGTTTGATTCGAATTTTTGGGGGTTTTTGGCAGGGGTATTATTTCGTGCAATTGATCGATTATTGCATGTTTTAAGAGTATTATGATGCTTGATTGAGATCGAATTGAGAAGCTTTGGTTCAAATTTGAAGAATTTTAAGAGTTGGGATTTAAAAGCTTGTTTGGGTTCGATTTTAAGGGGGTTGAGTTCGAAAATGGGGAGTTTTTGTCAAGGGATGCTGATTCTTGCTTGGATAGCTTAATTGACATTTTAGATGAATTATGGTATTTTATTGGGTTCGAAATTGTGAGATTAAGGTTCGATTTTTGTAGGGCATTCTTGAACAAATTTCGATTGTCTCATTTATTTCCTTGCCTGCATGTACCCTGCCCCGGGTCTTTTAAGAGGATAATTGTCGTGTATTGACAATGTTGTGAGGGATATGGGTGTGCTTGAGCATAGGTTACATGTTCGTAAATAATTGTGAATTATTTATCGTGTTAGCACATCATTCCTCGGGGCATGGAACTCGAGCAAGGCTTGGCTCGGACTTCGGAGATTTAAGGTACGTGCGACGTACGAGCATTTCTATATTTTAAGGCATATGTGAATGCATAATGAAAATTTGATTTCATTGAATAATCGCGCATGAGGATTATATATATATATGTTGATATAGCCAAGGAATGACCCAAATCTTGATATCGCCGCTTGTAGCGTGCGTGACACTAGAGTAGGATGACTCTTGCATGATATATGGGGTACTGGGTTTATTTGACTATATTAGGGCATTTGAGATGCCTGGGAATGATCGTAAAATCATGTATTCTTCGTAAGACATTTGAGATGTCTAAGTTCGTAGAATCGTGTATTCATTATAAGACATTTGAGATGTCTAGGTTTGTAGACTCATGTATTCATTATAAGACACTTGAGATCCGGATGAGGATGTTGCCATCCAGGGAGTATCATTTAAATTCATTAGTATTTACTTGTGTTGTAAATTATGAATTTCATTATTATGATTATGGGATTTTGTGTATTGGTATGCTCACCCCGTTGGGGGCTGTCTCTGTTGGGACAGGTGGACAGGTACATCGATGGCTATGGAGCTGAGCTCGAGCTGTTGATTTGAGGTACTCCCAGGATCGTGGTACCAGGGCTTGATGGAGCACGGTATCGTATAGAGTACCTATATATACACCTGAGGATTTATACATATTCATGATGCTCGCATGTGAGCACGATTATACTTGTATATGGATTGTATATAAAGGCATGAGCCTTTCTCTCTTTCATTTAAGGTTGCATGCAATTAGGTTGAATTGCTAGAATGATATGAGAGTCATTGGTGTATTATGTGGGTGTTGGAACCCACTTTTGTTGACATATGTGTGGTGTCTTCCCTGGCTGGGAATCTACTTGTATTACTGCTTTCTGTTGAGTATTATGTGTTCCCTGGCCGGGAATTTTGTTATGTGTTGTACTCTTTTTTTGGGATAGCTCTATTTATGGGGAGACTCTGCCCAAATTTTTATAAAAGTTTACAATGTGAAAAGTGGCACCAAGGGGTTGGTAAAGGGCAAACATATGAGTCTTTCATTGACAGGCAATGATTAAGTATCATCAGAGCTTCCCGATTGACATTTTATAGAAAGCATGTACCACACATAGTGGTTAATACACTAATCAAGGTTTAAGGGCTTGGGGTCCTTACAGAGTTACTCGGAAAGAATCACACTCTCTTTAAGATAACTTAGCATCATCTTGCACTAACATTTAGTGCTCCACATACGTCCACATGAATCAAATTCAATGGACATTCAGCACATGCTAAAGATATGTGGGAATTAAGTTATCATTCTTTTTATATTCTTTGAACATAATCATATTAATCGTTCATAAGTTCACAAGATTCAATAAAACATGCATTCTTAAAAATACTGTCAATCACACTCGCAAATTTAAAAGAATATCATTCCATATCAAAATAGGAACAATGTTTATGATTAAATCTAGAACAACTAAATAATTGATCGAACCAGTTCCCAACCAGTTCAATATTTATATTAAATAAATGTTTCAAACAGCTTTTGCAACAACGCTTGCTATAATGATTAGAAACATTAATTTTAATATAAAGTACACCAATTCCAAAACGCTTTTGGTCGAGGTATTCCTTTCAGTTTATGTGTCAGTGACCATAAGCGAAAACATAGCTGCTGCACCTTCTTAGTTGCTATTATATCCATTTACTTCTTTCGATGCCGGGAACAATTCCCTTCCTCTTCTTTATCCTTGAATCTTTACTACCATTGGTAGCAGATTCAACGAGAAGAACATGTTTCTCCTTTTGAATAAAGGACTAATGAGTTTCCAACATTTTGGCTATCAGATCAAATCTATAGCCAATTGATGAGGTATGACATAAAGTTTTTCCTATTTCTCAACAAGAGATCTTATTTCTACACCATGCTCATGGACCGAAGCCTCATCTTGAATATGAGACAAAAATAGTTTTTGAGGTCGCGAGTCTCAGTAATCGCGTCTGTACACCAAACAACATTTGTAGGTGTTGGAAATAACACCAGTGAGTGAATTTCTCATATGTATGTTGAAGCTCATTTGACATTGATGCTATCATATAACACATAGTCTCGAGATCATCGTCCCACCACTTCACAAGTGTGGTTATCTCTTCATTAGACGAATTCGGAAACACTTCAACTAGAGGTTTCCCATCAATGATATAAAGCAACTTTCCAGAAACAAACACTATTTTAGTTATCAATTAATTCATAAACCATGAACTTCAGTTATTGAATGCTCCCACTAAATTTTTTGAATTCGTCACCCTCATGACAAATGAATGAAAAATCATATTTTCTTAGTGGACTTGAGTCCAACTAGCTCATGATAGACCCAGGCGAGGGTCCAGCCAGCTTCATGATGCTAAAGGTAGCTTACAATTGCATCATATGCAACCCCCAAGATATTCGTATCGCAATTGGCATAACCCTACGTAGGCAGGCTAATTATGCCTTCTCACGTCAAATTAACCCATCCACAGATGGTTATGTTCGCCAAAGAGACCCCACGAGGGTGAGACAATCTCAAAGGCTAACACAACCTTATCCATAATTAAGTGACAGTTAAACACATAGCTTTCATACCAGATGCCCCCCATAAAGGTGAGACAAGACACCTGACACGAGTAGCGTCCCATGGCTTAACTGTTGATGGAAGACATGAAGCAACAAAATACTTTGAGCTCCCCTTCACAGTTTGATATTAAAATTTTTGAATCATATTCAAAAGAGGGACTTAATAATTTTAAAATCTCATCAAGTGCTTGTTTGTTTGATTGCCGGATTCATGCAACCATGTTTTATTCATGCAATATCATATGTTCTAATAAACATACAAACAAACATTTATCATACATCTTATGCATAATAAAAATAAACATGGATGATTACAACCTTTTCATAATTGATCAACATGAGCCACAATGTGGATCCTAGGTCTGTCTAGGTAATGCATGTATGCAATGCAATCGTATTACACTTTGCTTTCATTTACATGTCTTGATTCTTGGTGCTCCATCTTCAATCTCGATCTCCCACTAATTCTAATGATACATGTAAATCGTGTAAACAATAGAATAGGGATACAAATCCGGGGTGGACATCAGAAATAGAGAGAGTAGACTCGCAGGCCCGATAACCAAAATCACAATAATAATGAAATAATGAAATACCTAAACATTCACCTAAACACATTGGTCGAGCCCCGTAATTATTCACCATGCAATCACATCATATGTAATTAAACTTTAAACTAACCATTTACATCATATGCAATAGTACTAATCACATCACATGTAGTTAGATCGCAATAAATAAATTATTCTATCGTTTCCCCACTAATCATATCATTATTGAAAAAATAAAATTAACAAACTAAATGAAACACTTTCATTTAATTTCTAAGTAATTAATTTTTCAATTAATTGGTAAAATCCATAATTTACCTTCTAATCGTAATAATAATCAAAAATAAATTCAATAAATGAAATGGAACACTTTCATTTATTTTCCAATTAATTAAATTTTTAATTAATTGGTAAAAATCCTTATTTTACCTTTTAATCATAATAGTAATCGAAAATAAAATCAACAAATTAAATGAAATACTTTCATTTAATTTTCAATTAGATAAATTTTCAATTACTTGTAAAATCTCCATTTTACACATAATAATTAAAATCATATTTTTAATTAATTAAGTATTATGATTTATTATTTCAAAAATTAATCCGGACAAAACATCTAAAATGACCCAAAATAATTTATGGGTCATTTCAACCCAAAAATACCCTATTTTCAGATTTATGAAAATGATTTTTTATTTTTTTTATTTTTTAAGAAATAGGGTTGAGGCACTGTTCATCTTCAACCTCATTAGCTAGGGTTCGAAACCCTAGCCGCCAGCCCAACAGCGCTACCGGCGTCCTCAATAGCTAGGGTTCAAAACACGTATAATTCTTCTTGGGGAAATTTCACGCCACAATAGAGTTCAATCTTGTTGGGTTTCCTGTGGGGTCCTCGTTACTTAGTCCGTTATGTATCAGTTCATTATACATATGTGAGTCAGAATTAAGTAATGCATACACTGATTAAGAGTTTACTAATGTAGGTTGTTATAATTCTTACACAATCCTGTCATAATATACATATCAGTTGTACTGTAAAACAACCTAGACTTGTTTAACTCCTATGCAGTGGTTCAACTCGCAGCGGAATAGACTCACAAATCCCGTCCTCCTACGTCTATGAGTCCCTACATAAACAATCACACAATGTGAGTATAGATAAATAACCATCTCTGTGATATCCCCGAAATGATTATGTGTAATTGAACATTAATTACGTTATGTGAGGATTATGGTGTTAATTTTTGGTGATGATTTATTAATATTGGGAAATGCTTAGTCATGTGGTGGTCATGGCCTAGTAATGCATTTCATGGTGCATGTGATATATGTTGGGAATTTGGGTAATGACATGATTATTTTGGGGAGGGTGATGTTCGTTTTGGTGAAGCATGTTTAATTGGAATTTGAGGTATTTTATTGAATAAATACTATAATATATCATGTGAGGATATTTTAATACATCATGCTAAATACCGGGAAAAAAACACAACCTATCATCCAACCACCCCATCTCAACCCATACTTATCTGCAGTTTGAGCCCATACCCCCACTTGCCCCTCCCCACACTCAACCCTCACCACTCAAACCTCTCCCCTCTTCACCCATCTTTTCGTCCAGTTTCAGCTAAGCAAGTAGGAGGAGGAAATTTGCTAATTTCATTTCAAGAAAGCTTACAAAAGTTGGAGCAAAAAGGGGTGAGGAACCATATCTTGTTTTGGTTAAATTTTGGTTGAGCTTTGATAATGTGTTGTGTAGAAATGGCATGTGTAGTAGCTTTTTGATGAGATTGTTGTTTTGTGTAGCTACATGGTAGTATATTGGTGTATTTTGCATGTTAAGTTGTTGGGTCATGGTGGTTTGTGGTATGGTTTTGAGTATCCTTGGAAGGGTGCTCAAAAATGGCGATTTCTCACGATTACAGACTTCGGCGATCGATCGGCGCGTTCTTCCCGATCGATCGCGAGCACCAGGGTGCGAGGCAGAAGACTTCAGCGATCGATCGCGAGTTTGGCGCGATTGATAAGTGTGATTTTTACACTTAATTTGATATATGATTAGGGGTGTTTTGTAGTGATTCCTAGAAAATATTACACGTTTTGGTATATATTTGTATATGTCAGGAATCTAGGTCCAAATGCATAAAAGTGGATGAAATGGGCTTAAAAATGCTGAAAAAGGACCAAATTGAGCAAATCTGGAAAAGCAGGGACCAAATCGCAAGATTGGAGATTTGAGGTCCGCGATCGATCGCCAGTGACGAAGATCGATCGCCACCATCCAGAATGTTTCCGCGATCGATCGCCAAATGACGAAGATCGATCGCCAAACCCTGAAAAATCGAGATTTTGTTTCCTACTTGGTGATTTTGTGTCCAAACTTTGCAAAACTCCTCCACACTATTTATAGAAGATTTTCAGACGTTTTGAGGGGCTTTTGCACACATTTTCTGAAAGCCACTCCTCCATCAAAAGAAAGCCCACAAATTATTGAAGAGCAAGAGCAACGCAAGGAACGGACGCACGGAGCGACATCCTCGTTATCTTAGTATTTCTGAACTTGATTATTTTTTATTTCAGATTGTGATGTTAAATTTGTTTAAAGACATGTTTATGCATTATAATTTGATTATGGTTGTTGGCTAGAATATTTGTCAAGACATAGGGGATCCCATGTTTGAACCCTTGAGTTAATTAACGGTTTTGATTTGATTTCTATGATCTTTGCACATAATTTATGTTTTTAATTCTTGTAAAAGATTAGCTACCTTTTGCATGATATTGGTAATCGTAATTGAATTGACCATAGGAGATTACGATACGACGTAGTAAATTAGGCCGTGGGTTTTAGGTTGAGACGGACCAAGTAAAATCTAGCACACGTGTGATAGCAATAGATTTACCAAAATCGAAGGCTAGTAGTTTTCACAAAGCGTTTTTCGGTATTAATCATTCAATAAAGACACGGGAGTGATTTATTGTAGATTAATGCTAGACTTGTTATAACCGGACCAAGGTATAACGAATGAAATAGGAAAACTCGTCACCCTAGAACATAGAACATTGAATCTTAATTAATAGACAACTTTTGGGGGATTACATGGGTGAACCGACGTCTTGATAATTCGTTTATAAATTCTCTTCAATTATCCATCACTGCTGTTTAGGTTAATTTTTGTGCTTAAGTCAATTTAGTTTAATAATCATTCCATAATCGTAGGTTAAATATAGTAATTCTAATCGATCGTGGTAATTACTACTAGTCCCTGTGGGTACGACACTCCTTACTTTTAAACCTTTATACTAAAACTTGACACCGTGCACGTGCGGTAAAGAATCGCTACATTGAAATAACTGTTTAAAATAATAGCGATCAAGTTTTTGGCGCCGTTGCCGGGGACTAGTTTAAGTAATATTATAGGAGATTAGTTGACTATAATTTAGCCATAATTTTTTTATTTTTACTTTTATTACGGTTTATACGATTTCACCACTGTTGTTCCTTCGTTGTGTTGAATTTTTGCAGGGAGTTGTCTTTGTAGTGCATGCTACGAAGTGACAGACCTATATTAGAGCCACTTGACTTAGAGATTGAGCGAACTTGTAGAAGACTTCGGAAAGAAACTCGAGAGATGGCTGAGAATAATCGAGGGAATGGTGAACAACACAATGAAGAAGTGCCAATTATAAGATCCATGATGGACTATGCACAACCATCTTTTCAAGGCACCATGTCTAGCATAACTAGACCAAGGATTCAGGCTAATAACTTCGAGATCAAGCCTACCATAATTCAGATGATTCAACATTCTGTGCAATTTGGAGGATCGCCTACTGATGAACCTAATGCGCATATCTCAAACTTTTTGGAGATATGCGACACATTCAAGCACAATGGCGTCAGCGACGACGCCATCAGGTTACGACTCTTTCCCTTTTCTTTAAATGATAAAGCTAAGAGTTGGTTTCATTGCCCGCAGGATCGATCACTACTTGGGAGGGGATGGCTCAAGCATTCCTATCAAAATACTTTCCCCCTTCCAAGACAGCTAAGATGCACAATGATATCACAACATTCATGCAACATGATCCGGAGACACTGTATGAAGCTTGGGAGCGCTTCAAGGATCTACTTCGAAGATGCCCACATCATGGCCTTCCGATTTGGCTTCAGGTACAAACATTTACAATGGTTTATTTTCTGCTAATAGATCTATGATTGATGCAGCAGCAGGAGGTACCATTATGAGAAAGTCACCTGAGGAAGCTTACACACTCTTGGAAGATATGGCATCCAACAGTTACCAGTGGCAGACCGAAAGGAATGTGCCCAAAAGACCAATTGGGATGCATCAAGTGGATGAAGTGACATCAATACAAGCTCAATTGGAGGCTTTGAACAAGTTTGAGCATGACAGCCATGCAAGCTCAAGTGATCACGTGCGATTTATGTGGAGGCAACCATTCAAGAACGGAATGTCAGGCGGGTAACCCTTTTATGCTACCTAATGAACAAGCAAACTTTGTGGGAAATAGACCACCACAGGGTAACTCATACTCCAACAACTATAACCAACCGTGGAGGAATCATCCGAACTTCTCTTGGTCCAACCAAAAGAATGTCTTGAATCCACAACCTCCACCGAGTTATCCACCAAAGCCGAGTATGGAAGAGTTGCTAACTAAGTTCATGACGATGACGGAGAATAGGATGCAAAATCAAGATGCATCAATTAAGAACTTGGAAACTCAAATGGGGCAAATGGCAAATATGTTAGCGGGAAGAGCACCAGGAACTCTGCCAAGTGACACCGAGAAAAATCCACGGGAGCAAGCTAATGCCGTGGCCTTGAGGAGTGGAAAAGAATTTGGTGATGAGAAGGAGACTGAAAAGATTGCTATTAAACAAGATGAGAAGGAGCAGCCACGCAACAAGGGTATGTCCACTAGAGACACTACACCTATCACACCACAAGAAAAGGTACACATTCCTCTCCCATTCCCTGCAGCAGTTAATAGGGCAAAGGTTGATTCAAACTTTGCCAAATTTTTAGACATGCTTAAGAATTTGCTTATAGATATACCATTTATTGATGCCTTACGAGACATGCCAAATTATGCTAAATTCTTGAAGAAGATGTTGTCTAAGAAGCAGAAATTGGGAGAGCACGAGACTGTCTTTTTGACTGAGGAATGTAGTGCTATTGTGCAAAAGAAATCGGCCACCAAGTTAAAAGATCCAGGGAGTTTCTCTATCCCTTGCACTATTGGGCCTATTTCTTCCATTAAATCGTTATGAGATTTGGGTGCTAGTGTGAACTTAATGCCTTTGTCTATTTTTAGGCGACTTGGACTGGGAGAGCCAAAGACCACAAGGGTGGTGTTGCAAATGGCGGACAAGTCAATCACCTACCCACTAGGAATCGTTGAGGATGTGCCAGTCAAGATAGATCAATTCACTTTCCCGGTGGATTTTCTAGTGTTGGATATGGAGGAGGACGCGAGTATGCCATTGATCCTGGGGCCCATTCCTAGCTACCGGAAGAGCCATCATAGATGTTGAAGAAAGGAAGTTGATCCTCCGTGTAGGAGAGGATCGAGTTATATTTAATATGTTTAAATCTTCGACACACGCACACAACGAGCATGATTATTTAAAGGTTAACGTGATTGATACTTTGCTTGTTGATGTAGTGCAAGGTACTAATGAGGTGGAGGTGAAGACCGAGCTAGAAACTAAAGAAGTAAGGACTTGTGATATGGTGCAGCCGAGGAATGCAAAGAAGAAAAATGATAAAAGGACGTTCATGAAAGGAGAGACAGTCCAACTACATAAAGCGCCACCACGTCGCATTTTCCAAAGCAAGCGAAAGGATTCATGGATTGGACCATTCACGGTGACTACCGTCTATGCTCATGGAGCAATTAAGGTGAGTGATCCTATTCTAGGCACTTACGTGGTAAATGATCAGCGGTTAAGGCACTGCAACGTGGATGACACTAATCCACATACTCCGAAATGTTAAAGCGATATTGGTAATAAGTCCAGCTTGGGACTATAAATCAAGAACTCTTTCTTAACCCTTTGCTTTGTTTTAGTTTATTTTGGTTTGTTTTGTTTTTTTATTTTGGTGAGACTCCATGCGTGCTGTAACGTGTTCCAACACTATACCCCATGAACTGACGAGGAATTGGACAACGATCACTGACGGTCGTTGTCAACGGTAACTGCTTTGTCCTATTCTCCATGCCTAGTACATTGAGGACATGCATGAATTAAGTTTGGGGGAGTGCATTACTGTGTCATGCTTCTTATTTTGAATTGGATCGTTAATTGAGCACCAACAAAAATTTTCTTGAAAATGAGTTCAATTAGTAAGATAATAATAAATCATAGTAGTGGTCTCTATTCCATGATGATATTAATCTCACTATGCATGTCAACTTGAGTTTTGATGATTGTAAGACTTGTTTGTGAATATCTTGTTTTGAGTAGCATGTCAAAGATGAGGAATATTTATGCCCGTACGTCGCTTACGTACCTTTCCAAAATGTAGTGTGTTGTGGGACTCTATCCCCTGCGCTGTGTAGCTGTCTGTGAAGGCTCTACACCAGTGTACAACACAATATTAGATGTCTCATTACAATCCAATATCAAAATTTAAACAAATTCCACATTTTAAAAAAAAAGGCACTACCGATAGATCGGTCCTCATCACCGATCGATCGGTGAACTGTTTGAATTTTGGAAAAATGCTACGGCTTTTGCCGATCGATCGGTGTTCGTCACCGATCGATCGGTCACTCTGTTTCAACCCAGATTTCCGGAAACTCTTTAACACCGATATTTATGCCTCTTGATCTAACATGTAAGACATACCACATGCCAAACTCAACATGCTAGAAGTTACAATACACTACCCTGAGTGTATTCATATCAAATTTACACCCCAAACATAAACCCACATTCAAAAACGTCGACCATTTACACAAGTACTCGATCAACTTTTCTGGAAACAGGGCAACATTTTCATTCCCAGATTTCTTGAGTACATCATTTCATGCTATAAAAACTACAACATATTTCATAAAGCATGCTCAAATATAAAACGTCCTGGGCTTTACAAGCTACCATGCATGTACTCAAATCGAAGGTTCACCCTAAAACCCATCTAACATGCATAATATCACCTCCTCAAAATCACTCCCAGTCCACATTTTTCCAGAAAAACAGGGCATACTCCTACCCAGATTTCCGAACACCCTACTTTACATGCTTATTTCCTCAACATAAAACATGTAATATACATAAGGAAAAAAGCAGAGAGCTTCATAACAACACCATGTAAGCATTTAAATCGAAGGTTTTAAGAAACCTAAGCTAACATGCCATTTTCACACCAATAAAAGTATGAACTCAACAACTTAATTTCAAACCTAGAAATGCTTTCTCACCCCTTTTTGCGCCGATTTTTGGAAGCTTTCCAAGCAATAAAAATGGTGGATCTCCTCCTTTTCTTCCTTATCAGATGTTGGACGAAAAATGGGAGAGGAATGGAGGAGTTCCAGCTATGGCAAGGTGGAGTGGGAGATGGGACAAGGGGCATGGGCAAGCAGCTGGCAGCAGGGTATGGGTCAAGGGGGGTGGTTGAGTGGTGGGTTAAGTGATGTGTTATGTTTTGGTCCCGGTATTTAGCACAATGTATTAAAATATCCTCACATGATATTTTATAGTATTTTCTCAATAAAATACTTCAACTCCCATTTAATTATGCTTTACCAAAACAAACCACACCCACCCCAAATAATCATGCCACAACCCCAAAATCCCAACATATAACACATGCACCCTCACATGCATTTCCCAAATATTATTAATTCAACACAAGAATTAATACCATAATTTTCACAACAATGATTAATGTTTAAATAACACCTAATCATTTTGGGGATATCACAATACTCCCCTACTTATAAGATTTCGTCCTCGAAATCAGCATGCTTACCAACATGAAGTAAAACAAAACATAAACGCATACCAGAAAACAGCTCTGGATAGTGCTGCACCATGTGCGCTCTGTCTCCCACGTGGCCTCCTCGACACCCCTACGATCCCACTGAACCTTGATCATAGGAATAACTTTGTTTCTCAGTCTGCGATCTGCCCTATCCAAAATCCTGATAGGCCGCTCAACATAGGAAACATCTGACTCAATCTGAACCTCAGAAGGCTGCAACACATGAGAAGGATCTGGCTCGTACTTCCTCAGCATAGACACATGGAATACATCGTGTATACCAGACAGAGAAGGCGGTAAGGCCAAACGGTACGCCAGAGTACCAACACGCTGTAAAATCTCATACGGCCCCACGTATCTAGGAGACAACTTCCCCCGCATACCAAACCGTACTACACCTCTGAAAGGTGAGATCTTCAGAAAGACTCTATCGCCCAACTGAAACTCCAACGGCCTACGCCGCTGATTGGCATACGCTGTCTGTCTGTCCTGAGCTGCCTTCATCTTTCTTCTGATAACCTTAACTTTCTCTTCCATGTACTGAACCAACTCTGGTCCTCCAACCCACTTACGGTCCATGTCATCCCAACACAAGGGTGACCTACAACGCCTACCATAGAGGGCCTCGAAAGGAGCCATCTGTATACTTGCCTGGTAGCTGTTGTTGTAAGAGAACTCCACCAAGGCTATCGAGTCCTGCCATGAAGTGTCGACCTCTAGCACACAAGCTCTCAACATATTTTCGAGCGTCTGTATCGTACGCTCGGTCTGTCCGTCCGTATGAGGGTGATAGGCTGTGCTCAGCCTCAACTCCGTACCTAGAGCTGTCTGCAGACCCTCCCAAAAGTGAGATGTAAACCGCGGATCTCGATCAGACACAATCAAAACAGGGATCCCATGCAGTCTCACCAATCTCTGATATATAACTGTGCCATCCTCAAGTACGTGAAGGTCATACAGTAGGGAATGAAATGAGCACTCTTAGTCAATCTGTCGACGACTACCCATATAGCATCGAAACCCGTAACAGTCCTCGGTAAGTGGGTCAGAAGTCCATGGATATGTGCTCCCACTTCCACTGTGGTATCTCCAAGCTCCTTAGTTCACCTCCAGGCCTCTGCCTCTCATCCTTCACCTGTTGACAGATCAAACATCTCTTGACGAATGAGGTGACATCTTGTTTCATACGCCTCCACCAGAACTGGCTGCGTAGATCCTTATACATCTTCTTCCCGCCCGGGTGGACACTCATCCTGCTGCAATGAGCTCGCTGTAATATACCCCGTCGCAACTCGGGTGTATCTGGAACCACCCATCTGTCGCCAAGTCTCAGAGAACCGTCTTCAGCCACTTTGAATCTCGATGGCTGACCTGAATGAACCACTGACATCCATCTCTGAACCTCTGCGTCGGTCCCCTGAGCCTTCCTGATGTGATCATAAATAACAGGCTCAGCTAGCAAGGTCAATACCTGTACTGGTGAAGTAGATACATCATAATCAAACCCCAACTGACAGTAGGAGCCTAACATAGCTGATAAGCACATGGCATCCTCTGCTGTGCTCCTCACTTTCCGACTCAAAGCGTCAGCTGTCAAATTTGCTTTCCCGGGATGGTATAGGATTTCACAATCATAATACTTCAGCAGATCCATCCATCTCCTCTGCCTCATGTTCAGCTCAGCCTGTGTAAACAAGAACTTTAGGCTCTTGTGATCAGTGAAGATGGTGAATGAGGTACCGTATAAGTAGTGTCGCCATATCTTCAAGGCAAACACTATAGCTACTAACTCCAAATCATGGACCGGATACCTCGTCTCATGTGGCTTCAATTGTCTCGAAGCGTAAGCCACAACGTGCTTATCCTACATCAGCACGCATCCTAAACCCTGAAGCGATGCGTCGGTATAGAGAACGAACCCTTTGTTCTCCCTGGGAATCACCAAAACTGGCGCTGAAGAAAAATACCAGTTAAGAAACCGGGTCCTGAATACAGTCCAGTCCACTACCATACCTTGAGCCCTCAGCTCCATCACAGTGGTCTTCCACCACATAGAAGGCTTCTTCGCCATCTGAAATTCGGCTAACCTCAGCCATGCGGTACGTGCACAGGGCGCAGTCACAAGTATCTGCTCTATCCGTTCTAGCCACTCTTCGGCCCCTTCTCCAGACTCGGTCCCCTCAAACATGGGTGGACGGAAGTTCAGAAACTGTGTCAAACTGAGCTCCCCTGGTAATAACATCTGTGCACTGGGCTCCACTCCCACAGCAGGTGGCGGTAAAGGATTCATATGAGCACTACTAGCATTCATACTGCCCATATCCCCTACCTCTTCATTGAGGTTCTCCGGGTTAATAGCCGCCATGCTGCAACACTAGAGTTAACAACAATACCAAAAGCAGTTCATAATATAAGCCGTTAGATAACAAGAGTATCATATTCAAAGCATGTTTGTATAACACTTATACAAAAATATGCATCACATGCATAACATGCCCAATGAATACCTAACCAACTTGTCTCTAAAGGCTACCCTTCACTCTTCCCTGGTTATCTAACCACTGCTCTGATACCACTAAATGTGAGACCCCGATATCTCAAGATACTAATAGGTGCGATTAAGAGAACTAAACATTCATATGAATAAATCAGAGTAATGAGTCATGTTGATTAACATGAGCTTAAGAGATACTGACCGCTTTTATTTTTAAACAATTATTTTTCAAAGATTAGTGTGAAGCGATTCTACCGCAAGTGCACGGTGTCAAGTTTTAGTATAGTGAAAATTAAGTACAGGTTGTCGAATCCACAGGGACTAACGTATAAGTACCAAATAAGATCAATCAAATTATATTTAGCCTACGATTAAAGGAGTTTGATAAACTACCACTAAATTAAACTAAAGAACAAAATTAAACGAGAAATAATGACTAGAATGGTTCCGGAAATGCAAAGGTAAGTGACTCGAGAAAATTACCAAGTTCGTCGTTCAATTATGTTATCTCTAATGATTCAATGGAATTCTCACCTTATTAACCAATTGATTTTAAAGGTGAAAGGTTTTCATGATTATTCGATACACTCTCTCGAGCTGTAAAGAAACTAACAATAAATTAGAACAAGTCACTCTCGTGCACCTATTTACTAATTCAAAGTTGCTTAAATTATCAAAACCTATTAACTCTAAATCTTTCGATTTCAAGTTCTCACGTATGCGATATCATCTCTCGATCTCAATCGTAACATACATCATAAATTAATGGAGCGTGTTACAGCGTTATCTCTCGATCTCGGCTGTAACCCTCAAATTCAATCAAAGCTAGCTAGACTCTGATCTACACATGCAATTAATTTAGGAACAATAAATATCAATGCGCGCAAATATCAATGAATCAATAATATCAAACACAACGAACTAAAACTTCAATAATATAAACCAATTTTAATTCAAATCAATAACAGATGAGTTTTCTTGTCTCTCGACCTTAAAAACAACAAATGAATATTGAAAATCAAATAAATTAAGTTCAGAAATACGATAAACGATGGATGAATCCGTGCGTTGCACCGTGATTTCTTCTCTTGTTCCTTCCTTGCACTCCGGAACGGATAGGCTCGACTTTGGACGAAGAACGGAGATTGGATCTCCTTCTTCCGGCGTTGGGCGGCGGCTAGGGCGGCTGCTCTTGACCTAAAAAGTCTGATTTTTTCTCTCAAAATTCGTCCCAATTCTGTGGAAGAGAGTCCTCTTAAAAAGCCCTCAAAAAATCTCGATAAATTAGGAAAATAAAATCTTCAGATCTCGCGTCTCGATCGATCGAGAATTTCACCGATCGATCGGTGCACTGTTCACGCCAGCTTTTGGAACTTACTGCCTCGCTCGATCGATCGGGAATTTCCACCGATCGATCGAGATTTCTCAAAAATTGTTGCTGAAGCTACTGCCTCGCTCGATCGATCGGGAATTTCCACCGATCGATCGGGCCTTCGAAAATTCTGATTCTTGCTACTGGCTGGCTCGATCGATCGAGAATAAATCTCGATCGATCGAGATCTGAAAAATCCACCTTCTTAATTTTCTCGTCTTTTACGCCTCGATTTCGCCCGTTATCTTCTCATTAGCTCATTTCTTCCACTTCTGATCAAATTTCCTGAAACACATGAATAAACACCAAAAAGCATAATATCATCCAGGAAAAAGTACAGAAAATGGGAAGAAATCACAGTTAAAATCACTCAAAATCTACGCCTATCAACTCCCCCAAACTTAGACTTGATCGTCCTCGAGCAAGCAATAAACTCAAAAGAAAAGTTAAACTCGATACTAAGCATGAATTATCTTTGCAACATATGTAACAGCTCAGAAATCCTACTTACACAGTAATAGAAGTCAATCAACATTTAACACGAAGCATTTTCTCCTAAGCTAAACAATACATCGCAACATCGGAACGTGCGTGTGTGCTATTGTCAAACATGAGTTACATATATATCTTTAAAATCAACATGTGCCATATTAACTCCTAGTCAAGATTACTTTGAAATACTCTACAAGTTTACTATCCAGCACTTCTCCACTAATGTAATTGTTCCCTAGACTTGGATCAAAAGGTCTTAAAAGCTTATAACGTTAGGCCTTTTGGTGTCGGCTTCAAAGAAAAGGTAGGAGGGATTCAAAGAAGAGAGTATAATAAAATCAGTTCAACTCTTTCTTGAGCTTCTCTTCAACTTTTTTTTTTCTAGCCTTGGCCACTTTGGGTCTTATTTTGAATTTTTCTTTTCAAGGCTTTTCTCTACATCTTTTCTTTTTCTTTGCTCATTCTTTTGTTCCTTTTGAACTCATTTGCATATAACAATTCTTTGCAATGAATGAGATTCATTATACTCTCCTAGGGGTAGGTAAAAATTTTCTTTTAGGCTCAAACCAAGGTGGGTATAGTGAGTTGCCAAGAATGTCGAATGGGGGTCTAATCATATGCAATGCATATACCATTCTTTTTCAATAAGGCTCAAAAGGGGACACTATTGAATAATATATAACAGGTAGGCTTGAAAGGCTCAAACGGTCCAAAAATCGCCTAAATCATCTCCAAGTCTAGTTCCTAATTATAAATTTCGCCTCAAAGTGCTTTCAACTAAACTGTAGAGTTATCTAAGATACTCAAGACTCATCATAGTTAACACAAATTTTCAATTAAAACAATACATACTTCACTCAATCATGACTCAATAAGTGCTCAAATAGTTCCTCAATTTTGACATATAGTTAACAAAGGATATATACAAACAAGTTAAACATTTTCATGGCTCCTATCTAGATGAGGATTAATTTCATCATGTATTACTATTGCAAGTCCAATTCATCAATTCTCAAGAATAACTCAATCCATAAAAAAAAATTTTGTTGGTAATGCTCAAGGACGAATCAAGTGACAATTAAGCACACAACATGTGGATAAAACAAATTAAACACGCAAGCCACTCCCCCAAACTTAACTGAAACATTGTCCTCAATGTTTAAAAGAATCAAAAGGGAAAAAGTAAACTCCCCTGATCAAGACGCTTGCATGAGGGTTGAGGAAGTTTGGCTTTTGAAAGCTCCACTGCTGTAGGGGTTCATCGCTCCACTTGAGTACCTCGCAAAAGAAGGATGCTAGAAAAAAAAAAAAAAAAAAAAAATCGACAAGAAAGACAAACAAACTAAATGCAAAATTGAAGATAAAACAAAGCTAAATGCAAAAGGATACGCTTGGGTTGCCTCCCAAGAAGCGCTGATTTCTAGTCGTCGGCTTGACCATCAGAAGCAACCATCAAAGAGCGGTTGCCGCCCATAGTAAGTATCGTATGATACTACTAATGAGTCTTCATATAGTATGCCCTCAAGCTTGGCAAGAGTGTAACGGTGTAAGCTCGATGCTCCAACAACTTTCTTCATGACATAGTGAGCATGGGAGAATGATTCTTGAATTGGCTTCATCTCATGGATGGCGTAGTGCGGTGAAGTTGGTGGCATCGATGAGGAATACGTATCCACATATGGCCCATAACATGCCTTCATCGATGGGTGGATATCAAATTTCTCGAAAATCTCATCATCCAACTTCACTCTTGGCTCGTTGTCCCATAGGATCTCCTCAGATGCCTTTTCCACTGTAGGCTCAATCACTTCCATAGGCTCAACTTCCCTTGATTCTTCCCCATGAGTCGGATCACTCCCCCAAACTTGATTGGTTGAGTGATCATCATCATGTAACCAGGCCTGATTTGTAGATCTCGTCTCCTCCTCTTGGCAGCTCATTGAGATGGTTTCCACTAGAATTGCAAATTGCTGCTCTAGATGACGTATATAATTGGTCTGGTTCTCTAAACGTTGCTCAGTTGATGCCATGAGTCTAAATAACATGTTCTCTGATTGAGCAGTTCCTTCTACAAAACTATCTTTCTTCGCGCCGTGATACTCAAAGGTTTTGTGCGTATCATCAGGGTAGTGAGGCTCTGGTGGGTATTGGTGACTCCAACCTTGCAAGGAAGGATCAAAATGCCAGTGGTAATCGAAGTCCGCCATATCATTGAACAGGTGTAATACACTGTCCTCATCTCTATCAACCAGGGGACTCCCAGTCACCAGTGCTCCTCTGAATACCCATCCTCGTGTCTGTGCATCCAAACCTTTGAAGAAATGTTGCAGAAGAGTATAGTTCGAAAAGTTGTGATACCTGAATGTGTCTGCCAGTTCATTGAATCTCTCCCACACCGAATAAAACGGCTCTGAAAATTGTTGGGCAAATCTTGTGAAGACTTGTTGATGAAGCATCACAAGTACCTCGCAAGAAAAACAAATAACATACTTAAATAAAATAATAAAGTTTTTTTTTTTTTTCGAAAATAACAAAAAGAAAAAGAAAACAAAAACGCAAATAATAAAATTGGCTAAATTACAATTAACTAATCTCGTATGATATTATACAGATTAGTCCCCGGCAACGGCGCCAAAAACTTGACCGCTTTTATTTTTAAACAATTATTTTTCAAAGATTAGTGTGAAGCGATTCTACCGCAAGTGCACGGTGCAAGTTTTAGTATAGTGAAAATTAAGTACAGGTTGTCGAATCCACAGGGACTAACGTATAAGTACCAAATAAGATCAATCAAATTATATTTAGCCTACGATTAAAGGAGTTTGATAAACTACCACTAAATTAAACTAAAGAACAAAATTAAACGAGAAATAATGACTAGAATGGTTCCGGAAATGCAAAGGTAAGTGACTCGAGAAAATTACCAAGTTCGTCGTTCAATTATGTTATCTCTAATGATTCAATGGAATTCTCACCTTATTAACCAATTGATTTTAAAGGTGAAAGGTTTTCATGATTATTCGATACACTCTCTCGAGCTGTAACGAAACTAACAATAAATTAGAACAAGTCACTCTCGTGCACCTATTTACTAATTCAAAGTTGCTTAAATTATCAAAACCTATTAACTCTAAATCTTTCGATTTCAAGTTCTCACGTATGCGATATCATCTCTCGATCTCAATCGTAACATACATCATAAATTAATGGAGCGTGTTACAGCGTTATCTCTCGATCTCGGCTGTAACCCTCAAATTCAATCAAAGCTAGCTAGACTCTGATCTACACATGCAATTAATTTAGGAACAATAAATATCAATGCGCGCAAATTTCAATGAATCAATAATATCAAACACAACGAACTAAAACTTCAATAATATAAACCAATTTTAATTCAAATCAATAACAGATGAGTTTCTTGTCTCTCGACCTTAAAAACAACAAATGAAAATTGAAAATCAAATAAATTAAGTTCAGAAATACGATAAACGATGGATGAATCCGTGCGTTGCACCGTGATTTCTTCTCTTGTTCCTTCCTTGCACTCCGGAACGGATAGGCTCGACTTTGGACGAAGAACGGAGATTGGATCTCCTTCTTCCGGCGTTGGGCGGCGGCTAGGGCGGCTGCTCTTGACCTAAAAAGTCTGATTTTTTCTCTCAAAATTCGTCCCAATTCTGTGGAAGAGAGTCCTCTTAAAAAGCCCTCAAAAAATCTCGATAAATTAGGAAAATAAAATCTTCAGATCTCGCGTCTCGATCGATCGAGAATTTCACCGATCGATCGGTGCACTGTTCACGCCAGCTTTTGGAACTTACTGCCTCGCTCGATCGATCGGGAATTTCCACCGATCGATCGAGATTTCTCAAAAATTGTTGCTGAAGCTACTGCCTCGCTCGATCGATCGGGAATTTCCACCGATCGATCGGGCCTTCGAAAATTCTGATTCTTGCTACTGGCTGGCTCGATCGATCGAGAATAAATCTCGATCGATCGAGATCTGAAAAATCCACCTTCTTAATTTTCTTGTCTTTTACGCCTCGATTTCGCCCGTTATCTTCTCATTAGCTCATTTCTTCCACTTCTGATCAAATTTCCTGAAACACATGAATAAACACCAAAAAGCATAATATCATCCAGGAAAAAGTACAGAAAATGGGAAGAAATCACAGTTAAAATCACTCAAAATCTACGCCTATCAGATACAGTACCAAAAGTTTCAAAAGGAATTTCACAAATTCCTACAAAAGGTACTACACTATAGTCTTACTCTACCACATGTAGAAGCTATACAAAATTTTCTCTAACATTCTAATCCTGTAGCACTCCTTACAGCTCAGCTTTTCAACCCCGACCCTGGTTCTCATCATCAAAACCACCTACAAAGACAACCCCCAATACATGAGCATAACATAATTCATATTCAACATAATATGAATGTAAGGCGTAAATGCATAATCATAAAATACAAAGCACTTCCTGTATTTCGATCGCATTTACAATGCCCATTGGTTGTCCCTGTACCACAATTCATAATCAAAACACTATATGAATATATGGCTTCACCAATAAATGTCATGACATATCATCTCTTTTTCTTGAGTCAGTCATCATCAGTTATTTTAATGCTTCTTCACTTTACAATCTCAAAACAAGCGGTATCTCATCATCGCTTCTTCATACTAGCGGTATCACTTTATCGCTTAGTATGGTATACCCCGCCTCCATGTGCAAGCGAGGCTCCCCCCTCCCGCTCCACATTTTTAGCGGTCAAGCGTAAGCATTAAAACCTTCACTGTGATCACCCCTGACTCGTGGAATACACCTCTTTATTCCACATCACAATATGCAACAACAATGCATAATATGCAACAACAATGCATAATAACATGTATCAACTCTTAATGCATCACATTGCATTCATCATGTGTCAAATAGACAAAAATAAGTACATGTTACCCTTGGGATGCCCGTACGTCGCTTACGTACCTTTCCAAAATGTAGTGTGTTGTGGGACTCTATCCCCTGCGCTGTGTAGTTGTCTGTGAAGGCTCTACACCAGTGTACAACACAATATTAGATGTCTCATTACAATCCAATATCAAAATTTAAACAAATTCCACATTTTAAAAAAAAAGGCACTACCGATCGATCGGTCCTCATCACCGATCGATCGGTGAACTGTTTGAATTTTGGAAAAATGCTACGGCTTTTGCCGATCGATCGGTGTTCGTCACCGATCGATCGGTCGCTCTGTTTCAACCCAGATTTCCGGAAACTCTTTAACACCGATATTTATGCCTCTTGATCTAACATGTAAGACATACCACATGCCAAACTCAACATGCTAGAAGTTACAATACACTACCCTGAGTGTATTCATATCAAATTTACACCCCAAACATAAACTCACATGCATAAACGTCGACCATTTACACAAGTACTCGATCAACTTTTCTGGAAACAGGGCAACATTTTCATTCCCAGATTTCTTGAGTACATCATTTCATGCTATAAAAACTACAACATATTTCATAAAGCATGCTCAAATATAAAACGTCCTGGGCTTTACAAGCTACCATGCATGTACTCAAATCGAAGGTTCACCCTAAAACCCATCTAACATGCATAATATCACCTCCTCAAAATCACTCCCAGTCCACATTTTTCCAGAAAAACAGGGCATACTCCTACCTAGATTTCCGAACACCCTACCTTACATGCTTATTTCCTCAACATAAAACATGTAATATACATAAGGAAAAAAGCAGAGAGCTTCATAACAACACCATGTAAGCATTTAAATCGAAGGTTTTAAGAAACCTAAGCTAACATGCCATTTTTCACACCAATAAAAGTATGAACTCAACAACTTAATTTCAAACCCAGAAATGCTTTCTCACCCCTTTTTGCCCCGATTTTTGGAAGCTTTTCAAGCAATAAAAATGGTGGATCTCCTCCTTTTCTTCCTTATCAGATGTTGGACAAAAAATGGGAGAGGAATGGAGGAGTTCCAGCTATGGCAAGGTGGAGTGGGAGATGGGACAAGGGGCATGGGCAAGCAGCTGGCAGCAGGGTATGGGTCAAGGGGGGTGGTTGAGTGGTGGGTTAAGTGATGTGTTATGTTTTGGTCCCGGTATTTAGCACGATGTATTAAAATATCCTCACATGATATTTTATAGTATTTTCTCAATAAAATACTTCAACTCCCATTTAATTATGCTTTACCAAAACAAACCACACCCACCCCAAATAATCATGCCACAACCCCAAAATCCCAACATATAACACATGCACCCTCACATGCATTTCCCAAATATTATTAATTCAACACAATAATTAATACCATAATTTTCACAACAATGATTAATGTTTAAATAACACCTAATCATTTTGGGGATATCACAATACTCCCCTACTTATAAGATTTCGTCCTCGAAATCAGCATGCTTACCAACATGAAGTAAAACAAAACATAAACGCATACCAGAAAACAGCTCTGGATAGTGCTGCACCATGTGTCGCTCTGTCTCCCAGGTGGCCTCCTCGACACCCCTACGATCCCACTGAACCTTGATCATAGGAATAACTTTGTTTCTCAGTCTGCGATCTGCCCTATCCAAAATCCTGATAGGCCGCTCAACATAGGAAACATCTGACTCAATCTGAACCTCAGAAGGCTGCAACACATGAGAAGGATCTGGCTCGTACTTCCTCAGCATAGACACATGGAATACATCGTGTATACCAGACAGAGAAGGCGGTAAGGCCAAACGGTACGCCAGAGTACCAACACGCTGTAAAATCTCATACGGCCCCACGTATCTAGGAGACAACTTCCCCCGCATACCAAACCGTACTACACCTCTGAAAGGTGAGATCTTCAGAAAGACTCTATCGCCCAACTGAAACTCCAACGGCTTACGCCGCTGATTGGCATACGCTGCCTGTCTGTCGTGAGCTGCCTTCATCTTTCTTCTGATAACCTTAACTTTCTCTTCCATGTCCTGAACCAACTCTGGTCCTCCAACCGACTTACGGTCCATGTCATCCCAACACAAGGGTGACCTACAACGCCTACCATATAGGGCCTCGAAAGGAGCCATCTGTATACTTGCCTGGTAGCTGTTGTTGTAAGAGAACTCCACCAAGGCTATCGAGTCCTGCCATGAAGTGTCGAACTCTAGCACACAAGCTCTCAACATATCTTCGAGCGTCTGTATCGTACGCTCGGTCTGTCCGTCCGTATGAGGGTGATAGGCTGTGCTCAGCCTCAACTCCGTAACTAGAGCTGTCTGCAGACCTCCCAAAAGTGAGATGTAAACCACGGATCTCGATCAGACACAATCGAAACAGGGATCCCATGCAGTCTCACCAATCTCTGATATATAACTGTGCCATCCTCAAGTACGTGAAGGTCATACAGTAGGGAATGAAATGAGCACTCTTAGTCAATCTGTCGACGACTACCCATATAGCATCGAAACCCGTAACAGTCCTCGGTAAGTGGGTCACGAAGTCCATGGATATGTGCTCCCACTTCCACTGTGGTATCTCCAAGCTCCTTAGTTCACCTCCAGGCCTCTGCCTCTCAGCCTTCACCTATTGGCAGATCAAACATCTCTTGACGAATGAGGTGACATCTTGTTTCATACGCCTCCGACCTGAACTGGCTGCGTAGATCCTTATACATCTTCTTCCCGCCCGGGTGGACACTCATCCTGCTGCAATGAGCTCGCTGTAATATACCCCGTCGCAACTCGGGTGTATCTGGAACCACCCATCTGTCGCCAAGTCTCAGAGAACCGTCTTCAGCCACTTTGAATCTCGATGGCTGACCTGAATGAACCACTGACATCCATCTCTGAACCTCTGCGTCGGTCCCCTGAGCCTTCCTGATGTGATCATAAATAACAGGCTCAGCTAGCAAGGTCAATACCTGTACTGGTGAAGTAGATACATCATAATCAAACCCCAACTGACAGTAGGAGCCTAACATAGCTGATAAGCACATGGCATCCTCTGCTGTGCTCCTCACTTTCCGACTCAAAGCGTCAGCTGTCAAATTTGCTTTCCCGGGATGGTATAGGATTTCACAATCATAATACTTCAGCAGATCCATCCATCTCCTCTGCCTCATGTTCAGCTCAGCCTGTGTAAACAAGAACTTCAGGCTCTTGTGATCAGTGAAGATGGTGAATGAGGTACCGTATAAGTAGTGTCGCCATATCTTCAAGGCAAACACTATAGCTACTAACTCCAAATCATGGACCGGATACCTCGTCTCATGTGGCTTCAATTGTCTCGAAGCGTAAGCCACAACGTGCTTATCCTACATCAGCACGCATCCTAAACCCTGAAGTGATGCGTCGGTATAGAGAACGAACCCTTTGTTCTCCCTGGGAATCACCAAAACTGGCGCTGAAGAAAAATACCGGTTAAGAAACCGGGTCCTGAATACAGTCCAGTCCACTACCATACCTTGAGCCCTCAGCTCCATCACAGTGGTCTTCCACCACATAGAAGGCTTCTTCGCCATCTGAAATTCGGCTAACCTCAGCCATGCGGTACGTGCACAGGGCGCAGTCACAAGTATCTGCTCTATCCTTTCTAGCCACTCTTCGGCCCCTTCTCCAGACTCGGTCCCCTCAAACATGGGTGGACGGACGTTCAGAAACTGTGTCAAACTGAGCTCCCCTGGTAATAACATCTGTGCACTGGGTTCCACTCCCACAGCAGGTGGCGGTAAAGGATTCATATGAGCAACACTAGCATTCATACTGCCCATATCCCCTACCTCTTCATTGAGGTTCTCCGGGTTAATAGCCGCCATGCTGCAACACTAGAGTTAACAACAATACCAAAAGCAGTTCATAATATAAGCCGTTAGATAACAAGAGTATCATATTCAAAGCATGTTAGTATAACACTTATACAAAAATATGCATCACATGCATAACATGCCCAACAATGAATACCTAACCAACTTGTCTCTAAAGGCTACCCTTCACTCTTCCCTGGTTATCTAACCACTGCTCTGATACCACTAAATGTGAGACCCCGATATCTCAAGATACTAATAGGTGCGATTAAGAGAACTAAACATTCATATGAATAAATCAGAGTAATGAGTCATGTTGATTAACCTGAGCTTAAGAGATACAGTACCAAAAGTTTCAAAAGGAATTTCACAAATTCCTACAAAAGGTACTACACTATAGTCTTACTCTACCACATGTAGAAGCTATACAAAAATTTTCTCTAACATGCTAATCCTGTAGCACTCCTTACAGCTCAGCTTTTCAACCCCGACCCTGGTTCTCATCATCAAAAGCACCTACAAAGACAACCCCCAATACATGAGCATAACATAATTCATATTCAACATAATATGAATGTAAGGCGTAAATGCATAATCATAAAATAAAAAGCACTTCCAGTATTTCCATCGCATTTACAATGCCCATTGGTTGTCCCTGTACCACAATTCATAATCAAAACACTATATGAATATATGGCTTCACCAATAAATGTCATGACATATCATCTCTTTTTCTTGAGTCAGTCATCATCAGTTATTTTAATGCTTCTTCGCTTTACAATCTCAAAACAAGCGGTATCTCATCCTCGCTTCTTCATACTAGCGGTATCTCCTCATCGCTTAGTATGGTATACCCCGCCTCCATGTGCAAGCGAGGCTCCCCCCTCCCGCTCCACATTTTTAGCGGTCAAGCGTAAGCATTAAAACCTTCACTGTGATCACCCCTGACTCGTGGAATACACCTCTTTATTCCACATCACAATATGCAACAACAATGCATAATATGCAACAACAATGCATAATAACATGTATCAACTCTTAATGCATCACATTGCATTCATCATGTGTCAAATAGACAAACATAAGTACATGTTACCGTTGGGATGCCCGTACGTCGCTTACGTACCTTTCCAAAATGTAGTGTGTTGTGGGACTCTATCCCCTGCGCTGTGTAGTTGTCTGTGAAGGCTCTACACCAGTGTACAACACAATATTAGATGTCTCATTACAATCCAATATCAAAATTTAAACAAATTCCACATTTTTAAAAAAAAAAGGCACTACCGATCGATCGGTCCTCATCACCGATCGATCGGTGAACTGTTTGAATTTTGGAAAAATGCTACGGCTTTTGCCTATCGATCGGTGTTCGTCGCCGGTCGATCGGTCGCTCTGTTTCAACCCAGATTTCCGGAAACTCTTTAACACCGATATTTATGCCTCTTGATCTAACATGTAAGACATACCACATGCCAAACTCAACATGCTAGAAGTTACAATACACTACCCTGAGTGTATTCATATCAAATTTACACCCCAAACATAAACCCACATGCATAAACGTCGACCATTTACACAAGTACTCGATCAACTTTTCTGGAAACAGGGCAATATTTTCATTCCCAGATTTCTTGAGTACATCATTTCATGCTATAAAAACTACAACATATTTCATAAAGCATGCTCAAATATAAAACGTCCTGGGCTTTACAAGCTACCATGCATGTACTCAAATCGAAGGTTCACCCTAAAACCCATCTAACATGCATAATATCACCTCCTCAAAATCACTCCCAGTCCACATTTTTCCAGAAAAACAGGGCATACTCCTACCCAGATTTCCGAACACCCTACTTTACATGCTTATTTCCTCAACATAAAACATGTAATATACATAAGGAAAAAAGTAGAGAGCTTCATAACAACACCATGTAAGCATTTAAATCGAAGGTTTTAAGAAACCTAAGCTAACATGCCATTTTTCACACCAATAAAAGTATGAACTCAACAACTTAATTTCAAACCCAGAAATGCTTTCTCACCCCTTTTTGCTCCGATTTTTGGAAGCTTTCCAAGCAATAAAAATGGTGGATCTCCTCCTTTTCTTCCTTATCAGATGTTGGACAAAAAATGGGAGAGGAATGGAGGAGTTCCAGCTATGGCAAGGTGGAGTGGGAGATGGGACAAGGGGCATGGGCAAGCAGCTGGCAGCAGGGTATGGGTCAAGGGGGGTGGTTGAGTGGTGGGTTAAGTGATGTGTTATGTTTTGGTCCCGGTATTTAGCACGATGTATTAAAATATCCTCACATGATATTTTATAGTATTTTCTCAATAAAATACTTCAACTCCCATTTAATTATGCTTTACCAAAACAAACCACACCCACCCCAAATAATCATGCCACAACCCCAAAATCCCAACATATAACACATGCACCCTCACATGCATTTCCCAAATATTATTAATTCAACACAATAATTAATACCATAATTTTCACAACAATGATTAATGTTTAAATAACACCTAATCATTTTGGGGATATCACAATACTCCCCTACTTATAAGATTTCGTCCTCGAAATCAGCATGCTTACCAACATGAAGTAAAACAAAACATAAACGCATACCAGAAAACAGCTCTGGATAGTGCTGCACCATGTGTCGCTCTGTCTCCCAGGTGGCCTCCTCGACACCCCTACGATCCCACTGAACCTTGATCATAGGAATAACTTTGTTTCTCAGTCTGCGATCTGCCCTATCCAAAATTCTGATAGGCCGCTCAACATAGGAAACATCTGACTCAATCTGAACCTCAGAAGGCTGCAACACATGAGAAGGATCTGGCTCGTACTTCCTCAGCATAGACACATGGAATACATCGTGTATACCAGACAGAGAAGGCGGTAAGGCCAAACGGTACGCCAGAGTACCAACACGCTGTAAAATCTCATACGGCCCCACGTATCTAGGAGACAACTTCCCCCGCATACCAAACCGTACTACACCTCTGAAAGGTGAGATCTTCAGAAAGACTCTATCGCCCAACTGAAACTCCAACGGCTTACGCCGCTGATGGGCATACGCTGCCTGTCTGTCCTGAGCTGCCTTCATCTTTCTTCTGATAACCTTAACTTTCTCTTCCATGTCCTGAACCAACTCTGGTCCTCCAACCGACTTACGGTCCATGTCATCCCAACACAAGGGTGACCTACAACGCCTACCATATAGGGCCTCGAAAGGAGCCATCTGTATACTTGTCTGGTAGCTGTTGTTGTAAGAGAACTCCACCAAGGCTATCGAGTCCTGCCATGAAGTGTCGAACTCTAGCACACAAGCTCTCAACATATCTTCGAGCGTCTGTATCGTACGCTCGGTCTGTCCGTCCGTATGAGGGTGATAGGCTGTGCTCAGCCTCAACTCCGTAACTAGAGCTGTCTGCAGACCCTCCCAAAAGTGAGATGTAAACCACGGATCTCGATCAGACACAATCGAAACAGGGATCCCATGCAGTCTCACCAATCTCTGATATATAACTGTGCCATCCTCAAGTACGTGAAGGTCATACAGTAGGGAATGAAATGAGCACTCTTAGTCAATCTGTCGACGACTACCCATATAGCATCGAAACCCGTAACAGTCCTCGGTAAGTGGGTCACGAAGTCCATGGATATGTGCTCCCACTTCCACTGTGGTATCTCCAAGCTCCTTAGTTCACCTCCAGGCCTCTGCCTCTCAGCCTTCACCTATTGACAGATCAAACATCTCTTGACGAATGAGGTGACATCTTGTTTCATACGCCTCCACCAGAACTGGCTGCGTAGATCCTTATACATCTTCTTCCCGCCCGGGTGGACACTCATCCTGTTGTAATGAGCTCGCTGTAATATACCCCGTCGCAACTCGGGTGTATCTGGAACCACCCATCTGTCGCCAAGTCTTAGAGAACCGTCTTCAGCCACTTTGAATCTCGATGGCTGACCTGAATGAACCACTGACATCCATCTCTGAACCTCTGCGTCGGTCCCCTGAGCCTTCCTGATGTGATCATAAATAACAGGCTCAGCTAGCAAGGTCAATACCTGTACTGGTGAAGTAGATACATCATAATCAAACCCCAACTGACAGTAGGAGCCTAACATAGCTGATAAGCACATGGCATCCTCTGCTGTGCTCCTCACTTTCCGACTCAATGCGTCAGCTGTCAAATTTACTTTCCCGGGATGGTATAGGATTTCACAATCATAATACTTCAGCAGATCCATCCATCTCCTCTGCCTCATGTTCAGCTCAGCCTGTGTAAACAAGAACTTCAGGCTCTTGTGATCAGTGAAGATGGTGAATGAGGTACCGTATAAGTAGTGTCGCCATATCTTCAAGGCAAACACTATAGCTACTAACTCCAAATCATGGACCGGATACCTCGTCTCATGTGGCTTCAATTGTCTCGAAGCGTAAGCCACAATGTGCTTATCCTACATCAGCACGCATCCTAAACCCTGAAGCGATGCGTCGGTATAGAGAACGAACCCTTTGTTCTCCCTGGGAATCACCAAAACTGGCGCTGAAAAAAAATACCGGTTAAGAAACCGGGTCCTGAATACAGTCCAGTCCACTACCATACCTTGAGCCTCAGCTCCATCACAGTGGTCTTCCACCACATAGAAGGCTTCTTCGCCATCTGAAATTCGGCTAACCTCAGCCATGCGGTACGTGCACAGGGCGCAGTCACAAGTATCTGCTCTATCCGTTCTAGCCACTCTTCGGCCCCTTCTCCAGACTCGGTCCCCTCAAACATGGGTCGACGGACGTTCAGAAACTGTGTCAAACTGAGCTCCCCTGGTAATAACATCTATGCACTGGGTTCCACTCCCACAGCAGGTGGCGGTAAAGGATTCATATGAGCAACACTAGCATTCATACTGCCCATATCCCCTACCTCTTCATTGAGGTTCTCCGGGTTAATAGCCGCCATGCTGCAACACTAGAGTTAACAACAATACCAAAAGCAGTTCATAATATAAGCCGTTAGATAACAAGAGTATCATATTCAAAGCATGTTAGTATAACACTTATACAAAAATATGCATCACATGCATAACATGCCCAACAATGAATACCTAACCAACTTGTCTCTAAAGGCTACCCTTCACTCTTCCCTGGTTATCTAACCACTGCTCTGATACCACTAAATGTGAGACCCCGATATCTCAAGATACTAATAGGTGCGATTAAGAGAACTAAACATTCATATGAATAAATCAGAGTAATGAGTCATGTTGATTAACCTGAGCTTAAGAGATACAGTACCAAAAGTTTCAAAAGGAATTTCACAAATTCCTACAAAAGGTACTACACTATAGTCTTACTCTACCACATGTAGAAGCTATACAAAAATTTTCTCTAACATGCTAATCCTGTAGCACTCCTTACAGCTCAGCTTTTCAACCCCGACCCTGGTTCTCATCATCAAAAGCACCTACAAAGACAACCCCCAATACATGAGCATAACATAATTCATATTCAACATAATATGAATGTAAGGCGTAAATGCATAATCATAAAATAAAAAGCACTTCCTGTATTTCCATCGCATTTACAATGCCCATTGGTTGTCCCTTGATGTGACTAGAAATAGACACATCTATTACGCTTAATTGTCTACGATTTGGTATATTTTGATGGATAAATTGATACATATGCTACCTAATCGTATATTTATGTAAATGTAGGGAAAAGTTAAGAAATCAAGCTAAAATGATGAAAGAAGCAATAAAGTTGAAGAAAAGAGGAAAAAACCGGAATCAAAGACACATGTTGCTCCTTTCTCCTCAAATTTCTATGTATTCCAGCCAAGTTTTGGGAATGTAGTCCATATAAAAGTTGTAGAACTTTGAGTTATCTTCGCGTGGACAGCTGACTCGTCGAATTCGGAGTTCGTGTGTGAAAGTTATGGCCAAAATACAAAACTCGCCAGAAAAATGGAGGACAGGCGTAATTACGCCATTCACAGGCGTAATTACGCCAACGCTACGGCATGTCTAGGCGTAGCTACGCCATTATACGCGTATTTACGCCTGAAGACTTTTGGAAAATTAAAAAACTTGATTTATTTCCTTCCCACATGGATTTTACCCTACTCCATCAGCCTCCATACCTCATATACACGATTTTTACCTCATTTTAAGCATAATTTCATACTCTTAGAATATTTTAGGATTTTAGATTAATTTTCTTTCAAAGTTTTCTTCAAGAACGACGAAGAACGGAACCGGAATTGACAAGCCGGAATCGTGATTTATATTAGTAATTTCTTTTCCTTTATTTATTTAATGTTTTCCATTGAATTTTTATTGCTTTTAGATTTAATTATGCTAGGCTAAAACCCTTCGATTCTTGGTTGAAGGGATACCTACTTTTGGATTTAAATCTTTTATGAAAATTCGGTTTGATTGTTGAATTAATCTTCGATTTCAATTGGTTTCTCAGAATTCGAATTCCATGATTGTTGTGCTTGTGTATTAGACCGATCACCTAATATTCAATAACATAATCGATAGTTTGCTAAGAAACAACTAAGATTAATAATTAACCGGCTGTAGGTGTTATTGAATTCTTAGGAGAAACGCTTGAGTAATCAATTCTAACGGCTGTAGTTTTTATTGATTAGATTTGTCGAACTCATTAGTTTTGAAAACTATCATTGATTTAATCATTAACGGCTGTAGTGGTGATTAGAGATTTGGTAAGGGTTGAATTGAATGCTGTTTTCTCTTTGACTACGAATAAGATGAGTAGGAATTGAATTTCCAATCGATAGATAATTAAAAGAATTTGAATGTTTTGATTTGATGACTAAAAGATAATTTTCCAAAAGTACGGTTACCTGAAAACCAAGAATCGCTTTAATCCCATAAGTTTTAATCATTTTAGTTAGACTCGTTAATTAGTTTGATATTTGCTAAGTAGTAGTAATCAAGTCCAAACCCCCCATTGTTACTAGTTCTTTGATAATTGACACAAAATAAATTTACCTTCCCTGTGAGATCGATCCCTACTTCCACTACTACATATTTTTGTTATTAACTGAAGAAGGGTTAATTTGGGCGTACACGATAAACGCTACCAAATTTTGGCGCCGTTGCCGGGGAGGGCAACATTTATTTGTGTCGATTTTTTTTTATTTTTTATCCCGCATTACTACTTTGGTTTGTTAATGAGTACAGGTGGATCGTTCAATCACGAAGATAACTTTTACTACGATCCTGAGATTGAGAGGACGCTACATCAGAGAAGGAGAGAAGCAAGGCTGCTTGAAGAGGAAGAAAGGAACAACATGGCTGCAAATCAAAGCTTGAGGCAGCTCGCAAATCCTACCTTGGATCAACAACCGCTCTGCATCAGTTTCCCTGCTCTGGCCAATAACGTAAATTTTGAACTCAAATTTGGTTTAATTCACTTATTGCCATCTTTTCATGGTCTTGCAGGTGAAAACCCACATAAGCATCTGATGGAATTCCACGTGGTGTGCACTACCATGAAGCCGACCGGAATCACTGAGGATCAAATAAAGCTAAGAGCGTTCCCGTTTTCTCTAAAGGACGCTGCAAAAGACTGGCTCTTCTACTTACCATCCGGATCGATCACCACGTGGACTGACTTACAAAGAATATTTCTAGAAAAGTACTTCCCAGCTTCACGGGCAACGAACTTGAGGAAAGAGATATATGGTGTGAAGCAGCTCTACGAGGAATCACTACACGAGTACTGGGAGAGATTCAAGAAGTTGTGCGCAAGTTGTCCACAACACCAGATAAGTGAACACCTTCTCATCCAATACTTTTATGAAGGTTTACTTTCTTCTGACAGGAACTTAGTGGATGCGGCAAGCGGAGGAGCATTTATAGATAAAACAGCGGAGGAAGCTAGAAGGTTGATAGCTAACATGGCGGCCAACTCCCAACAATTCGGATCTGTGCGCCATGGGCAACCGCAAAGAAAAGAGGTAAACGTATCAAACTTAGAACAACAACTGATAGACCTCACTTTTCTTGTGCGTGGTATGGCAGGTGGAAATGTAGGAAAGACAAAGCCGTGTGGAATCTGTCTGGCTGCGAACCATTCCACAGACGCATGCCCATCACTACAAGAGACAACCACGGAGAACGTGAATGCTGCGGGAGGATTCCCAGGGCCACCACAAAGGAGTTATGACCATCCACCAAACAACTACAATCAAGGGTGGAGAGATCATTCAAACCAAGGCTATGGTAACCAACAGATGAACCAACCTCCACCCTATAGACCGCCATATCAGCGACCTCCACCATCGGCAGTGCACCCTCCCTCTGACAGGTTAGAACATAGCATCCAAATTATTGCTGAAAATAGCTTACAATTTCAACAGGAGACGAGGGCAAGCATCCAGAGCTTGACGACGCAGATGGGACAATTGGCAACTTCAATCAGCAAGATCGAAGCAAGGATTTCAAATGGACTGCCGTCACAACCAGAGATGAACCCGCGGGAAAATGTGAGTGCTATCACAGTGAATGTGAATGAAGATGCAGCTGAAGAAAAGGTGGTACTGACACCACCCCAAAAAGAAGAGATGACGGAGACAGAGACAGATGTTGAAGAGCCAATGCAAGGGGAGGAACCACGAGGTAAGTACCACAAACTTTCTGAATATAAAGAACCACCCCCTTTCCCCCAAGCATTGAAGGACAATAGGAAAGGTGCCGGACTCAAAGGCCTCTACGAGATGAGTCCACGCTACAAAGAGCAAGCCCCATTGCATGAAACCGTGAATGAGGATCGAAACAAGGAACACAAGGGGCAGCCCAAGGTCGAGCTCAATGACAATGTTTCGGCGGATAACCAAAGAAGCATCCCCATTAAATGCAAGGACCCAGGTATGTTCTTTATCCCATGTGAGATTAGAGGTATTAAGATTGAGAAGGCTATGCTCGATTTAGGGTCGTCCATAAATGTCTTGCCTTACTCAATGTACTCTCAACTGAAGATGGGACCTTTAAAAAGAAATAGAGCAGTTATTCACTTAGCTGATAAATCCATGGTCACACCTAAGGGGATAATAGAGGACGTAGTTGTGCATGTAAAGAATTTGGTCTTCACAGCCGATTTCTATGTCTTAGACATGAGAAATGGTGATCCTTCTAGTCTAATTATTTTAGGAAGACCATTCTTGAAATCATCAAATTCAGTAATCAATATGAATAGCGGTTTGATAACCATGGAGTCTAATGGTGAAATTGAAAAATTCAACATGTATGAACCCATTAAACCTCTTGAGCATTCTAGTTACGCTATTGATGTACATGATGATTATGATTCTGATTTTGATAATGATGAGTTGTGGGAAATGGGAAAGGCTACTGATGGCCTTGACGAGAAGAGAGGTATGGATCCTCCTCCTGTGCATACTGTTCATACTATTGCTGCTTTATCTACTCATGATACTGTTGATCCTCTTATTTCTCAATTGCAGGATCGTACCATTGGAAAGAAGCATCCTCCGGATCGACCATGTCAATCACGTACCGAAGGAGTAAGGACTGAGGACGACCACTCAAAGGGCAACAGGCCGAAATACCGAGGAGTGAAGAAGATATTGAGGTGGTTAAGGAAGGATAGAGCAACACTGCATCAACCACCTTGATAGAGGACTGGCGTCGGGCCACCGACGTTAAACAGAGGCGCTGCTTGGGAGGCAACCCAAGGGGAGTTAGTTTCCCTTTTACCCTTTTATTTTTATTGCTTTTTAGTTGAACTTTTCTCTTCTCTTGTCTTTTTGCCTTACATTGGGGACAATGTACGATTTAAGTATGGGGGAGGGATTAGTGGCTTGTTATTGCTTTTCTATTACAAAAATACAAAAAAAAAAATCGAAAAATTTGAAAATTTTGAGCTCATAGCTAGTAATGAACGCATGCTTAGAATCACTAGCCCATGATGAAACCTAATTGATATCATGCATGCTTTTGAACATAGGTGAATTGTTAACCTTGGAACACTTTGAACTCTAATGCAGATTTTACTTTAACCTAGTAGTTGAATATTTTGAGCACATTATTGTCATGACTTGTGAAGTGTGCATCACTTAGTGAAGATTGTGTAAATTTTGTGATAGTCTTAAGAAGTCTCTAATACATGCTAGAACTTAACTACATGCTCTTTGAGGCGTATGTCTAGACTACTTGCAAACATGAAAGTGATATAGGCAATCTTTGATGCGTTTGAGCCTTTCAAGCCTACCATGTAAACAAAATCAATCTCTAGTACCCTTTTTGAGCCTTAACATAAAAGAATGGGAGTATGCTAAGCATACTCAAGACCCCCATTCAACATTCCTTGACTAGCTTATCATCCTTCCCTAATGAGCCTAAATGTGATTTTAATCCATACCTTTTAAGGGAGTATGATGTATTTCATTCAAATGCACTTGGGAATCATTGAAGTATATTTGTGAGCTTATTTGTCAAAAGAATGGAATGCATGAAAGAAAAAGGAATGCCTTGAGAAAATAGATAAAAATATGACTCCAAGGGGAGCCAAGGCACAAAAGAAGAAAAGTGTTGAAATAAACCTTGTGAAAAAGAACGAAGTTGAAAAACTCATGCAAGAAGAGAAGTTTTAGTGTGCATTTCATCATACTCTCTTGTTTGATATATCCTTACCTTTCTTTCATAAGCCAATACCTAGGCCAAGCTACAAGCTAATAAAGACCTACTTGATTTATGTTTGCAAAGTAGCTAAGATAGTGGAGAAGAATGTGCAAGTGAGCTTATACTTGTGTTAGTGTATGACTTGAACTATTATGGCTTTGCATATTTTGAATCTATAATTTGTACACAACACTTGTTTATGACCACACACACACGTTCACTACTTTGTTGAGTATGAGATGTTTAGGGATTGAACTTGTTCCACTGTTAACTTTTCACCGCCTTTCATTACTATGCATGTTTTAAATTGTTGAGGCATAAAAGTGAGGACAAGTTAGTTTGTTATGATGCTATGAGCCAAGCAAAAAAATATTGTAGTTTTGATTATTTACTCGCGGTCGAGTAAAGAGTAAGTATGGGGGTGTTTGATGTGACTAGAAATAGACACATCTATTACGCTTAATTGTCTACGATTTGGTATATTTTGATGGATAAATTGATACATATGCTACCTAATCGTATATTTATGTAAATGTAGGGAAAAGTTAAGAAATCAAGCTAAAATGATGAAAGAAGCAATAAAGTTGAAGAAAAGAGGAAAAAACCGGAATCAAAGACACATGTTGCTCCTTTCTCCTCAAATTTCTATGTATTCCAGCCAAGTTTTGGGAATGTGGTCCATATAAAAGTTGTAGAACTTTGAGTTATCTTCGCGTGGACAGCTGACTTGTCGAATTCGGAGTTTGTGTGTGAAAGTTATGGCCAAAATACAAAACTCGCCAGAAAAATGGAGGACAGGCGTAATTACGCCATTCACAGGCGTAATTACGCCAACGCTACTGCATGTCTAGGCGTAGCTACGCCATTATACGCGTATTTACGCCTGAAGACTTTTGGAAAATTAAAAAACTTGATTTATTTCCTTCCCACATGGATTTTACCCTACTCCATCAGCCTCCATACCTCATATACACGATTTTTACCTCATTTTAAGCATAATTTCATACTCTTAGAATATTTTAGGATTTTAGATTAATTTTCTTTCAAAGTTTTCTTCAAGAACGACGAAGAACGGAACCGGAATTGACAAGCCGGAATCGTGATTTATATTAGTAATTTCTTTTCCTTTATTTATTTAATGTTTTCCATTGAATTTTTATTGCTTTTAGATTTAATTATGCTAGGCTAAAACCCTTCGATTCTTGGTTGAAGGGATACCTACTTTTGGATTTAAATCTTTTATGAAAATTCGGTTTGATTGTTGAATTAATCTTCGATTTCAATTGGTTTCTCAGAATTCGAATTCCATGATTGTTGTGCTTGTGTATTAGACCGATCACCTAATATTCAATAACATAATCGATAGTTTGCTAAGAAACAACTAAGATTAATAATTAACCGGCTGTAGGTGTTATTGAATTCTTAGGAGAAACGCTTGAGTAATCAATTCTAACGGCTGTAGTTTTTATTGATTAGATTTGTCGAACTCATTAGTTTTGAAAACTATCATTGATTTAATCATTAACGGCTGTAGTGGTGATTAGAGATTTGGTAAGGGTTGAATTGAATGCTGTTTTCTCTTTGACTACGAATAAGATGAGTAGGAATTGAATTTCCAATCGATAGATAATTAAAAGAATTTGAATGTTTTGATTTGATGACTAAAAGATAATTTTCCAAAAGTACGGTTACCTGAAAACCAAGAATCGCTTTAATCCCATAAGTTTTAATCATTTTAGTTAGACTCGTTAATTAGTTTGATATTTGCTAAGTAGTAGTAATCAAGTCCAAACCCCCCATTGTTACTAGTTCTTTGATAATTGACACAAAATAAATTTACCTTCCCTGTGAGATCGATCCCTACTTCCACTACTACATATTTTTGTTATTAACTGAAGAAGGGTTAATTTGGGCGTACACGATAAACGCTACCAAATTTTGGCGCATCATCCCTGTACCACAATTCATAATCAAAACACTGTATGAATATATGGCTTCACCAATAAATGTCATGACATATCATCTCTTTTTCTTGAGTCAGTCATCATCAGTTATTTTAATGCTTCTTCGCTTTACAATCTCAAAACAAGCGGTATCTCATCCTCGCTTCTTCATACTAGCGGTATCTCCTCATCGCTTAGTATGGTATACCCCGCCTCCATGTGCAAGCGAGGCTCCCCCCTCCCGCTCCACATTTTTAGCGGTCAAGCGTAAGCATTAAAACCTTCATTGTGATCACCCCTGACTCGTGGAATACACCTCTTTATTCCACATCACAATATGCAACAACAATGCATAATATGCAACAACAATGCATAATAACATGTATCAACTCTTAATGCATCACATTGCATTCATCATGTGTCAAATAGACAAACATAAGTACATGTTACCGTTGGGATGCCCGTACGTCGCTTACGTACCTTTCCAAAATGTAGTGTGTTGTGGGACTCTATCCCCTGCGCTGTGTAGTTGTCTGTGAAGGCTCTACACCAGTGTACAACACAATATTAGATGTCTCATTACAATCCAATATCAAAATTTAAACAAATTCCACATTTTAAAAAAAAAAAAGGCACTACCGATCGATCGGTCCTCATCACCGATCGATCGGTGAACTGTTTGAATTTTGGAAAAATGCTACGGCTTTTGCCTATCGATCGGTGTTCGTCGCCGGTCGATCGGTCGCTCTGTTTCAACCCAGATTTCCGGAAACTCTTTAACACCGATATTTATGCCTCTTGATCTAACATGTAAGACATACCACATGCCAAACTCAACATGCTAGAAGTTACAATACACTACCCTGAGTGTATTCATATCAAATTTACACCCCAAACATAAACCCACATGCATAAACGTCGACCATTTACACAAGTACTCGATCAACTTTTCTGGAAACAGGGCAATATTTTCATTCCCAGATTTCTTGAGTACATCATTTCATGCTATAAAAACTACAACATATTTCATAGAGCATGCTCAAATATAAAACGTCCTGGGCTTTACAAGCTACCATGCATGTACTCAAATCGAAGGTTCACCCTAAAACCCATCTAACATGCATAATATCACCTCCTCAAAATCACTCCCAGTCCACATTTTTCCAGAAAAACAGGGCATACTCCTACCCAGATTTCCGAACACCCTACTTTACATGCTTATTTCCTCAACATAAAACATGTAATATACATAAGGAAAAAAGCAGAGAGCTTCATAACAACACCATGTAAGCATTTAAATCGAAGGTTTTAAGAAACCTAAGCTAACATGCCATTTTTCACACCAATAAAAGTATGAACTCAACAACTTAATTTCAAACCCAGAAATGCTTTCTCACCCCTTTTTGCCCCGATTTTTGGAAGCTTTCCAAGCAATAAAAATGGTGGATCTCCTCCTTTTCTTCCTTATCAGATGTTGGACAAAAAATGGGAGAGGAATGGAGGAGTTCCAGCTATGGCAAGGTGGAGTGGGAGATGGGACAAGGGGCATGGGCAAGCAGCTGGCAGCAGGGTATGGGTCAAGGGGGGTGGTTGAGTGGTGGGTTAAGTGATGTGTTATGTTTTGGTCCCGGTATTTAGCACGATGTATTAAAATATCCTCACATGATATTTTATAGTATTTTCTCAATAAAATACTTCAACTCCCATTTAATTATGCTTTACCAAAACAAACCACACCCACCCCAAATAATAATGCCACAACCCCAAAATCCCAACATATAACACATGCACCCTCACATGCATTTCCCAAATATTATTAATTCAACACAAGAATTAATACCATAATTTTCACAACAATGATTAATGTTTAAATAACACCTAATCATTTTGGGGATATCACAATACTCCCCTACTTATAAGATTTCGTCCTCGAAATCAGCATGCTTACCAACATGAAGTAAAACAAAACATAAACGCATACCAGAAAACAGCTCTGGATAGTGCTGCACCATGTGTCGCTCTGTCTCCCACGTGGCCTCCTCGACACCCCTACGATCCCACTGAACCTTGATCATAGGAATAACTTTGTTTCTCAGTCTGCGATCTGCCCTATCCAAAATTCTGATAGGCCGCTCAACATAGGAAACATCTGACTCAATCTGAACCTCAGAAGGCTGCAACACATGAGAAGGATCTGGCTCGTACTCCTCAGCATAGACACATGGAATACATCGTGTATACCAGACAGAGAAGGCGGTAAGGCCAAACGGTACGCCAGAGTACCAACACGCAGTAAAATCTCATACGGCCCCACGTATCTAGGAGACAACTTCCCCCGCATACCAAACCGTACTACACCTCTGAAAGGTGAGATCTTCAGAAAGACTCTATCGCCCAACTGAAACTCCAACGGCCTACGCCGCTGATTGGCATACGCTGCCTGTCTGTTCTGAGCTGCCTTCATCTTTCTTCTGATAACCTTAACTTTCTCTTCCATGTCCTGAACCAACTCTGGTCCTCCAACCGACTTACGGTCCATGTCATCCCAACACAAGGGTGACCTACAACGCCTACCATAGAGGGCCTCGAAAGGAGCCATCTGTATACTTGCCTGGTAGCTGTTGTTGTAAGAGAACTCCACCAAGGCTATCGAGTCCTGCCATGAAGTGTCGAACTCTAGCACACAAGCTCTCAACATATCTTCGAGCGTCTGTATCGTACGCTCGGTCTGTCCGTCCGTATGAGGGTGATAGGCTGTGCTCAGCCTCAACTCCGTACCTAGAGCTGTCTGCAGACCCTCCCAAAAGTGAGATGTAAACCACGGATCTCGATCAGACACAATCGAAACAGGGATCCCATGCAGTCTCACCAATCTCTGATATATAACTGTGCCATCCTCAAGTACGTGAAGGTCATACAGTAGGGAATGAAATGAGCACTCTTAGTCAATCTGTCGACGACTACCCATATAGCATCGAAACCCGTAACAATCCTCGGTAAGTGGGTCACGAAGTCCATGGATATGTGCTCCCACTTCCACTGTGGTATCTCCAAGCTCCTTAGTTCACCTCCAGGACTCTGCCTCTCAGCCTTCACCTGTTGACAGATCAAACATCTCTTGACGAATGAGGTGACATCTTGTTTCATACGCCTCCACCAGAACTGGCTGCGTAGATCCTTATACATCTTCTTCCCGCCCGGGTGGACACTCATCCTGCTGCAATGAGCTCGCTGTAATATACCCCGTCGCAACTCGGGTGTATCTGGAACCACCCATCTGTCGCCATGTCTCAGAGAACCGTCTTCAGCCACTTTGAATATCGATGGCTGACCTGAATGAACCACTGACATCCATCTCTGAACCTCTGCGTCGGTCCCCTGAGCCTTCCTGATGTGATCATAAATAACAGGCTCAGCTAGCAAGGTCAATACCTGTACTGGTGAAGTAGATACATCATAATCAAACCCCAACTGACAGTAGGAGCCTAACATAGCTGATAAGCACATGGCATCCTCTGCTGTGCTCCTCACTTTCCGACTCAAAGCGTCAGCTGTCAAATTTGCTTCCCGGGATGGTATAGGATTTCACAATCATAATACTTCAGCAGATCCATCCATCTCCTCTGCCTCATGTTCAGCTCAGCCTGTGTAAACAAGAACTTCAGGCTCTTGTGATCAGTGAAGATGGTAAATGAGGTACCGTATAAGTAGTGTCGCCATATCTTCAAGGCAAACACTATAGCTACTAACTCCAAATCATGGACCGGATACCTCGTCTCATGTGGCTTCAATTGTCTCGAAGCGTAAGCCACAACGTGCTTATCCTACATTAGCACGCATCCTAAACCCTGAAGCGATGCGTCGGTATAGAGAACGAACCCTTTGTTCTCCCTGGGAATCACCAAAACTGGCGCTGAAGAAAAATACCGGTTAAGAAACCGGGTCCTGAATACAGTCCAGTCCACTACCATACCTTGAGCCCTCAGCTCCATCACAGTGGTCTTCCACCACATAGAAGGCTTCTTCGCCATCTGAAATTCGGCTAACCTCAGCCATGCGGTACGTGCACAGGGCGCAGTCACAAGTATCTGCTCTATCCGTTCTAGCCACTCTTCGGCCCCTTCTCCAGACTCGGTCCCCTCAAACATGGGTGGACGGAAGTTCAGAAACTGTGTCAAACTGAGCTCCCCTGGTAATAACATCTGTGCACTGGGCTCCACTCCCACAGCAGGTGGCGGTAAAGGATTCATATGAGCAACACTAGCATTCATACTGCCCATATCCCCTACCTCTTCATTGAGGTTCTCCGGGTTAATAGCCGTCATGCTGCAACACTAGAGTTAACAACAATACCAAAAGCAGTTCATAATATAAGCCGTTAGATAACAAGAGTATCATATTCAAAGCATGTTAGTATAACACTTATACAAAAATATGCATCACATGCATAACATGCCCAACAATGAATACCTAACCAACTTGTCTCTAAAGGCTACCCTTCACTCTTCCCTGGTTATCTAACCACTGTCTGATACCACTAAATGTGAGACCCCGATATCTCAAGATACTAATAGGTGCGATTAAGAGAACTAAACATTCATATGAATAAATCAGAGTAATGAGTCATGTTGATTAACCTGAGCTTAAGAGATACAGTACCAAAAGTTTCAAAAGGAATTTCACAAATTCCTACAAAAGGTACTACACTATAGTCTTACTCTACCACATGTAGAAGCTATACAAAAATTTTCTCTAACATGCTAATCATGTAGCACTCCTTACAGCTCAGCTTTTCAACCCCGACCCTGGTTCTCATCATCAAAAGCACCTACAAAGACAACCCCCAATACATGAGCATAACATAATTCATATTCAACATAATATGAATGTAAGGCGTAAATGCATAATCATAAAATACAAAGCACTTCCTGTATTTCCATCGCATTTACAATGCCCATTGGTTGTCCCTGTACCACAATTCATAATCAAAACACTATATGAATATATGGCTTCACCAATAAATGTCATGACATATCATCTCTTTTTCTTGAGTCAGTCATCATCAGTTATTTTAATGCTTCTTCGCTTTACAATCTCAAAACAAGCGGTATCTCATCCTCGCTTCTTCATACTAGCGGTATCTCCTCATCGCTTAGTATGGTATACCCCGCCTCCATGTGCAAGCGAGCCTCCCCCCTCCCGCTCCACATTTTTAGCGGTCAAGCGTAAGCATTAAAACCTTCACTGTGATCCCCCCTGACTCGTGGAATACACCTCTTTATTCCACATCACAATATGCAACAACAATGCATAATATGCAACAACAATGCATAATAACATGTATCAACTCTTAATGCATCACATTGCATTCATCATGTGTCAAATAGACAAACATAAGTACATGTTACCGTTGGGATGCCCGTACGTCGCTTACGTACCTTTCCAAAATGTAGTGTGTTGTGGGACTCTATCCCCTGCGCTGTGTAGCTGTCTGTGAAGGCTCTACACCAGTGTACAACACAATATTAGATGTCTCATTACAATCCAATATCAAAATTTAAACAAATTCCACATTTAAAAAAAAAAAGGCACTACCGATCGATCGGTCCTCATCACCGATCGATCGGTGAACTGTTTGAATTTTGGAAAAATGCTACGGCTTTTGCCGATCGATCGGTGTTCGTCACCGATCGATCGGTCTCTCTGTTTCAACCCAGATTTTCGGAAACTCTTTAACACCGATATTTATGCCTCTTGATCTAACATGTAAGACATACCACATGCCAAACTCAACATGCTAGAAGTTACAATACACTACCCTGAGTGTATTCATATCAAATTTACACCCCAAACATAAACCCACATGCATAAACGTCGACCATTTACACAAGTACTCGATCAACTTTTCTGGAAATAGGGCAACATTTTCATTCCCAGATTTCTTGAGTACTTCATTTCATGCTATAAAAACTACAACATATTTCATAAAGCATGCTCAAATATAAAACGTCCTGGGCTTTACAAGCTACCATGCATGTACTCAAATCGAAGGTTCACCCTAAAACCCATCTAACATGCATAATATCACCTCCTCAAAATCACTCCCAGTCCACATTTTTCCAGAAAAACAGGGCATACTTCTACCCAGATTTCCGAACACCCTACTTTACATGCTTATTTCCTCAACATAAAACATGTAATATATATAAGGAAAAAAGCAGAGAGCTTCATAACAACACCATGTAAGCATTTAAATCGAAGGTTTTAAGAAACCTAAGCTAGCATGCCATTTTTCACACCAATAAAAGTATGAACTCAACAACTTAATTTCAAACCCAGAAATGGTTTCTCACCCCTTTTTGCTCCGATTTTTGGAAGCTTTCCAAGCAATAAAAATGGTGGATCTCCTCCTTTTCTTCCGTATCAGATGCTGGACGAAAAATGGGAGAGGAATGGAGGAGTTCCAGCTATGGCAAGGTGGAGTGGGAGATGGGACAAGGGACATGGGCAAGCAGCTGGCAGCAGGGTATGGGTCAAGGGGGGTGGTTGAGTGGTGGGTTAAGTGATGTGTTATGTTTTGGTCCCGGTATTTAGCACGATGTATTAAAATATCCTCACATGATATTTTATAGTATTTTCTCAATAAAATACTTCAACTCCCATTTAATTATGATTTTCCAAAACAAACCACACCCACCCCAAATAATCATGCCACAACCCCAAAATCCCAACATATAACACATGCACCCTCACATGCATTTCCCAAATATTATTAATTCAACACAAGAATTAATACCATAATTTTCACAACAATGATTAATGTTTAAATAGATATCACACTCTGATACCACTAATGTAGGGTCTTCCTACTTTAACATGATTATAATAACGCATTAAGGACTAAACATGCATTAATAACATCTTAGGGTTCCGCTTGTTACATGAGGTAACAGGATTATAGGCCAAAAACAAACTTTCAAAACTTATTAGTTACATTCCTATAAATGAATGCTAACTTTATAGGTTTATACTACTCCTAGAGTAGATACTATCATCTTGAATCCTATTCCTTTTTGTGCTCCTTGCAGCTCACTGCCTCAACCCGACCCTTAGCCCTTCAGTCCAAAAGTGTACCTACAGGGACAACCCATCATGAGCATGTACATCATTACTTAACACAATAAGATAATGGCATATAAATAAATGCATGAAATAATCGTTAACATATACTTCCTGGTTAATCGCATTAACCCACTTTTGTTGTCCTTGTTTCATATTCATGCATGAAATCATTAGTTCTTGACATAAATGATTAAAATCGTACTTCACTTATATGCCCATAATTAACAATGTTAATTAGAAATGTGACTGTTCTGGTCCTGTTATGTCAGCGGCACAATTGGACCACTCGCTTGACATAGAGCGGTACTGTGATATCCCTCGCTACGCCTTGATAGCGGATATATCTCCTCGCTAGCTATGTCAGCGGTAAGTACCTTTCTCGCTTGCCCATAGCAACCACCGGAACACTCTACCATTTCTAATAACATAATTCAACATACATCATAAACATCATAGCATCCTTACTCATCATAAACATCATCCTCACTTATCATAAACATCATCGTGTCTTACTTATCATTAACATCATCAACATGTTACATAAATACTTGTGCAATCATTGCATAGTCATAGTATAGGAGTGTGTTTTACCGTCCGATGCCCGTACATCTCTTACGTACCTTAATCTCAAAAGTGGAGAAGTTGAAGAACTTTATCTCCTTGAAGTTGTGGGTACCTGGGATGGTTCTACACAACCATAAAAATCAATATTAGACACCAATTATAGCCCAATACAAAAAATCCCACAAAAATAACCAAAAACACACATTTTTGCATCTCGCGATCGATCGCCACCCAGGCCCGATCGATCGCGAGATCATACTGGCCGTTTCTGAAATTTTCCGCCCTTGGCGATCGATTGCCACTTTTGGCGCGATCGATCGCCAGCCTCGCCGATCGATCGCCCAAATGTGGCGATCGATCGCCAAATGCTTCTGGCGCATACTGCTTGCGCGCGATTGATCGCCAAAAATGGGCGATCGATCGGCGCTGCCTGTGTTGCGGAAAACACCATTTTTGCACCATAAATTCTTCACCAACCTCAACAACACTTATACCAACAACCCAAATACATAAAAACACTTCAAACCTTCATTTTACACCATTAAACATCCAAAAATCCTACACCCATCCAAAAATCATACCAACCAAAAATAAACCCATTTCAAACAATCAAAAACCATTTCAAAATCACACCATACATCATAAAAACTTTAGGAAGGGTTACATACCTCTTGAGGACTCCAAATCCTACCAAAAATCTCACAAACAAAGGTTTTCAGAAGATTTCTCCTTCCTCTTTTGCTCAATTTCGAAAATGTGAGGTGGGTTAGGGTTGGGGATGAGGATTGGGGATTTAAAAGTGAAGGATAAAGTGAGGTGGTATGGTGGGGTAAGGGTTATAAAGGTTAATTAAAATTATACCCCAACAATTAACATGATGTATAAAATACACCAACATGGTATTTTAAAAGCATTTTACAAAAATGCATCAAACTTCCACTAAATCCATATTTTCCACATAATAAACAACCAATACAATTAAATCATGTTAGCACCTCATTTTCCAACATGCATAACATGTACCCTGAAATGCAACCCCCAGGTCACGCCTACCATGTGACTAAGCATTTCAACAAGATAATTAATTCCAACACATAAATCAATTATCACCATAATTAATCATATAAACATAATTAATGCCCAAACTGCATATAATTATTTCGGGGTGTCACACATGTCATGACATACATTATGGGCATTATAATCTATTGATTATACTTGTGGTACAGGGACAACCAAAGGGAGCTTTTAAGTGCATATATTACAGGAAGTGAATTGTATTTACTATTATGCATGTTGTATCATAATCTTGTTGGTATGATTATGGTTATTATATGCTCATGGTTTGGGGGGTTGTTCCTGTAGGTACATTTTGGCATGAAGGACTAAGGACGGGTTGATGCATGAGCTTGTGAGGAGTGCTTTTGGTATAGAAGGACGTGATTCTTTTGTATAGTCTCTAATCTAGGAGTAGTGTAAAGCTATAGGATTAACATTCATTTGGTTGGGAATGTGTTAATCCTTTTGTAATTTAATTTTGGCACTGTAATCATAATAGCTCGGGGCATCAACACGAATTTTATACTCTGATTTATGCATGCTTAGCTCTTATTGCACTTAAATCTACACTAAGTTATCAGGGTCCTTACATTAGTGGTATCAGAGTAGTGGTTAGAGAACCTGGGAATGAGTGAAGGGTAGCCTTAGCAACAAGTTGGCTAGGTGTTCACTTATGAGCATGATTATGCATGTGGTGCATATTGATGTATATAATTGTTATACTAACATGCTTATTGTTATTCATGTTATCTAACGGTGTAACATATGCATTGTTTATGGTATTGTTGTTAACCCTTGTATTACAGCATGGTAGCCAGAAATGTGGAGCACCTAAATGAGGAGGTGGGTGATGTGGGGAGTGTGAATGCTAGTATCACACAGACTAATCCCCTACCACCACGAGCTGTGGGTGTTGAACCTATTGCATAGCCGTTATTGCCTGGTGAATTGAGTCTAACACAATTCTTGACCTTCCAACCGCCTAGATTTTAGGGGACTGAGTCGGGGGAAGAAGTAGAGGAATGACTGGAAAGGATTGAGCAGATATTTGTGTCTGCACCTTGTGCTAGGACTGCTTGGCTAAGATTAGATGAATTTCAGTTGGCAAAGAAGTCTTCCATGTGGTGGAAGACGAAAGTGACGGAGTTTAGAGCTCAGGGTAAGTTGGTGGACTGGACTTTATTTAGTACCCGGTTTCTGAACCGATACTTTTCTGCTGCTGCTAGGCAGATGAAAGAGGATGAGTTCACCAACTTGAAGCAAGGTAATATGACTGTCTCGGACTATGCCATGCATTATTCATCATTGTTGAGGTATGTCCCCACATTGCTACCAATGGGCATGCCAAGTTGCAGCATTTTTGAAAGGCTTGAGGCCGGAACTATTTGATCGGGTTATCTCCAAAAACCCCAACTCTTTTGGTGATGCCCTTACTAGAGCGGAACTAGCGGAGATAGGAGTCAGTGCTTACATGAATGTTGTGCCCCCACAAGTTCCACCACAGAAGCCGGTATCTAATAATCTGAGGCCGTTAGGAGAATCATTTAAACCTCGTGGGGCTCCTTCTTCTTCTTCTCGGTTTGGTGGAAGGCGAGTTGATAACCGGAGGGATAATGCATCTATCAATAGAGGGCAAACTCAAGCAAGTAGGAGCGGAGTAGTGAAATGTCATTTCTGTGGAGGACCACATCACATGCGTGACTGTATGGCTTGTTACAAATGTGGCAAGATGGGACACATTGCTCGTTTTTGTCAGAATAGTGATGGTCAGATAGACCTCAGAGAAGGCAGGTGAAGGTTTACCAGTGGGACAGTGCAACAGAGGCAACCGGTGGTGCCTCAACAGTTGGGAGGTCGGGCAATGGGGCCACCTCAAGGACAGGTTTATGCACTGACTAGGGAACAGGCCGAGGTAGCTTCAGAGGAGGTGATTGCTGGTATGTGCCTTTTATTTACATATTCCGCTTTTATTTTGATAGACACAGGTTCTTCGCACTCCTTTGTGTCTGCGGATTTTGTGGAGAGACACCATGTGCACGTCTCTGTTACCCAAGCCTCTTTCGATCTCGACACCCACCGGAAAGAATGTTATTGTTGATCGGTTTCTTGCTGACTGCATCATTTATTTTGAGGGCAATGAATTGAAGACGGATTTGATTGTTTTGGGTATGTCAGATTTTGATTGCATTGTGGACATCGATATACTGAACAGATATCAGGCAGTGGTAGTTTGCCGGCAGAGGACGGTTCGTTTCCGGTCTGATATGGGGATTCAGTGGACTTTCTATGGGAATGGTTCTCGTGCGAAGATTCCGTTGATATCGGCTATCAAAATGTCACGGTTATTGGAACTTGGACATATGGGATATCTTGTCTATGCCATGGACATGGCGGAAAAGAATAAGGAATTGAGGATTGAGGATGTACCCGTAGTGGCGGATTTACCGATATGTTTTCGGAGGAAATTCCAGGGTTCCCGCCGACTAGAGAGGTCGAGTTTGGGATTGAGTTGTTACCGGGAACGTCCGCTATTTATCGTGACCCTTATAGGATGGCAACGGTGGAGTTAAGGGAATTCAAGGAGCAGTTACACGAACTCCTTGACAAAGGACACATACGCCCTAGCGTATCACTTTGTGGTGCTTGTTCTATTCGTTAAGAAGAAGGATGGTTCGATGCGTTTGTGCATTGATTACCGGCAACTGAATAAGGCAACGGTGAAGAACAAGTGTCCTCTCCCAAGGATTGATGATTTATTTGATCAGTTACAGGGTACGAAGCTGTATAACAAGATTAATTTGAGGTCGGGATACCATTAGATATGGGTCATAGAGGAGGATGTTCAGAAGACAACATTCCGGACTCGGTATGGGCACTATGAGTTCTTAGTTATGCCGTTCGGTGTGACGAATGCCCCAGCTGTTTTTATGAGACTGATGAACCGGGTGTTCCAACAATATCATGACCAGTTCGTCATAGTGTTCATTGACGACATACTTATCTATTCTCGGAGTGAGGAAGAGCACGTGAAACACTTGCGGACAGTGCTCCAAATCCTCAGAGATAATCAGTTGTTTGCCAAGCTCAGCAAGTGTGAATTCTGGTTGAGTAGTGTGGTGTTTTTGGGGGCATGTTATCTCTAGCAGTGGGATATCAGTGGATCCCAGGAAAGTAGAGGCAGTGATGGAGTGCTCTGCACCCACTTCTGTGCCCGAGATACTGAGCTTCCTTGGTTTAGCTGGCTATTACCGACGTTTTATCGAGGGATTCTCACAGATTGCTAAGTCTTTGACACAGTTGACTCAAAAGGGAGTACCATTCTATTGGTCTGAGGCTTGTGAGCAGAGCTTCCAAGAGCTGAAGCACCAGTTGAAAAAAGCCCCAGTTTTGGTAATTCCCATGGAGAACAAGAGATTTGTTCTATATACTGATGCATCACTACAGGGCTTGGGATGTGTACTGATGCAAGATAAGCATGACTTGGAGTTGGCAGCTATCATTTTTTCCTTGAAGATTTTGCGGCATTACTTGTATGGTACGTCCTTTACCATTTATACGGATCACAAAAGCCTGAAGTTCTTGTTTACTCAGGCGGAACTGAACATGAGACAGGGGAGGTGGATGGACTTACTGAAGGACTATGATTGTGAAATAGAGTACCATCCGGGGAAGGCGAACTTAACAGCAGACGCCTTGAGTCGGAAGGTGAAGTGTACTGCTAAGGACACCATACATTTATCAGCTATGATGACTTCTATTTTCACCTGGGCTATGATTTCGATGTGGATACATCACCGGTATGGGTGTCAACTTTATTGGCAGAGCCGGACATTTATGATAATATCAGGAGAGTTCAGAAGGCAGATGATGAGATTCAGAGATGGTTATCATTGTACTTCTTGGGCAGCAATCGAAGTTCAGAGTGGCTGAGGATGGTTCTTTGAGATTGTGTAACCGTTGGGTGGTTCCAAGTACACTGGAGTTGCATAGAGGGATCTTACAGCGAGCTCATAGCAGCATGCTTAGTATCCACCCAGGCGGGAGGAAGATGTACAAGGATCTATGTGATAAATTTTGGTGGAAACGGATGAAGTGTGATGTTATCACTTTTGTTAAGAAGTGTTTGATCTGTCAGCAGGTTAAGGCAGAGAGACAGAGGCCTGGTGGCGAGTTGAAGAGCTTGGAAATACCAGAATGGAAGTGGAAACACATATCTATGGACTTCGTAACCCACTTGCCGAGGACTGCTTCAGGGTTTGATGCGATCTGGGTGATCGTGGATAGGCTGACGAAGGTAGCTCATTTTATTCCTTACAGTATGACATTCACATACTTGAGGATGGCCCAGTTGTATGTCTTGGATGTAGTGAGACTGCACGGGATTCCAGTTTCCATTGTATCTGACCTAGACCCGCGGTTTACATCTCATGTGATAGCCGGGGATTAATGGTGTTAATTCCGGTGTGGTAATAATCCTTAATGGATTTTATTGTGCAATTATAAATTAATTGCGGTTTCGAGACTCTCGGGGATTTTAAATCCGACTTTTGGAGTCGTTGGATCCAAGGGATGAGATTGTATTCTCATCGTGGTGATAACCTTGGAATTTGGTCTTTGGTGAGATTTGGGGTCCGGAGTACTTTGTACTGGGGCTGATAATGGGAATTGAGGTTAGAGAGATGATTTTTGAAAATAGATGATATTTAATGAATCATGATGTATTTGTGAAGGGTTTGGTATATTTGAGTTTTGGTACTATATATACCAAGTGGACTCGATATCCCATCATTTGGCACGGAACCCTTCCCTCTCTTCTCTCTCTCTCTCTACGCCTAACCCTTCTTCCCCCCCCCCCCCCCCCCCATTTCCCTCTTCTCCCATGATGGGAAAATCGATGGTAACTTGGCTCGGAGGCCGGTTTTCTTGAAGATAATCAGGTATTCATCTTCCCCTCGCCATTATCTTCGTTTTGGTTGTGGTATGGTAGTATTTGGTTAAGGTTTTGGTTGGTTATGGGTTTTGGGGATTTTTGCTTAAAATCCAATGTTGAGTTTTTGGAGTTTTTATTGGCTTTAAATGGAGTATTTGAGGAGTTGAAGGTGTATAGGGTGTTGTATTTGAGTTTGGGTATGAAAAACACCATGGAAGCTCAAATTTTTCGGAAAATCGCAGGTGGCGATCGATCGCCGAGGTGGGGCGATCGATCGCGACGTGCAGCTGTGTTTTTGAAGGCTATGAATAGTGCAGGCGGTCGATCGCATGTTTAGGCGATCGATCGCGAGCAGGTTGGTGATCGATCGCGAGGGGTAGCGATCGATCGCGAGTAGGCGATTTTGGCCACTGGTTGGAGGCGATCGATCGCGATGTTTGAGGCGATCGATCGCCGCTTGTAGGATTTTGTTTTTTTTGAAATTTTTGGAAAATGTCAGGATTTTGGAACCGAGGTTTTAAGGGGCCGTTTTCGGGGCAATGTCTACATTGCAATGGGAATGCTATACTTTTAAAATGGATTGGTTGGAGCCAAAGTTTTATAAAACGGAATTCTCTGTTGGGTTTTTGGCTATCTTTTAAGCTGGTAAAATGGAATATTTGAGTATTATGCATGCTTAGTCGGGGGGCTTTTATTTTGGTAATCGTCATGGATTGACGATATGATTGGGAGTTATGAACGTGCTTGGGCACGTGGTTGCATGCTTGTGTTTAATTGTGAACTATTTATGTGTTAGCACATAATTCATCGGTTCGTGAGACTCAGGCAAGGTTGGACTTGAACTACGGAATGATAAGGCACGTATAACATACGAGCACAGCCTATTACAATATTACAACTGTGGAATGCATGGTGTATGGTATTTGAATAAATGAGCATTGAATTGCATGATATGTGACAATTTTAATAAATGAGTATTGAAATGCATGGTAGGTGGCATCTACAATAAATGGTTATTGAAATGTATGATGTATGGTAACTATGTTAAATGAACGTACATTGGGAATCATATGGTGCCGCCTTTGATCGAGCAATGATTGAGATGTTGTCGCCACTGAGTGACCATCGGTTATAACGCCGCTATTGTTGAGCGTGCGTGGGGATAAATGCCGCTATTGTGGAGCGGGCTATGAAATGAAAATACGGAATCATTGGCAAGATACGTGTGATATCCGTGATACTCTATTTGATGATTTAATCATTTTGATTGTGGAACTGGTATAGTAGGGAGGATTTTAGTTGATCAATGAGACGATCAACCGGCTTTTGGGAATTTAATGGTTTGATTATTTTGAGAACAGGGACAATATAGGGGATCCCGGATGAGGATTATACCATCCAGGGAGTATCATTTAAATTCATGGCATTTACATTCTGTAAATTATGTACTGTAATATTATGATTATTGGATTGGTGGTATTGGTATGCTCACCCCGTGTGGGGGCTGTCTCTGTTGGGACAGGTGTTACAGGTGTAGCAGCAGCTTTGGAGTTGCGCTCGGGCTGTTGATTTGAGGTACTTCCAGGATCGAGGTACCAGAACTGGTTGAATACGTGCATAGATCGATCGAGTTGTGCTTGGGAGGTGCTTCCAGGATTGAAGTATCAGTAACGGTATCCGTAGAGTGTTTTATACATTAGATACACGCTTATTCGCTGGGTGCTCTTATGTGAGTACATTTCACGTGTATATGGAATGTATAAATGGGCTACGACTTTTCTCTGTTCATTATGTTTGCACGCAATTAAATATGGAATTGCTAAATGAACTGAGAGCATGTTAGTGTATTATGAGGGTGCATGTTATATATGAAATCTTGGTGGGGGAATTTTAATATTATGTGGATCAAATGCAAGAAATTTTCTGGATGGCATATGGTGTTGTACTTGCTAATATGGATTTTCCCCATGATAGTATGATTATATGTACTAAGGGTATGGATTAATACACTAATAACGGGTTAAGAGCACGGGGGTCCTTACATCTCATTTTTTTGGGAGGTCTCCAGTCAGCTTTGGGTACTGAAAAGAGATTGAGCACGTCTTATCACCCCCAAATAGACGGCCAGACCGAGCGTACTATACAGACACTCGAGGACATGTTACGGGCATGTGTGTTGGAGTTTGATACTTCATTGCAGGATTCATTGGCCTTGGTAGAGTTCTCATACAACAATAGCAATCAGGCGATCATTCAGATGGCTCCATTTGAGGCTCTATATGGTCGACGTTGCAGGTCACCACTGTACTGGGATGACTTTACTGGTAAATCAGTCGGAGGACCCGAATTGATTCGGGAGATGGAGGAAAAGATAAGGGTAATCCGACAGAAAATGAAGGCAGACCAGGATAGGCAGGCAGCCTATGCAAATAAACAGCGGCGACCGTTGGAATTCCAATTGGGAGATAAGGTCTTCTTGAAGATCTCACCTTTAAGAGGTGTTGTGCGGTTTGGAATACGCGGGGAATTATCTCCGAGGTATGTGGGACCGTTTGATATTTTGCAGCGCATTAGTACTTTGGCTTACCGTCTGGCTTTGCCACCGTCATTGTCTGGTATTCATGACGTGTTCCATGTATCTATGTTGCGGAAGTATGAGACGGATCAGTCACATGTGTTACAGCCTTCTGAGGTGCAGTTAGATTCTGATGTATCCTACGTGGAACGGCCAGTTAGAATTCTGGATAGAGCCGATCGCAGACTTCGGAACAAGGTGATACCGATGGTCAAGGTTCAGTGGGATCGCAGGGGTGTCGAGGAGGCCACGTGGGAGACGGAGCGGCATATGGTGCAGCACTACCCGGAACTATTTTCTGGTATGTGATTTATGTTTAGTTTCGGATTGGTAAGTGCATGCGATTTCGAGGGCGAAATCTTATAAATAGGGGAGTATTGTGATATCCCCGAAATAATTATGTGCATTTGGGCATTAAATATGTTATGTGATAATTATGGTGCTAATTAATTTAGTGTTGAATTAATTAATATGGTGAAATGCTTAGTCATGTGGTGAGCGTGACCTCGTAATGCATTTCAGGGTGCATGTTGGTAAATTGGGTGTTGGCATGATTTATTTGGTGTAGGTATTAATTATTTTGGTAAAGCATGTGTAATTGAGATTATGGTGCATTTTTGGAAAATGCTTTTAAAATATCATGTTGGGGTATTTTATACACCATGCTAATTATTGGATGCTATATTTAATTAACCCTTATTCGCATTACCTCATTAACCCACCACTCTTTAAACAAAATCACTCCCAACCCTTTTCCCTCACCCAAAATCGCCTCTTGCTTAGAGGAGGAAGAGAAAACTTTGGAAATCTTGCTATTGTTTGATTCTTGCAAGGAGTTTGAAGCTTCAAGTGAACCATCCCAGGTAGCAACACAACCAAGGAGATAAAGTCCTAAGACATCTCCACTTTTGGAACAAAGGTACATAGTGAGACGTACGGGCATCGGATGGTAAAATGTGTTTTTACGTGTTGGGATATGCATTATGGTTGCATACATACATTGGATATGCATTATGGTTGCATACATGAATTTGGTTATGCATTATGGTTGCATACGCTCATTGGATGCATTGTTGCATGTGATGGTAAGTCGAGATTATATTCCAGTGATGAAGAGTACTTGCCGCTGTTATGGCGTAGCGATGATAGAATACTTGCTGTTGTCATACCGTAGCGATGAGAGAATATTTGCCGCTAATATGTAGAAGCAAAGAACACGCCGCTGTCATATTATAGCGAGGGATATTATTTGCCGCTGGTATTGTCTAGGCAATGGGTATTAATGCCATTGTCATGTTAAAGAGAGGGGTATTATGCCACTGATATAATAAGACTTGGGAATTGGATATTGGTGTTGATGGAATGGATGCATGTCATGACATACATTATGGGCATTATAATCTAGTGATTATGCTTGTGGTACAGGGACAACCAAATGGAGCTTTTAAGTGCATATATTACAGGAAGTGAATTGTATTTTGTGATGTCCGGGGATTTATGATGTTAATCCCGGTGTGGTATTAATCCTTGATGGATTTTTAATTGTGGCAATTAGGAATTAATTGCGGTTTTGTGTCTCCCGAGGTTGTTAAATCGGGCATTTGGGATCGTTGGACCCAAAGGTTGAGATTGTATTCTCATTTTGGTGGAAAACCTATGAATTGGGTTTTTAGTGGGACTTGGTGTCAGGGGTGCCTTATGTTGGGGCCAGTCTGGGGATTTGCTGTTGGAGAGAGAGTTTTTGAAAACAGATGATTTTTAATGAGTCATGATGTATTGGTGAAGGTATTGGTATTTTGAGGCATTTTTGCTATATATACTAGTTGGACTCGGGATTCCGTCATTTGGAATCCATTTCTCTCCTCTCCTCTCCCTCTCTCTCGCCTCTCTCACCCCAAACCCTTCCCCCTTTTCCTTTGATGAGCAAATCGATGGATGCTCGTCCTAGGAGCCGGATTTCTCGAAGATAAGTTGGTAAGTTTCTTCCCCTCGACTTTGTCTTCGATTTGATAGTGATCTTGTTGGTTTTTGGTTAAGTTTTGGTGGGTTTTGAATTTGGGGATTTTTGGGTTAAAATCTAAAATGTTGATTTCAATGTTTTATGGAGTTAAATTGTTGTTTTTGAGGTGTTGAGGTTGTATGGGTGTTGGTTTGGAGTTTGGGTGTGAAAAACACCATGGAAGCTCAAAATTTTCGAAAAATCGCAGGTGGCGATCGATCGCCGAGGTGGGGCGATCGATCGCGACGAGCAGCTGCTGAAAATCGAAGATGATGAATAGTAGCGGCGATCGATCGCATGGTTGAGGCAATCGATCGCGAGCAGGTTGGCGATCGATCGCGAGATTTGGCGATCAATCGCGAGGGGCGATTTTGGCCACTGGACTGTGGCGATCGATCGCGATGAAAGTGGCGATCGATCGCCACCCGAAGGAAGGTGTTTTTTTGGAATTTTGGAAAATTGTCAGGATTTTGAAATCGAGGTTTTAAGGGGCCGTTTCCGGGGCAATGTCTACATTCCAATGGCAATGCTATGCTTTTAAAATGGATTGGTTGAGGCCAAAGTTTAATAAAACGGAATTCCAGTTGAATTCTTGGTTATCTTTTAAACTTGTTAATGGTATATTTTGGGTATTATGCATGCTTAGCCGGGGGGCTTTTATTTTGGTTATCGTCATCGATTGACGATATGATTGGGAATCTTGAACGTGCTTGGACACGGGGTTGCATGCTTATACTTGATTGTGAGTTGTTTATGTGTTTTAGCACATATCTCTCGAGGTAAGGAACTCAAGCAAAGTTTGGACTCGAGCTACGGAATTATAAGGTACGTATGACGTACGAGCATAGCCTTTTATATAATTGCAATTGTTGAGTGCTTGGTACACTGTGTTGCAATGAATGTGTGTGGAAATGCATGACACATGGTATCAGCAATAAACGGAGATTGAAATGCATGGTTTATGGTACTTGCTTCAAATGTCTATATATGCATTGAGAATTGCATGGTGCCGCTTTTGAGCGAGCAATGATTGGGATGTTGTCGCCTGTGAGCGAACATCGATTATGATGCCGCTGCCATCGAGCATGCGTGGAAATGGAATGCCGCTATTGTAGAGCGAGCAATGAAATAGAGCTATGAAACCATAAGTGAGAAACATGGATTGTCTATAATCATTGTTTAATGATTTGATGTTATTGATTATGATATTGGTATATGGCTCATGGAATTGTTAATCAATGTAATGATTAACTGGCATTTGGGAATTTAATGGTTTCAGTGTTTTGAGAACAGGGACAGTACAAGAAACCCCGGATGAGGATGATACCATCCAGGGAGTATATTTTGTATTTCATAGCATTTACATTGTTGTAAATTATGAATTGTATTGTTATGGTTATTGGATTTGGAATATTGGTATGCTCACCCCGTGTGGGGGCTGTCTTTGTTGGGGCAGGTGGTACAGGTGTAGCAGCAGCTTTGGAGTTGAGCTCGGGCTATTGATTGAGCTACTTCCAGGATCGAGGTACCAGAGCTGGATATGCATGTCTATAACATAAATACTAAAAGGATTAAGAATAATGATTCTAACCCAACTTATCTCTGGCATTGTCGCTTGGGCCATATAAACGAGAATCGCATATCAAAGCTTCATAAGGATGGAGTATTAGATTCATTTGATTTTGAATCTTATGAAACATGTGAATCTTGTTTAATGGGCAAGATGACTAAAGCTCCTTTCAAGGGACATGTTGAAAGGACGAATGATTTATTGAGTCTCATACATAGTGATGTAGGTGGACGAATAAGCACACAAGCTAGAGGTGGTTTTCAATACTTCGTTACATTTACTGATGACTTCAGTAGATATGGGTATGTGTACCTAATGAAACATAAACATGAAACCTTTGAAATGTTCAAAGATTTCAAGAATGAAGTACAAAACCAACTTGGCAAAAGTATCAAAACCCTCCGATCAGATCGAGGAGGAGAATACCTAAGCCAAGAGTTTCATGACTATCTAAAGGAGTGTGGGATAGTTCCACAACTCACACCTCCATATACTCCACAATGGAATGGGTATTCGAAAGGGTTGTGAGGCTTACGTAAGACGTCACGCCTCCAATAAACTTGGACCCAAATCTGATAAGTGTTTATTTGTGGGGTATCCTAAGGAAACAAAAGGATAATATTTCTATTATCCCACCGAGAACAAAGTAATTGTTGCTCAGACTGGTGTCTTTCTTGAAAGAGAATTTATTTCGAGAAGAACCAGTGGGAGACAAATAGAACTTAGTGAAGTTCAACCACAAGAAAACATTGAACATGATATTGAGATGGAAACAGAGCAGACACCACAAGCTGTTTTGGATGAAATACCTGCTCAAGAGACACATGCCCAGCGTAGGTCTGTAAGAGAACACCGTGAGCCACAGAGATATGTATTTCTTGTGACTCAACAAGGTGACTTACTACTTATTGATGAGGATGATCTGTCATCTTATCAAGAAGCTATAATGGGCCCTGATTCTGAGAAATGGCAAGAGGCCATGAAATCTGAGATGTAATCCATGTATGCAAACCAAGTATGGACTTTGGTTGACCCGCCTGAAAGGGTAAGACCCATAGGGTGCAAATGGATTTTCAAGAAAAAGACCGACATGGATGGTAATGTACAAACCTTTAAAGGTCGACTGGTTGCAAAAGGTTTCAAACAAATTCATGGTATTGACTATGATGAAACTTTTTCACCAGTTGCCATGGTTAAATCCATTAGGACCTTACTTGCAATAGCTGCATTTCATGACTATGAAATCTGGCAGATGGATGTCAAAACAGCTTTCCTTAATGGAAATTTACTTGAGGATGTGTACATGACACAACCTGAGGGTTTTGTCGATCCAAAGGATGTTGGAAAGATATGCAAGCTACAACGATCCATTTATGGATTGAAGCAAGCTTCTCGGAGTTGGAATCTTCGTTTTGATGATGCAGTCAAAGAGTTTGGTTTCATCAAAAACGTAGATGAACCTTGTGTCTACAAGAAGGTCAGTGGGAGCATAATTATCTTCCTAATATTGTATGTAGATGACATACTTCTCATTGGGAATGATATCCTTGCCTTACAATCTGTAAAGATTTGGCTAGGGAATTGCTTTTCTATGAAAGACTTGGGTGAAACCACCTGTGTATTAGGTATCAAGGTCTATAGAGATAGATCAAGAAGATTACTTGGCCTAAGTCAAAGTACATACATAGACAAAGTGCTAAAACGGTTTAGCATGCAAGAATCAAAGAAAGGATTTGTGCCTATGACACATGGGATACATCTCTCGAAGGATCAGTGCCCTTCAACACGAGATGAGAGACAACGCATGAGTAAGACTCCATATGCGTCAGCTATTGGATCTATCATGTATGCCATGATATGTACTCGTCCCGATGTCCCATATGCTCTGAGCATGACGAGCAGATATCAGGTTGATCCAGGTGAATGTCACTGGATTGCTGTCAAGAATATCCTGAAGTACTTGAGAAGAACAAAGGATACATTCTTGATTTATGGAGGTGTGGAAGAGCTCAATGTAATAGGTTACACTGATGCAAGCTTCCAAACCGACAAAGATGATTTCCGATCGCAATCAGGATATGTGTTTTGCTTAAATGGAGGCGCTGTGAGCTGGAATAGTTCAAAGCAAGAGACAGTAGCCGATTCTACAACTGAAGCTGAATACATTGCTGCCTCAGATGCAGCAAAGGAAGCTGTTTGGATCAAGAAGTTCATTTCTGAACTTGGGGTGATGCTTAGCATACTAGATCCGATTGAACTCTACGTTTTCATTTCATTCGAGAAATCGTTGAAAGAGGAGATGTAAAAATATGCAAAGTACCAACTGATGATAATGTATCTGACCCACTGACGAAGCCACTATCACAGCAGAAGCATGATCGTCATACTAGATCTCTAGGCATTAAGTATATGTCTGATTGGTCTTAGTGCAAGTGGGAGATTTGTTGGGATATGCCCTAAGACAACTCATTAGTGATTGTTTATGACATACAATGTATTATGGTTTTATTAATGGCAATTCATTATTATATATTTTTCGAGCATCTGTGTAATATGAATTAATATATAAGTTAATGTCCTTAGAATAATATTGTATTGTTTTTAAAGATTGTCCCTAGTAAGTATTATCATGAATCGGGATAATGATAATGCATTGAGATTAGTATGTTTTGATTGATGAATTGTTCATAGTTATGAGATATCAAATCAACACATGGGTACATGTTAGAGAACGATGTACTGGACAGACCCACCATGAGAATGCTACATGGATAGTTATATGAACGTCATAAGCAATTCTCATAGTGATAATAATGTATGTAATCCTTACGACTTGAGATCACCAGAGATCCCAACATAAGGAATCATGTATCTTGATATTGTCAAACGTTACCTGTAACAGGGTAAACTATAAATACAATCATTGGATACACCACGATTTATGTAGAGGGATGTTGAGTGATCAAGAAATGATTTGTCCCTCCTATATAACAGGAGAAGTGTTTGGGCCCTTGATCAAGTAAGACTAAAATGCATGGCCATGCTCGAATGAGTGGATATGTGATATCGAGCTTATTCGTTTATTCTAGTTCTACTTGGGGATCAAGAAATAAAAGATTGAATATACGAGTATGACTATTCCATGTCTCGTGTTCAATCTAAACACATTGGACAAATGGATTAAGTTACATGGTTAATATTATCACAGTCCGTAGGTTATGTCGAGTCAATGACATTCTTGTAATTTGGGTAGCCTTGATGTGTTGCTAGATACCGCTCATTGCTTGTAACATAAAATTAGATTTTATGTCACTGCCAACATTGCAAGATCCTATCGGGTCGCACAAAAGATTAAATCGATAAAGGGAGATAAAATTCATTGGATGAATTAATTAATTAAGAAGAGTCTTAGTTACAAATATTAGATATATGGATTTAATTAATATATTGGGTATGAGCCAATAAGGCTTTTGGAAAGCCTTTTAATTAAATCTAATATATAATAATCTAATTAAGGTTTTGAGGGTTAAGAGTTTATTATTAAAACCTAATTGCCACCCACATCCAAACTCTCGGCCGCCTCACTCTCGCCCTCCTTCTTCACGCCGCCGCCGTGAATAGTGGTGGTTTGACGGCCGCCGTTGATCGATTTTGAACCGTGAGTTTGGTTTTGGTTTAAGAACGAGTCTAGCAACTTGTTCTTGAACACCCTTTTGGATTTGATCGTGTGGATACCGTAGAGACGAAGGTGCAAATCTTTGTTCGTGACTCGTGGTCTTGCAACGAGGGTTCTGCTACAAACACGGTACAAGGGTATGATTCTTATCAATCTCAGTATGAATAACTTTGTATAGGTCCAGTGGTAGGAATCAAGTTTTATTTTCCGCTGCGCATTGCTTGATTGATTCCTAGCATCTATAGCAAGTTTAACAATTCAATAACAGATCATTACAATAATAATATCAACATCTATACATAGCCTCTAATCACATTTTTCAATAGTCTCAAATAAATCCTTCCAAATTATAAAACTTCATCAGTTGCGATTTTCAACTAATATTATACAGACCGGTATATGTAAAACACAACATGTGATATCCCCGAAATAATCATATGCAATTTGGGCATTAATTATGTTTCTGCGATTTTATGGTGATAATTAAGTTATATGTTGAAATTAATTATCTTGGTGAAATGCTTAGTCGCATGGTAGGCGTGACCCAGTAGAGCATTTCAGAGTACATGTTATGCATGTTGGGGAATTGGGTGTAATTATGATTTGATTATGATAATTGATAATTATTTGGTAAAGCATGATTTTAATAGGGATTTTGGTACATTTTGGTAAAATGCTTTTGAAATATCATGTTGGGGTATTTTATACATCATGCTTTTGTTTAGGTATACAATTAAATCCCATATGATGTAAGATAGCAAAGGAGCCACTTGCATCCCTTTACATCCCATCCATCCCATATCAACTTTATGTCCCTAACCCCCCTCCATTCATCCATAGAGCTACCATTTTCGTTTCTGAAACAAGAGGAGAGGTGAAAGCTTTGAAAAAGGGTCATTTTGTGATTCCTTGCTAAAAAACTTGAAGCTCAAGTGGTAAGCTTTCATTATTGTAAAGTTTTGTTGAGTTTTGGTTAGTTTTGTAGCTTATCTTTGGGGTTAAAAAGGGTGGATCTAGATCCAACATGTTGTTTATGTTTGGAAGATGTATTTTAATGTTGTTTTGTGGTTTAATGATGTGTTGGGTGGTTGATCTTTGATAAATATGAGTTTAAGTGTTAGTTGGAGCTCATACTTGGAGGATTCTCACAGGAACAGGGCTGCTCGATCGATCGAAATAAGTATCCGATCGATCGAGCGGGGCAGAGCCTGGCCAAGGCGTGAAATGAGCTTACCGATCGATCGGGAAAAAGTTCCGATCGATCGATGCGAAGTCTCGATCGATCGAGAAAAAATCTCGATCGATCGGTAGAGGCAGAACCAGGATGCCATTTTTGCTTAACTTAGAGATCGATCGGGGCTTGAGAACCGATCGATCGCAAGGCATAAAATGTGGGTTTTGGGATTATGTCCTATATGATGATATTTTAGGTAATGGTTCATTTATTGGCTTCTAATATGGATTCATATAATGGTGTAGAACCATCCCAGGTGCCAACGACATCGAGGAGATAAAGTTCTTCAACTTCTCCACTTTTGAAAAGGTACGTAGTGAGACGTACGGGCATCGGACGGTAAAACGTACTATTACGTATAAAATTAGTTATGCACTATGGTTGCACACATGGAATTTATTATGCATTTTGGTTGCATATGGGGTCTTGTTTATACAACATGGATTGCATACATGGTTTGGTCATGCATTTTGGTTGCATGTGTATATGGGATGCATTTGTGCATGTGATTGTGAGTCGGGATTATATTCCAGTGATGGAGAATACTTGCCGCCAGTGGCGTAGCGATGTGAATACTTGCCGCTGTCATACCGTAGCGATGAGAGAATATTTGCCGCTAATATGCAGCAAAGATCACGACCGCTATCATATTTATAGCGAGGGATATTAGTGTCGCTGGTATGTTAACGCGATGGGTATTATGCCACTGATATATATTAATACTCGGGAATTGAACACGGTATACATGGAAATCGGTGCATGTCATGACATACATTATTGGTAATATAATCTTCTGGTTATGATTGTGATACAGGGACAACCAATGGAGCTTTTAAATGTATTAAATACAGGGAGTGAAATGCATTTACGGTTTATGCATTTAAATTACGATCATATTTGTGTGAATATGATTTATATACATGCTCGTGGTTTTGGGTTGTTCCTGTAGGTACATTTGGGCGGACAGGTTAAGGCGGGTTGATGTGGTGAGCTAGTGAAGAGTGCTCTTGGTAGCAAGCACATTCTTTTGTATAGTATCTACTCTAGGAGTAGTGTAAAGCTATAGGATTAACATTCATTAGTTGGGAATGTAATTAATCTCTTTTGGAACTTCATTTTGGCACTGTAATCTAATAGCTCAAGGCATCAATACGAATTTTTATACTCCGTTTATGCATGAAAATTTTATTTACGCCTTTAATCCGCATTTAAGGAACTAGGGTCCTTACATTAGTGGTATCAGAGCAGTGGTTAGAGAACCCAGGAATGAGTGAAGGGTAGACTTAGCATGGTTGGCTAGGTGTTTACATTTGGGCATGTTTATGCATGTGGTGCATATTGGTATATAAATTGTTCTACTAACATGCTTATTATTGTTCATGTTACCTAACGGCATAACATATATACTGTTTGGAATTGTTGTTAACCTTTGTATTACAGCATGGCGGCTATGAATGTGGAGAACCTCAATGAAGAGGTGGGTGATGTTGGAAGCGTTAACGCTAGCATTGGTCTGACAAATCCTTTACCTCCACCTGCTGTGGGCGTGGAGCCGGTAGCTCAGATGTTATTACCAGGGGAGCTTAGTCTGAGTCAGTTCCTAACTTTCCACCCACCCATGTTTGAGGGGACGGAGACAGGAGAAGAAGCTGAGGAGTGGCTTGAGAGACTAGAGCAGATATTTGTGTCCGCTCCTTGTGCTAGGACAGCATGGCTGAGGTTGGCAGAGTTCCAACTGGAGAAGAAGTCTTCTATGTGGTGGAAGACGACGGTGATGGAACTGAGAGCTCAGGGTATGGTGATTGACTGGACTTTATTTCGGATCGGTTTCTAAATCGATACTTTTTTGCGGCGGCTAGGCAAACAAAGGAGGATGAATTCACGAGCTTGAAACAGGGGAGCATGTCAGTCTCGGACTATGCCATGCATTACTCATCCTTGTTGCGGTATGTTCCCCACATCGCAACAAACGGGCATGCCAAGATGAGGCACTTTTAAAGGGGCTGCGACCGGAACTTTTTGATCGGGTTATCTCCAACAACCCCACTTCTTTTGATGATGCTCTCACTAGAGCGGAACTAGCAGAGATCGGAGTCCGTGCTTACCCGGATGTTGCACCCCCACAAGTTCCACCGCCGAGGCCAATATCTAATAATCTGAGGCCACGAGGAGAATCATTTAAGCCTCGTGGGGCTTCTTCCTCATCTTCTCGGTTTGGTGGGAGACGAATGGATAACCGGAGGGGTGGTACATCTAACAACAGAGGGCAGACTCAAGTGAGTAGGAGTGGAGTGGTGAAGTGTCACTTTTTGTGGAGGACCACATCATATGCGAGACTGTACGGCTTGTTATAAATGTGGCAAGATGGGCCCCATATCTCGGTTATGTCAGAGTGGTGATGGTCAGGTGGATCTCAGAGGAGGCAGAGGGAGGTTTTCTACCGGGACAGTATAGCAGAGGACACCGATGGTGCCTCGACAGATGGGAGGATGGGCGATGGGGCCACCTCAGGGACAGGTCTATGCATTGACCAGGGAGCAGGTCGATGCAGCTCCAGAGGAGGTGATAGCTGGTACGTGCCTTCTATTTACATATTCCACCTTTATTTTGATAGACACAGGTGCTTCGCACTCCATTGTGTCCGCGGACTTTGTGGCGAGACATCATATGTGCACGTCTCCGTTACCCACGTCTTTATTGGTCTCGACACCCACCGGAAAGAAAGTTGTTACTGAACAGTTTCTGATGGACTGCCTCATTTATTTTGAGGGCAACGAGATAAAGACAGATTTGATTGTTTTGGGTATGTCATATTTAGACTGCATTGTAGGTATCGACATTCTGAACAGATATCAGGCAGTGGTAGATTGCCGACAGAGGACAGTTTGGTTCAGATCTCATTCGGGTGTTCAGTGGATTTTCTATGGCAACGGGTCTCGTGCGAAGATTCCGTTGATTTCGGCAATCAAAATGTCCCAATTGTTGGAACGTGGGCACACGGGCTACCTCATTTATGCCGTGGACACGTCGGGAAAGGATAAAGAGTTGAGAATTGAGGATGTACCAGTAGTAGCGGAGTTTGCTGATGTGTTCCCGGAGGAGATTCCCGGATTCCTACCGGCAAGGGAAGTCGAGTTTGGGATTGAGTTATTACCGGGGACATCCGCTATTTCTCGTGCCCCTTATCGTATGGCACCGGCAGAGTTGAGAGAACTGAAGGAGCAGTTACAGGAGCTCCTTGATAAAGGATATATACGCCCTAGCGTATCGCCTTGGGGCGCACCGGTTCTTTTTGTTAAGAAGAAGGATTCGATGCGTTTGTGCATCGACTACAGGCAACTGAATAAGGCTACGTAAAGAACAAGTATCCTCTCCCGAGGATTGACGATTTATTTGATCAGTTGCAAGGCACGAAGCTGTATAGCAAGATTGATTTGAGATCCGGGTACCACCAGATACGGGTCAGGGAAGAGAATGTACAGAAGACAGCATTTCGGACTCGATATGGGCAGTACGAGTTCTTAGTGATGCCGTTCGGTGTGACGAACGCCCCGGCTGTCTTTATGAGCTTGATGAACTGGGTGTTCCAACCCTATCTGGATCAGTTCGTCATTGTGTTTATTGACGACATACTCATCTACTCCCGGAGCGAGGAAGAAGACGTGAGACACTTGAGGACAGTGCTCTAGATCCTTAGAGATCACCAGTTATATGCCAAGCTCAGTAAGTGTGAGTTTTGGTTGAGCAGTGTAGTGTTTCTGGGGCATGTCATATCTAGCAATGGGATTTCAGTGGACCCCAGAAAGATTGAGGCTGTGGTGGAGTGGACTGCACCCACTTCTGTGCCCGAGATACGAAGTTTTCTTGGTTTGGCGGGTTATTACCGACGCTTCGTCGAGGGATTTTATAAGATTGCTAAGCCACTAACGCAGTTGACCCAAAAGGGAGTACCCTTCTTTTGGTCAGAGGCTTGCGAGGAAAGCTTCCAAGAGTTGAAGCACAGATTGACGACGGCGCCGGTATTGGTGATTCCTACGGAGAATAAGAGGTTTGTCCTTTATACTGACGCATCGCTACAGGGCTTGGGTTGTGTATTGATGCAAGATAAGCATGTGGTAGCTTATGCATCGAGGCAGTTGAAGCCGCATGAGGCTAGATACCCAGTCCATGATTTGGAGTTGGCAGCTATTATCTTTGCCCTGAAGACATGGAGACATTATCTGTATGGTACATCTTTTACCATATATACGGATCATAAGAGCCTGAAATTCTTGTTCACTCAGGCGGAGTTAAATATGCGTCAGAGGAGATGGATGGATTTGCTCAAGGACTATGACTGTGAGATTGAGTACCATCCAGGGAAAGCCAATTTGACAGCAGACGCCTTGAGTCGGAAGGTGAAGAGTACTGCTGAGGATGTCATGCATTTGTCGTCTATGATGACTTCTTGTTGCCATCTGGGTTATGACTTCGATGTGGACGCATCGCCGGTTTGGGTATCGACCTTATTGGCTGAGCCGCATATCTATGAGAATATCAGGAGAGCTCAGAGGACAGATGATGAGGTTCAGAGATGGTCATCATTGGCACTTCAGGGACATCCATCAAAGTTTAGAGTGGCTGAGGATGGTTCCTTAAGACTTGGTAACCTATGGGTAGTTCCATGTACGCCGGAGTTGCGTAGAGGGATCTTGGAACGGGCTCATAGTAGCCGACTCATCATCCATCCAGGAGGGAGGAAGATGTATAAAGACTTATGTGATCAGTTCTGGTGGAAGCGGATGAAGCGCGATGTGATCACTTTTGTCAAGAGGTGTTTGATCTGTCAGCAGGTTAAGGCAGAAAGGCAGAGACCCGGTGGCGAAATGAGGAGCTTAGAGATACCGGAGTGGAAATGGGAGCACATATCTATGGACTTTGTGACCCACTTGCCGAGGACTACTTCAGGTTGTGATGCTATTTGGGTGATCATTGACAGACTGACGAAGGTAGCTCACTTCATTCCCTTCAGCATGACGTACACATACTTGAGGATGGCTCAGTTGTATGTCCGGGACATAGTGAGACTACATGGGATTCCAGTATCTATTGTGTTGGACAGAGACCCGCGGTTTATATCTCATTTCTGGGGAGGTCTTCAGTCAGCATTGGGTACTGAGGTGAGATTGAGTACGGCATATCATCCCCAGACGGACGGTCAGACTGAGCGTACTATACAGACGCTCGAGGACATGCTACGAGCTTGTGTGTTGGAGTTTGATGCCTCATGGCAAGATTCTTTGGCCTTGGTAGAGTTTTCATACAACAACAGCTATCAGGCGAGTATTCAGATGGCACCGTTTGAGGCTGTGTATGGTAGGCGTTGTAGGTCGCCATTATACTGGGATGACTTGACCAGTAAAGCAGTGGGAGGACCCGAACTGATTCGGGAGATGGAGGATAAAGTAAAGGTTATCCGTCATAAAATGAAGGCAGCCCAGGACAGGCAGGCAGCCTATGCGAATAAACGGCGGAGACCGTTGGAGTTTCAGTTGGGAGACAGAGTCTTTTTGAAGATTTCACCTTTCAGGGGTGTGGTTCGGTTTGGTATGCGTGGTAAATTGTCTCCAAGGTATGTGGGACTGTAAGGACCCTAATCCTTAAGTGCGGAAAGAAGGCATAATAGAGCTAATAACAATGATCAGAGTATAATAAACAAGTGGAGTCTATGAGCTTAAGCATTTACATGCCAAAATAAAGGACTACCAAAAGGATTAATTACATTCCAATCAATGAATGTGTTCACTATAGTTTTACGCTACTCCTAGAGTAGGCACTATACAAAAGAATCCTGTCCTTTCATCTACCAAAGATGCTCTTGAAGCTCACTGTCTCAACCCGTTCAAGCCCTTCTATCATGCCAAAAAGGTACCTACAAGGACAACCCCCAAACATTAGCAATAATAATCATTCATATTCAACACAATATGAAGATAAAGCGTAAATGCATAATCAATATAAAACACTTCCTGTTTTCCATGCATTTCAAACGCTTCTCGTTTGGTTGTCCCTGTACCATAACTCATGAGTATAATCAACAGATTATTTTTAATGGCCAAAACATGTCATGACATATACCAACTGATCAATAACCAATACTGATCCCCAATCCCTAGTCTGTCCATCACAATGTATTTTAATGCCCCTCGCTTATTTACATATGAGCGGCATAGGATAACCTCGCTTCAACGGACTGCGGGACTCCCACCCCTCGCCTCTCGTTGAGCGGCAAATACCCTTTCCTCGCCCCATATGATAACCACGCTCAAATGTGACATGCGGCGCTCCCACCCCTCGCTTCACATTTAGCGGAACCAAAACAAAAAGCGGCAAGCATTAAAATCATCAAAGGATGACCACGACTCATGGGATGTGCATCCAATAATCATAATATGCATCTATCATCAATATGCATCAATTACCATGTATATGCATCCACAATGCAATACCACATATGGCATAAATCAACATGTATATGCATCCACAATGCAATACCACATATATACCCGCATCCACAATGCATAATCAATGAGTATATAAAATACATGTTACCGTTGGGTGCCCGTACGTCCACTACGTACCTTTCCAAAAGTGGAATTGGTCCGGCTTCAATTCCTCGGTTGTGTTGCTACCTGGGATGGTTCTACACAATCACACAACCCCATATTAGAAGCCAAATAATAGCCAAATACCAAAAATTTGACAAAATAAACCATTTTCCAAAATTCCACAGGCGGCGATCGATCGCTTCCCATAGGCGATCGATCGCCTCAAAATTTACACAGCGGCGATCGGTCGCCCCAAACATGGCAATCGATCGCCATTCCTTTGAAAAACCTACTGCCTCTCGGCGATCGGTCGCCTCATAACAGGCGATCGATCGCCTAACCCAAAATTTTGGTACTGCCTTGCGGCGATCGATCGCCCCATTTCAGGCGGTCGATCGCCTCGCACAGACTCGCGATTTTTCACCATTTTTGCATACCAAAACCTTCCAATCCATCCCAATACTCAAACCAACCAACCAACAACATAAATATTAACATGAACCACCAAAACATACTTCAAAACAAGTATAAATCCAACCTTTAAACAAACCCACAACAACCCAACAAAACCCATTTTAAAACCATTCAAAATCAAACCAAACTCAAACAAAACCTTACAAAATGCAATAATGAGGTATCCATACCTCTTGGGGACCTCAAATCACCCAAATGCTCCACAAATCAAGATTTTTGAAAGGTTCCTCTTCCACCCAAGGCTTGAGCTCGAAAATTTGGAGGGGAAGGGTTTGTGGATTTGATTTTTTTGGTAAAGGTAAAGTGATGGATGATAAAGGTGGGGTTTGGGTATATAAGAGGTGGGTTTTAATTAAAATGCATACCAACAATTTCATGGTGTATAAAACACCCCCAACATGATATTTTTCAAAGCATTTACTCATAATGCACCAAATATCAATTAAATACATGATTTCTAATCAATTGCTACCAATGGCAAATAAATCATGCTTCCAATAATATTTACCCGACATGCACCACATGCACCCTGAAATGCAACCCCGGGTCATCCTATCCACATGACCATGCATTTCCATAAGGTAAATAAATCCCAAAACATAATCAATTACCACATAATTAATCATGTAACACAATTAAAGCCAAATAGCAATTTACCATTTCGGGGATGTCACAATACTCCCCTACTTATAAGATTTCGTCCTCGAAATCACATGCACTTACCCCAAAAGAAACTAAACATAAACTCATACCAGAGAATAGTTCCGGGTAGTGCTGCACCATATGCTGCTCCGTCTCCCACGTAGCCTCCTCGACACCCCTGCGATCCCACTGAACCTTGATCATAGGTATCACTTTGTTCCGAAGCCTACGGTCTGCTCGATCTAGAATTCTGACAGGCCGTTCCACATAAGATACATCTGATTCCAACTGAACTTCGGAAGGCTGTAACACGTGAGACGGATCCGGCTCATACTTCCGCAACATAGACACATGAAACACGTCATGTATCCCAGATAAAGAAGGCGGCAAAGCCAGTCGGTAAGCTAAGGTGCCAATGCGCTGCAAAATCTCGTACGGTCCAACATACCTCGGAGGAGGTTATAGCGGGTACGTGTCTTTTATTTACGCACCCTGCTTTTATATTGATCGACACAGGTGCGTCACACTCTTTTGTGTCAACAAGTTTTGTGGAAAGACACCACATATGCACTTCTCCGTCGCCCACGCCTCTTATAGTCTCGACCCCCGCTGGAAGAAGTATGATTACGGATCGGATCGTCTACAATGGCCTCATTTATTTTGAGGATAAAGAACTAAGGTCAGATCTGATTGTTCTGGGAATGTCAGATTTTGACTGCATTCTGGGCATCGACGTTCTGAATAGGTATCAGGCAGTTGTGAACTGCAGGCAGAGGACAGTACGGTTCAAATCCGATATGGGAATTCCATGGACGTTCTATGGGGATGGTTCTCGCTCAAAGATTCCATTGATATCTGCTGTCAAGATGGCACAGTTATTGGAAAGAGGCCACACAGGATATCTCATATATGCCGTTGATGTTACGGAAAAGAAAGAAGAAGTAAAGGTTGAGGATGTGCCCGTAGTGGCGGAATTTCCCGATGTCTTTCCGGAGGAGATTCCCGGATTCCCACCGACGAGAGAGGTCGAGTTTGGGATTGAATTATTACCGGGGACGTCGGCCATTTCTCGTGCCCCTTATAGGATGGCACCAGCGGAGCTAAGGGAATTAAAGATTCAGTTGCAAGAGCTCCTTGATAAAGGCTATATACGCCCTAGCGTATCGCCCTGGGGAGCACCAGTTTTATTTGTGAAGAAGAAAGACGGTTCGATGCGTTTGTGCATCGATTACAGACAACTGAACAAAGCTACAGTGAAGAATAAGTACCCACTTCCGAGGATCGACGATTTGTTTGATCAGTTGCAGGGTACGAGGCTCTACAGTAAGATCGATCTGAGGTCGGGGTACCATCAGATTCGAGTAAGAGAAGAGGATGTTCAGAAGACAGCCTTCAGGACGAGGTATGGGCACTATGAATTTCTAGTCATGCCTTTTGGAGTGACGAATGCCCCGGCTGTTTTCATGAGTTTGATGAATAAGGTGTTCCAGCCATTTTTGGACCAATTCGTCATAGTTTTCATTGACGACATACTCATCTACTCTCGGACCGAAGAAGATCATGTACGGCACTTGAGGACAGTACTTCAGATCCTTAGGGATCATCAGTTGTATGCAAAGCTTAGCAAGTGCGAGTTCTGGTTGGACAGCGTGGTATTCCTAGGCCATGTCATATCTAGCCAAGGGATATCTGTGGATCCCAGGAAGATTGAAGCTGTGATGGAGTGGGCAGCACCCACTTCTGTACCCGAGATACGGAGTTTTCTTGGCTTAGCAGGTTATTACCGACGTTTTGTCGAGGGATTTTCTAAGATCGCTAAGCCATTGACACAGCTGACTCAGAAAGGAGTCCCATTCTTTTGGTCCGAAGCTTGTGAGGAAAGCTTCCAAGAATTGAAGCGTCGTTTGACGACAGCGCCAGTATTGGTGATTCCGTCTGAGGATAAGAGGTTTGCCTTGTACACGGATGCGTCACTGCAGGGTTTGGGCTGCGTATTGATGCAAGACAGACAAGTGGTAGCCTATGCTTCGAGACAGTTGAAGCCTCATGAGACCAGGTACCCAGTCCATGATCTGGAACTGGCGGCTATCATTTTCGCCTTGAAGATTTGGCGTCATTATCTTTATGGTACTACGTTTACCATCTTTACGGACCATAAGAGCCTAAAGTTTCTATTCACTCAGGCTGAACTGAATATGCGTCAAAGAAGATGGATGGATTTGCTCAAGGATTATGACTGTGAAATTGAGTACCATCCTGGTAAAGCAAATTTGATAGCAGACGCTTTAAGTCGGAAGGTGAAGAGCACTGCTGAGGATGTTATGTGTTTATCAGCTTTGATGACTTCCTATTGCCATCTGGGCTATGACTTCGATGTAGACACGTCGCCGGTGCGAGTGTCGACCTTATTGGCCGAGCCAGACGTATTTGAAGCTATCAGGAAAGCCCAGAGGTCGGATGATGAAGTGCAGAGATGGTCATCGATAGCACTTCGAGGTCAGCCAACAAAGTTTAGAGTGGCTGAAGATGATTCACTAAGACTGGGCGACCGATGGGTAGTCCCAGATACACCAGAGTTACGTAAGGGAATTTTGGAACGGGCTCATAGTAGCCGATTCAGTATCCACCCCGGAGGAAGAAAGATGTATAAGGACCTGAGCGGTCAATTCTGGTGGAGACGCATGAAGCGTGATGTGATCAGTTATGTTAAGAGATGTTTAATCTGCCAACAGGTAAAGGCAGAAAGGCAGAGGCCTGGTGGCGAGCTGAAGAGCTTGGAGGTACCTAAGTGGAAGTGGGAGCATATATCTATGGATTTCGTGACCCACTTGCCAAGGTCGGCCTCTGGATTTGATGCGATCTGGGTGATCGTGGATAGGCTGACGAAGGTGGCTCATTTCATCCCTTACAGTATGACTTTCACGTATCTAAAGATGGCCCAATTGTATGTACGGGATGTAGTGAGGTTGCATGGGGTTCCAGTCTCGATCGTGTCTGACAGAGACCCAAGGTTTACTTCTCACTTCTGGGAGGGTCTCCAGACAGCTTTGGGCACCGAGGTGAGACTAAGTACAGCTTATCACCCTCAGACTGATGGCCAAACGGAGCGTACTATACAGACGCTCGAAGATATGCTGAGGGCATGTGTTTTGGAGTTTGATACTCCGTGGCAAGAATCTATACCACTGGTAGAGTTCTCATACAATAACAGCTATCAGGCGAGCATTCAAATGGCCCCTTTTGAAGCTCTATACGGACGACGATGTAGGTCACCGCTGTATTGGGAGGACTTGACGAGTAAAGCGGTCGGAGGACCGGATATGATCAAGGATATGGAGGAAAAGATTAAGATAATACGCTTAAAGATGAAAGCGGCCCAAGATAGGCAAGCAGCCTATGCAAATAAGCGGCGACGACCGCTAGAATTTCAAGTGGGAGACAAGGTCTTCTTAAAAATCTCACCCTTCAGGGGTGTTGTTCGTTTTGGTATGCGGGGGAAGTTATCCCCGAGGTATGTTGGACCGTATGAGGTGTTACAGCGTATCGGCACTTTGGCTTACCGATTGGCTCTACCGCCGTCTTTATCTGGGATTCATGATGTTTTCCATGTTTCTATGTTGAGAAAGTACGAGCCAGATCCGTCTCATGTTTTACAGCCTACTGAAGTGCAGTTAGACTCAGATGTATCCTACGTTGAACGACCGGTCAGAATTCTGGATCGTGAGGATCGCAGATTACGAAGCAAAGTTATACCGATGGTCAAAGTTCAGTGGGATCGTCGGGGTGTCGAGGAGGCTACGTGGGAGACGGAGCGGCATATGATGCAACATTACCCGGAACTATTTTCTGGTATGATTTATGTTTAGTTCTTTTGGGTAAGTGCATGCGATTTCGGGGACGAAATCTTATAAGTAGGGGAGTAATGTGATGCCCCGAAATTAATTAATGGTAACTTGGACATTAATTATGTTTACATGTTGGATCATGGTTTCATGAATTTATGTGTTGGGTATTAAGATGTTAACATGATTAATTGTGTTAAATTATCAAATATGAGGAAGATGTGATTTTAAATGAAGTTTAGAGCATTGTTGAAAAATGCTTTTGAAATACCAAGTAGGGTATTTTATACATCATGTTAAGTATGGGGTACAATTTTTATTAAGTTATTACAACCCATTTTAAATCCCTCACACATCACTTTAACCCCCCACCCCACTTTACCATTCACCTTTTAAAAAAAATCCCCAAATCACTTCCCAACCCCAAAACCCTACCCATTTTCGAATCTCACCAAAAGAGGAGAAGAAAAGTTCCACAAAAACCTTGTTTGTGTGATCCTTGCTAGGATTTGGAGCCTACAAGAGGTATGGAACCATTCCTACAAGTTTTATGATGTTTGGTGTTGAAATGGGTTAAGTTTTTGATGTTTTATGTGGGTTTGTTTGGGGTATGTGTTGTTTATGGTTGGGGTATGATTTTTGAAGTGTTTTATGTGGGTTTTAGTGGGTTATGATGTTATTGTTGATGTTGGGAAGTTTGGTGTTGAAAGGGTTGAAGATGAGCTTGCAAAATGCACATGGAAATGGTGAAATCGCGGCCACTGTAAGTGGCGATCGATCGCTACAAAAGCAGCGATCGATCGCCGAGGAGCAGTGCGCGAAGAAGAGCTTAGGCGATCGATCGCCTCAAATGGCGCGATCGATCGCCAACGTCCAGTAGCCAAATAAGCATCAGGCGATCGATCGCCTCATTTTAAGAGGTCGATCGCCGCTAAGTGAAAAATCAGGCGATCGATTGCCTCGTTTTGAGCGATCGATCGCCACTGTTCAAAAGATGAAAAATGTTGATTTTTGTTGAATTTTTGGTATTGGGCTATTGTTTAGCTTCTAATATCAATTTGTATGGTTATGTAGAACCGTCCCAGGTACCCACGCCTTCAAGGAGATAAAGTCTACGATTCTCCTTCTTTTGGAATTAAGGTACGTAAGAGACGTACGAGCATCGGACGGTAAACCATACCCTTACATATGATGATGATGTTTAAGATGATGTTATGATGATGATGTCTAGAATGATGTTTATGATGATGATGTCTATGATGATATTTACGATGATGATGCTTACGATGATGTTACGATGATGATGCTTATGATGATGTTACGATGATGATGCTTATGATGATGTTTATGACGATGATGTTTATGAGGACGTCTATAATGACGAAGTTTATGATAAGGTCATACGACGTGTATGATTGGGTAAGACGCCCATGTGGTAGGATGCCACCCAAAGTATGTGAGTGGGTAAGATGCCCCCGTGGTAAGATGCCACGCAATGTTTATGATATGGTAAGACGCCATATGATTGGGTAAGATGCCCACGTGGTAAGATGCCACACGATGATGATGATATGGTAAGATGCCATACAATGGGGTAAGACGCCCTAATATATGATTAAGAGTCAGGGATAACAAAGGAAGTCGAAGGACGACCAATAACCTTTACTTAACTAAGATGTTATGCATTATTGTATGCTTTTATATGATGTTAAGTAAATATGTGTATGCTCATGATGTGTTATCCCTGTAGGTACACTTTTGGACCAAGGGCCTAGGGTCGGGTTGAGGAAGTGAGCTAAAGGGAGCATGATGAACGTAGGATGCAGGATTTTTGATAGTCTCTACTCTAGGAGTAGTGTAAATCTATAGCTTTAACATTCTTTATTGGGAATGTAATTAAATAGCTTTTGAAAACTTTATTTTGGCCTGTAATCTCCTTAGCTCAAGCTACAACCGGAACCCTTAAGAGGTTATAAATGCTTGTTCTGTCCAATATATGTGTAGCAAATGGTATCAAGGTAGGAAGACCCTACATTAGTGGTATCAGAGCAGTGGTTTGATAACCCGGGATGAGCGAAGGGTAGCCTTAGCAATAAGTTAGCTAGGTGCTTACTTTCGAACATGTTTTGTGCATAAGTTGCATATGAAGTATATGATGTTATGCTAACATGTTTTGTTTATCTAACGAAGTATTATACGAACTGCTTTTGGATCTTGTTGTTAATCCTTGTGTTGCAGTATGGCAGCAAATGTGGAGGTAGGTGACGCAGTGAGCGTCAATGCAAGCGCGGGGCGTACGAATCCCCTACCCCCGCCAGCTTTTGATGATGAACCGGCCGAGCAACAGTTGTTGCCAGGGGAGCTAAGCTTAACTCAGTTTCTTGCTTACCGACCCCCAACCTTTGAAGGAACCGAAACTGGGGAACGAGCTGAGGAATGGTTGGAAAGAATAGAGCAGATCTTTGTGGCAGCCCCATGTGCGAAGACAGCATGGATACGGTTAGCAGAGTTCCAGTTGGCCAAGAAGGCGCTGATGTGGTGGAAGACCACCGTGGTAGAGCAAGAGGCTCAAGGTCATGAAGTTAACTGGAAAATGTTTCGAACTCGTTTTCTGAACCGTTATTTCTCGGCTGCAGCACGACAGGCTAAGGAAGATGAATTCACCCACCTCAAGCAAGGTAATATGTCAGTATCAGATTATGCTCTGCAGTTTTGTTCCTTGCTCAGATATGTGCCTCACATTGCCACGAGCACGCAAGCAAAGATGAGGAATTTCATGAAAGGTTTGAGGCCGGAGCTATATGATAGGGTGATCACTTATGGCCCTACTTGCTTTGACGATGCACTCTCACGTGCCGAGCTGGCCGAACTAGGAGTGGGTGCATACCCTGATGTTGTACCACCGCCGGCACCCTCTCAGAAATCCACCCCGGATAATTTGAAGCCAAGGAATGATCAGTTCAAGTCAAGGGGGAACTCATCGGCGTCAAGGTACAGTGGTAAGAAGTCTGACAATAGATGGAAAGGGAACCGAAGGAGTGATGCCCCATCTGGAAGGGGGCAGTCTCAGGGAGACAGATCTGGGAAGATCCAATGCACTCTTTGTGGGCAACCACATCTGACGAAAGATTGTATAGGGTGCTATGTTTGTGGCGACAAGGGCCACTTTGCTAGACAGTGTCCCAACAGGGGAAGTCAACAGGGTTCTGCGGGGAGGCCTGCGGATAGGACAGCACAGCACAGACCCCCATTTGTGCCGCGTCAGCATGGAGGTCAGCCCATGGGGCCACCTCAAGGACAAGTCTATGCATTGACAAGGGAGCAAGCTTCAGCGGCTCCGGAGGAGGTTATAGCGGGTACGTGTCTTTTATTTACGCACCCTGCTTTTATATTGATCGACACAGGTGCGTCACACTCTTTTGTGTCAACAAGTTTTGTGGAAAGACACCACATATGCACTTCTCCGTCGCCCACGCCTCTTATAGTCTCGACCCCCGCTGGAAGAAGTATGATTACGGATCGGATCGTCTACAATGGCCTCATTTATTTTGAGGATAAAGAACTAAGGTCAGATCTGATTGTTCTGGGAATGTCAGGATTTTGACTGCATTCTGGGCATCGACGTTCTGAATAGGTATCAGGCAGTTGTGAACTGCAGGCAGAGGACAGTACGGTTCAAATCCGATATGGGAATTCCATGGACGTTCTATGGGGATGGTTCTCGCTCAAAGATTCCATTGATATCTGCTGTCAAGATGGCACAGTTATTGGAAAGAGGCCACACAGGATATCTCATATATGCCGTTGATGTTACGGAAAAGAAAGAAGAAGTAAAGGTTGAGGATGTGCCCGTAGTGGCGGAATTTCCCGATGTCTTTCCGGAGGAGATTCCCGGATTCCCACCGACGAGAGAGGTCGAGTTTGGGATTGAATTATTACCGGGGACGTCGGCCATTTCTCGTGCCCCTTATAGGATGGCACCAGCGGAGCTAAGGGAATTAAAGATTCAGTTGCAAGAGCTCCTTGATAAAGGCTATATACGCCCTAGTGTATCGCCCTGGGGAGCACCAGTTTTATTTGTGAAGAAGAAAGACGGTTCGATGCGTTTGTGCATCGATTACAGACAACTGAACAAAGCTACAGTGAAGAATAAGTACCCACTTCCGAGGATCGACGATTTGTTTGATCAGTTGCAGGGTACGAGGCTCTACAGTAAGATCGATCTGAGGTCGGGGTACCATCAGATTCGAGTAAGAGAAGAGGATGTTCAGAAGACAGCCTTCAGGACGAGGTATGGGCACTATGAATTTCTAGTCATGCCTTTTGGAGTGACGAATGCCCCGGCTGTTTTCATGAGTTTGATGAATAAGGTGTTCCAGCCATTTTTGGACCAATTCGTCATAGTTTTCATTGACGACATACTCATCTACTCTCGGACCGAAGAAGATCATGTACGGCACTTGAGGACAGTACTTCAGATCCTTAGGGATCATCAGTTGTATGCAAAGCTTAGCAAGTGCGAGTTCTGGTTGGACAGCGTGGTATTCCTAGGCCATGTCATATCTAGCCAAGGGATATCTGTGGATCCCAGGAAGATTGAAGCTGTGATGGAGTGGGCAGCACCCACTTCTGTACCCGAGATACGGAGTTTTCTTGGCTTAGCAGGTTATTACCGACGTTTTGTCGAGGGATTTTCTAAGATCGCTAAGCCATTGACACAGCTGACTCAGAAAGGAGTCCCATTCTTTTGGTCCGAAGCTTGTGAGGAAAGCTTCCAAGAATTGAAGCGTCGTTTGACGACAGCGCCAGTATTGGTGATTCCGTCTGAGGATAAGAGGTTTGCCTTGTACACGGATGCGTCACTGCAGGGTTTGGGCTGCGTATTGATGCAAGACAGACAAGTGGTAGCCTATGCTTCGAGACAGTTGAAGCCTCATGAGACCAGGTACCCAGTCCATGATCTGGAACTGGCGGCTATCATTTTCGCCTTGAAGATTTGGCGTCATTATCTTTATGGTACTACGTTTACCATCTTTACGGACCATAAGAGCCTAAAGTTTCTATTCACTCAGGCTGAACTGAATATGCGTCAAAGAAGATGGATGGATTTGCTCAAGGATTATGACTGTGAAATTGAGTACCATCCTGGTAAAGCAAATTTGATAGCAGACGCTTTAAGTCGGAAGGTGAAGAGCACTGCTGAGGATGTTATGTGTTTATCAGCTTTGATGACTTCCTATTGCCATCTGGGCTATGACTTCGATGTAGACACGTCGCCGGTGCGAGTGTCGACCTTATTGGCCGAGCCAGACGTATTTGAAGCTATCAGGAAAGCCCAGAGGTCGGATGATGAAGTGCAGAGATGGTCATCGATAGCACTTCGAGGTCAGCCAACAAAGTTTAGAGTGGCTGAAGATGATTCACTAAGACTGGGCGACCGATGGGTAGTCCCAGATACACCAGAGTTACGTAAGGGAATTTTGGAACGGGCTCATAGTAGCCGATTCAGTATCCACCCCTGGAGGAAGAAAGATGTATAAGGACCTGAGCGGTCAATTCTGGTGGAGACGCATGAAGCGTGATGTGATCAGTTATGTTAAGAGATGTTTAATCTGCCAACAGGTAAAGGCAGAAAGGCAGAGGCCTGGTGGCGAGCTGAAGAGCTTGGAGGTACCTAAGTGGAAGTGGGAGCATATATCTATGGATTTCGTGACCCACTTGCCAAGGTCGGCCTCTGGATTTGATGCGATCTGGGTGATCGTGGATAGGCTGACGAAGGTGGCTCATTTCATCCCTTACAGTATGACTTTCACGTATCTAAAGATGGCCCAATTGTATGTACGGGATGTAGTGAGGTTGCATGGGGTTCCAGTCTCGATCGTGTCTGACAGAGACCCAAGGTTTACTTCTCACTTCTGGGAGGGTCTCCAGACAGCTTTGGGCACCGAGGTGAGACTAAGTACAGCTTATCACCCTCAGACTGATGGCCAAACGGAGCGTACTATACAGACGCTCGAAGATATGCTGAGGGCATGTGTTTTGGAGTTTGATACTCCGTGGCAAGAATCTATACCACTGGTAGAGTTCTCATACAATAACAGCTATCAGGCGAGCATTCAAATGGCCCCTTTTGAAGCTCTATACGGACGACGATGTAGGTCACCGCTGTATTGGGAGGACTTGACGAGTAAAGCGGTCGGAGGACCGGATATGATCAAGGATATGGAGGAAAAGATTAAGATAATACGCTTAAAGATGAAAGCGGCCCAAGATAGGCAAGCAGCCTATGCAAATAAGCGGCGACGACCGCTAGAATTTCAAGTGGGAGACAAGGTCTTCTTAAAAATCTCACCCTTCAGGGGTGTTGTTCGTTTTGGTATGCGGGGGAAGTTATCCCCGAGGTATGTTGGACCGTATGAGGTGTTACAGCGTATCGGCACTTTGGCTTACCGATTGGCTCTACCGCCGTCTTTATCTGGGATTCATGATGTTTTCCATGTTTCTATGTTGAGAAAGTACGAGCCAGATCCGTCTCATGTTTTACAGCCTACTGAAGTGCAGTTAGACTCAGATGTATCCTACGTTGAACGACCGGTCAGAATTCTGGATCGTGAGGATCGCAGATTACGAAGCAAAGTTATACCGATGGTCAAAGTTCAGTGGGATCGTCGGGGTGTCGAGGAGGCTACGTGGGAGACGGAGCGGCATATGATGCAACATTACCCGGAACTATTTTCTGGTATGATTTATGTTTAGTTCTTTTGGGTAAGTGCATGCGATTTCGGGGACGAAATCTTATAAGTAGGGGAGTAATGTGATGCCCCGAAATTAATTAATGGTAACTTGGACATTAATTATGTTTACATGTTGGATCATGGTTTCATGAATTTATGTGTTGGGTATTAAGATGTTAACATGATTAATTGTGTTAAATTATCAAATATGAGGAAGATGTGATTTTAAATGAAGTTTAGAGCATTGTTGAAAAATGCTTTTGAAATACCAAGTAGGGTATTTTATACATCATGTTAAGTATGGGGTACAATTTTTATTAAGTTATTACAACCCATTTTAAATCCCTCACACATCACTTTAACCCCCCACCCCACTTTACCATTCACCTTTTAAAAAAAATCCCCAAATCACTTCCCAACCCCAAAACCCTACCCATTTTCGAATCTCACCAAAAGAGGAGAAGAAAAGTTCCACAAAAACCTTGTTTGTGTGATCCTTGCTAGGATTTGGAGCCTACAAGAGGTATGGAACCATTCCTACAAGTTTTATGATGTTTGGTGTTGAAATGGGTTAAGTTTTTGATGTTTTATGTGGGTTTGTTTGGGGTATGTGTTGTTTATGGTTGGGGTATGATTTTTGAAGTGTTTTATGTGGGTTTTAGTGGGTTATGATGTTATTGTTGATGTTGGGAAGTTTGGTGTTGAAAGGGTTGAAGATGAGCTTGCAAAATGCACATGGAAATGGTGAAATCGCGGCCACTGTAAGTGGCGATCGATCGCTACAAAAGCAGCGATCGATCGCCGAGGAGCAGTGCGCGAAGAAGAGCTTAGGCGATCGATCGCCTCAAATGGCGCGATCGATCGCCAACGTCCAGTAGCCAAATAAGCATCAGGCGATCGATCGCCTCATTTTAAGAGGTCGATCGCCGCTAAGTGAAAAATCAGGCGATCGATTGCCTCGTTTTGAGCGATCGATCGCCACTGTTCAAAAGATGAAAAATGTTGATTTTTGTTGAATTTTTGGTATTGGGCTATTGTTTAGCTTCTAATATCAATTTGTATGGTTATGTAGAACCGTCCCAGGTACCCACGCCTTCAAGGAGATAAAGTCTACGATTCTCCTTCTTTTGGAATTAAGGTACGTAAGAGACGTACGAGCATCGGACGGTAAACCATACCCTTACATATGATGATGATGTTTAAGATGATGTTATGATGATGATGTCTAGAATGATGTTTATGATGATGATGTCTATGATGATATTTACGATGATGATGCTTACGATGATGTTACGATGATGATGCTTATGATGATGTTACGATGATGATGCTTATGATGATGTTTATGACGATGATGTTTATGAGGACGTCTATAATGACGAAGTTTATGATAAGGTCATACGACGTGTATGATTGGGTAAGACGCCCATGTGGTAGGATGCCACCCAAAGTATGTGAGTGGGTAAGATGCCCCCGTGGTAAGATGCCACGCAATGTTTATGATATGGTAAGACGCCATATGATTGGGTAAGATGCCCACGTGGTAAGATGCCACACGATGATGATGATATGGTAAGATGCCATACAATGGGGTAAGACGCCCTAATATATGATTAAGAGTCAGGGATAACAAAGGAAGTCGAAGGACGACCAATAACCTTTACTTAACTAAGATGTTATGCATTATTGTATGCTTTTATATGATGTTAAGTAAATATGTGTATGCTCATGATGTGTTATCCCTGTAGGTACACTTTTGGACCAAGGGCCTAGGGTCGGGTTGAGGAAGTGAGCTAAAGGGAGCATGATGAACGTAGGATGCAGGATTTTTGATAGTCTCTACTCTAGGAGTAGTGTAAATCTATAGCTTTAACATTCTTTATTGGGAATGTAATTAAATAGCTTTTGAAAACTTTATTTTGGCCTGTAATCTCCTTAGCTCAAGCTACAACCGGAACCCTTAAGAGGTTATAAATGCTTGTTCTGTCCAATATATGTGTAGCAAATGGTATCAAGGTAGGAAGACCCTACAAAAGTGATGGATGATAAAGGTGGGGTTTGGGTATATAAGAGGTGGGTTTTAATTAAAATGCATACCAACAATTTCATGGTGTATAAAACACCCCCAACATGATATTTTTCAAAGCATTTACTCATAATGCACCAAATATCAATTAAATACATGATTTCTAATCAATTGCTACCAATGGCAAATAAATCATGCTTCCAATAATATTTACCCGACATGCACCACATGCACCCTGAAATGCAACCCCGGGTCATCCTATCCACATGACCATGCATTTCCATAAGGTAAATAAATCCCAAAACATAATCAATTACCACATAATTAATCATGTAAACACAATTAAAGCCAAATAGCAATTTACCATTTCGGGGATGTCACAATACTCTCCTACTTATAAGATTTCGTCCTCGAAATCACATGCACTTACCCCAAAAGAAACTAAACATAAACTCATACCAGAGAATAGTTCCGGGTAGTGCTGCACCATATGCTGCTCCGTCTCCCACGTAGCCTCCTCGACACCCCTGCGATCCCACTGAACCTTGATCATAGGTATCACTTTGTTCCGAAGCCTACGGTTGCTCGATCTAGAATTCTGACAGGCCGTTCCACATAAGATACATCTGATTCCAACTGAACTTCGGAAGGCTGTAACACGTGAGACGGATCCGGCTCATACTTCCGCAACATAGACACATGAAACACGTCATGTATCCCAGATAAAGAAGGCGGCAAAGCCAGTCGGTAAGCTAAGGTGCCAATGCGCTGCAAAATCTCGTACGATCCAACATACCTCGGAGACAATTTCCCGCGCATTCCAAATCGCACAACGCCTCTGAAAGGCGAGATCTTCAAAAAGACCTTATCTCCCAACTGAAATTCCAACGGTCTCCGCCGTTTATTTGCATAAGCTGCCTGTCTGTCTTGGGCTGCTTTCATTTTCTGCCTTATAATCTTTATCTTCTCTTCCATTTCCCGGATCAACTCAGGCCCTCCGACTGGTCTACTGTCCAAATCATCCCAACATAAGGGTGATCTACATCGTCTGCCATAAAGAGCTTCAAACGGAGCCATCTGAATACTTGCCTGGTAGCTATTGTTATAAGAAAACTCTACCATAGGCACTGAATCTTGCCAAGAGGCGTCGAACTCCAATACGCAAGCTCTCAACATGTCCTCGAGCGTCTGAATCGTGCGCTCGGTCTGGCCATCCGTCTGAGGATGATAAGCAGTGCTCAATCTGACCTCAGTTCCCAAAGCTGACTGAAGACCTTCCCAAAAATGAGATGTGAATCGCGGATCTCGATCTGACACAATAGAAACGGGGATCCCATGCAATCTCACCACATCTCTAATATATAACTGCGCCATCCTCAAGAATGTAAAGGTCATGCTATAGGGGATAAAGTGGGCTACCTTAGTCAATCTGTCAACAATCACCCAAATAGCGTCGAAGCCTGAAGCACTTCTCGGCAAATGAGTCACGAAGTCCATGGAAATGTGCTCCCACTTCCACTTCGGTATCTCCAAGCTCCTCAATTCGCCGCCAGGTCTCTGCCTCTCTGCCTTAACCTGCTGGCAGATCAGACACCTCTTCACAAAAGCGACGACATCAGACTTCATTCTCTTCCACCAAAACTGACCACGCAGATCTCTGTACATCTTCTTCCCGCCTGGGTGGATGCTAAGTCTGCTACTGTGAGCTCGTTCCAAGATTCCCTTACGCAACTCCGGCGTACTCGGAACTACCCAGCGGTTACCTAATCTCAAAGATCCGTCGTCGGCCACTCTGAACTTCGTCGGCTGACCAAGATGCACTATAGACAACCATCTCTGAACCTCAGCATCTGATCTCTGAGCTCTCCTGATGTTCTCATAAATATCTGGCTCAGCTAATAAGGTAGAGACATACACTGGTGATGCATCTATATCAAAATCATAGCCGAGATGGCAATAGGAGGTCATCATAGCCGACAAATGGATGACGTCCTCAGCAGAACTCCTCACTTTCCGGCTCAAGGCGTCCGCTGTCAAATTGGCTTTCCCGGGATGGTACTCTATCTCACAGTCATAGTCTTTGAGTAGGTCCATCCATCTCCTCTGTCTCATGTTCAGCTCCGCCTGAGTGAATAGAAACTTGAGGCTCTTGTGATCCGTGTATATGGTGAATGAAGTGCCATATAAGTAATGTCTCCAGATCTTCAGGGCGAAGATGATAGCCGCCAATTCCAAGTCATGAACTGGATATCTGGTCTCATGCGGCTTCAACTGCCTCGATGCATAAGCTACCACATGCTTATCTTGCATCAGAACACACCCAAGGCCCTGCAGTAATGCATCAGTATACAGAACAAATCTGGAGTTCTCCGTCGGGATCACTAACACTGGCGCCGTCGTCAACCGGTGCTTTAACTCCTGGAAGCTCTCCTCACAAGCTTCTGACCAAAAGAAAGGCACTCCCTTCTGGGTCAACTGAGTCAGCGGCTTGGCAATCTTCGAAAAGCCCTCGACAAAGCGCCGATAATACCCGGCCAAACCGAGAAAACTTCGAATCTCTGGCACAGAAGTGGGGGCAGCCCACTCCATCACAGCCTCAATCTTCTTGGGATCTACAGATATCCCGCTGCTCGATATGACATGCCCCAGAAACACTACACTGCTCAGCCAAAACTCGCACTTACTGAGCTTAGCATACAACTGATGCTCTCTGAGAATCTGAAGCACTGTCCTCAAGTGTTTCACATGATCTTCCTCGCTCCGGGAGTAGATAAGAATGTCGTCAATAAACACAATGACGAACTGATCAAGATACTGCTGAAACACTCTGTTCATCAGACTCATGAAGACTGCTGGAGCATTCGTCACACCGAACGGCATCACTAAGAACTCATAATGCCCGTATCGTGTCCGGAATGCTGTCTTCTGCACATCTTCCTCTCTGACCCGAATCTGATGATACCCGGATCTCAAATCAATCTTGCTATACACCCTGGTACCTTGCAACTGATCAAACAGATCATCGGTCCTTGGAAGAGGATACTTGTTCTTCACTGTAGCCTTATTCAGCTGCCGGTAATCGATGCACAGCCGCATCGAACCGTCCTTCTTCTTCACAAAGAGAACTGGTGCGCCCCATGGCGACACGCTCGGGCGTATATACCCCTTGTCCAGGAGATCCTGCAACTGCTCTTTCAACTCTCTCAACTCCGCCGGTGCCATCCTATAAGGTGCACGAGAGATAGCGGATGTCCCTGGCAACAGCTCGATCCCAAACTCAACTTCCCTAGCCGGTGGGAATCCTGGGATCTCTTCTGGAAATACATCAGCGAACTCTGCCACTACTGGCACATCCTCAACCCTTAGTTCCTTACTCTTCCCAGACGTGTCCACGGCATAAATGAGATAGCCCGTGTGTCCACGTTCCAACAGTTGAGTCATCTTGATCGCTGAAATCAACGGAATCTTCGCACGAGAACCGTTGCCGTAGAAAGTCCACTGACTGCCCAACTCAGGTCTGAACTTCACTGTCCTCTGTCGGCAATCTACCACTGCCTGATATCTGTTCAGAACATCAATACCCAAGATGCAGTCGAAGTCTGACATACCCAGCACAATCAAGTCTGATCTCAATTCGTTGCCCTCAAAATAAATGAGGCAGTCTGCCATAAACTGATCAGCAACAACATTTCTTCCAGTGGGTGTCGAGACAAGGAGAGGCGTGGGTAAAGAAGACGTGCGCATATGGTGCCTTTCCACAAAACCCACCGATACAAAAGAATGGGAGGCACCTGTATCGATCAAAATAAAAGCAGGGTACGTAAATAAATGACACGTACCGGCGATCACCTCCTCGGGGCCGCCTGGGCCTGCTCCCTGGTCAGTGCATATACCTGCCCCTGGGGTGGTCCTACTGTCTGACCTCCCGATGGTCGAGGCCCAAACTGCTGCCTCTGCTGCACTGTCCTATCCTCAAACCTTGGCCTGCTGCCCTGATACTCTGACTGTCCTCCCCGTGTGGGGCAATACCGAGCAATGTGGCCCATCTTGCCACAGACATAACATGCAGGACACTTGTTTGAAGAATGTGGCCCTCCACAATTATTGCACCTCGGCTCTCCCGGCCTATCCCCTTGTGAAGATCCTCTATTGGCCGTCCAATTGCCCTTCTTGTTATCCTGCTTCTGTCCAAAGTGTTTCTTTCCACCATACCGTGAAGACGAAGAGGCACCACGGGGTTTAAATGGCTCTCCCCGAGGCCTCAAACTGTCACTAGTCTGCCTCTGTTGCGGTACCGGTGGTGGCATAGCGTAAGCTCCTACTCCAAGCTCAGCAAGTTCCGCTCTTGTGAGAGCATCGTCAAATGAAGTTGGGTTGTTAGTGATAACCCGGTCATAGAGCTCCGGTCGCAACCCTTTCATAAAGTTCCTCATCTTAGCGTGCCCACTGGTGGCAATGTGGGGAACGTACCTCAACAACGAAGAGTACCGTGTGGCATAGTCCGCCACTGTCATGTTCCCTTGCCTCAAACTGGTAAATTCATCCTCCTTTGTCTGTCTTGCTGCCGCGGAGAAGTATCGGTTCAAGAACCTGGTCCTGAAGAGCGTCCAGTCAATCACAGCACCTAGTGCTCTCATCTCCATCACTGTGCTCCTCCACCACATCAATGGTTTCTTAGCCAACTGGAACTCCGCCAGCCTCAGCCAAGCAGTAATAGCACAAGGAGCCGATACAAAGATCTGCTCAAGTCTCTCCAGCCACTCTTCAGCTTCTTCTCCGGACTCTGTCCCCTCAAACCGGGGCGGATGATAAGACAGAAACTGAGTCAAGCTAATCTCACCCGGTAGCAATAACTGAACTACTGGTTCCATCCCTACGGCCGGTGGAGGTAGAGGATTAGCCTGTCCAATACTCGCATTCACACTCCCAACATCTCCGACTTCTTCATTAGCAGCCATGCTGTAACACAAATGTTAACAACAATCCAAAGCAATATATATCATGTCGTTAGATAACAGGAGTGATATAAGCATGTTAGTATAACAGGATATACATCAATATGCACCACATGCATAAACATGCTCCAAATGTAAGCACCTAGCCAAACATGCTAAGGCTACCCTTCACTCGTTCCCGGGTTCTCTAACCACTGCTCTGATACCACTAATGTAAGGACCCTAATCCTTAAGTGCGGAAAGAAGGCATAATAGAGCTAATAACAATGATCAGAGTATAATAAACAAGTGGAGTCTATGAGCTTAAGCATTTACATGCCAAAATAAAGGACTACCAAAAGGATTAATTACATTCCAATCAATGAATGTGTTCACTATAGTTTTACGCTACTCCTAGAGTAGGCACTATACAAAAGAATCATGTCCTTTCATCTACCAAAGATGCTCTTGAAGCTCACTGTCTCAACCCGTTCAAGCCCTTCTATCATGCCAAAAAGGTACCTACAAGGACAACCCCCAAACATGAGCAATAATAATCATTCATATTCAACACAATATGAAGATAAAGCGTAAATGCATAATCAATATAAAACACTTCCTGTTTTCCATGCATTTCAAACGCTTCCCGTTTGTTTGTCCCTGTACCATAACTCATGAGTATAATCAACAGATTATTTTTAATGGCCAAAACATGTCATGACATATACCAACTGATCAATAACCAATACTGATCCCCAATCCCTAGTCTGTCCATCACAATGTATTTTAATGCCCCTCGCTTATTTACATATGAGCGGCATAGGATAACCTCGCTTCAACGGACTGCGGGACTCCCACCCCTCGCCTCTCGTTGAGCGGCAAATACCCTTTCCTCGCCCCATATGATAACCACGCTCAAATGTGACATGCGGCGCTCCCACCCCTCGCTTCACATTTAGCGGAACCAAAACAAAAAGCGGCAAGCATTAAAATCATCAAAGGATGACCACGACTCATGGGATGTGCATCCAATAATCATAATATGCATCTATCATCAATATGCATCAATTACCATGTATATGCATCCACAATGCAATACCACATATGGCATAAATCAACATGTATATGCATCCACAATGCAATACCACATATATACCCGCATCCACAATGCATAATCAATGAGTATATAAAATACATGTTACCGTTGGGTGCCCGTACGTCCACTACGTACCTTTCCAAAAGTGGAATTGGTCCGGCTTCAATTCCTCGGTTGTGTTGCTACCTGGGATGGTTCTACACAATCACACAACCCCATATTAGAAGCCAAATAATAGCCAAATACCAAAAATTTGACAAAATAAACCATTTTCCAAAATTCCACAGGCGGCGATCGATCGCTTCCCATAGGCGATCGATCGCCTCAAAATTTACACAGCGGCGATCGGTCGCCCCAAACATGGCAATCGATCGCCATTCCTTTGAAAAACCTACTGCCTCTCGGCGATCGGTCGCCTCATAACAGGCGATCGATCGCCTAACCCAAAATTTTGGTACTGCCTTGCGGCGATCGATCGCCCCATTTCAGGCGGTCGATCGCCTCGCACAGACTCGCGATTTTTCACCATTTTTGCATACCAAAACCTTCCAATCCATCCCAATACTCAAACCAACCAACCAACAACATAAATATTAACATGAACCACCAAAACATACTTCAAAACAAGTATAAATCCAACCTTTAAACAAACCCACAACAACCCAACAAAACCCATTTTAAAACCATTCAAAATCAAACCAAACTCAAACAAAACCTTACAAAATGCAATAATGAGGTATCCATACCTCTTGGGGACCTCAAATCACCCAAATGCTCCACAAATCAAGATTTTTGAAAGGTTCCTCTTCCACCCAAGGCTTGAGCTCGAAAATTTGGAGGGGAAGGGTTTGTGGATTTGATTTTTTTGGTAAAGGTAAAGTGATGGATGATAAAGGTGGGGTTTGGGTATATAAGAGGTGGGTTTTAATTAAAATGCATACCAACAATTTCATGGTGTATAAAACACCCCCAACATGATATTTTTCAAAGCATTTACTCATAATGCACCAAATATCAATTAAATACATGATTTCTAATCAATTGCTACCAATGGCAAATAAATCATGCTTCCAATAATATTTACCCGACATGCACCACATGCACCCTGAAATGCAACCCCGGGTCATCCTATCCACATGACCATGCATTTCCATAAGGTAAATAAATCCCAAAACATAATCAATTACCACATAATTAATCATGTAACACAATTAAAGCCAAATAGCAATTTACCATTTCGGGGATGTCACAATACTCCCCTACTTATAAGATTTCGTCCTCGAAATCACATGCACTTACCCCAAAAGAAACTAAACATAAACTCATACCAGAGAATAGTTCCGGGTAGTGCTGCACCATATGCTGCTCCGTCTCCCACGTAGCCTCCTCGACACCCCTGTGATCCCACTGAACCTTGATCATAGGTATCACTTTGTTCCGAAGCCTACGGTCTGCTCGATCTAGAATTCTGACAGGCCGTTCCACATAAGATACATCTGATTCCAACTGAACTTCGGAAGGCTGTAACACGTGAGACGGATCCGGCTCATACTTCCGCAACATAGACACATGAAACACGTCATGTATCCCAGATAAAGAAGGCGGCAAAGCCAGTCGGTAAGCTAAGGTGCCAATGCGCTGCAAAATCTCGTACGGTCCAACATACCTCGGAGACAATTCCCCGCGCATTCCAAATCGCACAACGCCTCTGAAAGGCGAGATCTTCAAAAAGACCTTATCTCCCAACTGAAATTCCAACGGTCTCCGCCGTTTATTTGCATAAGCTGCCTGTCTGTCTTGGGCTGCTTTCATTTTCTGCCTTATAATCTTTATCTTCTCTTCCATTTCCCGGATCAACTCAGGCCCTCCGACTGGTCTACTGTCCAAATCATCCCAACATAAGGGTGATCTACATCGTCTGCCATAAAGAGCTTCAAACGGAGCCATCTGAATACTTGCCTGGTAGCTATTGTTATAAGAAAACTCTACCATAGGCACTGAATCTTGCCAAGAGGCGTCGAACTCCAATACGCAAGCTCTCAACATGTCCTCGAGCGTCTGAATCGTGCGCTCGGTCTGGCCATCCGTCTGAGGATGATAAGCAGTGCTCAATCTGACCTCAGTTCCCAAAGCTGACTGAAGACCTTCCCAAAAATGAGATGTGAATCGCGGATCTCGATCTGACACAATAGAAACGGGGATCCCATGCAATCTCACCACATCTCTAATATATAACTGCGCCATCCTCAAGAATGTAAAGGTCATGCTATAGGGGATAAAGTGGGCTACCTTAGTCAATCTGTCCACAATCACCCAAATAGCGTCGAAGCCTGAAGCACTTCTCGGCAAATGAGTCACGAAGTCCATGGAAATGTGCTCCCACTTCCACTTCGGTATCTCCAAGCTCCTCAATTCGCCGCCAGGTCTCTGCCTCTCTGCCTTAACCTGCTGGCAGATCAGACACCTCTTCACAAAAGCGACGACATCAGACTTCATTCTCTTCCACCAAAACTGACCACGCAGATCTCTGTACATCTTCTTCCCGCCTGGGTGGATGCTAAGTCTGCTACTGTGAGCTCGTTCCAAGATTCCCTTACGCAACTCCGGCGTACTCGGAACTACCCAGCGGTTACCTAATCTCAAAGATCCGTCGTCGGCCACTCTGAACTTCGTCGGCTGACCAAGATGCACTATAGACAACCATCTCTGAACCTCAGCATCTGATCTCTGAGCTCTCCTGATGTTCTCATAAATATCTGGCTCAGCTAATAAGGTAGAGACATACACTGGTGATGCATCTATATCAAAATCATAGCCGAGATGGCAATAGGAGGTCATCATAGCCGACAAATGGATGACGTCCTCAGCAGAACTCCTCACTTTCCGGCTCAAGGCGTCCGCTGTCAAATTGGCTTTCCCGGGATGGTACTCTATCTCACAGTCATAGTCTTTGAGTAGGTCCATCCATCTCCTCTGTCTCATGTTCAGCTCCGCCTGAGTGAATAGAAACTTGAGGCTCTTGTGATCCGTGTATATGGTGAATGAAGTGCCATATAAGTAATGTCTCCAGATCTTTAGGGCGAAGATGATAGCCGCCAATTCCAAGTCATGAACTGGATATCTGGTCTCATGCGGCTTCAACTGCCTCGATGCATAAGCTACCACATGCTTATCTTGCATCAGAACACACCCAAGGCCCTGCAGTAATGCATCAGTATACAGAACAAATCTGGAGTTCTCCGTCGGGATCACTAACACTGGCGCCGTCGTCAACCGGTGCTTTAACTCCTGGAAGCTCTCCTCACAAGCTTCTGACCAAAAGAAAGGCACTCCCTTCTGGGTCAACTGAGTCAGCGGCTTGGCAATCTTCGAAAAGCCCTCGACAAAGCGCCGATAATACCCGGCCAAACCGAGAAAACTCCGAATCTCTGGCACAGAAGTGGGGGCAGCCCACTCCATCACAGCCTCAATCTTCTTGGGATCTACAGATATCCCGCTGCTCGATATGACATGCCCCAGAAACACTACACTGCTCAGCCAAAACTCGCACTTACTGAGCTTAGCATACAACTGATGCTCTCTGAGAATCTGAAGCACTGTCCTCAAGTGTTTCACATGATCTTCCTCGCTCCGGGAGTAGATAAGAATGTCGTCAATAAACACAATGACGAACTGATCAAGATACTGCTGAAACACTCTGTTCATCAGACTCATGAAGACTGCTGGAGCATTCGTCACACCGAACGGCATCACTAAGAACTCATAATGCCCGTATCGTGTCCGGAATGCTGTCTTCTGCACATCTTCCTCTCTGACCCGAATCTGATGATACCCGGATCTCAAATCAATCTTGCTATACACCCTGGTACCTTGCAACTGATCAAACAGATCATCGGTCCTTGGAAGAGGATACTTGTTCTTCACTGTAGCCTTATTCAGCTGCCGGTAATCGATGCACAGCCGCATCGAACCGTCCTTCTTCTTCACAAAGAGAACTGGTGCGCCCCATGGCGACACGCTCGGGCGTATATACCCCTTGTCCAGGAGATCCTGCAACTGCTCTTTCAACTCTCTCAACTCCGCCGGTGCCATCCTATAAGGTGCACGAGAGATAGCGGATGTCCCTGGCAACAGCTCGATCCCAAACTCAACTTCCCTAGCCGGTGGGAATCCTGGGATCTCTTCTGGAAATACATCAGCGAACTCTGCCACTACTGGCACATCCTCAACCCTTAGTTCCTTACTCTTCCCAGACGTGTCCACGGCATAAATGAGATAGCCCGTGTGTCCACGTTCCAACAGTTGAGTCATCTTGATCGCTGAAATCAACGGAATCTTCGCACGAGAACCGTTGCCGTAGAAAGTCCACTGACTGCCCAACTCAGGTCTGAACTTCACTGTCCTCTGTCGGCAATCTACCACTGCCTGATATCTGTTCAGAACATCAATACCCAAGATGCAGTCGAAGTCTGACATACCCAGCACAATCAAGTCTGATCTCAATTCGTTGCCCTCAAAATAAATGAGGCAGTCTGCCATAAACTGATCAGCAACAAGATTTCTTCCAGTGGGTGTCGAGACAAGGAGAGGCGTGGGTAAAGAAGACGTGCGCATATGGTGCCTTTCCACAAAACCCACCGATACAAAAGAATGGGAGGCACCTGTATCGATCAAAATAAAAGCAGGGTACGTAAATAAATGACACGTACCGGCGATCACCTCCTCCGGGGCCGCCTGGGCCTGCTCCCTGGTCAGTGCATATACCTGCCCCTGGAGTGGTCCTACTGTCTGACCTCCCGATGGTCGAGGCCCAAACTGCTGCCTCTGCTGCACTGTCCTATCCTCAAACCTTGGCCTGCTGCCCTGATACTCTGACTGTCCTCCCCGTGTGGGGCAATACCGAGCAATGTGGCCCATCTTGCCACAGACATAACATGCAGGACACTTGTTTGAAGAATGTGGCCCTCCACAATTATTGCACCTCGGCTCTCCCGGCCTATCCCCTTGTGAAGATCCTCTATTGGCCGTCCAATTGCCCTTCTTGTTATCCTGCTTCTGTCCAAAGTGTTTCTTTCCACCATACCGTGAAGACGAAGAGGCACCACGGGGTTTAAATGGCTCTCCCCGAGGCCTCAAACTGTCACTAGTCTGCCTCTGTTGCGGTACCGGTGGTGGCATAGCGTAAGCTCCTACTCCAAGCTCAGCAAGTTCCGCTCTTGTGAGAGCATCGTCAAATGAAGTTGGGTTGTTAGTGATAACCCGGTCATAGAGCTCCGGTCGCAACCCTTTCATAAAGTTCCTCATCTTAGCGTGCCCACTGGTGGCAATGTGGGGAACGTACCTCAACAACGAAGAGTACCGTGTGGCATAGTCCGCCACTGTCATGTTCCCTTGCCTCAAACTGGTAAATTCATCCTCCTTTGTCTGTCTTGCTGCCGCGGAGAAGTATCGGTTCAAGAACCTGGTCCTGAAGAGCGTCCAGTCAATCACAGCACCTAGTGCTCTCATCTCCATCACTGTGCTCCTCCACCACATCAATGGTTTCTTAGCCAACTGGAACTCCGCCAGCCTCAGCCAAGCAGTAATAGCACAAGGAGCCGATACAAAGATCTGCTCAAGTCTCTCCAGCCACTCTTCAGCTTCTTCTCCGGACTCTGTCCCCTCAAACCGGGGCGGATGATAAGACAGAAACTGAGTCAAGCTAATCTCACCCGGTAGCAATAACTGAACTACTGGTTCCATCCCTACGGCCGGTGGAGGTAGAGGATTAGCCTGTCCAATACTCGCATTCACACTCCCAACATCTCCGACTTCTTCATTAGCAGCCATGCTGTAACACAAATGTTAACAACAATCCAAAGCAATATATATCATGTCGTTAGATAATAGGAGTGATATAAGCATGTTAGTATAACAGGATATACATCAATATGCACCACATGCATAAACATGCTCCAAATGTAAGCACCTAGCCAAACATGCTAAGGCTACCCTTCACTCGTTCCCGGGTTCTCTAACCACTGCTCTGATACCACTAATGTAAGGACCCTAATCCTTAAGTGCGGAAAGAAGGCATAATAGAGCTAATAACAATGATCAGAGTATAATAAACAAGTGGAGTCTATGAGCTTAAGCATTTACATGCCAAAATAAAGGACTACCAAAAGGATTAATTACATTCCAATCAATGAATGTGTTCACTATAGTTTTACGCTACTCCTAGAGTAGGCACTATACAAAAGAATCCTGTCCTTTCATCTACCAAAGATGCTCTTGAAGCTCACTGTCTCAACCCGTTCAAGCCCTTCTATCATGCCAAAAAGGTACCTACAAGGACAACCCCCAAACATGAGCAATAATAATCATTCATATTCAACACAATATGAAGATAAAGCGTAAATGCATAATCAATATAAAACACTTCCTGTTTTCCATGCATTTCAAACGCTTCCCGTTTGGTTGTCCCTGTACCATAACTCATGAGTATAATCAACAGATTATTTTTAATGGCCAAAACATGTCATGACATATACCAACTGATCAATAACCAATACTGATCCCCAATCCCTAGTCTGTCCATCACAATGTATTTTAATGCCCCTGCTTATTTACATATGAGCGGCATAGGATAACCTCGCTTCAACGGACTGCGGGACTCCCACCCCTCGCCTCTCGTTGAGCGGCAAATACCCTTTCCTCGCCCCATATGATAACCACGCTCAAATGTGACATGCGGCGCTCCCACCCCTCGCTTCACATTTAGCGGAACCAAAACAAAAAGCGGCAAGCATTAAAATCATCAAAGGATGACCACGACTCATGGGATGTGCATCCAATAATCATAATATGCATCTATCATCAATATGCATCAATTACCATGTATATGCATCCACAATGCAATACCACATATGGCATAAATCAACATGTATATGCATCCACAATGCAATACCACATATATACCCGCATCCACAATGCATAATCAATGAGTATATAAAATACATGTTACCGTTGGGTGCCCGTACGTCCACTACGTACCTTTCCAAAAGTGGAATTGGTCCGGCTTCAATTCCTCGGTTGTGTTGCTACCTGGGATGGTTCTACACAATCACACAACCCCATATTAGAAGCCAAATAATAGCCAAATACCAAAAATTTGACAAAATAAACCATTTTCCAAAATTCCACAGGCGGCGATCGATCGCTTCCCATAGGCGATCGATCGCCTCAAAATTTACATAGCGGCGATCGGTCGCCCCAAACATGGCGATCGATCGCCATTCCTTTGAAAAACCTACTGCCTCTCGGCGATCGGTCGCCTCATAACAGGCGATCGATCGCCTAACCCAAAATTTTGGTACTGCCTTGCGGTGATCGATCGCCCCATTTCAGGCGGTCGATCGCCTCGCACAGACTCGCGATTTTTCACCATTTTTGCATACCAAAACCTTCCAATCCATCCCAATACTCAAACCAACCAACCAACAACATAAATATTAACATGAACCACCAAAACATACTTCAAAACAAGTATAAATCCAACCTTTAAACAAACCCACAACAACCCAACAAAACCCATTTTAAAACCATTCAAAATCAAACCAAACTCAAACAAAACCTTACAAAATGCAATAATGAGGTATCCATACCTCTTGGGGACCTCAAATCACCCAAATGCTCCACAAATCAAGATTTTTGAAAGGTTCCTCTTCCACCCAAGGCTTGAGCTCGAAAATTTGGAGGGGAAGGGTTTGTGGATTTGATTTTTTTGGTAAAGGTAAAGTGATGGATGATAAAGGTGGGGTTTGGGTATATAAGAGGTGGGTTTTAATTAAAATGCATACCAACAATTTCATGGTGTATAAAACACCCCCAACATGATATTTTTCAAAGCATTTACTCATAATGCACCAAATATCAATTAAATACATGATTTCTAATCAATTGCTACCAATGGCAAATAAATCATGCTTCCAATAATATTTACCCGACATGCACCACATGCACCCTGAAATGCAACCCCGGGTCATCCTATCCACATGACCATGCATTTCCATAAGGTAAATAAATCCCAAACATAATCAATTACCACATAATTAATCATGTAAACACAATTAAAGCCAAATAGCAATTTACCATTTCGGGGATGTCACAGGGACCGTATGAGATTTTACAGCGCATCGGTACCTTGGCTTACCGCTTGGCACTGCCACCGTCATTGTCTGGTATTCACGATGTGTTCCATGTATCTATGCTGCGGAAGTATGAGCCGGATCCGTCACATGTATTGCAGCCTTCTGAGGTTCAGTTGGATTCTGATGTATCATATGAGGAACGACCAGTCAGGATTTTGGATAGGGCTGATCGCAGACTTTGGAACAAAGTGATACCGATGGTCAAGGTTCAGTGGGATCGTAGGGGTGTCGAGGAGGCCACGTGGGAGACGGAGCGGCATATGATGCAGCACTACTCGGAGTTATTTTCTGGTATGTGATTTATGTTGGTTTCTATTTGGGTAAGTGCATGCGATTTCGGGGGCGAAATCTTATAAGTAGGGGAGTATTGTGATATCCCCGAAATAATCATATGCAATTTGGGCATTAATTATGTTTTTGCGATTTTATGGTGATAATTAAGTTATATGTTGAAATTAATTATCTTGGTGAAATGCTTAGTCGCATGGTAGGCGTGACCCAGTAGAGCATTTCAGAGTACATATTATGCATGTTGGGGAATTGGGTGTAATTATGATTTGATTATGATAATTGATAATTATTTGGTAAAGCATGATTTTAATAGGGATTTTGGTACATTTTGGTAAAATGCTTTTGAAATATCATGTTGGGGTATTTTATACATCATGCTTTTGTTTAGGTATACAATTACCATATGATGTAAGATAGCAAAGGAGCCACTTGCATCCCTTTACATCCCATCCATCCCATATCAACTTTATGTCCCTAACCCCCCTCCATTCATCCATAGAGCTACCATTTTTGTTTCTGAAACAAGAGGAGAGGTGAAAGCTTTGAAAAAGGGTCTTTTTTTTTATTCCTTGCTAAAAAACTTGAAGCTCAAGTGGTAAGCTTTCATTATTGTAAAGTTTTGTTGAGTTTTGGTTAGTTTTGTAGATTATCTTTGGGGTTAAAAAGGGTGGATCTAGATCCAACATGTTGTTTATGTTTGGAAGATGTATTTTAATGTTGTTTTGTGGTTTAATGATGTGTTGGGTGGTTGATCTTTGATATATATGAGTTTAAGTGTTAGTTGGAGCTCATACTTGGAGGATTCTCGCAGGAACAGGGCTGCTCGATCGATCGAAATAAGTATCCGATCGATCGAGCAGGGCAGAGCCTGGCCAAGGCGTGAAATGAGCTTACCGATCGATCGGGAAAAAGTTCCGATCGATCGATGCGAAGTCTCGATCAATCGAGACAAAATCTCGATCGATCGGTAGAGGCAGAACCAGGATGCCATTTTTGCTTAACTTAGCGATCGATCGGGGCTTGAGAACCGATCGATCGCAAATGTGGGTTTTGGGATTATGTCCTATATGATGATATTTTAGGTAATGGTTCATTTATTGGCTTCTAATATGGATTCATATAATGGTGTAGAACCATCCCAGGTGCCAACGACATCGAGGAGATAAAGTTCTTCAACTTCTCCACTTTTGAAAAGGTACGTGAGACGTACGGGCATCGGACGGTAAAACGTACTATTACGTATTAAATTAGTTATGCACTATGGTTGCACACATGGAATTTATTATGCATTTTGGTTGCATACGGGGTCTTGTTTATACATCATGGATTGCATACATGGTTTGGTCATGCATTTTGGTTGCATGTGTATATGGGATGCATTTGTGCATGTGATTGTGAGTCGGGATTATATTCCAGTGATGGAGAATACTTGCCGCCAGTGGCGTAGCGATGTGAATACTTGCCGCTGTCATACCGTAGCGATGAGAGAAAATTTGCCGCTAATATGAAGCGAAGATCACGACCGTTGTCATATTTATAGCGAGGGATATTAGTGCCGCTGGTATTGTCTAAGCGAGGGGTATTTCCGCTGTCATGTTAACGCGATGGGTATTATGCCACTGATATATATTAATACTCGGGAATTGAACACGGTATACATGGAAATCGGTGCATGTCATGACATACATTATTGGTAATATAATCTTCTGGTTATGATTGTGATACAGGGACAACCAATGGAGCTTTTAAATGTATTAAATACAGGGAGTGAAATGCATTTACGGTTTATGCATTTAAATTACGATCATATTTGTGTGAATATGATTTATATACATGCTCATGGTTTTGGGTTGTTCCTGTAGGTACATTTGGGCGGACAGGTTAAGGCGGGTTGATGCGGTGAGCTAGTGAAAAGTGCTCTTGGTAGCAAGCACATTCTTTTGTATAGTTTCTACTCTAGGAGTAGTGTAAAGCTATAGGATTAACATTCATTAGTTGGGAATGTAATTAATCCCTTTTGGAACTTCATTTTGGCACTGTAATCTAATAGCGCAAGGCATCAATACGAATTTTTATACTCCGTTTATGCATGAAAATTTTATTTACGCCTTTAATCCGCATTTAAGGAACTAGGGTCCTTACACAACAATAATTCATTTAGATGAATTTCCCCCAAAAAATATGATAATTAGTTGAAAATTCAAAACTCGACCATTTAACTGTTTTGACTAAAACTAAACATACCAGTGTATTTAGAATTCATGCACAGTCAATAATACACAATTTTTAACTATCACTGTATAAATTGGAATAAAAACTAACACCAAAATACGAAATATTAATGTCAGGCTGTAGCTCTTACCTCGCGGATTCCGAATATATAATTTCTCTTACTAAAGCTCGACCAGATCAGACATAAGAATTTTATTTTGAAATGGAAACCACCTCAAACCTTCATCCCTTTCGCTCGCTGTCTTGTTCTCAGAATGAATATCAAGATTCATTTTTATATTATATGATATAGTATATTATTTAGTAGTTTATATTATATCGACACGTATTACGATGCGGATAAATATGTTTCTTGTAGCTGCCTTTTACCTTATCTAACTACGTTTTTAGCTAATCTCGTCAACATGAAAGTTGTAGCTCTTTCGTTTATCTTCACATGGCCTATTAAATCGCCAAATTTCGACATCATAATAAAAAGTTATGACCAAAATTTTAAATCATATGAGAATACATAATTTATTCAGGGTAATTATCCATCTACTATTCCATTGGATCCATGCTTCTGTCATAACTATCAATTATAAATTTTATGGATTTTTCAGGCATCACAATTCTACCCACCTTTAACGAATTTCGACCCCAAAATTCAACTCAACAACAGATGTAAATAAAATAATATCAATGCACATACCATCAAAATAAGTCGGGGTAGAGCTCCCTCATATGTCACTTCGTCTCCCACGTTGCCTCCTCGACACCCCGTTTCTCCCACTGAACTTTTACCATCGGTATTACTTTACTACAAAGTTTTCGTTCTGCTCGATCCAGAATACAAATAGGGCGTTCAACATAAGATAAATCAGGATCCAGCTGTACCTCTAGCGGCTGTAATACATGTGACGGGTCGGGCTTATATTTCCGCAACATAGATACATGAAATACATCATGAATACCAGATAAAGATGGAGGTAGAGCTAATCGATAAGCAACGCTACCAACCCGCTGTAATATCTCATACGGACCAACATATCTCGGTGATAATTTTCTCCACATACCAAATCGCACTGTTCCACGGAAAGGTGACACTTTCAGAAACACATGATCACCAACCTGAAATTCCAAGGATCGACGTCATTTGTTTGCATATGCAGCATGTCTGTCCTGAGCTGCTTTCATTCTTTGTTGAATTAATTTTACTTTATCTTCCATTTCTTGTATCATCTCAGGTCCACCAACAGCTGCCCTGTCAGTATCGTCCCAACATAGTGGAGACCTACAACGTCGCCCATTCAATGCCTCAAATGGGCCATCTGAATAGTTGTTTGATAACTGTTATTATATGCAAACTCTACCAGTGGTATTGATTCAGGCCAAGTAGTTTCAAAATCCATAACATATGCACGTAACATATCCTCTAAAGTCTGTATAGTACGCTCAGTTTGGCCGTCAGTCTGGGGATGATATGTTGTACTCAATCTCACTTCTATCCCCATCGTAGTCTGTAATCCCTCCCAGAAATGTGAAGTGCATCTGGGATCTCGATCAGAAATGAAAGATATAGGAATACCATGTAATCGCACTATATCCCTGACATACAGATGTGCCATCTTTTCATAAGTGTAATGCATACTATATGGTATAAAATGAGCAACATTTGTTAATCGATCGATAACGACCCAGATTGCATCATATCCCGGGGAAGTTCTTGGTAAATGAGTCACAAAATCCATCGAAATATGTTCCCATTTCCAAGTCGGTACGTCCAAACTCCTCAACTCACCTCCTGGTCTTCTTCTTTCAGCTTTTTTTTGTTGGCAATCCAGGCATTTTAGTACAAACTCAGTCACATCTCGTTTCATCATCTTCCACCAAAACTGTGAACGTAAATCCCTATACATCTTTTTGCCACCGGGATGAATAGAATACCTGCTACAATGAGCACGTTGTAGTAATCCTTGGCGTAATCCAGGTGTATTAAGAACTACCCATCGATCATGTAATTACAAACTATCATCATCTGCTATCTTGAAACGAGAATCCTGCCCCTGTAAAACTAATCTTTTCCACCGTTGAACCTCCTCATATGTTCCCTGCGCTTCACGAATACGTCCAAAAATATCAGGTTCAGCTAAAAGAGTCGATACATGAACTGGAGATGTAGATACATCAAAATCATAGCCTAGATGACAATAAGACATCATCAAGGCTGACAAGTGGCCTATATCCTCAGCAGTGCAACTCACTTACGACTCAAAGCATCGGCAGTGAGATTGGCTCGACCAGGATGATACTCAATCTCACAATCATAATCCTTTAGCAAATCTAACCACCTTCTTTGCCTCATATTTAATTCAGTCTGAGTAAACAAGAATTTCAAACTCTTGTGATCAGTAAAGATAGTAAACGAGGTACCATATAAATAGTGTCGCCACATCTTCAATGCAAAGATAATGGCTGCCAGCTCTAAGTCATGTACTAGATACCTCGTCTCATGAGGTTTCAGTTGTCTCGAGGCATATGCCACGACATGACGATCTTGCATCAAAACACAACCTAAACCCTGTAATGATGCATCAGAATAAACATCAAACCTTTCATTTTCTTTTGGAATGGTCAACACTGGAGCAGTCGTCAATCGGTGTTTTAATTCTTGGAAACTCTGGTCACATGCTTTACACCACTGAAATTGCACCCCTTTTTGAGTCATTGGTTTAGAAATCTTTGAAAATCCCTATATAAATCGATGATAATAACCTGCTAAACCGAGAAAACTTCTAATCTCAGGTACTGAAGTAGGCGCAGACCACTGTACCACTGCCTCCACCTTCTTTGGATCAACTGAGATTCCATATTTTGATATCACGTGACCAAAAAAGACCACCCTATCCAACCAAAATTCACATTTACTGAGTTTAGCATACAATTGCTTATCTCGAAGAATTTGTAATACGACACGTAAATGCCTTACGTGCTCCTCCTCACTTCTGGAATATATAAGAATATCATCAATGAACACAATAACAAACTGATCAAGATAAGGCTGAAATACCCGGTTCATCAAACTCATGAATATAGCTGGAGCGTTTATTAATCCAAAAGGCATGACCAGAAACTCGTAATGTCCGTATCTGGTTCGAAAAGCTGTCTTCTGTATATCCTCCTCCCTAACCCTTATCTGATGATATCCAGATCTTAAATCTATCTTTGAATAATTGAGGTTCCCTGCAACTGAGCAAATAAATCATCAATATGTGGAAGGGGATATTTATTCTTTATTGTTACCTTATTCAACTGCATGTAGTCAATACACAATCGCATTGAAGCATCTTTCTTTCTAACAAATAGGACCGGAGCACCCCAAGGCGATACACTAGGACGTATATATCCCTTTTCAAGAAGATCTTGTAATTGACTTTTCAGTTCCATGAATTCTATTGGTGCCATCCTATATGGTGTACGAGAAATAGGGGATGTACCGGGCAATAACTCGATTCCAAACTCCACCTCACGAACCGGTGGAAATCCTGGAATCTCACCAGGAAATACATCAGCAAACTCAGCAACCACAAGTATATCCTCTATTCTCACTTCCTCTTTCTTTTCAGTAACATCAATTGCTTAAATAAGATATCCATCGTTTCCACGCTCCAATAATCTGGATATTCTGACAGTAAATACTAATGGAATTCATGGACGAGAACCCTGCCCATAGAATGTCCACCGCTCTCCCTGCTCAGGCTCAAAATGCACTGTCCGCTGATAACAATCAACAGTAGCCCGATATTTCCGCAGAATATCAATACCCACAATTCCGTCAAAATCAAGTATATCAAGAATAATCAAATCAGCCCGTAATTCATTGCCCTCATATGAGATCCTACAATTTGGTATCATTGATGTAACTATCATATCGTTTCCAGTGGGTGTCGAGACAGATAAAGGTGTAGACAAGGGAGACGAGCTCATATGATGCAGCGCGACATATCTCAACGAAATAAAAGAAGGGGAAGCACCCGTATCAATAAGAATAAAAGCAGGATAATAACACAAATAACACTTACCCACGATCACATCATCTCGTACTTCCTCTACTTGTTCCCTCGTCAATGCATATACCTGCCCCTGAGGTTGTCCAGAACCCCGTCCTCGTGTCTGTCATCCCGGTGGTCGAGGGATAAACCGCTGCTGCTGAACCGTCCTCTTCGACGAACTACCTCTGGACGAACTACCTCTGCCAGATCTTGAATCCTGCCGACTACCACGGTTCGGACACTGTCTCGCCATATGGCCAATGCCTCCACACTCGTAACAAGCAATATCAGTCTGAGTACAATCTCGGACCAAATGAGGTCCTCCACATCGATAACATCTCAGCTCTGGGACCCACTACATCGTCCCTGACCAGAAGGGGAATCACCACTACGACCTCCAGTACGACGTAAATCAAAATGTCGTTGTCCAGATGATGAAGACGATGATGAAGAACCTTTCTGGAATTTAAATGTCCCCCCCCCCCCCCCCCCCCCCCCCCCCCGAGGTCGCAAATATTCCCTACTCGGCCTATGTGATTGTGTCGGAGTACCATAAGCATGTACTACAATTTCTGCTAATGCTGCTCGCTCCAATGCATCCTCGAACGATACAGGTTTATTTGACAACACTCGATCATATATTTCCATCCTCAACCCCTGAATAAAGTGTCGCATCTTGGCAAGAGGACTAGTAGCTATATGCGGCACATATTTCAGCAAGGAAGAATACTGAAATGCATACTTTGATACCGACAAGTTTCCCTGCTTCAAAGTTTCAAATTCTTTCTCCTTTCTCTGTCTAGCAGCCATAGAGAAATACTTGTCTAGAAAACGTGTCCGGAATGCATCCCAATCTACTGTAGATCCCTGAGCTATCAATGCACTCTCAGTCATCTTCCACCACAGATACACTTTTCTAGAAAGTTGGAATTCCGCCAAACGAAGCCAAGCTGATTTAGCACACAGAGCTGTAATAAGAATCTGTTCTATTATTTCTAACCATTCTTCTGCTTGCTCCCCAGATTCTGTTCCCTTAAACATAGGCGGATGATAACTGCCAAACTGTGCTAAACTCAACTCACCTGGCAATAATAGATGTTTTGTTGATGCTTGAGCCATAAGAGGTGGTGTTGGCAAGATTTACCTGCCCAGCTGTACTACTAATATTGACTGTATCCTCAATTTCTTCTCCCTGATGTCCTGGTTCTCTAGCTGCCATACTGGAAATTCAATTGTTAAAAATATCATTTAACAAGTAGCATCCAGTATTAAATAAATCACATTCTTTGCATCAACACACATAACTAGTGTTCAATCCATCACATCAATATAACTCCGAGACACACCAATGCATAGACATACTCAGGTAAATATTGCCATCCCACACCCATAACACAACCCCAAACTCCTAACCATCCCAGACAACTAACCACTGCTCTGACACCAACAAATGTGGCCCCCCAAACGTCACCACGTAACAGACACCACATGACGTCATTTGTATAAAAAATTTTGCCATAATCTCCCCGTAATTGGACCTCCCAACAACACACAACATGACATATATAAGTTCACAAAAATATATGACGTCTACTAAGTCACATGCATCAAATCATAGAGTAATACATAAAAGCCATATACAAATGTAAACAAGCTCACATGCGAGCCACAACTAGTTGAAACACATATATTATCCTATGATAACTTCATTGTAAGTGACAAGGACTTAGACATCTCAGACTCAACAGCTCCTAATCATGTCTCCAACTCTAACGTCTAAGCCTGATACCTGTTTCAACAGAAACAGCCCCCAAAATTGGGTGAGCATAAACACCAGCAATAATAACAGCATAAACATACAGTAGTCCATCAACAATATAACATGCTGGAAATCTAACAGAAATACTCCCTGAAATCAATAGGAATAATACTAAGATTTCTTGACTGTTTCTGTAATACCATTCTCCAACATCAAATCATAATCCATCAATCATCATCTCAACCATATCACAACTGATGTGCAAATCGATATAGTGGCAACACCGAGCCAACTATACTCATCGTCGCATAATCATTGCGACCCATCGTAATAATCGATATAGTGGCAACACCAAGCCTACTATACCCCATCGTCGCATCATCATTGCGACCCATCGTAAATAATCGATATAGTGGCAACACCAAGCCTACTATACCCCATCGTCGCTCCCCTACTACTGCGACACAATCAACAACAATACTAACAACATGTCGTTCATTTCAGCAACCCACAACATCATCATGGATTTACCATCATCGCTATATCATAACAACATCAATAAAAATATCAATACATGCTCGTACGTCAACACGTACCTGATAGTCGATAAGTAAGATTAGACTATTCTTGACGTGCGGAGACTCGTGCAGTATCTATAGCAAGTTTAACAATTCAATATCAGATCATTACAATAATAATATCAACATCTATATATAGCCTCTAATCACATTTTTCAATAGCCTCAAATAAATCCGTCCAAATTATAAAACTTCATCAGTTGCGCGTTTCAACTAATATTATACAGACCGTGTTATGATCGATTCCGGGGGTGGGTTGCCATTCCACACGCGAGTTCAACCAACTTGAGCTTCAATAGCTCGTGTTCTTGAAATAATTGCACCGAGAGATTATATCGAGTTCGGTTACAAAACCGAGCGGAAGACACTCGACATAACCCGCTCTAAAACCGATTAAACATTTGAAAGGCATTTTAAAGATATGCAAGAAAGTAAATAAACAAGCATTTGTTTATGGAAGTTCGAAGGTGGTGTAATCCTTCTACGTCTCCCCTTCTTCCACCTCATGGAAGGATTCCACTAGAAGACTTTGATTAATACAATCCTGTTGTACAAACCCGATCCAGTTGGGAATGCCCCATCCAACTAGAACTCCTAGCAACTCAACTATGTATGTTCTTTAATGTCTCACATACAAAGACCTCTCATCGGTTGTGATAAATCATCAACCGTTACAATGGTATTCACTCTTCTATTAAGCTCTCAAATATAATGAATAGAGTGAATACAAAGGCACAAATGATCTCTAACTAGATCTGATACATCAAGGTAAGAGGTGCCAAAGGTTTGAGGAGTGCTCTTCATTTAGCATCTTTTGTCTTTTAAGTTCCTCAATTGAATCCCAAGTGGGTTTGCTTTGGAAGGCTTGGATTGATCTTCAATCAGCTGTTATTGAGCTTCCAAATCATGTATATATAGCCCCAAGTAATGATATATACCTTAGACACAAGAATATGCCCGTTGGAAAAGGTTCTGCACCATTCCCGAGCTTGCAACGGTCATATTCTGGTTTCTGGGCTATTTGTATTTCGGACCGGATTGGCCGGATCAGCTTGGGCAGATCAGTCTGGCCGGATCAGCATGGTAGATCAGTCTCGCAGATCAGCACGGGCAGATCAGTCTGGTCCAGATCAGCAAGGGCAGATCAGTCTGGTCCGGATCAGTCTGGACAATCAGCTTGATACAAAAACAGATTGATAAACTTGCTCTTCGATCTGTTGCTTGTAACTCTTGATTCTTTGATTTCTGGGCAAAGTGATCTACATGAAAGTTGTAGTCCGTTCTCTTAGCTTTCTACGGAATCAAGAATCTCTCGATTTCGAGTTTGTATGAGAGAGTTATGCTCGAAATACGAGGCAATGCTCCTGCTGTCTGTTTGCTGGATGCAGCAGCACATGGCGTGCTTTGCAGAAGCTGTTTGGCCATCTTAACCTCCGATTCAGTCTTTCACTTCCAAATATTACTTGTAGATCTTTGTCTTAGCTTTCCAACCCATACTGAATCGTTCCGTTCCAATAAGCGAGCTAAGCGTTATGCCCACCATACTGACAGGGACTTTGCTGTAACAGCTCGATCTTACAGGCGTCACATGGCGTGACTTGCAAAAGCTTTTTGGCAATCTTAACGTCCGATTCAGTCTTTGTCTTCCAAAGATTACTTGTAGATATTTGTCTTAGCTTTCCAACCCATACTGAATCGTTCCGTTCCGATAATTGAGCTGAGAGTTATGCCCACCAGACTGACAGTTGCTTGCTGAAACAGCTTGCTGTTTCTTCGCGATACAGCTCGATCTTGCAGACTCCTTGATAACATTTGAACTAGCCGATCAGTTGTGAAATATGACTTTTAGTATTTTGAGTTGGCTGTTCAATCTCTTTGGAAGCACGCCATTTCGATATCCGAGCTATGATATATGATCGAAACAATCCGCTCTGCCAGGATTTCAGACTTGGTCCAGCTTGATATTTTCAAGCTACTTCTTTATAATTCATCAAGCTTCTAAGTTATGATCTATGAACTGCACACTTGATGAAATATGTTAGCAACACAATAACAAGTTTTGTTAACATCAAAACCAAGATTATTCGGGTTTCCAAAACCCAACAATCTCCCCCTTTTTGATGATCACAAAACTTGAATAAAAATATGAACATTAAAGCATAATTGTTGCATAACAAGAAAAATCATATTTTTTTTTAAACAACATATTTCTCCCCCTTTTTGTGTGAATCAATAAGAAGACAAATAAATTTACTCCCCCTCAAGGATTGAGATTAAACTCTCCCCCTTAATTTTAAAATGTTTGAAAATTTGAGCAAGTGAGGGGCAAATGGGGTAGGCTAAAACAAATTTTAAAAAAAAATGCAATGCACATTAATTTGTGAACAAAAATAACCTCTTTTGATGATGCATGTAGCATACTTGGCAACAAATTTGAATTTCTTGACAAAACTCAACAATGTCCATTTCATCTTTCTGCGGTGACAGCACATGAGTCAACTTTGCAGAATAAACTGCTTTTCCTCGTGAATAATTAGGCTGCAAGACCTATACCGTTGCGATCCTCTATGAGTCTAGTTTGCAACGCAAAAAACGGTTCGTCATTTGGACATCCGAGCAAGAAGTTATGCCAATTCTCCCAAAATCGCTGCAAGCTGCCAGAAAACTAAAATGCTACGAAAATTGTTAGATAAAATCTCAAAATAAAAATTTTAAACTTAAAATGAGTTTAGAACATATCGAACGAAAATTTGAAGTTTTAAAATAGATTTTAAAATTATTTTCTGCAAAATGAATGCAATGAAATTGATTTTTATGCTAAAAATTTTCATACACCATATTTTGAAAAAATATGCTAAGAAAATATTTCATGCTCATGAGAAAATTTTGAAAATGATTTTAAAAGATATCCGCTAAAAAAATCGGTTCAAATGCTTTCCAAGAACAACCCGCTCTGATACCACTTGTTAGGATCGATTCCGGGGGTGGGTTGCTATTCCACACGCGAGTTCAACCAACTTGAGCTTCAATAGCTCGTGTTCTTGAAATAATTGCACCGAGAGATTATATCGAGTTCGGTTACAAAACCGAGCGGAAGACACTCGACATAACCCGCTCTAAAACCGATTAAACATTTTAAAGGCATTTTAAAGATATGCAAGAAAGTAAATAAACAAGCATTTGTTTATGGAAGTTCGAAGGTGGTGTGATCCTTCTACGTCTCCCCTTCTTCCACCTCATGGAAGGATTCAACTAGAAGACTTTGATTTATATAATCCCGTTGTACAAACCCGATCCAGTTGGGAATGCCCCATCCAACTAGAACTCCTAGCAACTCAACTATGTATGTTCTTTAATGTCTCACATACAAAGACCTCTCATCGGTTGTGATAAATCATCAACCGTTACAATGGTATTCACTCTTCTATTAAGCTCTCAAATACAATGAATAGAGTGAATACAAAGGCACAAATGATCTCTAACTAGATCTGATACAGCAAGGTAAGAGGTGCCAAAGGTTTGAGGAGTGCTCTTCATTTAGCATCTTTTGTCTTTTAAGTTCCTCAATTGAATCCCAAGTGGGTTTGCTTTGGAAGGCTTGGATTGATCTTCAATCAGCTGTTATTGAGCTTCCAAATCATGTATATATAGCCCAAAGTAATGATATATACGTTAGACACAAGAATATGCCCGTTGGAAAAGGTTCTGCACCATTCCCGAGCTTGCAACGGTCATATTCTGGTTTCTGGGCTATTTGTATTTCGGACCGGATTGGTCGGATCAGCTTGGGCAGATCAGTCTGTCCGGATCAGCATGGTAGATAAGTCTGGCAGATCAGCATGGGCAGATCAGTCTGGTCCAGATCAGCAAGGGCAGATCAGTCTGGTCCGGATCAGTCTGGACAATCAGCTTGATACAAAAACAGATTGATAAACTTGCTCTTTGATATGTTGCTTGTAACTCTTGATTCTTTGATTTCTGGGCAAAGTGATCTACATGAAAGTTGTAGACCTTTCTCTTAGCTTTCCACGGAATCAAGAATCGCTCGATTTCGAGTTTGTATGAGAGAGGTATGCTCAAAATACAAGGCGATGCTCCTGCTGTCTGTTTGCTGGATGTAGCAGCACATGGCGTGACTTGCAGAAGCTTTTTGGCCATCCTAAGTCCGATTCAGTCTTTTGCTTACAAAGATGACTTGTAGATCTTTGTCTTATCTTTCCAACCCATACTGACTCGTTCCGTTCCGATAAGCGAGCTAAGAGTTATGTCTACCAGACTGACAGGGACTTTGCTGTAACAGCTCAATCTTACAGGCGTCACATGGCGTGACTTGCAAAAGCTTTTTGGCAATCTTAACGTCCGATTCAGTCTTTGTCTTCCAAATATGACTTGTAGATCTTTGTCTTAGTTTTCCAACCCATACTGAATCGTTCCGTTCCGATAAGCGAGCTGAGAGTTATGCCCACCAGACTGACAGTTGCTTGCTGAAACAGCTTGCTGTTTCTTCGCGGTACAGCTCGATCTTGCAGGCGTCTTTTCTCCTTGATAACATTTGAACTAGCCGATCTGTTGTGAAGTATGACTTTAGTATTTTGAGTTGGCTGTTCAATCTCTTTGGAAGCACGCCATTTCGATATCCGAGCTATGAGATATGATCGAAACAATCCGCTCTGCCAGGATTTCAGACTTGGTCCAGCTTGATATTTTCAAGCTACTTCTTTATAATTCATCAAGCTTCTAAGTTATGATCTATGAACTGCACACTTGATGAAATATGTTAGCAACACAATAACAAGTTTTGTTAACATCAAAACCAAGATTATTCGGGTTTCCAAAACCCAACAGACCGGTATATGTAAAACACAACAATAATTCATTTAGATGAATTTCCCCCAAAAAATCTGATAATTAGTTGAAAATTCAAAACTCGACCATTTAACTGTTTGACTAAAACTGAACATACCAGTGTATTTAGAATTCAGCCACAGTCAATAATACACAATTTTTAACTATCAATATATAAATTGGCTAAATAAAAACTAACACCAAAATACGAAATATTAATGTCAGACTGTAGCTCTTACCTCGCTGATTCCGAATATGTAATTTCTTTTACTAAAGCTCGACCATATCAGACATAAGAATTTTATTTTGAAATGAAAACCATCTCAAACCTTCATCCCTCTCGCTCGCTGTCATGTTCTCAGAATGAATATCAAGATTCATTTTTATATTATATGATATAGTATATTATTTATTAGTTTATATTATATCGATACGTATTACGATGCAGATAAATACGTTTCTTGTAGCTGCCTTTTACCTTATCTAACTACGTTTTTAGCTAATCTCGCCAACATGAAAGTTGTTGCTCTTTCTTTTATCTTCACATGGCCTATTAAATCGCAAAATTTCGACATCATAATAAAAAGTTATGACCAAAATTTTAAATCATATGAGAATAAATAATTTATTCAGGGTACATTGTCCATCTACTATTCCATTGGATCCATGCTTCTGTCATAATTATCAATTATAAATTTTATGGATTTTTCAGGCATCACAGATATGGCCCGTGAACAGGCTGAGGTAGGCTCGAGCTATTATGATTTGAGAGCGATTCGATTGATTCAGATATACCAGTGGATGTGTGATCGACCTGATATCGACATGACATGCATTGTCATGTCATGTTTATAACGTTGCATATTATCGTATAATGATAGTCAGAGATCACCTTGAGCTTATTATTCAATTATAATCTATCTTAAGGCACCATGAAGACGGTTATCGTCATGTTTATACATCATGATAGAGGATACTCTACCTCTAGGATTAGCTACGAGCTAACTGTTTAATATAATATGGATAAAAAAGAAGAAATCTTTGTGATACCGTGAGATATGTTGTTCAATATTTATTATAGCGAGCAAGCGGACACAATTCAAGCTGGGGATGATGATTGTGAAGACAGTCGAGGGAGAATTTTTGAATCTACTTAAGGCGGCAAAAAGAAAAAATGCAGGAAGAGTTATTTTTAATCAAAATAACCGAACTTTTAGATTGGAAAGAAAGCTAGATGCCTTGATATGATGGAACCAAAATTTAAGCAATATCCAATTTTTGATGTGATGGCAAGGGAGATTTTAGCTGTCCAAGTATCCTCAGTCGAATCAGAATCAACATATTTTTTTTGCTTGTGGATGAATAATTGGAGATCATCGAATAAATCTTAGCACATATTTTTTTATGACTCAACACATCTCAAAGATTAGTTAATAAAAAAACAAAGAACAAGGTACCGCGTAGGAATGGCAACGGGTCGGGTATGGGACGGGTTTGGCCAATCCCAGGACCTGCCCCGCTACACATAAAACCCGACCCCTGTAGGGTCCTCCTACCTTAACGTCATATTATACACGTATTATGGACTAAACATGCATTCATAACCTCTTAAGGGTTCCGGTTGAAACTTTGAGCTAATAAGATTACGGCCAAAAATGAAATTTCAACCTTAATTAATTACATCCTCAATACGAATGTTAAAGCGATAGAATTATACTACTACTAGAGTAGAGACTATCCAGAAATCCTGAATCCTAACATCTTTCATGCTCCTCATAGCTCACTGCCTCAACCCGGCCCTTAGTCCTTTAGTCCAAAGTGTACCTACAGGAACAACCCATCATGAGCATGTATATCGTTACTTAACATCATAAGGCAATGGCATATAAATAAATGCATGAAAAAAATTGGTAACGTATACTTCCTGGTTAATTGCATTAACCCTCTTTAGTTGTCCCTGTTTCATAGCCATGCATATAATCATTAATTCTTGAGTGAATGATTAAAATCGACGTCTTATAAATATCGTCGTCTTACAGCATCATCATCATATAAGCATTATCATCTTATAACTTCATCATCTTATAACGTCATCATCTTATAACATCATCATCATTTAAGCATCATAACAAGATACAACAGTAAATGTACGAAGTCTTGGTTAAGTAATTTACTGGTTATTCGTTAACTTCTTCTTGTTAACCCTGATTTACCTTCATGCATATGGGCATCTTACCCCGTGGTATCTTACCACACAATAACATCGTATGGCCTCTTACCATATGGGCATCTTACCCCGTGGCATCTTACCACACAATAACATTGTATGGCATCTTACCATATGGGCATCTTAACCCGTGGCATCTTACCACATAATAACATCGTATGGCATCTTACCATATGGGCATCTTACCCCGTGGCATCTTACCACATAATAACATCGTATGACATCTTACTATATGAGCATCTTACCCCGTGGCGTCTTACCACATTATAACATTGTATGGCATCTTACCCTTTTATAAAACATCGTATAACATTGTTATAAACTTACTTATCGCAATCATCATCGTAAACATCATCATCGTAAACTTACTTATCATCGTAAGCATCATCATCATAAACATCATCGTAAACATCATCATCATAAACATCATCGTAAACATCATCATCATAAACATCATCGTAAGCATCATCATCATAAACATCGTCATCATAATCATCATCGTAAGCATCATCATCATAAACATCATCGTAAGCATCATCATCATAAACATCGTCATCATAATCATCATCGTAAGCATCATCATCATAAACATCATCGGAAGCATCATCATCATAAACATCATCGTAAACATCATCATCATAAACATCATCGTAAGCATCATCATCATATACTTATGCAATCAATACATAGTCATAGTTAGGAGGGTGTTACCGTCCGATGCCCGTACGCTTCTTACGTACCTTAATTCCAAAAATGGAGAAGTTGTAGGACTTTATCTCCTTGAAGTTGTGGGTACCTGGGATGGTTCTACATAACCATACAAATCGATATTAGAAGCTAAATATAGTCCAATATCCAAAAAATCCCACAAAAATATCAAAAATCCACATTTTCCCATTTTTGAACAGTGGCGATCGATCGCTCAAAACATGGCGATCGATCGCCAGATTTTTCACATAGCGGCGATCGATCGCTTAAAATGAGGTGATCGATCGCCTTGATGTTCATTTCGCCACTGGACGTTGGCGATCGATCGCGCCATTTGAGGCGATCGATCGCCTATCCTCATCTTCGCGTACTGCCTCTCGGCGATCGATCGCTGCTTTTGTAGCGATCGATCGCCACTTACAGTGGCCGCGATTTCTCCATTTTCATGTGCATTTTTCGAGCTCATCCTCATACCATTCAAACCCAAACTTTCCAATCACACTAACATCATCATAACTTGTTAAAACCCACATAAAACACATCAAAAATCATACCCCAACAACATACAACACATACCCCAAACAAACCCACATAAATCACTTCAAAATCATCCCATTTCAAATCCAAACTTCATAAAAACTTTATGAAGGGTTCCATACCTCTTGAAGACTCCAAATCTTAACAAAGATCACACAAACACAAGTTTTGTGGAGTTTCCTCCTTCCTCCTTTGAGGGATTTCGAAAATGGGGTGAGGTTAGGCTTTGGGAGAGAATTGGGGGTTTTTGAGTGGTGGGGAAGAAGTTAAGGGAAAATGGGATAAAAGGGGAATATAGTGGGGTTATTAAAATTGTACCCCAAATTAACATGATGTATAAAATACCCCAACATGGTATTTTAAAAGCATTTACAAAGATGCATTAAACTTCCACTAAATCATGTTTTCCTCATAATTCCCAATCAATACAATTAAATCATGTTAACCCCATTTCCTATCATGCATAACATGCACCTTGAAATGTAACCCCCTGGGTCATGCCTATCATGTGACTAAGCATTTCATCGTGATAATTAATTTCAACACGTAAATCAATTATCCACATAATTAATCACATAAACATAATTAATGCCTTAATTGCAATTAATCATTTCGGGGACATCACATTACTCCCCTACTTATAAGATTTCGTCCTCGAAATCGCATGCACTTACCCCAAAAGAAACTAAACATAAATCACATACCAGAGAATAGTTCCGGGTAGTGCTGTATCATATGCCGCTCCGTCTCCCACGTAGCCTCCTCGACACCCCGACGATCCCACTGAACTTTGACCATCGGTATAACTTTACTTCGTAATTTGCGATCTTCACGATCCAGAATTCTGACTGGTCGTTCAACGTTGGATACATCTGAGTCTAACTGCACTTCAGTAGGCTGTAAAACATGAGACGGATCTGGCTCATACTTCCGTAGCATAGAAATATGGAAAACATCATGAATTCCAGATAAAGACGGCGGTAGAGCCAATCGGTAAGCCAAAGTGCCGATACGCTGTAACACCTCGTACGGTCCAACATACCTCGGGGATAACTTCCCCCGCATACCAAAACGAACAACACCCCTGAAGGGTGAGATTTTCAAGAAGACCTTGTCTCCTACTTGAAATTCTAGCGGCCGTCGCCGCTTATTTGCATAGGCTGCTTGCCTATCTTGGGCCGCTTTCATCTTTAAGCGTATCATCTTAATCTTTTCCTCCATGTCCTTAATCATATCCGGTCCTCCGGCCGCTTTACTCGTCAAGTCCTCCCAATACAGTGGTGACCTACATCGTCGTCCGTACAGAGCTTCAAAAGGGGCCATTTGAATGCTCGCCTGATAGCTGTTATTGTATGAGAACTCTACCAGTGGTATAGATTCTTGCCACGGAGTATCAAACTCCAAAACACATGCCCTCAGCATATCTTCGAGCGTCTGTATAGTACGCTCCGTTTGGCCATCTGTCTGAGGGTGATAAGCTGTACTTAGTCTCACCTCGGTGCCCAAAGCTGTCTGGAGGCCCTCCCAGAAATGAGAAGTAAACCTTTGGTCTCTGTCAGACACGATCGAGACTGGAATCCCATGCAACCTCACTACATCCCGTACATATAATTGGGCCATCTTTAGATACGTGAAAGTCATACTGTAAGGGATGAAATGAGCCACTTTCGTCAGCCTATCCACGATCACCCAGATCGCATCAAATCCAGAGGCCGACCTTGGCAAGTGGGTCACGAAGTCCATAGATATATGCTCCCACTTCCACTTAGGTACCTCCAAGCTCTTCAGCTCGCCGCCAGGCCTCTGCCTTTCCGCCTTTACTTGTTGGCAGATTAAACATCTCTTAACATAACTGATCACATCATGTTTCATGCGTCTCCACCAGAATTGACCACTCAGGTCCTTATACATCTTTCTTCCTCCGGGGTGGATACTGAATCGGCTGCTATGAGCCCGTTCTAAAATTCCTTTACGTAACTCTGGTGTATCTGGGACTACCCATCGGTGGCCCAATCTCAATGAATCATCTTCTGCCACTCTGAACTTTGATGGCCGTCCTTGAAGTACTATAGATGACCATCCTTGAACCTCATCATCCGACCTCTGGGCTTTCCTGATAGCCTCAAATACGTCTGGCTCGGCCAATAAGGTCGACACTCGCACCGGCGATGTGTCCACATCAATATCATAGCCCGGATAGCAATAAGAAGTCATCATCGCTGATAAACACATAGTGTCCTCAGCAGTACTTTTCACTTCCGACTTAAGGTGCCTGCTATTCAGTTGCTTTACCCGGATGGTACTCAATCTTACAGTCAAAATCCTTGAGTAAGTCCATTCATCTTCTTTGTCGCATATTCAACTCAGCCTGTGTGAACAAAACTTCAGGCTCTTATGGTCCGTGTAGATGGTAAACGACGTACCATCCAAGTAATGCCTCCAAATTCCAAGGCAAACGTAATGGCTGCCAGCTCCAATTCGTGGACTGGGTACTTAGCCTCATGTGGTTTCAACCGCCTCGATGCATAAGCCAGCACAAGCTTATCTCGCATCAACACATAGTCCAAACCTTGAAGTGATGTATTCGTGTACAAGGCAACCTCTTATCTTCAGAAGGAATCACCAACCCTGGCACTGTCGTTAGACGACGCTTCAATCCTTGGAAGCTTTTCTCACAAGCTTCGGACCAAAAGAATGGGACTCCTTCCTGAGTCAACCGTGCCAGCGGCTTAGCGATCTTGATATAACATGATCCAAGAATACTACACTGCTCGCCAGAACTCGTACTTACTGAGCTTTGCATACAACTGATGATCCCTAAGGATCTGGAGTACTGTTCTCAAGTGCTTTACATGTTCCTCTTCAGTTTCCGTAGTGCCCACATAAGGTCCTGGAAGCTGTCTTCTGTACATCATCCTCTCAAACTCGAATCTGATGATCCCCGATCTCAGATCGATCTTACTGTAGAGCCTCGTACTCTGCAGCTGATCAAACAAATCGTCGATCCCCGGAAGCGGATACTTATTCTTCACTATGGTTTTGTTCAGTTGTCTGAAATCGGTGCACAACCGCAACGAACTGTCTTTCTTTTCGACAAATAGGACTGGTGCATCCCAAGGCGATATGCTAGGGTGTATATAGTCCTTGCCAAGGAGCTCTTGCAACTGAACCTTTAATTCCCTTAACTCCACTGGTGCCATCCTATACGGGCACGAGAAATTGTAGGCGTCCCTGGTAGTAACTTAATCCCAAACTCGACCTCTCTCGTCGGTGGGAATCCGGGAATCTCTTCCGGAAATGCATCAGGAAACACCGCCACTACGGGCACATCCTCAACCTTTAACTCTTTCCTCTTTCAGTAATAACCACAGTATAGTTGAAATATCCTTTGTGGTCTCGTTCCAATAACTGTGCCATCTTGACAACAGATATTAACGGAATCCTTGAACGGAAATCATCCCATAGAATGTCCATCGGACTCCCATATCAGACCTGAATCGGACAGTCCTTATCTGCAGTCCACAACTGCCTGATACCTGTTCAGAACATCAATGCCTACAAACTGACATCCCCAGAACCATCAAGTCTGTCCTCAGTTCGTTATCCTCAAAATAAATGAGGCCGTCTTAACCAATCTGATCAGTTATCAAAATTCTTCCAGCGGGGGTCGAGACTACAAGAGGCGTGGGCGACGGAGAAGTGCATATAACATCGTATCACTTACTTCTGCATTTGCTGCTATGCTGCAACACAAGGGTTAACAACGATACCCAAAAGCAGTTCATATAATACATCGTTAGAGAAACAAAACATGTTAGTACAACATCATATCCTTCATATGCAACATATGCATAAAACATGTTAAAGTAAGCACCTAGCCAACTTATTGCTAAGGCTACCCTTCACTCGTTCCCGGGTTATCTAACCACTGCTCTGATACCACTAATGTAGGGTCCTCCTACCTTAACGTCATATTATACACGTATTATGGACTAAACATGCATTCATAACCTCTTAAGGGTTCCGGTTTGAAAATTTGAGCTAATAAGATTACGGCCAAAAATGAAATTTCAACCTTAATTAATTACATCCTCAATACGAATGTTAAAGCGATAGAATTATACTACTACTAGAGTAGAGACTATCCAGAAATCCTGAATCCTAACATCTTTCATGCTCCTCATAGCTCACTGCCTCAACCCGGCCCTTAGTCCTTTAGTCCAAAGTGTACCTACAGGAACAACCCATCATGAGCATGTATATCGTTACTTAACATCATAAGGCAATGACATATAAATAAATGCATGAAAATAATTGGTAACGTATACTTCCTGGTTAATTGCATTAACCCTCTTTGGTTGTCCCTGTTTCATAGCCATGCATATAATCATTAATTCTTGAGTGAATGATTAAAATCGACGTCTTATAAATATCGTCGTCTTACAGCATCATCATCATATAAGCATTATCATCTTATAACTTCATCATCTTATAACGTCATCATCTTATAACATCATTATCATTTAAGCATCATAACAAGATACAACAGTAAATGTACGAAGTCTTGGTTAAGTAATTTACTGGTTATTCGTTAACTTCTTCTTGTTAACCCTGATTTACCTTCATGCATATGGGCATCTTACCCCGTGGTATCTTACCACACAATAACATCATATGGCCTCTTACCATATGGGCATCTTACCCCGTGGCATCTTACCACACAATAACATTGTATGTCATCTTACCATATGGGCATCTTACCCCGTGGCATCTTACCACATAATAACATCGTATGGCATCTTACCATATGGGCATCTTACCCCGTGGCATCTTACCACATAATAACATCGTATGACATCTTACTATATGAGCATCTTACCCCGTGGCGTCTTACCACATTATAACATTGTATGGCATCTTACCATATGGGCATCTTACCCTTTTATAAAACATCGTATAACATTGTTATAAACTTACTTATCGCAATCATCATCGTAAACATCATCATCGTAAACTTACTTATCATCGTAAGCATCATCATCATAAACATCATCGTAAACATCATCATCATAAACATCATCGTAAACATCATCATCATAAACATCATCGTAAGCATCATCATCATAAACATCGTCATCATAATCATCATCGTAAGCATCATCATCATAAACATCATCGTAAGCATCATCATCATAAACATCGTCATCATAATCATCATCGTAAGCATCATCATCATAAACATCATCGTAAGCATCATCATCATAAACATCATCGTAAACATCATCATCATAAACATCATCGTAAGCATCATCATCATATACTTATGCAATCAATACATAGTCATAGTTAGGAGGGTGTTACCGTCCGATGCCCGTACGCTTCTTACGTACCTTAATTCCAAAAATGGAGAAGTTGTAGGACTTTATCTCCTTGAAGTTGTGGGTACCTGGGATGGTTCTACATAACCATACAAATCGATATTAGAAGCTAAATATAGTCCAATATCCAAAAAATCCCACAAAAATATCAAAAATCCACATTTTCCCATTTTTGAACAGTGGCGATCGATCGCTCAAAACATGGCGATCGATCGCCAGATTTTTCACATAGCGGCGATCGATCGCTTAAAATGAGGCGATCGATCGCCTTGATGTTCATTTCGCCACTGGACGTTGGCGATCGATCGCGCCATTTGAGGCGATCGATCGCCTATCCTCATCTTCGCGTACTGCCTCTCGGCGATCGATCGCTGCTTTTGTAGCGATCGATCGCCACTTACAGTGGCCGCGATTTCTCCATTTTCATGTGCATTTTTCGAGCTCATCCTCATACCATTCAAACCCAAACTTTCCAATCACACTAACATCATCATAACTTGTTAAAACCCACATAAAACACTTCAAAAATCATACCCCAACAACATACAACACATACCCCAAACAAACCCACATAAATCACTTCAAAATCATCCCATTTCAAATCCAAACTTCATAAAAACTTTAGGAAGGGTTCCATACCTCTTGAAGACTCCAAATCTTAACAAAGATCACACAAACACAAGTTTTGTGGAGTTTCCTCCTTCCTCCTTTGAGGGATTTCGAAAATGGGGTGAGGTTAGGGCTTTGGGAGAGAATTGGGGGTTTTTGAGTGGTGGGGAAGAAGTTAAGGGAAAATGGGATAAAAGGGGAATATAGTGGGGTTATTAAAATTGTACCCCAAATTAACATGATGTATAAAATACCCCAACATGGTATTTTAAAAGCATTTACAAAGATGCATTAAACTTCCACTAAATCATGTTTTCCTCATAATTCCCAATCAATACAATTAAATCATGTTAACCCCATTTCCTATCATGCATAACATGCACCTTGAAATGTAACCCCCCGGGTCATGCCTATCATGTGACTAAGCATTTCATCGTGATAATTAATTTCAACACGTAAATCAATTATCCACATAATTAATCACATAAACATAATTAATGCCTTAATTGCAATTAATCATTTCGGGGACATCACAGCCCCGCCCGCCCCACCCCGCTTAGACCCGCGAACCCGGCGGGTTTACCCGCCCCGCCCCGGTTCTAGTTTTTTTATATATTTTATTTTTTTAAAAAAAAATTAGCTAGAAATCAATTTTGAAACACAAAAGTTGAGTTTTGTGATTAAATTCCATGTTTTCTCTAGTAAATATTTATAATAAACATTGTAAAACTATCTTTAAACTACTAAATATTTATTAATTTGCTCTTATTTCCTTCAAAATGTCCAACTTCTTTAACATGAACACGTGAATTTTGATATAAAATTAAATAATGTCACTTTATTGTTCAATTAAAGAAGTAAACTGTATAATCAATATCATATTTTTTTTAAAAAAATAAAAAATTTATTGCGGGGCGGGTACGGGGCGGGTTCAGCCAATCCCAGGGCCCGCCCCACCCCGCTTCCAAACCCGGTTGAAGCGGGTACAGACCCGCCCCGGCGGGGAGGGTTCAATGCGAGTCCGGGTTTGGACTCGTCCCATTACCATCCCTAGTACCGCGGATGGGTTTCAAGATCATATTTCCGAAGAGGAAGAATAAATCTATTAGTCAATTCTGATTACTTATGAGCAATGATATTTGTAATTTTTCTAAAGAATTTTTGTGTAATTTATTCGATTATTATCACTTGTATTTCTAATTTTGATAAATAATATTTTAACTTTTAGTACCTTGTTTGATAAAGAAATTCTTAAGGCAGACAATAGTTGAAACAATTATGACATATCTTTTACAATCTAATCCCGATCCGATTTATTTTGGTTCCGATTTCGGATTTGGTTAAAACCCAACCTAGTAAATCCATTATGGTATCCTAGATGATCGATCCTTTCAATTACCCAATAATACGGAATTAGTTTAATCTGATTCTTGTTGGGGAATATATGAAAGCAAGCTCATTATTTCTGGTTGACGACATGCATATATACTGTTGTTGATAATCAAGTCACGTGTGATTCTGATATCAACAATATATTGACCGTAAAATATAATTGAATATTTTTTTAAGAAAATGGAGGTTAAAATATTTCAACCTTGCAATATATTTCTACATAATTTTTTCACACAACTCTATATTTTTTTGTATACACCAATTTCAAAAACTAGCAAACCAATCTCTCTTTTTTTTTTTTTTTGAGGATAACCAATCTTTAAATTTACTATGCACGACACACTCAATTTTTCTATCCTCACCCATTACCATCTTAATATAATTCGTACACAATTATAAATTTTCTTTCAAGTACTCCCATGCACACGTTGCTTGCATATACAATATTTTCTTATAAACTGAAGTGGTAATTATAAATTCATTTTTTTATTTTTGTTTTTGGAAGGTAATAAACTTTTTTCAAATTGATTTTGTAGTTTATTACCATTACTTATATTTTTTTGATGTTATTGTGGTTATCCAAATTAGCAGTCTTGCAGCCATCTATCACATCGGCCATCATTGTTATTTGACAACATATGTAGAGGTATTATGATCAGTTCACTTTAAGCCATTCACTAACACTCCATGATGCCCTAAATTATTTATATTTAATTGTTTGATTTAGTAGGTAAATTATGAATTAGTTACGGAGTTAAATTATTTGGAATCGTAATTTGGTCCGGAGCAGAATAAATAAATATGAGTTGTGATTGTTATATAAATTAATTAAGAGGGCTACTTGTGCAAATAACAAAACTTATGTTATTTCAAATAAAATAATAAAAATTGGGAGAAGATGTTAATTATATGGATGAAATGAATTAAAGGGTGGCTTTTCTCTCTTTTCCCATTTCCTTCTCACCGTCCAAGAACAAACCCATTTCCCTCCTCTCTTGTGCTCGATGTGAAGAACTCTGCGACTTCAGAAAAAGTTCAGCAACAATTCCACTAAGGTTTGTATGTATAATCATACATTGTTCAATAGTTATTCTTTTCCTTGAATAATATTGTGTGGGTTCGATTTTTTTTTTTTGCTACAGTTTAGGGATTGTGGTTGTCGATTTCTGGTATGTTGTTGTGCAAAAATCTTATTCATTGTTTAATCAAGTTTTTTTTCATGAATTGGGTTGTGTTTTTGTTGCTGGTTGGTTATTAGTTAGATTGTGCTACAAACCCCCACATTTCGTTCTTTTCCCCCCTGCTACTATAGAGTTGAACCGCAGCTTCATCTTGGAATTTTTGTGCGTTTGGATTTATGTATTATATCAATGTTCTGGTTAATTTCCCTTCTATTTTACACGTTGGGTTCAGTGGTGAGTGTTGTTCCATGCCATGGATTTTTCATGTACAGCTTCTTTGATTCTCCCTTGCTGTTCATAAAAATTCCAGCCTTGTTTCTCGCTGTCTTGTTGTTACTGTAAATTGCTAGCTTGGTTCTTCATAATGTATTATTTCAGCTGACTCTTGGCAGTTGAGCATTACCTAATGATGGTATAAACTGCTTTGCTGATTCCTTGTTGTCAGTAAAGTTTTATAAAACTTTGTTGTTATTTCTTGTGTCATACCATGTACCTTGCTTCATGGAATGATCATATTTCTTTCCAACCATAGTTGAAGTATATTCTAAAATGATGACATGATAAAGTAGTATGGATTTTATTGTCTTAAAGTGATAGAATCTACTCATTGAAAGATAGAGTAATTAAATGATTCTAAATGGTGGAGAATGTTTTAAATAAGTTGTTAGAATGAGATGCATGATAGACATGAGGAAGTAGTATGGATTTTATTGATTTATGGTGATAGAATCTACTCGTTGAAAGATTTAGTATTTAAATGATATTAATTGTATTGACAATGAGCTATTATTGAATTGATATTCGATATAGATACTCCACGAGCCTTCGGACGTTAAGGGTAGCTTGCTCATGTTGTCGACTTTAAGGTACGTAGTGACATACGAGCAGATATGATGTCAAGTAATTAATTATATACTTATGATTACGTGCCTTGTCCACTATAAAGTGCAAGGTAAATTGTGGAATATTGAGTTGAGTAATGTTGGTAGTTATGGAAATGAAGTGAATGAATACTTGAATAGACTTGGATGCCTATGCCATGATGAGTATGAGAATCATCTTGGATGATGGGCATATTGACCTTGAAATGGTATTGGTGAGGAATGAGTACATGATTTTGTATTGTTGGGTTATCGATGTATCTCAACAATGAATATTGTGTTATAATTATTGCTAATGATTTAGTAACTTGTGAAATTATGAAATTGTGGAATTCTGATACAGGAACAGTTGGGAAGATCTCTTACTATTTCAGGAACCAACATGAAGTATTTCCTTATGATACCATATCATTTATTTTGTGAATCATTAATTGCGTATTTGATATCTACATGTTTATCATGTTGGTATGCTCACCATGTGTGGGTTGTTTCTGTTGAAACAGGTGGAACAAGTATTACATTGTTCGAGAGGAGTAAGCTTGAGTCTCGCTGGATAGTATTGCTTTCAGAAGTGTTGTGAGAGAATAAGTTGTTGGCATATGTTATTTATGCATTTAATTTCACATTCATATATTCATTACTCATTTGTGAGAATTCTGATGCCTGTTATATGATTTGTATGCATGTCTCAAAGTTCTCCTTTCATTTAAGTGTTATAGATGTATGATATTTTGAGGAGAATGCGATTGATGATTTATTGGGGGAATTGATTTTGATGTGGATTATTGATTGATGATTTATTATTGGGGTTTTTTATTGTTGACTTGGAGATATTGTTTTGCTCCTTTGACATTTTTTTTGGGAGTCTAATTTAAGGGGAGACTATCCCACATAGTAATTATGTAGCTTGTAGTGATACTTTTAACAAATGAAAATTTATATGCACGTATGACATCATAATTGTATTATCCACAAGATTACACGTTGGGGCCTCACACACTCTCACACAATATATATAGTACAGATAACACGAATGAAGACAGTTTCTTCTCAATTTTTTGGCATGCGTGTGGGTGCTTGAAACAGTTAATTATAGTTGTAGCAATTTCGCAATGTTTTTAAGTCTGAACACTTGGGACCTTGAACTATAGAAATCGAATGTGCAAAGGTCTCTGGAAAGCCAGGAGATAGCTTCGGAACAACTGTCGTGTTCAATCTGATGAGAGAATGCCAGTGTCTTTCTGCACGGATGAAATCACATTACAAACACTGGCAACCCTGTCATGTAAATTGCTTTCAAGCAATTACCACAACCAATTGTGCATTGCAAGATGATGCCTCGTCTTTGGTGTATGGTTTGTTGGCAGGCCCAGGCCAACTTCTGGGCTTGAAGACAGATCAACACTTTTATGAGTCAGTGCGTCCCGTGTGCCACCCTGATAAAAATCATTAATCAGCAAGTATAAACATTATCTGCAAAAGGTAAGCCATTGGTCATCATAGACAAACTTATATAGGTTTCTTGGATTAACTTGAGCTAATGCAACGTCATGTCCACCAAGATGGAAGGTTTAAAGCAATAGAAGACTATCAATCAGACCAATTCAATAGAAACTACGTTGCACCATGCCCACATTTTAATCTTTTCAACTGCACAGATCTGGAAGCATCATCAAGACTGAACCAGCATTTAGCAATCTTACTCAAAGATGAAAACTAATGTTTTTAACAGAGTCAGGTCCTAGGAGGCTAAACCACGGAGTAAGACATAAGATAATAACCAAGTCTCCTGCAATCACATTCAATAGTTCCTTCAGCTTGCATAATTTGCATTTCGAGGGAAAAAAGTTGAAATAAATATTTTAATTAAGTATAAAGATGGGAGGATTTGTAGTCCAAACTATAGTCAACACACAATCTGAGACGATAGGTTAAAAATCAAAATTCACTAGAGTAAATAATATCCATGTACTGAATTATCAAATAATTAGAAACTTCATTTTTTAATTCATCAATCCGAACATCTTATCCATTTCTTGTAGAATCCATCATCACATAGGTGTGATAAACACATAACTGAGACACGATCACGACTAAGGGTGTATTTGGTTTTATATTGGTTTGATTTCGTGTTATTGTTACTTCAGAATGTTGTGAAGTAGTCAACAATTGTAGCTGTTCATTTTCATCTGCCATCCACTTTCATGTATATATAAGGTGAAAGAGTACCTTCAGTTTATAGCATAAAAACTTAAAAAAATATTTAAATTATTGTAAATTATTATTGAATATTAAGTACAGCATTTGCGTCAAAATATATTTTTAACCTGTACAATTTAAATATTTTGGATAACCGTATTTTGAAGAGGTTTGACAAAAAAATTACAATCACCTGAATCCAAAAGCTCCCTGTATGTTTGCCCATCGACAAGGTGCTTCTCTTGCAACTTCTCCAACAATCTCATAGCATCCCCGACACTCTTCTGCCGAAACATTTCATCAAGCACTGTTTGATATGTGATAAAGTCAGGCAACCGTTGATTTTCAGCCATCTCCCACAAGAACTCCACAGCTCCATCAATCTCCCCTTCAAGAGCCAAAGAGTTCACAAGGGAGTTATATGATTTACTACTAGCAACAAAGCCACTTTTCTTCATTTTATCACAAAGCTCTCTTGCATTAGCTGTCCGTCCTTGGGCGCACAACCCATGGATCAAATAGTCATACGAAAATGAGTTGGGCTGACAATCGTACACCACATCCATCTGATGGAAAATCCTAAGAGCATCATTTACATGAAGTGACAGCACATATCCTTTGATCATACAATTCAAACAAAAGATATCGGGCTCGACTCCATCATCAACCATTTTCTTGAACAAGGATCTAATAGTTTCCATGTACAAGTGATTAACATATGAATTCTTTCCCCTACTCAAAAGGGCAGCAAACAATATATTATATGTTCTAACTGATGGCCTACAGTTCAATTTATGACTGTTGTGCATATGATTATATATATTAACGGCTCTAACAAGTTTTCTAGCTTCAGTAAAATAATAGATCATAGTATTGTAAAGAGCCTCAGAACCAATAGAAGGCACAGAAAGCACCTGGTTAACAACATCATCCATTTCCTCATACCATTTTGCGGCACCTAGTTTCTTGATTGTGACATGATAAGTACACACATTGTGCCTAAACCTGTGCTGGTGAGATGCCCAATTGAAAAGCTCCAAACACACTAAAGGGTCATCTTGTATCACCATAACATCATGTAGCTCTTCAGGGGTGAATCTGGTTGGAAGTTGGGATATGGCTCGTTGAAAAATGGCTTCATTCAGAACAGGCTTTGAAACAGCTTTGGCCCTTTTGTTGATTCTTCTTCTCAACGATCTTGATATGGGTCCTCTGTATGATCTTGTAGAATAGTAACAAGGCCTCAGATTGATGCTTATAATTGGTCTTATAGAATGTGAATCGTGAAACCACACTGGATCTGTTAAGAAATGGGAAAGAGAGTCTAAATCTAACTGTATCTGGGCTGTGATCAAGTGGAGAAAACTATGAATTGGGATCTTATTGGCATGAATGTTTTTGAGATGATTTCTTGGTAATGCAAACATACTCAAAAGTCAAAACGTGAAGATATTTTCGGCACTATTGAATTGGGGTTTGTAGTATGCTGCAGATGGAGCTGATGATTTGCAGGTTGATGTGATTTGTCATATTTACTTTTGGGTACTATAACCTTTCGTCAATTGCAAGTACAGCCCACACAAAATATAGCAACTATCTTGCATGTAAACAGATACGAAGTTAAGGACAAAACGCCTTATGCACACGGGATACGTGATATGACACTTCTCAACCTGCAACAATGAAACATTGTACTTTTAGAAACGTCACATAATCTACTCTTTGATGCTCCTTGAAGTACTACAATTCAAAAAATTAAGCGGATCCAGAACACCAACTGTTGCTTGATACTAACTGTTATCAAATCATTTGACCAGTCAAATATATAATGCAACAGAAAAGGAGATACAGATACCTATCGAACCATCCTCCTGTTAGCATAAATGCCCAGCAAGCCAAATATTGGCCCGATGGGCTTTATGGACCCTAGCCCAATTAGCTGACATACAACTATAAATATAACATTCATTCTCTAGGGTTATGAAGAGGGACTCTCAATCATTCCAATCAATTCACTTCTCGTAGAAAAGCGACATCACACTAGCACTGATGCATGCTTGTAGATCTGGTCAGGTTGGTTGGACTCAAGCGTGACCGCTATCAGATTCACATCGGTGAACGGTAATTCCTTTTCGTGCATTATAATTGATGATATCTGCACATGTTTCAATATATGAATCAAGCGCAATCTATCCGTCTCCGGGTTAGATCTAATTGTGTTTTATTCCGCTGCGTTTGGATCTGGCGCCAGGGTACGGAAGAGTCAGGTTGCGCTTTGATTGATATATTCAATAATTAATTTTTATTAGATCGTTTGCAATAGTATTTAAGTTTTCAGAAATTTTGGAATCCAGAAAATTATAGAAAATAGATTAAAAAGGTTTTAATCGACCCAAAACCCATCGCTGGGAAACCAGAAAGTCATCACCGACCATGGAGGCGGCGAGAGGCTGCGGAGAAACTGATCTCCGCCGACGTGTACCGCATCATGCTGAAATCGGATCGCGAAGTGCTTGGATCTATGTTGCACAGATACGGATACGAGGATACGCAGATACGAGTACGATTGCACGGGATTCTCAAAATTTGTAGGATACGATACGTCTGGATACGGCAAATTTTATTTATTTATTTATATATATATAAATATATAATTACTAATATTTATAAGAAATCAAGTTTCAAGCATATAATCAACATTAAAAACATTAGAAATCAGAATAAAGTTGCAAACTCACCAAATTCACGACAAATGATAGAATATTAATCCAGGGCATCTAAAATTTCAAGCATATAATCGACATTAAACACATTAAAGTGGTTAGGAAATAGGGATCAAGTTAAATAATTTAATTTTAATTACAGTTTCAACCGCATTTTTAAAAAAATTCTGAAAGTTCCCGTATCTAATCCGTGTCGGATACGGTCACCGGCGTATCTTGACCGTATCCGAAACGTATCCGAAATAAAAACTTAATTTTTGTACCCAGATACGCCACGTCGCGTATCCGATACGTATCGGTGCCGTATCCGCGTGTATCCGTATCCCAGAAGTATCCGATACTTGACGGTGAAATTTTTTGGAGTATCGGTGCAACATAGGCTCGGATGATCAGAGTGTGCGAACCTCTGTAATTGTTGCAGATGGAATTCGTATGGGCGTCGTGAAATGTTTGTTGCTGCCATGTAAGAAGTGCGCGGAGAGTCACGACTCAGAGGTTGTGCGTGCAGAAAATTCGCGTCCAGGCTGAGACAAGCACGGATGGCTTGCAATCTTCTTCCACTTCTCTTCTCGTTGTGCACGCTGTTCTGACCAGCGACCAAGCAACGGCGTGAGAGGGAGATGGTTGAGCAAAAACCCTAGCCGTATAGTCTCTTGATGAAGACGATGAATAGTGGCGGCGGCTCTTATGGTTCGCTTGACGGGAAGGAGTTGGTGTTGATGTGTTAGGGTTTAAAGCCCAATCTTTATTATTATGATTAAAAAAAAAAAATTGATAACTTGGGCCAGAATTTTCGAAATTTTGGTTCGAAATTTTATAAATTTTGGATCCAAATTGTTAGGAGTCCATAAATTAATTTTGGGCCATTTTAGATGTTTTATCCGGATATTATTTTTAAAATATTAAATCATAATACTTAATTTATTAAAAATATGATTTTTAATTTATTAAGTGTAAAATGAAGATTTTACAATTACTTGAAAATTTAATTAATTGAAAATTGAATGAAAATGTTTCATTTAATTTGTTAATTCTATTTTTGGCTGATATTATGATTTATAGGTAAAATAGTGATTTTAACAAGTAGTTGAAAATTTAATTAATTGAAAAATTGAATGAAAGTGTTTCATTCAATTTTAATTTTATTTTTGATTAATATGATGATTAAAAGGTAAAATAGATATTTTACCAATTTATTGAAATTTAATTAATTAGAAATTAAATAAAATGATTTTATTTAATTTGTTAATTTTATTTTCAATTAATGGTGCGATTAGTGGGAAACGATAGAATATTAATTATTGTGATATAATTACATGTGATGTAATTAGTTCAATTACATATGACGTAATTGGTTAGTTTAATGTTTAATTACATATTATGTGATTGCATGGTGGATGATTACGGGATTTGACCAATGTGTTTAGGTGAATGCTTAGGTTTTTATTGTTTCATTATAATTGTGTTTTTGGTTGTCGGGCCTGCGAGCCTGCTCTCTCTATTTTCTGATGTATCCCACCCCGAATTTGTATCCATATTCTCTTGTTTGCACGATTTAAATGTAAAATTAGAATTAGTGGGAGATCGAGATTGAAGATGGAGTATCAAGAATCAAGACATGTATAATGGAAGCAAAAATGTAATAGGATTGCATTACATACTTGCATCACCTTAGACAGACTTGTGATCCACGCATGGCTCACGTGGATCAATTAGGAAAAGGCTGTAATCGTCCATATTTATTTTTATTATGCATGTAATGTATGATAAATTTTTTTTTGTATGTTTTATTAGTACATATGATTGCATGAATAAAACATAGTTGCATGAATCCGGCAAACAAACAAACAAGTATATGATGAGATTTTAAAATTATTAAATCCCTCTTTTGAATATGATTCAAAATTTTAATATCAAACTGATAAGGGGAGCTCAAAAGAGTTTGTTGCTTCCTGTCTTCCATCAACAGTTAAGCCATGAGACGCTACTTATGTCATATTGCCTTACTCACCCACGTGGGGGGGATTTGGCATGGGAAAGCTGTGTGTTTAACTGCGACTTAATTAAGGGTGCGGTTATGTTAACCTTTTAGATTACTCACACACGTAGGGTCTTTTGGGCGTGACATTTCCATCTGTGGGATGGGTTAGTTTGACGTGAGAAGGCATAATTGTCCTGCCCACGTAGAGTTATGCCAATCGCGAGACAAATATCTTGGGGGTTGCATATGATACAATTGTGATATACCTTTAGTATCATGAAGCCGATGGGCCCACGTCCGGGGCTATCATGAGCTAGTTGGACTCCAAGCCCACTAAGAAAATATGATTTTCCTTTCATTCGTCATGAGGGTGATGAATTCGAAAAATTCAGTGGGAGCATTCAATAACTAAAGTCCATAGTTTTGAATTAATTTATAATCAAACGGTTTGCTTATATTTTCTGTTTATTCTCAATATTGTAATTGTCGTGAATCCGATTACATCAAGTCTCGATATAAACAAATTAATCACCAAATTATTCTGATTGACAATTAATTTTAAGATAGTGTTTGCTTCTAGGCATCTATGTTTTCACTGCTGGTCACTGTCGCAAAACTGCAAGGAATACCTAGATAAGAAGCGTTCTGAAAATGGTGTATTTTATAAAAATTAATGTTATATGGTTTCTACTTCTTTGGTATATGATACCAATTGTGCTCACATTTTTGCAAAGAGTTGCGGATGTTGAGAAGAAGTTGACAGCCCTAGGAAGGTGAAACCTACCTGAGGCTAAGCATTGTAGCAAGAGTTGTTGCAAAGGCTGTTTGAAACATTAACATTTATTTAATATAAAATCTTGAACTAGTTAGGAACTGGTTTGAGCAATTATTTATTTGTTCTAGATTTAATCATGAACATTGTTCCTATTTTGATAGAGAATGATATTCTTTAAAATTTAAGAATGTGATTTGCAGTATTTTTAAGAATTCATGTTTTATTAAATCTAGTGAACTTATGAACGATTAGTATGATTATGTTCAAAGAATATAAACAATAATGATAACTTAAATCCCACATATCTTTAGCATGTGCTGAATGCCCATTGAATTTGATTCATATGGACGTATGTGAAGCATTAACTGTTAGTGCAAGAGGATGGTGAGTTATCTTGAAGAGAATGTGATTCTCTCTAAGTAACTCTCTAAAGTTACATATTTGTTGAACATAATTCATACCAATACAGTGACCAAAACTCCATATACGATATGGACTGAAAAATAGTCCAAATATAGATTTGAGATTGTTCTGCTTATGTGAAGCAACCAGTGGGAGATGATTTGGATAGTTGATCCATCTTATATTATTTTGTGAAAATTTATATTATCAATTGGAGACAAAGTGTTTGTTTCGCAAGCGCAGTCTTTCTAGAGAAAATGTTCTATTAGAAAGGAATGACAATATAATATACTTGAAAGAGTTCAAGAACCACATACCACTGGAAAAGTGAAAAATGGTGAATTAATTGAACCTTTGAACTACACATACCAAGGGCATCTGAAAGTGTTTCAAGAACTCCTGATAAATTGAATTTACTCCTAGAAAGTAGCCAAAATGATTTTGACAATGGATGTGATCCTAGGACTTTCAAGGAGACGATGTTGGACATCGTTTCGGGATATTGGCGAGATGCTATGAAATTTGAAATAGACTTCATGTACTCTAATAAGGTATGGACCTTAGTATATCCTCTTTGGGAATTGTTCACATTGGCTGCAAATGGATCTACAAGCGAATGCTTAGAGTGGATGGGAAGGTGTGACCTTCAAAGCTTGACTGGTGGGAAACGGTTATTCTCATAGGCAAAGAGTTATCTGTGAGAAAATTTTCATCGGTTATGATGCTAAAGTCTATTCGAATTTTATTAGCTATATCTGCATATTATGAATTTGAGATATGACAAATGGATGTGAAGACAACATTTCTCAATGGTGACATTGAGGTAGAAATGTAGCAGCCAGAGGTGTTCAAAACTATTGGGAGTGAGCAAAATGTTTGCAAACTCTAGATGTCCATTTACAGGCCTAAGAATGCGTTCCGAAATTAGAACTTCCGTTTTGATAACAATATCAAATAGTTTACTTTTGTTAAAAATCCGGAAGTGACATGTGTGTGCAAAGGGTTAGTGGGAGCATGGTTACATTTGTGATGCTTTAAGTCGATTATATCATGCTCATTGTGAATGGTATTGGATTAATCAATTAAAGCATGACTATCTACTAATTTCTCCATGAAAGATTTGGGAGAAGCGTCCTACGTGCTTAGTGTAAGGATCTATATGGATAGATCTAAATGATGCTTGAGATCTCTCAATCTACGTATATAAACACTGTGCTAAAAGAGTTTAGCATGGAATAGTCGAAAAATGAGTTACTTCCCAATATGTCATAGTATTCATCTCTCGAGTCAATGAGTCTTAAGATTGATGAGGAGAGAGAAAAGATGACATTGATACCTTATGTTTCGATTTTTAATAGCAAAATGTATGCTATGTTATGTATTTGGCCTGATGTATGTTCTAAGAGTACTGAGCAGACATCAGACAGATCCCGGTGAAGACACTGGAAAACTGTGAAAATAATCATCAAGTACTTATGAAGAACTTATGATATGTTCATAGTTTTTGGATCTGTAAGTGGAGAAATAAAAGTTGAAGTCTAAGCTGATGCTAGTATTTCAGTCGGATGTAGATGATACCAAATCGATGTTCGGATTTGTATTTAAGCTTAATGATGATGTTGTCTCTTGGAAACGTTCCAAGCAAGACACCATATCGGATTCCACCACTGAAGCTGAATACATTGCAGCATACGATCCAAACAAATATTGAGAAAATATCATCTAATGAGAGAGATGGTAGACGCGACATTATTATCGAGAGAATCGCTTCAACATAAAAATATAGTGAATCCACTGACAAAGCATTTACAACGATTGATGTCTGTCAAACATCTTGGGAAGATGGTCATGAGACACATGAGTAGTTGGCTTTGGGAAAGTGAAAGATATTGTTGTCATATGCGATTAAGTAAATCAATAGTTGATGGTGACCATGAATACATTTTCGACTACGATTTATGCATATGATGGTGACCATGAAATACATTTTCGACTACGATTTCTAAAAGTTCTTGGTCGATGAGCCTTCGAGAATGGGATGTCAATATATGCTCGTTAGAGACTGGTATTCATGATGTGTCTAGTGTAGTGCTCCGCGTTTCATCGGCGTTGGCTTGGAGAAGACATCACACATGAATAGGTGCTCATTAGGAATGAGTTCACTGAACGACCTATTCGGAATTCTATAAGTGGTTACCACTTGTCGAGTATAGAATTTCTAGTCATAGTTGTGCACCATTACTCCTCATGACCCGAGGCGTCATTGAGGTCTTGACAGATAGCTGTGTACTTTGAATTAATGACTGATCACATGCGGGTCATAAAGTTGTTATTTTGGGTATTTAGTGATGCTATCAGAGGCCGACTGGTCTTGATGAACCAGGATGTCCTATTTGTTTTTCCATATATGATTCGAGGAATCTCTGGCCAGAGTGGGTAGTGCTTGTGAAAAAGCAGTTTTTCATATATGCACACAAGGAATCATATAACGTGAAACAAATACATAGTTATTGAAATCATAAGGGGCCTTTGACCAACCAATGCCCTAGATTCAATCGGGACATAATGAGTGAAATGAATGTAATGCACGCTAAGTATGTCTGACAGGTTCTCGTACGTTGCTAATCATTTGTATCTAGGTCTTCGTGAAGCGCAGATGTTAGACCCTACCCACGATAGATAGGTTGTTATTAAAATTGTATTTCAGTCATTATATATTACTGAAAATTGTATTCCACAGCTTCCCAAGCCAAAACATACAATTAAACACATTCATTATGAGAACCCGTAACATGAATAAATAGGTCATGGCCATTCTCAATCGCAAATTCAGGGAATATCAATTTACATTTCCAACTACCCAAAACCACAGAGAAACAACACAATACCAGAGAAGGCCCAACAATGCTGAAATTTCAATGTTCACAATCGACATCAGAGGAAAAAATATATCATCAAAAATAAAACTACAACTCATTGGACTTACAGGAGAGGACGCAGATAGAGCTGTGAGCTTCCAGAACATGTCACTTAGCGAGTATTCAGATAAAAAAAGAAAAAAAAACGTGCACGTATCGGCGGAGAAAGAAGAAAAGCGCACAAGAAGGAGAAACAAGGAGCTGAAGAGATCTGAAAATCCTGAATTGGCATCAATCCGGTGAGACACGGTAAGAGTTGAGAAATTAGGCAAAGAAATTGGGTGGTGAAGAAAAACCCTAATTACGATGAAATGAAACGTGAGGCTGTTTTGGTTTTTAGAAAAAAACATTTATTTATTTTTAATAGTAATAGGTATTTATTTTTTTAAATATTATATTATATTATATTACATTATATTATAATAATTATTTTTAGAATCGGAATTTGAACTAAAATTGTTTAAAATAACGGAAGATGTAACAATTATGATGCACGGATATACCTAAAAGTTACTCGGTGTAGAGTCGGATATTTCTCTGACACCGGCACTCATCGGAAACTCCTCGATCGGACACGCCACGTGCGTGTCCTTAATTTTTTTAAAAAATAAAATCGAACATTTGTGTCGGATACTCCCCTTCAAATTGGACACTCATAAGGCAGATAGGCGTATCCGATATAGAAATGACACTTTGAGGGCTAATTGTACAATTTAAAAAGTGTTTGACAAAAATTAAATTTGGATGTGTTAGTTAAACTATATGTTAATTTAAGTAATATACATTTAATGTTAGTATGAGTGATACTGTGATAATTTCAGTGACATGCAATTATTTATATGCCTTTTGAATTTGTTAAGAATATTTTTGGTGTTATCTTTTATTTGAATGTGTTGTTAAACTTGATTTTAATTGAAGTAATATGTATTTGGTGTTAGTATGAGTGATACTACGATGATTCCAGTTATATTCATTTATTTATATGCTTTTCAAATGTGGTAAGAATATTTTTTGTTGTTTTTACATGGTTTTAGAATTTAAAAAAACGTGAATTTTAATATTTTGTAATATAGTATATGTATAATGTATATAAAAGGAGTGTCTCAGCCATGTCGTATCCTGAAAATTTTGAAATCCGTGTAGTCATGTCCGTATCGTGTCGTGTCAATATCTGTGCAATCATAGTGTAACAACTAGTTTTTGAACAATAAAAAAAGATCATATAATGATGCAAACGTAGCCAGTATGATCACTAATGTTTGCATTTTATATAACAATAATCTAAATATGCGGTCATACTTCATGCACCAGTTCTTATGAACACCAGCACACATACACAAATATACACACGTCTTTTATATACCTTGATCTTTACAAATATTCGTCTATTTAAGTATTTTCCCTAGATATGTTGCAAGATATATACTTATGTCTCATACATATCGCATCGTGAGATGTGATCTTTTTTTTTTTTGTTGAGATATTTGATTTATTTAGTTATTTTACGAAATCGATAAAATTAAATTTAGTAATGTGAGGTTTTATAATTATGAGGAGGACCGTAGAATTTTATTTTCAAAATTTTATGAAGTTAGGAGAAATAAAACCTTCGGGGCAGTACCTTAAGTTATATCAATCATTGATATATAATTGATGTTAAATACTTTATATCAATAACGGCGATTAATTTAAAGGAATTATCATCAGAAATAACATCAAACTAAACAAAGTTGAGATGTCATGGAAAGTGGATAATTTTTTTTGAATGAGCAAATTGGGCTAAATTTAAAAAAATGTGAATTAAAAAAAAATCAAAAATACTGTGAAAGATGGGATTAACAAAATAAGGTGAAACGTGTTTGGAGTCACATTTCTAAAAGCGTGGACTCCGGCACGTTTCTTACTTTTTTTTTTAAAAGTAAGATTAAAGAAACGTTGATATACTGCAATTTTTTCCTAAATTTTTGTTATATATTTAATTTTTTTTATGTTAATTTTTTGTAAAATAATTAATGTACAAAAGAAAGAATGTACATATTTAATTTTTTTAAGTATCATAGATTTTTGTGATTTGACGAAATTTGTAAAATAAATCTGATGAAACCTTGATATTTCATCGGGATATCTTATATTATAACTAGGATAGATGGATTTTTTTTTAAAAAATTATGAAAGTTCAAAAAATTATAATTAGCCAAATTACTCGAAAGCAGACGCAATTTTATAAAAAAAACTTTTTTATTATGTTGCTAACAAGTTTCAATCAAGTGTGCAGTTTATTGAAGATATTTTACAACTTGATGAAATGCGAAGAAAGCCACCTTGCTGAAATCTGAGTATAGTTGACTCTTCCAATCATATCTCATCACTCGAATATCGAAATGACGTGCTTCCAAAATGGTTGAACAACCAACTCAAAATAGCTAAAAGTCGCCTGTAAGTTCTCGCTAGAATAGTAACAAAAAGGTTGGAGCAGTTCTGGTATCTTGTGCATATCTTTCAACTCACTCATAGAAACGAATCGGTTCAATATGCTTGGAAAGCCAAGAAGAAGATCTATGAATCATTGTCAGAAGTCAAAAGTTGAATCTGAGTTTAAAATGGTGAAAAGATGTCTGCAGTGTTGCTGGTTATACTACTGAAACATGGAATATTTTTAGCAGACGCATAGTCTGGTATATCGAGCAGCACACTATCATATGATATCGAACTCGAGTGGAGTCTCTAAAGCTATGCCAAAGAGCTACAACATTCGTATTCATCAATTGCCCAAAAAATCAACGAATTAAGAGCTATACTCAAGAAACCATGGCTGCTGAAACAAAACAACAAAGTACACAACTGGATAATTATGCACTGTCCTATCTGTGGCCAGCCGAGCTGATGACCAACCTAGTTGATACTAGATCAGTAAGGTGTCAAGCTGAAACACGAAATATACTCAAGAACACGTATATGACCTTTGTTGTCTCAAAAAAAACATATTGAACCTTTTCCAACGACCATATTTGTAAGGACCCCATGCCCTTAATCCTCTATTAGTGTATTAACCCATGTACTTAGTGCATACAATTATATAATCAGGGGGAGAACCACATGCTACCATAGCATAAAATACCAATAATAAATTTTATTACATTATTCCATATAATGTCCATATCCCCCATACCACTCAACCCTTAAGTATGCCTCTTATAATACACTAACATGTTCTCAATTCATTTAGCAATTCCTTATTTAATTGCATGCAACCAATAAATGAAAGAGAAATACCCATGCCCTTTATACATCCCATATACACATGTAACGGTACTCACATACGAGCACCCAATGAATGAATGTGTATTTAATGTATAAAGTACCCAACACAATACCGGCACTGCCACTCCAGTCCTGGAAGCGCCTCCAATCCATAGTTTTATCTCAACTCCGGAGCTACCGCTGTACCTGTTCCACATGTCCCAACTGAGACAGCCCCCACACGGGGTGTGCATATCAATACCACCGATCCAATAATCACAATACATAATTTACAGAATATAAAACTGTAATGTAAAAGATACTCTCTGTATAGTATCATTACCACATGGGATCCCTGAGCTGTTCCTGTTCTCAAAATAACCAAAACCATCAATTCCCCAAAAGCCAGTTAATCATTACATTGATTAACCCATCTGTTCCCCAATAACAATACCAATTCATTAAACAATGTTTACAGATATTCCATATATCTAACCACTAATTCCACAGTCTCATTACCTCGCACGCTCAATAGTGGCGGCATCATAACCAATGTTCGCTCCATAGTAACAACATCTCAACAGTTGCTCGCTCCATAGCGGCACCATATAATTTGCAATACTTACCATTTTATCGTATTAACAATATATCATGCATTTCACAATTGCAATAATATAAAAGACTATGCTCGTACGTTATACGTACCTTATAATTCCGTAGTCCGAACCAATCCTTGCCTTAGGCCCGAGACCCAGTGAATTACGTGCCAAACACAATTAATAACTCATAATTAATTACAAGCATGCAATCACATGCCCAAGCACGTTCACGACCTCCAATTATATCATCAATCCATGACGATCAACCATTTAGAAGACTCGGCCAAAGCGTACGTTGAAATCACAATACAAAATAATATCACCCTCTGCAACTCGGATCGGGCAACTCACGGCCACCGATCCACACCCGAACACATCTCACAAGATGTCCACCTCCGGATGTTCCAAGAATCACATCCTGATCATAAATAAACAACCGAGACTCCACAGAATTTCAAATTCTGAAGGACATGCAATAAACTCAATGCATCCTCAACGTTTGTGTCGACAGCGACACCCAACAAATCCGAATTCCTGCCATCCCTTGATAATCCTAGGATTTAACAATCCAAACTTAGGAAGGCTATCGCATAACTCGGAGGAAAACACCGATAAGGAAACATCTCAATCCTCGCAAGATAATCCCTCCTCAAAGGGAGTCAACTAAATTCACGATTGTTTCTCATAATAATCGTGCCATGGAGATTCCCAATCTCAAGGTGTTCCATATCTCTCATCAGAGATTTAACCATCCAAAAGTAGCATAACTCTATGCTTGACAGAAGGAAATCAATAATTGGCATCTGTATACTCACCAGTATACCTGCCTAAGCACTAACATCATATGCATACTCAATGCACTCGGCTCGGGTATCTACAACATACCCCTAAGCCCCAAACGCAACTGTCAATTCTGAGTCATTCCCTACTCAGCGGAGGATGATAATCGACGATCAACAACACGGCGTGATTCCCAAAATCAACACCACACGCGTCAACTTACCGAATCTTTCAAAGATTCCAAATAGGTATAACACTACCTCCTTCCCCACAAGGGAAGTGCTATCGAACTCGAGATCCACTAGTCTCGAACCACCGTTCGGAAAAACTGGATACAATAACACCCATTGCATCACAAGTACACGGATTCCTCAGATCGTGTCAACGACGACTTGATGACTCTCTTGTTGGTACTTCAACATTATGAGCTGTCCCAGACAAGTCTCTCAAAACAATAGACGTATAAACGTTCTCATGGGGTGTCACATGCCTCAAACATCATACTACAAAGAGACAATCAAAAGCCTGCCAAAAGTCTTCATCGTATCATCATACGATCCACCAAACCCGGTTCCGACGTGTAGTATAATGGCTCCAACAATCACACTATATCATTACTACGATATCTGGCTAGCAAAGCGCTGTCTCCATAGGCTCATATCAAGCCCACCAACAATCCATATGTTCCATCTCGGTATGCCATACCGTACAAACCGTTAGAGTAATGGGTCATCGCCCAACATATCTCTAAAATACCAAGCACAATGGACAACCCGGTGTCCTTGCTCACTTATGATGCAATCATAATCCGATATGATTTATCCCACACCCTTAGGGTGGGTGCAACCATGTCTACCCTACGTCACAACACAAGCGAGTAGTTTCCTCAATGACTACTCTTACCATCAATCACTTGGCCCTAGCCAAACCAACGAGCATACCCAAGGGTATCATTGCTCGACAAATATATACTTCGAATATGTGCTGCGGTATAATTCCTATACGGCGCACCCAATAGTTCCTCGAGCAACTTGCTCGGCATAATGGTCTCGTCAACTAGTGACTCAGACACTACCATGTGCCCACCAAGGCACTCAAACCATATAACCAAATACATAACATAAATGTATTAATCATCAAAACGACGCCACACGTCTACATAGAACATCAACTATGTCGTCATCCCGTGACGGCATATGTCAAAATATGACATTCAACTAACATCGTCAAACATACGACGGTACATGTCAATGCACGACATCCATAATCTAATCGTCAAACACATGGCATATATATAGCAACACATAGTATCCACAATAATGCTAACACAAGTAATATGCCATACCTCATCGCTATCAATATAGCGGCATACCTGTCCCCGTCGCTCGATAATAGTACGTAGTCAGCACCCATCGCTCGAAGGCGGCAAAATCCTGTGCTGAGTACATAGCGGCACAATCCATCGCTATAGAATCGACGGCATGATACCTCGTCATATAATAAGTGGTATGAAACCTCGCTATACACCTGAGCATGAATCATCGTCCACATAATAGCGGAAAGAGGCATCGCTATCAATACACATGGCGGCAAGAACCATCGCCAATCAATATAGCGGAATGAACCATCGCTATCAATACACATGGCGGCAAGAACCATCGCCAATCAATATAGCGGAATGAACCGTCGCTATCAATATACATGGCGGCATGAACCATCGCCAGTCAATATAGCGGAATGAACCGTCGCTATCAATATACATGGCGGCATGAACCATCGCCAGTCAATATAGCGGAATGAACCGTCGCTATCAATATACATGGCGGCATGAACCATCGCCAGTCAATATAGCGGAATGAACCGTCGCTATCAATATACATGGCGGCATGAACCATCGCCAGTCAATATAGCGGAATGAACCGTCGCTATCAATATACATGGCGGCATGAACCATCGCCAGTCAATATAGCCGATCCCTAGTCATTGTCACGGTAGTGTATTTTAATGCCCCTCGCTCAAATAAAACATGCGGTACTCCCACCCCTCGCTTCACATATAGGCGGCATAGAATAACCTCGCTTAAATGGACATGCGGCGCTCCCACCCCTCGCCTCACATTTTAGCGGCAAATATTCTTTCCTCGCCTCATATGCTAACCACGCTTCAATGTGACATGCGGCGCTCCCACCCCTCGCTTCACATTTTAGCGGCACAAAACAATAAATAGCGGTAAGCATTTAAAATCATCACTCATCCATAACAATGACTCATGGGATATTCACCAAGTATTTCATCCATACCTGCATCACAAAGCATAATCCATATACCAACATACATCATCATGAGTGTATTTTAATGCACCTCGCTCAAATGCGACATGCGGTACTCCCACCCCTCGCTTCAACATTTGGCGGCAAAGCATTAAAATCATCACTACATGTACACATGCAACCACAATGCATAATTCATGATGTATATAAAACGCAGGTTACCGTTTCGTGTCTTTCAACCATGGCCTTAGCCTTTCCACGTCATAGTGTCCCTACAGGAACAATCCCAAACCATGAGCATACGATAATTCGTATTCCCCATAATATGATTATAATGAGTAAATGCATAAACTATGAGTACAAAGTACTTCCTGTATCCCAATGCATTTCGATATGCTCCACCTGGTTGTCCCTGTGTCACAACTCACAATCATAATCAACAGGTTATATTATGATTCTATAGATGTCATGACATATAATCGTTTCACTATGATCACATATCACAAATGCACATAAGCAAAACAGTTGTGTCACACAACACTAGCTACTATCATGCATAAATATGTGCTACTCATCCCTATCAGCATGTTCCAGGCCCTCAACAGCCCCAAAGAGCTAACCACTGCTCTGATACCACTAATGTAAGGACCCCCAGCCCTTAACCCTTGATTAGTGTATTGACCACTATGTGTGGCACATGCTTTCAATAAAAGTCAATCGGGAAACTGAGATGACGCTTACAAAATTCCTTTAAAATTTTAACGTTATAAGATCATCTCCACTAACAATTAGACTCATAGAATTCGCCCATTATCATCCCCTTTTTGCCACTTTTCACATTGTGGACTTTTATAAAAATTTGGGCAAAGTCTCCCCATAAATAGGGCTATCCCGAAATAAAAGCACAACGCAAAACATAATTCCCGGCCAGGGAAACATAATGCTCATCAGAATACAGCAATACCAAATAAATTCCCAGCCAGGGAAGACACCACACATATGACGACAAAAGTGGGTTCCAACACCCACTTAATACACCAATGACTCTCATATCATTTAGCAATTCTACCTCTAATTGCATGCAACGTAAAATGAAAGAGAGAAAGGCTCATGCCTTTATATACAACCCATATACAAGTATAATCGTGCTCACATGCGAGCATCATGAATATGTATATAATCCTCAGGTGTATATATGTATTCTATACGATACCGTGCTCCATCAAGCCCTGGTATCACGATCCTGGGAGTAAATCCAATCAACAGCTCGAGCTCAACTCCAAAGCCATCGATGTACCTGTTCACCTGCCCCAACAGAGACAGCCCCCAACGGGGTGAGCATACCAATACCCAAAATCCCATAATCACAATAATGAAATTCATAATTTACAACAAAAGTAAATACTAATGAATTTTAAATGATACTCCCTGGATGGCAACATCCTCATCCGGGATTCCGTGTACTGTCCCTGTTCTCACAATCATCAAACTCATCAAATCTCATAAATCAGTAAATCAACACATTGATTTAACTCATAGCATGCCTGATTCTCAAGTATCAATAATTAATGATTCCAAATTCATTATACATACAAACATAGATATCTCGATATCTAATACTGATTTTCAACTTTGCTACCAATCACAGGTAGCTCAAATGCCTAGCATTTATTTTACCAATTTTCCATTATACCTAGACATCTCACATGTCTTATAATGAGTACATGATCCCACGATCATTCTCAGGCATCTCAAATGCCGTACAATAGTCATATAGACCCAGTACCCCATATATATCAACACATAAATATGACAATACGCACAACCATCGATGAAATCAAAATACATTATGCATTTCACAAATGCTCTCATATAAAGTAATGCTCGTACGTCGCACGTACCTTAAATCTCCAAAGTCCGAGCCAAACCTTGCTCGAGTTCCATGCCCCGAGGAATGATGTGCTAACACGATAAATAATTCACAATTATTTACGAACATGCAACCCATGCTCAAGCACACCCATAACCCTTAAATAGAAAATTATTGTCAACCCACGACAATGAACCATTAAAAGACCCGGGGCAGGGCATAAACAGGGAGGGAAATCGAAGGGGACAATATCGAAAATTGCTCAAGAATTCCCCACAAATTCTCGAACCCTCACAACACAAATCGAACACAATCAAGCACCATAATTCATCTAAAACATGAATTAATCAATCAACAACATGAATAATCGCCCCACATGCCAAAACCCCAATTTTCGAACCCTAACCCGTGAGCCAACAGCAAGAATTCGAACCACAATGCATCACCAAAGAGACTCAAAAGCTGAACCATGTGAAGCATAATAATTTATCCAAAATCAGCAAGGTTTTTCGAAAAATAGAACACCTAAAATCGAATCAATGGCAACGAATTTCTTTGAACCACAAAGCAAGAAATATTCGACCCAAATCAAAGCACCAAACGCCCCAAAATCGCCTGAAAAAAAGCCCCAAAAAACGTACCAAAATCGAGCCCCAAAATCGGACAGAATTTCAGTTAGAACCCTAGCGCTTTCTGCAGAAATCCGAGCTCAAATCACGACCAAACTTCGAATTGATGGTATGAATAGCTGCGCCTCGGAGAGACGAATCCAACGGCGGGTCGGACGCGCCGGACGGCGGCCGGACGGCGGCGGGCGGATGCCTGGAAGCGGCGTGGGTCAAAACAGATCGGAAACTCGCGCGGACGGGGAGAGAGAAGAAGAAGAGGAAAATGGTTCCGATAATTAAAATCTCGGGTTCGACTGGTATTTATAGCAAAAATACCCCGAAATACTAATAGCCCCACAAATACATCATGATTCATTAAAAATCATCTGTTTCCAAAAACTCTCTCTCTAACTCCAAAACCTCCTACCGGTGCCCACACAAAGCACCCGAGATTCCGAAACACTTCAACAACCCAACTCTCAGGTTTTCACCGAAATGAGAATACAATCTCAACCTCGGGATCCAACGATCCCAACTACTCAAATAAACGAGCCCAGAAGGCCCAACACTTCGATTAAACTCCAAATCGCTACGTAAAACAACTTTAGGGGTTATTAACACTCCGGGATTAACATCCCTAATCTCTGGTCATCACAATATCCCCCACTAAAAGAATTTCGTCCTCGAAATTAGCACCGGTGTATCACGTAACACCCAGGCCACACAACAACATGAAGCCATAACCTCGATTCTTGACCATATCAGAATCGTCTTAAAAACCGCGAGAATACTTATCTCACAACAAACTCTGAAACAGAGCGACATACCAAAACCAACATATCACCCAAGAGGCAAAACATACCTCGATGCAGGTCATCCCAAAAGTCAGTCCCTCATGACTGCGAAACAACCGATACTTACGACTGTAGATCGGATGGTCATCCTTGGTTCCAATACAACTAGTAAGAACGCATCCTGAATGACACCTCAACCGTGAGAACGTTGACCTCGTGTCAAACTCTGGAGTGGAATAGACTTCCAAATCCATCATAACGTCAAAGAGCGTCAGCACAACTCAACGCTAACAATCCAAAAGCAGTTAGTCAACTGAAACTGCAAGGATTCGAATCGCTCCCGATTCTATCGTAGATATCATTCAAAGACATCTCTATCATGACTCACGATGTCTAACACACATCATTACGAGGAAAACATTAGTATACCACGGTGTACACATACCAAGCCTGGTTCCTGCTACACAGACCACCTCCATCCAAGGAGCAGTTGCACCCTCTGCAACTCGGATCGGGCAACTCACGGCCACCGATCCACACCCGAACACATCTCACAAGATGTCCACCTCCGGATGTTCCAAGAATCACATCCTGATCATAAATAAACAACCGAGACTCCACAGAATTTCAAATTCTGAAGGACATGCAATAAACTCAATGCATCCTCAACGTTTGTGTCGACAGCGACACCCAACAAATCCGAATTCCTGCCATCCCTTGATAATCCTAGGATTTAACAATCCAAACTTAGGAAGGCTATCGCATAACTCGGAGGAAAACACCGATAAGGAAACATCTCAATCCTCGCAAGATAATCCCTCCTCAAAGGGAGTCAACTAAATTCACGATTGTTTCTCATAATAATCGTGCCATGAAGATTCCCAATCTCAAGGTGTTCCATATCTCTCATCAGAGATTTAACCATCCAAAAGTAGCATAACTCTATGCTTGACAGAAGGAAATCAATAATTGGCATCTGTATACTTACCAGTATACCTGCCTAAGCACTAACATCATATGCATACTCAATGCACTCGGCTCGGGTATCTACAACATACCCCTAAGCCCCAAACGCAACTGTCAATTCTGAGTCATTCCCTACTCAGCGGAGGATGATAATCGACGATCAACAACACGGCGTGATTCCCAAAATCAACACCACACGCGTCAACTTACCGAATCTTTCAAAGATTCCAAATAGGTATAACACTACCTCCTTCCCCACAAGGGAAGTGCTATCGAACTCGAGATCCACTAGTCTCGAACCACCGTTCGGAAAAACTGGATACAATAACACCCATTGCATCCCAAGTACAAGGATTCCTCAGATCGTGTCAACGACGACTTGATGACTCTCTTGTTGGTACTTCAACATATGAGCTGTCCCAGACAAGTCTCTCAAAACAATAGACGTATAAACGTTCTCATGGGGTGTACATGCCTCAAACATCATACTACAAAGAGACAATCAAAAGCCTGCCAAAAGTCTTCATCGTATCATCATACGATCCACCAAACCCGGTTCCGACGTGTAGTATAATGGCTCCAACAATCACACTATATCATTACTACGATATCTGGCTAGCAAAGCGCTGTCTCCATAGGCTCATATCAAGCCCACCAACAATCCATATGTTCCATCTCGGTATGCCATACCGTACAAACCGTTAGAGTAATGGGTCATCGCCCAACATATCTCTAAAATACCAAGCACAATGGACAACCCGGTGTCCTTGCTCACTTATGATGCAATCATAATCCGATATGATTTATCCCACACCCTTAGGGTGGGTGCAACCATGTCTACCCTACGTCACAACACAAGCGAGTAGTTTCCTCAATGACTACTCTTACCATCAATCACTTGGCCCTAGCCAAACCAACGAGCATACCCAAGGGTATCATTGCTCGACAAATATATACTTCAAATATGTGCTGCGGTATAATTCCTATACGGCGCACCCAATAGTTCCTCTAGCAACTTGCTCGGCATAATGGTCTCGTCAACTAGTGACTCAGACACTACCATGTGCCCACCAAGGCACTCAAACCATATAACCAAATACATAACATAAATGTATTAATCATCAAAACGACGCCACACGTCTACATAGAACATCAACTATGTCATCGTCATCCCGTGACGGCATATGTCAACATATGACATTCAACTAACATCGTCAAACATACGACGGTACATGTCAATGCACGACATCCATAATCTAATCGTCAAACACATGGCATATATATAGCAACACATAGTATCCACAATAATGCTAACACAAGTAATATGCCATACCTCATCGCTATCAATATAGCGGCATACCTGTCTCCGTCGCTCGATAATAGTACGTAGTCAGCACCCATCGCTCGAAGGCGGCAAAATCCTGTGTTGAGTACATAGCGGCACAATCCATCGCTATAGAATCGACGGCATGATACCTCGTCATATAATAAGTGGTATGAAACCTCGCTATACACCTGAGCATGAATCATCGTCCACATAATAGAGGAAAGAGGCATCGCTATCAATACACATGGCGGCAAGAACCATCGCCAATCAATATAGCGGAATGAACCATCGCTATCAATAGACATGGCGGCAAGAACCATCGCCAATCAATATAGCGGAATGAACCGTCGCTATCAATATACATGGCGGCATGAACCATCGCCAGTCAATATAGCGGAATGAACCGTCGCTATCAATATACATGGCGGCATGAACCATCGCCAATCAATATAGCGGAATGAACCGTCGCTATCAATATACATGGCGGCATGAACCATCGCCAGTCAATATAGCGGAATGAACCGTCGCTATCAATATACATGGCGGCATGAACCATCGCCAGTCAATATAGCGGAATGAACCGTCGCTATCAATATACATGGCGGCATGAACCATCGCCAGTCAATATAGCCGATCCCTAGTCATTGTCACGGTAGTGTATTTTAATGCCCCTCGCTCAAATAAAACATGCGGTACTCTCACCCCTCGCTTCACATATAGGCGGCATAGAATAACCTCGCTTAAATGGACATGCGGCGCTCCCACCCCTCGCCTCACATTTTAGCGGCAAATATTCTTTCCTCGCCTCATATGCTAACCACGCTTCAATGTGACATGCGGCGCTCCCACCCCTCGCTTCACATTTTAGCGGCACAAAACAATAAATAGCGGTAAGCATTTAAAATCATCACTCATCCATAACAATGACTCATGGGATATTCACCAAGTATTTCATCCATACCTGCATCACAAAGCATAATCCATATACCAACATACATCATCATGAGTGTATTTTAATGCACCTCGCTCAAATGCGACATGCGGTACTCCCACCCCTCGCTTCAACATTTGGCGGCAAAGCATTAAAATCATCACTACATGTACACATGCAACCACAATGCATAATTCATGATGTATATAAAACGCAGGTTACCGTTTCGTGTCTTTCAACCATGGCTTAGCCTTTCCACGTCATAGTGTCCCTACAGGAACAATCCCAAACCATGAGCATACGATAATTCGTATTCCCCATAATATGATTATAATGAGTAAATGCATAAACTATGAGTACAAAGTACTTCCTGTATCCCAATGCATTTCGATATGCTCCACCTGGTTGTCCCTGTGTCACAACTCACAATCATAATCAACAGGTTATATTATGATTCTATAGATGTCATGACATATAATCGTTTCACTATGATCACATATCACAAATGCACATAAGCAAAACAGTTGTGTCACACAACACTAGCTACTATCATGCATAAATATGTGCTACTCATCCCTATCAGCATGTTCCAGGCCCTCAACAGCCCCAAAGAGCTAACCACTGCTCTGATACCACTAATGTAAGGACCCCCAGCCCTTAACCCTTGATTAGTGTATTGACCACTATGTGTGGCACATGCTTTCAATAAAAGTCAATCGGGAAACTGAGATGACGCTTACAAAATTCCTTTAAAATTTTAACGTTATAAGATCATCTCCACTAACAATTAGACTCATAGAATTCGCCCATTATCATCCCCTTTTTGCCACTTTTCACATTGTGGACTTTTATAAAAATTTGGGCAAAGTCTCCCCATAAATAGGGCTATCCCGAAATAAAAGCACAACGCAAAACATAATTCCCGGCCAGGGAAACATAATGCTCATCAGAATACAGCAATACCAAATAAATTCCCAGCCAGGGAAGACACCACACATATGACGACAAAAGTGGGTTCCAACACCCACTTAATACACCAATGACTCTCATATCATTTAGCAATTCTACCTCTAATTGCATGCAACGTAAAATGAAAGAGAGAAAGGCTCATGCCTTTATATACAACCCATATACAAGTATAATCGTGCTCACATGCGAGCATCATGAATATGTATATAATCCTCAGGTGTATATATGTATTCTATACGATACCGTGCTCCATCAAGCCCTGGTATCACGATCCTGGGAGTAAATCCAATCAACAGCTCGAGCTCAACTCCAAAGCCATCGATGTACCTGTTCACCTGCCCCAACAGAGACAGCCCCCAACGGGGTGAGCATACCAATACCCAAAATCCCATAATCACAATAATGAAATTCATAATTTACAACAAAAGTAAATACTAATGAATTTTAAATGATACTCCCTGGATGGCAACATCCTCATCCGGGATTCCGTGTACTGTCCCTGTTCTCACAATCATCAAACTCATCAAATCTCATAAATCAGTAAATCAACACATTGATTTAACTCATAGCATGCCTGATTCTCAAGTATCAATAATTAATGATTCCAAATTCATTATACATACAAACATAGATATCTCGATATCTAATACTGATTTTCAACTTTGCTACCAATCACAGGTAGCTCAAATGCCTAGCATTTATTTTACCAATTTTCCATTATACCTAGACATCTCACATGTCTTATAATGAGTACATGATCCCACGATCATTCTCAGGCATCTCAAATGCCGTACAATAGTCATATAGACCCAGTACCCCATATATATCAACACATAAATATGACAATACGCACAACCATCGATGAAATCAAAATACATTATGCATTTCACAAATGCTCTCATATAAAGTAATGCTCGTACGTCGCACGTACCTTAAATCTCCAAAGTCCGAGCCAAACCTTGCTCGAGTTCCATGCCCCGAGGAATGATGTGCTAACACGATAAATAATTCACAATTATTTACGAACATGCAACCCATGCTCAAGCACACCCATAACCCTTAAATAGAAAATTATTGTCAACCCACGACAATGAACCATTAAAAGACCCGGGGCAGGGCATAAACAGGGAGGGAAATCGAAGGGGACAATATCGAAAATTGCTCAAGAATTCCCCACAAATTCTCGAACCCTCACAACACAAATCGAACACAATCAAGCACCATAATTCATCTAAAACATGAATTAATCAATCAACAACATGAATAATCGCCCCACATGCCAAAACCCCAATTTTCGAACCCTAACCCGTGAGCCAACAGCAAGAATTCGAACCACAATGCATCACCAAAGAGACTCAAAAGCTGAACCATGTGAAGCATAATAATTTATCCAAAATCAGCAAGGTTTTTCGAAAAATAGAACACCTAAAATCGAATCAATGGCAACGAATTTCTTTGAACCACAAAGCAAGAAATATTCGACCCAAATCAAAGCACCAAACGCCCCAAAATCGCCTGAAAAAAAGCCCCAAAAAACGTACCAAAATCGAGCCCCAAAATCGGACAGAATTTCAGTTAGAACCCTAGCGCTTTCTGCAGAAATCCGAGCTCAAATCACGACCAAACTTCGAATTGATGGTATGAATAGCTGCGCCTCGGAGAGACGAATCCAACGGCGGGTCGGACGCGCCGGACGGCGGCCGGACGGCGGCGCGCGGATGCCTGGAAGCGGCGTGGGTCAAAACAGATCGGAAACTCGCGCGGACGGGGAGAGAGAAGAAGAAGAGGAAAATGGTTCCGATAATTAAAATCTCGGGTTCGACTGGTATTTATAGCAAAAATACCCCGAAATACTAATAGCCCCACAAATACATCATGATTCATTAAAAATCATCTGTTTCCAAAAACTCTCTCTCTAACTCCAAAACCTCCTACCGGTGCCCACACAAAGCACCCGAGATTCCGAAACACTTCAACAACCCAACTCTCAGGTTTTCACCGAAATGAGAATACAATCTCAACCTCGGGATCCAACGATCCCAACTACTCAAATAAACGAGCCCAGAAGGCCCAACACTTCGATTAAACTCCAAATCGCTACGTAAAACAACTTTAGGGGTTATTAACACTCCGGGATTAACATCCCTAATCTCTGGTCATCACAATATCCCCCACTAAAAGAATTTCGTCCTCGAAATTAGCACCGGTGTATCACGTAACACCCAGGCCACACAACAACATGAAGCCATAACCTCGATTCTTGACCATATCAGAATCGTCTTAAAAACCGCGAGAATACTTATCTCACAACAAACTCTGAAACAGAGCGACATACCAAAACCAACATATCACCCAAGAGGCAAAACATACCTCGATGCAGGTCATCCCAAAAGTCAGTCCCTCATGACTGCGAAACAACCGATACTTACGACTGTAGATCGGATGGTCATCCTTGGTTCCAATACAACTAGTAAGAACGCATCCTGAATGACACCTCAACCGTGAGAACGTTGACCTCGTGTCAAACTCTGGAGTGGAATAGACTTCCAAATCCATCATAACGTCAAAGAGCGTCAGCACAACTCAACGCTAACAATCCAAAAGCAGTTAGTCAACTGAAACTGCAAGGATTCGAATCGCTCCCGATTCTATCGTAGATATCATTCAAAGACATCTCTATCATGACTCACGATGTCTAACACACATCATTACGAGGAAAACATTAGTATACCACGGTGTACACATACCAAGCCTGGTTCCTGCTACACAGACCACCTCCATCCAAGGAGCAGTTGCACCCTCTGCAACTCGGATCGGGCAACTCACGGCCACCGATCCACACCCGAACACATCTCACAAGATGTCCACCTCCGGATGTTCCAAGAATCACATCCTGATCATAAATAAACAACCGAGACTCCACAGAATTTCAAATTCTGAAGGACATGCAATAAACTCAATGCATCCTCAACGTTTGTGTCGACAGCGACACCCAACAAATCCGAATTCCTGCCATCCCTTGATAATCCTAGGATTTAACAATCCAAACTTAGGAAGGCTATCGCATAACTCGGAGGAAAACACCGATAAGGAAACATCTCAATCCTCGCAAGATAATCCCTCCTCAAAGGGAGTCAACTAAATTCACGATTGTTTCTCATAATAATCGTGCCATGAAGATTCCCAATCTCAAGGTGTTCCATATCTCTCATCAGAGATTTAACCATCCAAAAGTAGCATAACTCTATGCTTGACAGAAGGAAATCAATAATTGGCATCTGTATACTTACCAGTATACCTGCCTAAGCACTAACATCATATGCATACTCAATGCACTCGGCTCGGGTATCTACAACATACCCCTAAGCCCCAAACGCAACTGTCAATTCTGAGTCATTCCCTACTCAGCGGAGGATGATAATCGACGATCAACAACACGGCGTGATTCCCAAAATCAACACCACACGCGTCAACTTACCGAATCTTTCAAAGATTCCAAATAGGTATAACACTACCTCCTTCCCCACAAGGGAAGTGCTATCGAACTCGAGATCCACTAGTCTCGAACCACCGTTCGGAAAAACTGGATACAATAACACCCATTGCATCCCAAGTACAAGGATTCCTCAGATCGTGTCAACGACGACTTGATGACTCTCTTGTTGGTACTTCAACATTATGAGCTGTCCCAGACAAGTCTCTCAAAACAATAGACGTATAAACGTTCTCATGGGGTGTACATGCCTCAAACATCATACTACAAAGAGACAATCAAAAGCCTGCCAAAAGTCTTCATCGTATCATCATACGATCCACCAAACCCGGTTCCGACGTGTAGTATAATGGCTCCAACAATCACACTATATCATTACTACGATATCTGGCTAGCAAAGCGCTGTCTCCATAGGCTCATATCAAGCCCACCAACAATCCATATGTTCCATCTCGGTATGCCATACCGTACAAACCGTTAGAGTAATGGGTCATCGCCCAACATATCTCTAAAATACCAAGCACAATGGACAACCCGGTGTCCTTGCTCACTTATGATGCAATCATAATCCGATATGATTTATCCCACACCCTTAGGGTGGGTGCAACCATGTCTACCCTACGTCACAACACAAGCGAGTAGTTTCCTCAATGACTACTCTTACCATCAATCACTTGGCCCTAGCCAAACCAACGAGCATACCCAAGGGTATCATTGCTCGACAAATATATACTTCAAATATGTGCTGCGGTATAATTCCTATACGGCGCACCCAATAGTTCCTCGAGCAACTTGCTCGGCATAATGGTCTCGTCAACTAGTGACTCAGACACTACCATGTGCCCACCAAGGCACTCAAACCATATAACCAAATACATAACATAAATGTATTAATCATCAAAACGACGCCACACGTCTACATAGAACATCAACTATGTCATCGTCATCCCGTGACGGCATATGTCAACATATGACATTCAACTAACATCGTCAAACATACGACGGTACATGTCAATGCACGACATCCATAATCTAATCGTCAAACACATGGCATATATATAGCAACACATAGTATCCACAATAATGCTAACACAAGTAATATGCCATACCTCATCGCTATCAATATAGCGGCATACCTGTCTCCGTCGCTCGATAATAGTACGTAGTCAGCACCCATCGCTCGAAGGCGGCAAAATCCTGTGCTGAGTACATAGCGGCACAATCCATCGCTATAGAATCGACGGCATGATACCTCGTCATATAATAAGTGGTATGAAACCTCGCTATACACCTGAGCATGAATCATCGTCCACATAATAGCGGAAAGAGGCATCGCTATCAATACACATGGCGGCAAGAACCATCGCCAATCAATATAGCGGAATGAACCATCGCTATCAATAGACATGGCGGCAAGAACCATCGCCAATCAATATAGCGGAATGAACCGTCGCTATCAATATACATGGCGGCATGAACCATCGCCAGTCAATATAGCGGAATGAACCGTCGCTATCAATATACATGGCGGCATGAACCATCGCCAATCAATATAGCGGAATGAACCGTCGCTATCAATATACATGGCGGCATGAACCATCGCCAGTCAATATAGCGGAATGAACCGTCGCTATCAATATACATGGCGGCATGAACCATCGCCAGTCAATATAGCGGAATGAACCGTCGCTATCAATATACATGGCGGCATGAACCATCGCCAGTCAATATAGCCGATCCCTTGTCATTGTCACGGTAGTGTATTTTAATGCCCCTCGCTCAAATAAAACATGCGGTACTCCCACCCCTCGCTTCACATATAGGCGGCATAGAATAACCTCGCTTAAATGGACATGCGGCGCTCCCACCCCTCGCCTCACATTTTAGCGGCAAATATTCTTTCCTCGCCTCATATGCTAACCACGCTTCAATGTGACATGCGGCGCTCCCACCCCTCGCTTCACATTTTAGCGGCACAAAACAATAAATAGCGGTAAGCATTTAAAATCATCACTCATCCACAACAATGACTCATGGGATATTCACCAAGTATTTCATCCATACCTGCATCACAAAGCATAATCCATATACCAACATACATCATCATGAGTGTATTTTAATGCACCTCGCTCAAATGCGACATGCGGTACTCCCACCCCTCGCTTCAACATTTGGCGGCAAAGCATTAAAATCATCACTACATGTACACATGCAACCACAATGCATAATTCATGATGTATATAAAACGCAGGTTACCGTTTCGTGTCTTTCAACCATGGCCTTAGCCTTTCCACGTCATAGTGTCCCTACAGGAACAATCCCAAACCATGAGCATACGATAATTCGTATTCCCCATAATATGATTATAATGAGTAAATGCATAAACTATGAGTACAAAGTACTTCCTGTATCCCAATGCATTTCGATATGCTCCACCTGGTTGTCCCTGTGTCACAACTCACAATCATAATCAACAGGTTATATTATGATTCTATAGATGTCATGACATATAATCGTTTCACTATGATCACATATCACAAATGCACATAAGCAAACAGTTGTGTCACACAACACTAGCTACTATCATGCATAAATATGTGCTACTCATCCCTATCAGCATGTTCCAGGCCCTCAACAGCCCCAAAGAGCTAACCACTGCTCTGATACCACTAATGTAAGGACCCCCAGCCCTTAACCCTTGATTAGTGTATTGACCACTATGTGTGGCACATGCTTTCAATAAAAGTCAATCGGGAAACTGAGATGACGCTTACAAAATTCCTTTAAAATTTTAACGTTATAAGATCATCTCCACTAACAATTAGACTCATAGAATTCGCCCATTATCATCCCCTTTTTGCCACTTTTCACATTGTGGACTTTTATAAAAATTTGGGCAAAGTCTCCCCATAAATAGGGCTATCCCGAAATAAAAGCACAACGCAAAATTTAATTCCCGGCCAGGGAAACATAATGCTCATCAGAATACAGCAATACCAAATAAATTCCCAGCCAGGGAAGACACCACACATATGACGACAAAAGTGGGTTCCAACACCCACTTAATACACCAATGACTCTCATATCATTTAGCAATTCTACCTCTAATTGCATGCAACGTAAAATGAAAGAGAGAAAGGCTCATGCCTTTATATACAACCCATATACAAGTATAATCGTGCTCACATGCGAGCATCATGAATATGTATATAATCCTCAGGTGTATATATGTATTCTATACGATACCGTGCTCCATCAAGCCCTGGTATCACGATCCTGGGAGTAAATCCAATCAACAGCTCGAGCTCAACTCCAAAGCCATCGATGTACCTGTTCACCTGCCCCAACAGAGACAGCCCCCAACGGGGTGAGCATACCAATACCCAAAATCCCATAATCACAATAATGAAATTCATAATTTACAACAAAAGTAAATACTAATGAATTTTAAATGATACTCCCTGGATGGCAACATCCTCATCCGGGATTCCGTGTACTGTCCCTGTTCTCACAATCATCAAACTCATCAAATCTCATAAATCAGTAAATCAACACATTGATTTAACTCATAGCATGCCTGATTCTCAAGTATCAATAATTAATGATTCCAAATTCATTATACATACAAACATAGATATCTCGATATCTAATACTGATTTTCAACTTTGCTACCAATCACAGGTAGCTCAAATGCCTAGCATTTATTTTACCAATTTTCCATTATACCTAGACATCTCACATGTCTTATAATGAGTACATGATCCCACGATCATTCTCAGGCATCTCAAATGCCGTACAATAGTCATATAGACCCAGTACCCCATATATATCAACACATAAATATGACCATACGCACAACCATCGATGAAATCAAAATACATTATGCATTTCACAAATGCTCTCATATAAAGTAATGCTCGTACGTCGCACGTACCTTAAATCTCCAAAGTCCGAGCCAAACCTTGCTCGAGTTCCATGCCCCGAGGAATGATGTGCTAACACGATAAATAATTCACAATTATTTACGAACATGCAACCCATGCTCAAACACACCCATAACCCTTAAATAGAAAATTATTGTCAACCCACGACAATGAACCATTAAAAGACCCGGGGAAGGGCATAAACAGGGAGGGAAATCAAAGGGGACAATATCGAAAATTGCTCAAGAATTCCCCACAAATTCTCGAACCCTCACAACACAAATCGAACACAATCAAGCACCATAATTCATCTAAAACATGAATTAATCAATCAACAACATGAATAATCGCCCCACATGCCAAAACCCCAATTTTCGAACCCTAACCCGTGAGCCAACAGCAAGAATTCGAACCACAATGCCTCACCAAAGAGACTCAAAAGCTGAACCATGTGAAGCATAATAATTTATCCAAAATCAGCAAGGTTTTTCGAAAAATAGAACACCCAAAATCGAACCAATGGCAACGAATTTCTTTGAACCACAAAGCAAGAAATATTCGACCCAAATCAAAGCACCAAACGCCCCAAAATCGCCTGAAAAAAGCCCAAAAAACGTACCAAAATCGAGCCCCAAAATCGGACAGAATTTCAGTTAGAACCCTAGCGCTTTCTGCAGAAATCCGAGCTCAAATCACGACCAAACTTCGAATTGATGGTATGAATAACTGCGCCTCGGAGAGACGAATCCAACGGCGGGTCGGACGCTCCGAACGGCGGCCGGACGGCGGTGGGCTGACGCCTGGAAGCGGCGTGGGTCAAAACAGATCGGAAACTCTCGCGGACGGGGAGAGAGAAGAAGAAGAGGAAAATGGTTCCGATAATTAAAATCTCGGGTTCGACTGGTATTTATAGCAAAAATACCCCGAAATACTAATAGCCCCACAAATACATCATGATTCATTAAAAATCATCTGTTTCCAAAAACTCTCTCTCTAACTCCAAAACCTCCTACCGGTGCCCACACAAAGCACCCGAGATTCCGAAACACTTCAACAACCCAACTCTCAGGTTTTCACCGAAATGAGAATACGATCTCAACCTCGGGATCCAACGATCCCAACTACTCAAATAAACGAGCCCAGAAGGCCCAACACTTCGATTAAACTCCAAATCGCCACATAAAACAACTTTAGGGGTTATTAACACTCCGGGATTAACATCCCTAATCTCTGGTCATCACATTTTGCTTTTGGGAAGCTTCCGCCTGCTTTGACCTCTTTCTGGATGACATTTTCTTGCTAAACGATTCCCAACTAGCTCAATTAAATCCAACTATCACCACACAACACTATAAATCTTCCACCCTTCAACACCACAAAACTTCCTCCAAATTTTACTCCTTCCTAACCCAATTCTACTACAATTCAAGGAGTTTCACCAAAAGATAAAATCTTTAAGAATTGGAAACCAATTACGACTTAAAAATCTGATCTTGGAAAGATTTGGCACTTGGCTTGGAATTCCCTTTTTGATGTACTTCTACCCAATTTGCCTTGCAATCCTTCAAATCTGCAATGAAAAACAAATATTACTTCCCAGATTTGAAGTAACTTTAAATTTGAAGGAAAAATTGATGAGATTTTGAAAAGGTGGCTAGGGTTCTATTGTGGAGAGGAGAAAAATTGAGTTAGAAAGTGAAGGCTGCTGCCTCTGTGCCCTATTATTTTTTTCAAAATTTTCTCTCGCTCGATCGATCGGAAAAAAATCTCGATCAATCGAGCGAGGCAGTAGGCAAAATGTTTTTTTTTTAAAAAAAAAATCGGGCGATCGATCGAGATTTTGTCTCGATCGATCGCCAGCAGCAGCAAACAAAATTAAAATTTTTCTCAACATCTATCTCTCGGATTGCCTCGCCTACAACCAACTTGTTCTTGCTTACACACCTGCAATAGAAAATACCCGAATTCATTCCCAGACAAACTCAAAACAAACAAACTAACAAAAACACATCAAAACAAGAAATCAAAAACAAAACTCAAGGAAGGAAAAACGGAAGTTCTTAATTTATAGTCCCAAGCTGGACTGTCACCTCCTCGTCTTCTCAATTTGATGGCTCCTTTGGATTCTTTACAGAATCACTCGGGAGCGTACCTTGCGTCCTCCCAGATATCAACGTGGCCAACTGCCCTATCTGCACTTCCAAATTTTTAATAGATGCATCCTGATTCTGCATCCTCACCTCCGTTGATGAAATCAGCTTTGCCATCAGTTCCTCCATACTCGGCTTTTGTGTGAACCCTGCCTGCGGTTGAGGGTTCAACACATTTTCTTGATTCGACCATCTCAAATTCGGATGGTTCCTCCATGGTTGGTTATAATTCGAATAGGAATTATGGGGCGGCCTGTTACCTACAAAATTAACAGTCTCAACAGATTGGTTAAATTGGTAACCTGCCTGGCACTCGATGCTAGGATGACTGCCTCCACACAGCTCACAGAAGATAGTTTGAGCTTGCATTGCTGCTGCTCCCATGCTGTCTATCTTCCGGTTCATGGCTTCTAATTGAGCCGAAAGAGCAGTGATCTCATCCACTTGATGGACTCCCATTGGTTTCTGTGGCGTGCTCCTCTCAGATTGCCACTGGTAACTATTGCACGCCATTTCCTCCAACAAGCTATATGCCTCTTCCGACGTCTTCCTAATTATGGATCCCTCAGATGCTGCATCAATCATTGAACGGTTAGAAGAAAATAAACCGTTATAGAACTTTTGTACCTGCAGCCATATGGGTAGACCATGGTGTGGGCATCTCCTCAACAACTCCTTAAAACGATCCCACGCTTCATACAACGTCTCGGGGTCAAACTGCCCAAAAGTCGTGATATCGTTCCGCATCTTCGCCGTCTTGGAAGGGGGAAAGTACTTTGACAAAAACGCTTTTGTCATCCCCTCCCATGTTGTTATAGAACCTGCAGGTAAGGAATTCAACCATGACTTAGCTTTGTCTCGTAATGAAAAGGGGAAAAGTCATAACCTGATGGCTTCGTCAGAGACGCCATTGTGTTTGAATGTGTCACAAATCTCCAAAAAGTTGGAGATGTGATTATTCGGTTGTGATATCCCCGAAATGATTATGTGATTTTAATCATTTGAGTTAAATTATGATGATTTGGGTGTTAATTCATGGGATTGGATTAATATTTTTGGGGAGATTCATTTCAGGGTGCATGTGATGTATGTTGAGATTTTGGGGTCGTGGCTTGTTTATTTGGGGTGTGTGTTGTTTGTTTTGGGTAAAGCATGTTAACGGGAATTGAAGTATTTTATTGAGAAAATACTATAAATATCATGTGAGGATATTTTAATACATCGTGCTAATACCGGGACCAAAACATAACACATCATACCACCCAACACCCAACCACCCCCCCCAACCCATACCAATCACACTGCACAGGCTGACTTTACTCACCACTTGGCTCAATCATTCCACCACTCTCAGCCATCCAAATTCTCGAGCCTTCTCTCCCATTTCTTCACCAGCTTCAGCTAAGCAAAATTCTGAGGAGCTTGTCCTTTTTCATCGCCTGGAAAGCCTTCAAAAATCGGAGCAAAGTAGGGTGAGAAACCATGCTCTGTTTTTATTTTAAACTTGTTTGAGTACATGTTTTTAGGTGGCGAGAAAACGGCATGTTAGCTTAGGTTTCTTGAAACCTTTGATTTAAATGCTTACATGGTGTTATTATGAGGCTCTCTGTATTTTTCCTTGAGCATGTTGCATGTTTTATGTAGAGGATTAAAGCATGTGAAGTATAGTGTTCGAAAATCTGGGTAAGGAATATGCCCTGTTTTTCTGGAAAATTATGGTTTGGGAGTGATTTTGAGGAGGTGATATCATGCACGTTAGCTTAGGTTTTTGGTAAACCTTTGATGTGAAAATATGCATGGTAGTTTTGTGAAGCCCTTGGCATGTTTGTTCGAGCATGCTTTATGTTATATGTGGTAGATATAATAGCATGAAGTGAAGTACTCAAAAATCTGGTAATGAAATATGTTGTTCTGTTTCCGGAAAAGTTGGTTGAGTACTTATGTAAATGGTTGACGTTTATGCATGTGGGCTTAAGTTTGAGGTGTAAATTTGATATGAATACACTCAGGGTAGTGTGTGATAACTGCTAGCATGTTGGTCTTGGCATGTTGTATGTCTTACATGTTAGATTTAAGGGTGTGAATATAGGTGTTCGAGAATTCTGGGTTGGTATTTCTCGAACAGAGCATCTCGATCGATCGACATTTCATCTCGATCGATCGAGCGAGGCAGAATCTTGGTTTTGATTTAAGGCGTCTTCTCGATCGATCGGGAAGAGGGGCCGATCGATCGAGAGACCCAGAATGTTGAAAAATATAAATTGATATATTTTGTTAAAGTTTTGATATTGGATTGTAATGAGACATCTAATATTGTGTTGTACACTGGTGTAGAGCCTTCACAGGTAGCTACACAGCGCAGGGGATAGAGTCCTGCAACACACCACATTTTGGAAAGGTACGTAAGCGACGTACGGGCGTCCCGACAGTAACATGTACTTATGTTTGTCTGTGTGACACATGATGAATGCAATGTGATGCATTAAGATTATGATACATGTTATTATGCACTGTGTTGCATATTTTGCATTGTTGTTGCATATTGTGATGTGGAATAAAGAGGTGTATTCCACGAGTCAGGGCGATCACAGTTAAGGTTTTAATGCTTACGCTTTACCGCTGAAAATGTGGAGCGGGAGGGGGGAGGCTCGCTTGCACATGGAGGCGAGATATACCATACTGAGCGAGGAAGAGATACCGCTAGTATGAAGAAGCGAGTATGCGATACCGCTTGTTTTGAGATTATGAAAGCATTAAAATAACTGATGATGACTGACTCAAGAAAAGAGGAAATGTCATGACATTTATTTATGAAGCCATACATTCATATAATGTGTTTTATTATGAATTATGGTACAGGGACAACCAATGGGCGTTATAAATGCAGGAAATACAGGAAGTGCTTGTGTTTAGGATTGTGCATTTATGCCTTACTTTCATATTATGTTGAATATGAATTGTTTTATGCTCATGTGTTGGGGGTTGTCTTTGTAGGTGCTTTTGTGGACGAGAACCAGGGTTGGGGTTGATATGCTGAGCTGTAAGGAGTGCTACAGGATTAGCATGTTAGGGAAATTTTTTTGTATAGCTTCTACTGAGTAGAGTAAGACTATAATGTAGTACCTTAGTAGGAATTGTGTTATTCCTTTTGAAACATTTTGGTACTGTAATCTCTAAAGCTCAGGTTAATCAACACAATACGTTACTCTGATATATTCACATGAATGTTTAGTTCTCTAAATTGCACCTTAGTAACTTGATGTGATAACGGGGTCTCACATTTAGTGGTATCAGAGAAGTGGTTAGATAACCAGGGAAGAGTGAAGGGTAGTCTTTAGAAACAAGTTGGCTAGGTATTCATTTGGGCATGCTTATGCATGTGATGCATATGGTTGTATAAGTGTTTTACTAACATGCTTTGAATATGATACTCTTGTTATCTAACGGCTTATATCATGAACTGCTTTTGGTATTGTTGTTAACTCTTGTATTACAGCATGGCTGAGATTAATCCGGAGAACCCCAATGAGGAGATAGGGGATATGGACAGTAGGAATGCCAGTATTGCTCAGCCGAATCCTTTACCACCACCTGCTGTGGGCATGGAGCCCAGTGTACAGATGTTACTGCCAGGGGAGCTCAGTTTGAAGCAGTTTCTGAGTTTCCATCCGCCCATGTTTGAGGGGATTGAGTCTGGTGAAGTAGCTGAGGAGTGGTTGGAACGTATAGAGCAGATACTTGTGACTGCACCCTGTGCACGCACGGCATGGCTAAGGTTATCCGAGTTTCAGATGGCTAAGAAGCCTGCTATGTGGTGGAAGACCACCGTGATGGAGCTGAGAGCTCTAGGTATGGCAGTTGACTGGACTGCATTCCGGACCCGGTTCCTTAACCGGTATTTCTCTACAGCTGCCAGACAATTAAAAGAGGATGAGTTCAACAGTTTGAAGCAGGGTAGCATGTCAGTGTCAGACTATGCTATGCAGTATTCCTCACTGCTGAGGTATGTACCTCATATTGCTGTCAGCAGCCATGCAAAGATGAGGAATTTTCTGAAGGGATTGAGGCCAGAACTATTTGATAGGGTTATATCCAACAACCCCAGTTCATTTGATGACGCCCTGACACGGGCAGAGTTAGCGGAGATTGCGGTGGGCGCGTACAAGGATGTTGTACCCCCTTCTGTACCACCACAGAGGCCTGCTGCTGATAGTCTGAGGCCACGAGGGGATCAGTTCAAGGCTCGTGGGGCCTCATCATCTTCCAAATTGAGTGGGAAGAAGTCTCAGGGTCAGAAACAGAACAATAAGGGACCCACACAAGGGAGCAAGACAGTGGGAAACAAGTGTAGCAACAGTGGAGGATGGCACTTGTCACGGGACTGTCAGGGTTGCTATGTCTGTGGCAAGGTGGGCCACTTTGCTCGAGGTTGCCCCAATCGGGCAGGTCAGACAGACTCAGGGCCGAATAGGCCGAGGTTTGATGCTGGGAGGGCACCACAGAGACAGCAGTTTGCACCACGACCACAGGGAGGTCAGACGGCAGGACCGCCGCAGGGACAGGTGTATGCACTGACCAGGGAGCAGGCTGAGGCAGCCCTAGAGGAGGTCATTGCTGGTACGTGCCATTTATTTACGTACCCTGCACTTATATTGATATATACAGGTGCTTCCCATTCTTTTGTATCTACTGCTTTTGTGGAGGGACACCGTTTGTGCTCGTCTCTGTTACCCACGCCTCTCATGGTCTCGACACCCACGGAGAAGCACGTGATTGCTGACCGGTTGTTGTCTGATTGCCTCATTTATTTTGAGGGCAATGATCTGAGGGCCGATCTGATTCAGTTAGAGATGGCAGACTTTGACTGTATTATCGTCATTGATGTGTTGAGCAGATACCGAGCTGTGGTAGACTGCCGGCAGAGGATTGTACGTTTTCTGTCTGATCAGGGGTTTCAGTGGACCTTTTATGGGGACGGCTCTCGTCCAAAGATTCCGGTAATATCAGCGATTAAGATGTATAAGGATCTACGCAGCCAGTTCTGGTGGAGGCGTATGAAACAAGATGTCACCTCATTTGTCAAGCGCTGTTTGATTTGTCAGCAGGTGAAGGCTGAGAGGCAGAGGCCTGGAGGTGAACTAAGGAGTTTGGAGATACCCGAGTGGAAGTGGCAGCACGTATCTATGGATTTCGTGACCCACTTACCGAGGACTGTTTCGGGTTTTGATGCCATCTGGGTAGTCGTGGATAGACTGACTAAAGTGGCTCACTTCGTTCCCTATTGTATGACATATACGCACTTGAGGATGGCACAGTTATATGTCAGAGATGTGGTGAGACTGCACGGGATCCCTGTTTCGATAGTGTCCGATCGAGATCCGCGGTTCACATCTCACTTCTGGGAGGGTCTGCAGACAGCTCTAGGTACAGAGTTGAGGCTGAGTACAACCTATCACCCTCAGACGGACGGACAGACCGAGCGTACGATACAGACGCTCGAGGATATGTTGAGAGCTTGTGTGCTAGAGTTCGATATATCATGGCAGGACTCGATAGCCTTAGTGGAGTTCTCTTACAACAACAGCTACCAGGCAAGTATACAGATGGCTCCTTTCGAGGCCCTCTATGGTAGGCGTTGTAGGTCACCCTTGTGTTGGGATGACTTGGACCGTAAGTCGGTTGGAGGGCCAGAGTTGGTTCAGGAAATGGAAGAGAAAGTTAAGGTTATCAAGAGAAAGATGAAGGCAGCTCAGGACAGACAGGCAGCATATGCCAATCAGCGGCGTAGGCCGTTGGAGTTTCAGTTAGGCGACAGAGTTTTCTGAAGATCTCACCTTTCAGAGGTGTAGTACGGTTTGGTATGCGGGGGAAGTTGTCTCCTAGATACGTGGGGCCGTATGAGATCTTACAGCGTGTTGGTACTCTGGCGTACCGTTTGGCTTTACTGCCTTCTCTGTCTGGTATACACGACGTTTTTCATGTGTCTATGCTGAGGAAGTATGAGCCGGATCCTTCACATGTGTTGCAGCCTTCAGAGGTGCAGATTGAGTCCGATGTTTCTTATGAGGAGCGGCCTATCAGGATTTTGGATAGGGCAGACCGCAGACTTCGGAACAAGGTTATTCCAATGATCAAGGTTCAGTGGGATCGTAGGGGTGTCAAGGAGGCCACGTGGGAGACAGAGCGACACATGGTGCAGCACTATCCAGAGCTGTTTTCTGGTATGCTTTTATGTTTGTTTTACTTCATGTTGGTAAGCATGTTTGATTTCGGGGACGAAATCTTATAAGTAGGGGAGTATTGTGATATCCCCGAAATGATTATGTGATTTTAATCATTTGAGTTAAATTATGATGATTTGGGTGTTAATTCATGGGATTGGATTAATATTTTTGGGGAGATTCATTTCAGGGTGCATGTGATGTATGTTGAGATTTTGGGGTCGTGGCTTGTTTATTTGGGGTGTGTGTTGTTTGTTTTGGGTAAAGCATGTTAACGGGAATTGAAGTATTTTATTGAGAAAATACTATAAATATCATGTGAGGATATTTTAATACATCGTGCTAATACCGGGACCAAAACATAACACATCATACCACCCAACACCCAACCACCCCCCCCAACCCATACCAATCACACTGCACAGGCTGACTTTACTCACCACTTGGCTCAATCATTCCACCACTCTCAGCCATCCAAATTCTCGAGCCTTCTCTCCCATTTCTTCACCAGCTTCAGCTAAGCAAAATTCTGAGGAGCTTGTCCTTTTTCATCGCCTGGAAAGCCTTCAAAAATCGGAGCAAAGTAGGGTGAGAAACCATGCTCTGTTTTTATTTTAAACTTGTTTGAGTACATGTTTTTAGGTGGCGAGAAAACGGCATGTTAGCTTAGGTTTCTTGAAACCTTTGATTTAAATGCTTACATGGTGTTATTATGAGGCTCTCTGTATTTTTCCTTGAGCATGTTGCATGTTTTATGTAGAGGATTAAAGCATGTGAAGTATAGTGTTCGAAAATCTGGGTAAGGAATATGCCCTGTTTTTCTGGAAAATTATGGTTTGGGAGTGATTTTGAGGAGGTGATATCATGCACGTTAGCTTAGGTTTTTGGTAAACCTTTGATGTGAAAATATGCATGGTAGTTTTGTGAAGCCCTTGGCATGTTTGTTCGAGCATGCTTTATGTTATATGTGGTAGATATAATAGCATGAAGTGAAGTACTCAAAAATCTGGTAATGAAATATGTTGTTCTGTTTCCGGAAAAGTTGGTTGAGTACTTATGTAAATGGTTGACGTTTATGCATGTGGGCTTAAGTTTGAGGTGTAAATTTGATATGAATACACTCAGGGTAGTGTGTGATAACTGCTAGCATGTTGGTCTTGGCATGTTGTATGTCTTACATGTTAGATTTAAGGGTGTGAATATAGGTGTTCGAGAATTCTGGGTTGGTATTTCTCGAACAGAGCATCTCGATCGATCGACATTTCATCTCGATCGATCGAGCGAGGCAGAATCTTGGTTTTGATTTAAGGCGTCTTCTCGATCGATCGGGAAGAGGGGCCGATCGATCGAGAGACCCAGAATGTCGAAAAATATAAATTGATATATTTTGTTAAAGTTTTGATATTGGATTGTAATGAGACATCTAATATTGTGTTGTACACTGGTGTAGAGCCTTCACAGGTAGCTACACAGCGCAGGGGATAGAGTCCTGCAACACACCACATTTTGGAAAGGTACGTAAGCGACGTACGTTCGTCCCGACGGTAACATGTACTTATGTTTGTCTGTGTGACACATGATGAATGCAATGTGATGCATTAAGATTATGATACATGTTATTATGCATTGTGTTGCATATTTTGCATTGTTGTTGCATATTGTGATGTGGAATAAAGAGGTGTATTCCACGAGTCAGGGCGATCACAGTTAAGGTTTTAATGCTTACGCTTTACCGCTGAAAATGTGGAGCGGGAGGGGGGAGGCTCGCTTGCACATGGAGGCGAGATATACCATACTGAGCGAGGAAGAGATACCGGTAGTATGAAGAAGCGAGTATGCGATACCGCTTGTTTTGAGATTATGAAAGCATTAAAATAACTGATGATGACTGACTCAAGAAAAAGAGGAAATGTCATGACATTTATTTATGAAGCCATACATTCATATAATGTGTTTTATTATGAATTATGGTACAGGGACAACCAATGGGCGTTATAAATGCAGGAAATACAGGAAGTGCTTTGTGTTTAGGATTGTGCATTTATGCCTTACTTTCATATTATGTTGAATATGAATTGTTTTATGCTCATGTGTTGGGGGTTGTCTTTGTAGGTGCTTTTGTGGACGAGAACCAGGGTTGGGGTTGATATGCTGAGCTGTAAGGAGTGCTACAGGATTAGCATGTTAGGGAAATTTTTTTGTATAGCTTCTACTGAGTAGAGTAAGACTATAATGTAGTACTTTAGTAGGAATTGTGTTATTCCTTTTGAAACATTTTGGTACTGTAATCTCTAAAGCTCAGGTTAATCAACACAATACGTTACTCTGATATATTCACATGAATGTTTAGTTCTCTAAATTGCACCTTATTATCAGCCATCGCTCGAGCTTCTCGTAATCGCCTAAGTAGGGTTCTTTCTATCTCCGGATCGAAAGGCTCGAGAATGGGCTCCTCTCTTCTGAGCATGCACTAGAGAAACGATTCCTGTACAAAATAGACAAAAGGAGACACAAAGTTATTCACAAAGATCAACAAAAGAAAAAAGAAAAGAAAAACAAAAACACAATAATAAAAGAATTGGCTAAATTACAATTAACTAATCTCGTATGATATTATACAGATTAGTCCCCGGCAACGGCGCCAAAAACTTGACCGCTTTATTTTTAAACAAAAGATATTTCAAAGAATGGTGTGAAGCGATTCTACCGCAAGTGCACGGTTGTCAAGTTTTAGTATAGTGAAAATTAAGTACGGGTTGTCGAATCCACAGGGACTAACGTATAAGTACCAAATAAGATTAATAAAATTATATTTAGCCTACGATTTAAGAAATGTGATTATCTAAAGCAAACTTAAACTAAGAAATGAAACTCAAACAAGAAACAATAAAATGAATGGTTCCGGATATGCGAAGGTAAGTTGCTCAAGAAATTTATCAAGCTCTTCGTTCAACTGTGTTATCTTTAATGATTCATTTGAATAAGCAAATTATCAACCAATTGATTCTAAGGATGAAAGGTTTTCGCTATTATTCAATACACTCTCTCGAGCTGTAAAGAAACTAACAATAAATTAGAATAAGTCACTCTCGTGCACCTATTTACTAATTCAAAGTTGCATAAATTATCAAAACCTTATAACTTTAAATCTCTCGATTCCAAGTTCTCACGTATGCGATATCATCTCTCGATCTCAATCATAACATACTTCATGAATTAAAGAGCGTGTTACAACGTTATCTCTCGATCTCGGTTATAACTCTCAGAATCAATCAAAGTTAGCTAGGCTTTGATCTTAACAATCGATTAAATCATGAACAATAGACATCAATACACTCAAACACAATTGAATCACTATATCAAACACAATGATACTAAATCTCAATAAAATAAACTAGAATTGTTTCAAATCAAATACAAAAGAAGTTTAATCGTCTCTCGACCTCAAAAACATCAATTGAAAATTAATATGAAATAGATTACAGTCTAGAAATACGATAAACGGCGGAATGAATCCGTGTGTAGCACCGAAATCTCTTCTCTTGCTCCTTCCTTGCACTCCGGAATTGATTGGCTTTGGCTCGGACGGAGAACCGGAAGAACGGATCTCCTTGGCGGCGGCTAGGGTTCTTTTTTGTTCCAAATCTCGTCTGGTATCGTCCTCTGCTTGAAATGAATCCAGATCCCCGCTTAAAAGCCCCACAATCACGATAAAAAAGGAAAATAAAATCTTCAGGATTTCGCGTCTCGATCGATCGGAAGGTTTTCTCGATCGATCGGTGCACTGTTCATGCCAGCTTTTGAAACTCACTGTCTCGCTCGATCGATCGAGATTTTCCACCGATCGATCGAGACTTTAATACAATTTGCTTTGGAGTCACTGCCTCGCTCGATCGATCGAAAATTTGTACCGATCGATCGAGACTTGAAATTCTTTGATGCTCAACTCTCTGCCTGGCTCGATCGATCGAGAGTAAATCTCGATCGATCGAGATTCCGAAAATTTCATTTCCTAAATTTCAGTTCTTTCTCGCCTCGATTTCGCCCGTTATCTTCATTGGCTCATTTCTTCCACTTCCGATCTATTTTCCTGAAACAAACGAATAAACACCAAAAAACATAATATCATCCAGGAAAAAGAACGGAAAGTAGGAAGAAATTACAGTTAAAAACACTCAAAATCTAAGCCTATCACATACGATTTACCAAACTCTATTCCAATGAGTATTATAATGGCTATAACAAGCTCACTATAATATTGCAACAACACCTGGCTAGCAGATTCGCTGCCTCCTTAGGTTTATACCAAACCTACCAACGTATCATGCGTTTCACCCCGGTATACCATAACGTACCATCCATTAGAATATTGGGTCATCACCCAACATTTTTTAATACCAAAGCACAACGGACTTCCCGATGTCCTTACCCAACCACAATGCGATCCAAATCTATTAGGATTTATTCCACACCTTCATGTGTGGGTGTGACCATGTAAACCATACGTCACATCGGTATAAGCAACTATTTTGATCGCTTTTATTTTAAACAATTAATTTCAATGTAGCGATTTTAGACCGCAAGTGCACGGTGTCAAATTTTAGTATAGTGATTTAGAAATAGGGATGTCGTACCCACATGGACTAACGTATAAGTATCAAATAAAATAGAAAAATTATATTTAGCCTACGAAATATATGAATAATTATCAAATTAAACTATAAACTTAAAAACTCAAAATTAAATCAACTCCTTTGAAGATGCGAAGGAATTCCACTCGAGAAATTTATCAAGATGTCGTTCACTTGTGTTATCGTCAATGATTTGTTTGTAAAAACAATTAAATCAATTAATTCTTAAGGTGACGGATTCCCTAATATAATCAATACACTTTCTCAAGCTATATTGAAACTAATATTAAATTGAAGCAAGTAACTCTTAAACAAATTTAATATTTAATAAATCTCGATGAAAACCGTTAACTTTAAATCTTTCAATTCAAAGTGATCACGTATGTGATTTATCTCTCGATCTAAATCTTTAACATACACCATGAATTATTATAGCGTATTATAATTTTTTCTCTCGATCTCAATTATAATTCACAAATCAATCAAAGTTAGCAAGGCTTTGATAGCATTAAGATTATAATTCATGCACAAAAGAATTAATCCACTCAAACAACATTCAAATCAATAACTCAATCACAATCTTCCCTAACCTTGATAAAATAAACTTGATTTATGTTCAAATCAAACTAACATGATGAATAATTGTTTCTCAACCTCATAAACATCAATAAATTCGAAAATCAAAATAAATAAAGCTTAGAAGTACGATAACATAGGAGTTGAATCCGTGCGTTGAAACGTTACTTTTTCCCTTGCTTCATTCCTTGCACTTCAAAGGCTTTTTCTCTAAATTTGTATGGTTGTTGGAGGATGAAAGGAGGCTGATATATGGTGTATGATAAGATATTGGTCCCCTTGAATTCGTGCCCTAGGTCCCTTATTTATAGAAGAGGAGGTGGATGGAAGTGTTCCCAATAGATCAAACTCAATCAAGTCTTTTTTTTTTCCTGAAAATTCTGTTGCTCGATCGATCGGTAAAATTGTCTCGATCGATCGAGCCTTCTCTTTTCTCATCCATGAATTCTTCTGCCTCGCTCGATCGATCGAGCTTCATCTTCCGATCGATCGAGCTTTCTTCAATCTCGCTCAACAAATCTTCTGCCATGCTCGATCGATCGAGCATAATCTTCCGATCGATCGAGCTCCTCTTTTTCTTGTTGGCCAAAACTCTGTCTCCTTCGATCGATCGCGCTCCATTACCGATCGATCGGTTATATCAGAATCCAAATTCTTAAATTCTTGCCTCGGTTTGATCCGTTTTCTTCCTTCTAGCTTAATTCTTCCACTTTCCACCTAGATTCCTGAAACAAACAAATAAATACCAAAAAACGTAACATCATCCAGCCATCAACACGAAAATATATAGATATCATTGCAAAAATACACGTAATATTCATCCTTATCAACTCCCCCAAACTTAGACTTGATCGTCCTTGAGCAAGCATTAAGATCAAAATGCAAAGTTCATCATCAATACTTTAAATGAATTAACTTAGCAACTCAAATGTAAAAGCTCAGAAATCCACTAACACATCAACCATAGGTCAATCCAATAATCAACAAGAAGTGTTTTCTCATAAGCCAAGCAATATATCGCAAAATCGGAACGTGCGTGTGTGTTAATTTCAATCTTGAGTTTCATATATACTTTCAGGATCAAATAATGCTAGTAAACTAAAAGTCAAGATTACTATTAAACCCTCCATAAGCCTACTTTTCAAGCACTTCTCCACTAATTTAATTGTTCCCTAGACTTGGATCAATAGGTCTTTTAAACCTTGTAATGTTAGGCCTAGGTGTTTGGTTTCAAAGAAAAGATAGGGTAACACAAAGAATAGAGTATAATCATGCAAAATTCAATTTTTTAGCACAACTTGAGCTTCTCTTCTTTTTTCTTTTAGCCTTGGCTACTTTGGGTCTTATTTGGTCACTTTTTTCTCAAGGCTTTATATCTATCTTTTTTCTTTTCTCATTCATCAATTTTTTTTTCAATAATAAGCTCATCAAAATATAGCAATTTATGTGCATCTAATGAGATTCATTATATTCCCTTTAGGTAAGGATGAATTCTTTCAATTTAAGCTCATAAAGGTGAGTATTATGAGTTGCCAAAAAAATTGTTGAATGTGGGCTAATAGTATAGTAAACATACTCCATTCTTTTTCAGTTAGGCTCAAATTGGGATACTAGAGATTGATATATACATGGTAAGCTTGAAAGGCTCAAACGTTCCAAAGATCGCCTAAATCATGTCCAAGTCAAGTTCCTAATTATAAAATTTCGCCTCAAAGTGCCATCAAATATGTTCTAGAGTGCTTTAAGATCCTCAAGACAAATCATAGTTAACAAAATTTTTCCAATATATATTTCCCTCAATCATGACTCAAAAATTGCTCAAGATGTTCCTCAATTTTGAAATATTAACTCTACCACAGATATTCACAAACAAGTCAAAAATCTTCAAGACTTTAGTTGAGATGGGGATTAATATCATCATGCAATACCGTTGCAAGTCTAATTCATTATTTCTTAATGATTAACTCAATTTTCAAAAAAAAATTTAATGTGCTCAAAAACAATCTAATCTCATGATAGACTAGGCATGCAAAATAAATAACAAGAGAAAACAGCAGATACCAGTAAACACCCCCCCAAACTTAGTACATGCATTGCCCTCAATGTATAGTAAACAATAAGCGCAAAAGCAAAACACATACCTCGACGAGGATCGTCGGTGATCGTCGTCCTCATCATGCTCTGGTGGGGGTACTGGGTAATAAGGCTCCCTTGGCTGGTACGGTGGATATGTCGGATAATCAGGTGGTGGTGGTTGGTATGGCTGGTATAGTTGGAAGTGTGGCTCAGGTGGAAACTGGATAGCTGGGAAACCTTGGGCCAAGGCAGTGTTCCATGCATACTGATAATGCATGAACTCCATATGTCGCTGACTTATCTGCTCTTGGTCCCACCGTATTTCCATCTGTATATTTCGGATGCCCTGCTGCTCCAAGAGTCTGTCTTGGAGATCCCTGTGGAGGGAGTCCAAGGTGATAGATGAATGCTTAGCGGAAGATGAGGATGGCCCAGCAAGTCTACTGCTCGAAGGCCGTGGCTCGGCTGTAAGGACCCCAAGCCCTTAACCATTGATTAGTGTACTAACCACTATGTGTGGCACATGCTTTCAATAAAAATCAATCGGGAAACTCGAATGATGATTTACCATTGATTGGCAATCACAAAATTTTCTTTAATATGCCATGTTATAAGATCATCATCCTAACAACAAATAGACTCATAGAGTTCGCCCATTACCATCCCCTTTACACCACTTTTACATTGTGGCCTTTTATAAAAATTTGGGCAGAGTCTCCCCATAAATAGAGCTATCACGAAATGAAAGCACAACACATAACATAATTCCCGGCCAGGGAAAATACAATACTCAACAGAAATACAGAACACTAAGTAAATTCCCAGCCAGGGAAGACACCACACAATAAGACAACTAAAGTGGGTTTTCAACACCCGCATAATACACTAACGGCTCTCAAATCATTTAGCAATTCTACCACTAATTGCATGCAAACATATGATGAAAGAGAGAAAGGCTCATGCCTTTATATACTACCCATATACAAGAATATCCGTGCTCACATGCGAGCATCATAAATGTGTATATAAACCTCGGGTGTATATAAGTACTCTATACGATACCGTGCTCCATCAAGCCCTGGTACCACGATCCTGTGAGTACATCCAATCAACAGCTCGAGCTCAGCTCCACAGCCATCGATGCACCTGTTCACCTGCCCCAACAGAGACAGCCCCCGACGGGGTGAGCATACCAATACACAAAATCTCATAATCACAATAATGAAATTCATAATTTACAACACAAGTAAATATTAATGAAATTTAAATGATACTCCCTGGATGGCAACGTCCTCATCCGGGATTCCGTGTACTGTCCCTGTTCTCACAATCGTCAAACTCATCAAATCTCAAAAATCAGTAAATCAACACATTGATTTAACTCATAGCATGCCTGGTTCTCAAGTATCAATAATTAATGATTCCAAATTTATTATACATACAAATATAGATATCTCGATATCTAATACTGATTTTTCGACTTTGCTACCAATCACAGATAGCTCAAATGCCTATCATTTATTTTATCAATTCTCCATTATACTTAGACATCTCACATGTCTTATAATGAACACATAATTCCACGATCATTCTCAGGCATCTCGAATGCCCTACGATAGTCATATAAACCCAGTACCCCATGTCTCATGTAAGGTTATGCTACTCTAGTATTACGCACACTTGTGGCAGCGATGCCAAGACTAGGTCCTTCCATAGTCATATCAACACACATATATATATATATAGCCATACCCACAACCATCTAATGCAATTAAAACACATTATGCATTTCACAAATGCTCTTATATAAAGTAATGCTCGTACGTCGCACGTACCTTAAATCTCCGAAGTCCGAGCCAAACCTTGCTCGAGTTCCATGCCCCGAGGAACGATGTGCTAACACGATAAATAATTCACAATTATTTACGAACATGCAACCCATGCTCAAGCACACCCATAACCCTCAAAAAATATTGTCAACACACGACAATTAACCATTATCGAAAATTGCTCAAGAACACCTTCAATAATTCGAACCCTATCATAACAATTCGAACTCAAATAATCACTATAATTCATCTAAAACATGAATTAATCAATCAACAACATGAATAATCATCCCCTGCCAAAAACCCCCAAATTTCGAACTCAAACCCCTCAAACAGCATGAAATTCGAACCAAAATCCACAAATTCGAACACAAATCCTTAAATTCGAACACAATACCACCAAATTTAGCAGGGAATAACATGAGAGGGACGAAAAAGGGGTAAGGAAGGTTACCCATACGAAGATCGGAAGGAAATCGGACGAAAATCGAAGAACCCTAGAAAATTGGGGATCGGCGCTTTCCTGTAAAATCAGAACTCAATCGCGACCAAACTTTGAATTGATGGTGTAGAAAGGAGCGCCTGGACGAGACGAAGCCGGCGGCGGGTCGGACGCGCCGAACGGCGGCCGGACGGCGGCTGGCGCACGCCTGGAAGCGGCGGGGGTTGGGGAAAAACGGGAGGCAGCGCGCGCGAGGAGAGAGGGAAAGGTGGGGGAAAAATGGTTCCAATAATTAAAATCTCAGGTTCAACTGGTATTTATAGCAAAAATACCCCGAAATACTAATAGCCCCACAAATACATCATGATTCATTAAAAATCATCTGTTTTCAAAAATTCACTCTCTAACTCAAAAACCCCCTACCGGTGCCCACACAAAGCACCCGAGATTCCGAGTCACACTAAAAACCCAACTCTTAGATTTTTCACCGTAATGAGAATACAATCTCAACCTCGGGATCCAACAATCCCAACTACCCAAATAAATGAGCCCAGAAGGCCCAACACCGCGATTAAACTCCAAGTCGCCACATAAAACAACTTTAGGGGTTATTAACACTCCGGGATTACCATCTATAATCCCCGGTCATCACAATATCCCCCACTTAAAGAATTTCGTCCTCGAAATTAGCACCGGTGTATCACGTAACACCCAGGCTACACAACAACATGAAGCCATAACCTCGATTCTTGACCATGTCAGAATCGTCTTAAAAAAACCGCGAGGATACTTATCTCACATCAAACTCTGAAATAGAGCGACATACCAAAACCAACATATCACCCAAGAGGCAAAACGTACCTCGATGCGGTTCATTCCAAAAGTCAGTCCGTCATGACTGCAAAACAACCAATACTTACGACCGTAGATCGGATAGTCATCCTTAGTTCTAATATAACTAGTAAGAACGCATCCTGAATGACACCTCAACCGTGAGAACGTTGACCTCGTGTCAATCTATGGAGTGGAATAGACTTCCAAATCCATCATAACGTCAAAGAGCGTCAGCACCACTCAACGCTAATAATCCAAAAGCAGTTAGTCAGCTGGAATTGCAAGGATTCGAATTGCTCCCGATTCTATCGTAGATATCATTCAAAGACATCTCTATCATGACTCACAATGTCTAACACACATCATTACGAGGAAAACACTAGTATACCACGATGTACACATCCTAAACCTGGTCTCCACTTCCACACCTCCTCCATCAAATGAGCAGTCGCATCATTGCAACTCAATTTGGGCAACTCACGGCCACAGATTCACACAAAAGACATCTCACAAGATGACCACCTCCGGATGTTCCAAGAATCACATCCTGATCATAAATAAACCATCGAGACTCCACAGAGTTCAAATTCTGAAAGGACGTGCAATAAACCCATGGCATCCTCAACGCTTGTGTCGACAGCGACACCCAATAAATCCGAATTCCTGCCATCCCTTGATAATCCTAGGATTTAACAATCCAAACTTGGGAAGGCTATCGCATACTCGAAGGAAACACCAACAAGGAAACACCTCAACCCACACAAGATGATCCCTCCTCAAAGGGAGTCAACTAACTTCACGATTGTTTCTCATAATTATAGTGCCATGGAGATTCCCAATCTCAAGGTGTTCCATATCTCTCATCAGAGATTTAACCATCCAAAAATAGTATACTCTATGCTTGACAAAAAGGAAATCAATAACTGGCATCCTTACACTCACCGGTATACCTGCCTAAGCACTGACATCACATGCATACTCAATGCACTTGGCTCGGGTATCTACAACATACCCCTAAGCCCCAAACACAACTGTCAATTCTGAGTCATTCCCATCCAGAGGAGGCTGATAATCGACGATCAACAACACGGCGTGATTCCCAAAATCAACACCACACGTACCAACTTACCGAATCTTTCAAAGATTCCCAAATAGGTATAATACTACCTCCTTCCCCACAAGGGAAGTGCTATCGAACTCGAGATCCACTAGTCTCGAACCACCGTTCGGAAAAACTGGATACAATAACACCCATTGCATCCCAAGTACACGGATTCCCCAGATCGAGTCAACGACGACTTGATGACTCTCTTGTTGGTACTCCAACATTATGAGCTGTCCCAGACAAGTCTCTCAAAACAATAGACGTATAAACGTTCTCATGGGGTGTCACATGCCTCAAACATCATGCTACAAAGGGACAATCAAAAGCCTGCCAAAAGTCTTCATCGTATCATCATACGATTCACCAAACTCGGTTCCAACGTGTAGTATAATGGCTCCAACAATCACACTATATCATTACCACGATATCTGGCTAGCAAAGCGCTGTCTCCATAGGTTCATATCAAGTCCACCAACAAACCATATGTTCCATCTCGGTATGCCATACCGTACAAACCGTTAGAGTAATGGGTCATCGCCCAACATATCTCTAAAATACCAAGCACAATGGACAACCCAGTGTCCTTGCTCACTTATGATGCAGTCATAATCCGTTAAGACTTATCCCACACCCTCAGGGTGGGTGTAACCATGTCTACCCTACGTCACAACACAAGCGTGTAGTTTCCTCAATGACTACTCTTACCACCAATCACTTGGCCCTAGCCAAACCAACGAGCATACCCAAGGGTATCGTCGCTCGACAATTATTTAACTCTATAACATGATGTGGTACATTTACCGGTACAATACATCCAATACTCCACCGAGCAAACCTGCTCGGCAAAAGGTCTCGTCAACTAGTGACCCAGACTCTACCATGTGCTCACCACCGGCACTCAACCATACAACCTAATACATAACATAAATGTATTAATCATCAAAACGACGCTACACGTCTACATAGAACATCCACTATGTCATTGTCATCCCGTGACGGTACCTGTCAACATATGACTTTGAAATAATATAATAATATTGTCGACTCGTGACAGTATATGTCGATACACGACGTCTATAATCTCATCGTCAAACACATGACAGCATAAGTAAATCAACACATGATATCCACAATAGTGCTAAATAAACAGTAATATGCCATACCTCATCGCTAACAATATAGCGGCATACCTGTCTCCGTCATCCAACAGTGGTACGCAATCAGCACCCATCGCTCGTAGGTGGCGTAATCCAGCGTCATGTGCATAGCGGCATAACCCGTCGCTATAGAATCAGGGGCATAATCCCTCGTCATAGAGTCAGCGGCATAAAACTTTGCTATAGACATCTGGCGGCATGAACCATCGCCATAGATGTAGCGGAATGTACCATCGCTATGAATACCCGGCGGCATAAGTCATCGCCAATAGAATAGCGGAATGAGACATCGCTATCAATACCCGGCGGCATAAACCATCGCCAATAGAATAGCGGAATGAGACATCGCTATCAATATATCCGGCGGCAAGAACCATCGCCAATCAATATAGCGGAATGAACCATCGCTATCAATACATCTGGCGGAATGAACCATCGCCAATCAATATAGCGGAATGAACCATCGCTATCAATACATCTGGCGGAATGAACCATCGCCAATCCATATAGCGGAATGAACCATCGCTATCAATATATCCGGCGGAATGAACCATCGCCAATCAATATAGCTGCATGAACCATCGCTATCAATATAGATAATGTGGTTGTTCCGGTCCTGTTATAGCAGCGGAAGTTTAGGACCCCTCGCTTCGACATATAGCGGCATCATATGATATCCCTCGCTTCGACAATGACAGCGGCATGTTACCTTGCTTAGACATGACAGCGGCAAATATCGTATTACCATCGCTTCATAGACAGCGGCAAGTACCTCCCTCGCTCGAATATAACAACTACCGGAACTTCCACTAGCTCCATGTACCTGCATCCAGGTTAATACCACAGTTCACAATATAATGATCGATATCACGTTCCAGTTATAACCACAATATTCCACATTAATCACTAGAATTGTGACTGTTCCGGTCCCAATACAACAGCGAAATTTTAGGACCCCTCGCTTCGACAATGACAGCGGCATGTTACCTCGCTTAGTCATGACAGCGGCAAGTACCTCCCTCGCTCGGAGATAAAGGCTACCGGAACATTCATCAATTCTACCACAATAATCAAGCACAACAGTTGATTCCATTATCACAATATATATCACTATCATTTCACATATACCATCACATGTAAGGGTTCACTACCCACGATATACATAATCAAAGGTGTAACACGTTTTACCGTCCGAAGCCCGTACGTCTCACCTTTCCTGATTTTCCTACAAAATCAGATCCCTTAACACATAATACATGAAGGGCCAGACATCACCATTAATGCCATCCCATCTCATGCTACACGATTCCTGCAATCACAATGATTAGCAACACCACTTTTCACATCATAAAAAGCACATAAACAACTAGTTGTGTCATACAACATTAATGCCATCATGCATAAGTATGTGCTATCAATAACTTCCTAGGCCCTTAACAGTCCCAAAGAGCTAACCACTGCTCTGATACCACTAATGTAAGGACCCCAAGCCCTTAACCCTTGATTAGTGTACTAACCACTATGTGTGGCACATGCTTTCAATAAAAATCAATCGGGAAACTCAAATGATGATTTACCATTGATTGGCAATCACAAAATTTTCTTTAATATGCCATGTTATAAGATCATCATCCTAACAACAAATAGACTCATAGAGTTCGCCCATTACCATCCCCTTTACACCACTTTTACATTGTGGACTTTTATAAAAATTTGGGCAGAGTCTCCCCATAAATAGAGCTATCACGAAATGAAAGCACAACACATAACATAATTCCCGGCCAGGGAAAACACAATACTCAACAGAAATACAGAACACTAAATAAATTCCCAGCCAGGGAAGACACCACACAATAAGACAACTAAAGTGGGTTCTCAACACCCGCATAATACACTAATGGCTCTCAAATCATTTAGCAATTCTACCACTAATTGCATGCAAACCTATGATGAAAGAGAGAAAGGCTCATGCCTTTATATACAACCCATATACAAGAATATCCGTGCTCACATGCGAGCATCATAAATGTGTATATAAACCTCGGGTGTATATAAGTACTCTATACGATACCGTGCTCCATCAAGCCCTGGTACCACGATCCGGTGAGTACATCCAATCAACAGCTCGAGCTCAGCTCCACAGCCATCGATGCACCTGTTCACCTGCCCCAACAGAGACAGCCCCCGACGGGGTGAGCATACCAATACACAAAATCTCATAATCACAATAATGAAATTCATAATTTACAACACAAGTAAATATTAATGAATTTTAAATGATACTCCCTGGATGGCAACGTCCTCATCCGGGATTCCGTGTACTGTCCCTGTTCTCACAATCGTCAAACTCATCAAATCTCAAAAATCAGTAAATCAACACATTGATTTAACTCATAGCATGCCTGGTTCTCAAGTATCAATAATTAATGATTCCAAATTCATTATACATACAAATATAGATATCTCGATATCTAATACTGATTTTTCGACTTTGCTACCAATCACTGATAGCTCAAATGCCTATCATTTATTTTATCAATTCTTCATTATACTTAGACATCTCACATGTCTTATAATGAACACATAATTCCACGATCATTCTCAGGCATCTCAAACCCCTCAAACAGCATGAAATTCGAACCAAAATCCACAAATTCGAACACAAATCCTTAAATTCGAACAAAATACCACCAAATTTAGCAGGGAATAACATGAGAGGGACGAAAAAGGGGTAAGGAAGGTTACCCATACGAAGATCGGAAGGAAATCGGACGAAAATCGAAGAACCCTAGAAAATTGGGGATCGGCGCTTTCCTGTAAAATCCGAACTCAAATCGCGACCAAACTTCGAATTGATGGTGTAGAAAGGAGCGCCTAGACGAGACGAAGCCGGCGGCGGGTCGGACGCGCCGAACGGCGGCGGGCGCACGCCTGGAAGCGGCGGGGGTTGGGGAAAAACGGGAGGCAGCGCGCGCGAGGAGAGAGGGAAAGGTGGGGGAAAAATGGTTCCAATAATTAAAATCTCGGGTTCAACTGGTATTTATAGAAAAAATACCCCGAAATACTAATAGCCCCACAAATACATCATGATTCATTAAAAATCATCTATTTTCAAAAATTCTCTCTCTAACTCGAAAACCCCCTACCGGTGCCCACACAAAGCACCCGAGATTCCGAGTCACACTAAAAACCCAACTCTTAGATTTTTCACCGTAATGAGAATGCAATCTCAACCTCGGGATCCAACAATCCCAACTACCCAAATAAATGAGCCCAGAAGGCCCAATACCGCGATTAAACTCCAAGTCGCCACGTAAAACAACTTTAGGGGTTATTAACACTCCGGGATTACCATCTATAATCCCTGGTCATCACATCGGCCCTACGTCGGCCTGTAGGCAGTGGTGGTCCATCAACCACTATTGGTCCTTTTGGTGGTAGGAGTTCTTCATCGGCACCCCCACTTCACTCTGCATCTCTTGCAAAGGGCAGTGATAGTAGATGGAAAAGGTAATGCGGAGGTGGACGGACTCCTGCCGATGTCACTGATGTGGTCATTTATAATGTACCCCAAATCCACCGTTCCACTGAGTATGGCAAATACCAGGGCAGCTCTCTCCTTGGTGACCTCAGAAGTGTGGGTCGATGGCATGACCCGGGAGACTATGGAGGAAAACCATGCTTGTGCCTCTGGTTTCAAATGTTTCTTTAGGACAAACTGGGGCTCTCCATTGCTGTTCCTTTGCCAATCAGTCCCCTCAACACTGATCACCGAGAGTACCTCATCATAGTTGATTTGGCTCGTCTTGAAAGCTTTGTACTCACTGTTCTTTATTGACGGCATTCGAAAAATTGCATTAATTTTAAACTGATCAAACTCCACATCCTTACCCCGTACAAACACAACCTCCCTTGAATTTTGGTGGACTGTCCTTAGATTTGCATAGAATTCCAGCACAACAGGGACCACCGCATCATAGGCTGTTGAATAAACTCAAACCAACATCGTCACCTTGCTTCTTGAATCACATGGCATTCAAGTCGTTCTAAATTCATTCCCCTTTCGCGACTAAGGGGTTTCGGTGATAACTGGGGTATAATTCTGCCGCTATGGAATTCACAAATCGACGCTCATCATAATCTTGAGAGAAAGTGGTGGCTTCGACTTGCTTTTGTTTTTTCTTTGGAGCCATTTATCAGTTCACAATTCACACTGCTTCAATCCCAACCACAACAAGAACTCACCAAAATAACAAACCAACACTTCAATTCCCCAAAATTAACTACTCAACTATCTTAATTTCACAAAATTCACCAAAACTCCAATCCTTGTATACCCAAACAAAAATATTCACTAATTTATGGATATGGATAAGGGTTGAAGCCAAATACCATGGAAATCTAGGTGATATTGTAGAATTTGCTTGAGTTCCTCCTTTTTGATGAAATTTCCCAATTCAGGTTTGGATCTTCAAATCTGTTGCAAAAAGTGTAATTAGAAGAAGCTTTGAAGCATAAATTGTAAGATTTGTGAGTTGTGGGAAAGATTATAGAAGGGATTTGGGGATTAGGGCAAAGAGTTCGATTTTTTCTGTGAAAATACTGAGAGGGTTTTGTATTTCTGCTGAAATCGATCCTTTAAAAATGAATTTATATGTTGCTCGATCGATCGAGAGTTTCTGCTCGATCGATCGAGCGAGACAGAAAAGTTTTTTTCTTTTTATAACCTTCCTCGACCGATCGAGCGTGATCTCTCGATCGATCGACGACTCCAGAATTTTTTTTTTCTTTGTAACCCATGGTCGATCGATCGAGCTTTATTCTCGATCGATCGACCATTCCAGAACAATTTTCACCCAAACTTTTTTTTTTCAATGTTCGATCCGCCCCACGAATTTGAGTCATTCCATTTTTCTGCTTTTGAAAATTAACGCACGGAGTCAGACTCGAAAAATTAAAATAACAAGAAAGAAAATGAACAATTGAACTAAAAATGAAAAACAAACAAGAGAGAGAGAAGAAAGTTCTTAAATTATAGTCCCAAGCTGGACTGCCACCTCCTTCTCGGTGGTCCAATTTTGCTTGCTCCTTGGAGTTTTTCACTGTATCAGTAGGTAGTGTCCCTTGAGCTCGTCCATGAATTATTGATGCAAGTTGCCCCACTTGTACCTCCAAGTTTTTTATAGATGCATCCTGATTTTGCATCCTAGTTTCTGTCGATGATATTAACTTGTTCAAGAGCTCCTCCATACTCGGCTTAGGTACATATCCCGGTTGTTGTTGTGGGTTCAACACGTTGTTTTGGTTGGACCATTGCAAATTTGGATGATTCCTCCATCCCGGGTTGTAAGTGTTTGAGTACGGGTTATTGGGCTGCCTGTTTCCTACATAATTAGCAGACTCATTAGACTAAGTAAATGGATTACCTGCATGGCATTCGATGCTTGGATGATTGCTTCCACATAAGTCACAGGTGATAACTTGAGCTTGCATCGCTGTCATGCTCATGCTATCAATCTTTTTGTTCAATGCTTCCAACTGTGCTGAAAGAGCGGTGATGTCGTCAATTTGATGAACTCCACTCGGTTTCTTTGGCACATTCCTCTCTAATTGCCATTGATAGCTATTAGAAGCCATCTCTTCCAAGAGTTCATAAGCTGCTTCCGGTGTTTTTCGCATGATGGATCCTCCTGAGGCTGCATCTATCATAGAACGGTTAGATGAAAATAAACCGTTATAAAAGGTTTGTACCTGGAGCCAAATAGGAAGACCATGATGTGGGCATCTCCTAAGCAAGTCTTTGAAACGATCCCACGCCTCATATAAAGTTTCAGGATCATATTGCCCAAACGTGGTGATATCGTTTATCATCTTCGCAGTTTTGGAAGGGGGAAATATTTAGACAAGAACGCTTGTGTCATCCCCTCCCAAGTGGTAATAGATCATGCAGGTAAAGAATTTAACCATGCTTTAGCTTTATCTTTTAATGAAAAGGGAAATAACCGTAAACTGATGGCGTCGTCAGAAACGCCATTGTGTTTGAAGGTGTCACAAATTTCCAAGAAGTTGGAGATATGAGCGTTTGGGTCATCAGTGGCTACTCCCCCAAACATCACTGAATGCTGGATCATCTGAATTATTGCAGGTTTTACCTCAAAATTGATAGCTTGAATACTTGGCCTCGTAATGCTTGACAGTGATCCATGGAAAGCTGGTTGAGCAAAGTCCATCATAGTTCTTGGATTCGGTGCTTCATTATTTGCGCCTCCTTCTTGATTGTTATCCGCCATCGTTCGAGCTTCCCTTATTTTCCTTAGAAACGTTCTGTGTCAAAAGGCTCGAGTGTGGGGTTCCTACTTCTTAGCATGCACCAAGAAGATGACTACCTGTAAAAATCAACCCAAAAGGAAACACAAATGTAGTAAATCCAATATTCAAAATTGACAACCAAACAAAACAAATATTGGCTAAATTACAATTAACTAATCTCGTATGATATTACACAAATTAGTCCCTGGCAACGGCGCCAAAAACTTGATCGCTGTTATTTTAAACAATTAATTCCAGTGTAGCAATTTTAGACCACAAGTGCACGGTGTCAAGTTTTAGTATAGTGATTTAGAAATAGGGATGTCGTACCCACAGGGACTAACGTATAAGTACCAAATAAAATTAAAAAAATTATATTTAGCCTACGAAATATATGAATAATTATCTAATTAAACTACAAACTTAAAAACTCGAATTAAATCAACTCCTTTGAAGATGCGAAGGAATTCCACTCGAGAAATTTATCAAGATGTCGGTCCCCTTGTGTTATCATCAATGATTTGTTTGTAAAAACAATTAAATCAATTAATTCTTAAGGTGACGGATTCCGTAATATAATCTATACACTTTCTCAAGCTATATTGAAACTAATATTAAATTGAAGCAAGTAACTCTTAAACAAATTTAATATTGAATAAATCTCGATGAAAATCGTTTACTTTAAATCTTTCAATTCAAAGTAATCACGTATGTGATTTAATCTCTCGATCTAAATCTTTAACATACAACATGAATTATTATAACATATTATAATTTTATCTCTCGATCTCAATTATAATTCACAAATCAATCAAAGTTAGCAAAGCTTTGATAGCATTAAGATTATAATTCATGCACAAAAGAATTAATCCACTCAAACAACATTCAAATCAATAACTCAATCACAATCTTCCCCAACCTTGATAAAATAAACTTGATTTATGTTCAAATCAAACTAACATGATAAATAATTGTTTCTCAACCTCATAAACATCAATAAATTCGAAAATCAAAATAAATAAAGCTTAGAAGTACGATAACGTAGGAGTTGAATCCGTGCGTTGAAACGTTACTTCTTCCCTTGCTTCCTTCCTTGCACTTCAAAGGCTTTTTCTCTAAATTTGTATGGTTGTTGGAGGATGAAAGGAGGCTGATAGATGGTGTATGATATGATATTGGTCCCCTTGAATTCGTGCCCTAGGTCCCTTATTTATAGAAGAGGAGGTGGATGGAAGTGTTCCCAATAGATCAAACTCAATCAAGTCTTTTTTTTTTCTTCTGAAAATTCTGTTGCTCGATCGATCGGTAAAATTGTCTCGATCGACCGAGCCTTCTCTTTTCTCATCGAGGAATTCTTCTGCCTCGCTCGATCGATCGAGCTTTATCTTCCGATTCAATCTCGCTCAACAAATCTTCTGCCATGCTCGATCGATCGAGCATAATCTTCCAATCGATCGAGCTCCTCTTTTTCTTGTTGGCCAAAACTCTGTCTACTTCGATCGATTGCGCTCCATTACCGATCGATCGGTTATGTCAGAATCCAAATTCTTCAATTTTTCCTCGGTTTGATCCGTTTTCTTCCTTCTAGGTTAATTCTTCCACTTTCCACCTAGATTATTGAAACAAACAAATAAATACCAAAAGCGTAACATCATCTAGGAATCAACCCAAAAATATATACATATCATTGTAAAAATACAAGTAATATTCATCCTTATCATATTTCCTCAAGAATTACTCCTACCACAAGTCACTTGGCCATAGCCATCCCAACGAGTAGACCCAAATGTACCCCTACTCGTAAAATATTACTTCAATACGTGTTGCGGTACACTTACCTGTATGGCGCATCCAATAATTCATCAAGCAAACCTGCTCGGCATAATTCTCTCGTCAACCGGTGACTCAAACACTACTATGTGCCCACCATTGGCACTCCAACCATACGACTAAATACATATACCTAAATGTTTTCATCGTAACGACGACGCACGTCCACATAGAGCATTTACTATGTCATCGTCATCATGTGACGGTACATGTCAATACATGACATCCACAATATCATCGTCAACCTGTGACGGTACATGTCAATACATGACATCCACAATATCATCGTCAACCTGTGACGTTACTGTCAATAAACCCTGTTACAGGTAACGTTTGACAATATCAAGATACACAACTCCTTATGTTGGGATCTCTGGTGATCTCAAGTCGTAAGGATTACATACATTATTATCACTATGAGAATTGCTTATGACATTCATATAACTATCCATATAGCATTATCATGGTGGGTCTGTCCAGTACATAGTTATCTAACATGTACCCATGTGTTGATTCGATATCTCATATCCATGAAGAATTCATCAATCAATACATACTAGTCTCAATGCATTATCATTATCCTTATTCATGATAATACTTGACTAGGGACAATCTTTAAGAATAATAAAATATTATTCTAAGGACATTAATATATGTATACATTCATATTACACAGATACTGGGATAATATATATAATAATGAATTGCCTTTGATAAAATCATACATTGCCAAAATCAATCATCTAATGAGTTGTCTTAGGGCATATCCCAACAGCAAGGCCTCGGTCATCATCAGGGAAGACACCCAGCAGACCCTTGCAAATAAGATTAAACCAGCTGAACTGACAAAGAGAAAAGCTACTGAAACCAAATCAGTTTAACCGACACCCAAGAAGGCCAAAACTCATCCGCCAAAGAAGAAACATGCCTCAGTAAAGATAGATGAACCAACATCAGGTCAACATACTCAAGCTGAAACAGGGGGAAACTGAACCTAAATTAGTTCCAATCATCTCAACTGCTGAACAGGTTGAATCAGTTTCAGATCCAACCTCACTGAGAACAGTCCATATGTCTTCATCTGCACAACAGACAAGAGATGTGGCTTCTCTCTGACCAAACTCACCCACCTCTCTGATTGCGAGAAAAGTTATAAACAGATGTAGTAAACTTGGCCCTTGAGCAAATCAGAGAGCATGTTGGATAAAATGACAAGATATTGACAAGTCGATTTACTATAGAAAGAAAGTTCCATTGTTGAAGATGGCTCCAAAAAATTCAAACTTATCAAAATAGGGCAGGCCATCCTCAAGCTTACTGAAACTTCGAATGTTGAGTAGGCTATGGAATGGAAGGAGTTGTGTGTTTTTTTCGGTAGTCTGGGCATACAGAAGATCATTGGACTAGGCATACATAAGATCATTTCACTACTATCATCAATGCCAACATTGATTCAGACAACAATGAAGCTCAACATGCTAGGGAAGATGCTTATATCATCACTACCCTACAAAGCAGACAGACAACTGCTCATGTAGAGTCAAATTTGCATAGAGAACAGTTTGAAATCATTGACTTGGTATTTCAAAAGTCAATTGATCAGGCTGCAGAATCGGCTCCACAATCTGCAAAAAAAGTCAGTTCTGAACCAGTTCTCATCGATGTGGACCTAAAAAAAATGGTTGACGAATTTTTGAATAAGACTGAAGGGCCAGCTGAGCAGACTAAGGAACAGTCTGATTCAGTCATCTGCTTGGATCCAGTGGAACAACCAGTTGAACAGGTGGGGTCAACTAATTAACTTCAAGATCAAGCTCACTTTTCTCATCCTGTTACAACTGTTGAACCGGTGATCCCAGAGGTTGAAAGCCTATTGGATGCTGAAGCTATTGTCCTTAACATCATCAAGGACATTCAAACATAAGAAGAGGTTGCACCATGGGAACCGATCTTGGAAGCACAATCAGTGGAACTTATTTCCCCTGTTGAACCGACTAAAGAAACTTATACTCCGGCTTCATCAGTGCAACCATATGTTGTATGGCCATTGTGATACCCGGGAATTAATGGTGTTAATCCCGGTGTGATAATAATTCTTAATGGATTTTATTTGTGGCAATTATGAAATAATTACGGTTTTGAGACTCTCTGGATTTTAAATCCGATATTTGGAGTCGTTGGATCTGAGGGATGAGATTGTATTCTCATCGTGGTGATAACCTTGGAATTTGGACTTTGGTGGGATTTGGGGTCCGGAGTACTTTGTACTGGGGCTGTTAATGGAAATAGAGTTTGGGAGGTTATTATTGAAAACAGATGATTTTTAATGAGTTTGGTTGGGTTTTGGTACTATATATAACAAGTGAACTCGGTATTCCGTCATTTGGACGGATTCCCTCTCTCTCTCTCCCTCTCTCTCTAACGCGCCCAACCCCTCCCCCATTTCCCTCTTTTCTCCCTTGGAGGAGAGATCGTTGGTAGCTTGGCTCGGGAGCCGGTTTTCTCGAAGATAATCAGGTATTCATCTTCCCCCCACCATTGTCTTCGATTTGGTAGTAGTATTGTAGAGTTTGGTTGGGTTTTAAATTAGTTATGGAATTTGGGAATTTTTGGTTAAAATCCAATGTTGAGTTTTTGGAGTTTTTATTGGTTTTAAATGGTGTATTTGAGGTGTTGAAGGTGTATGGGGTGTTGATTTTGAGTTTGGGTGTGAAAAACACCATGGAAGCTCAAATTTTTCGGAAACCCGCAGGTCGCGATCGATCGCGGCTAGGCGTCGATCGATCGCAACATGTTGCTGATTTGAGAAGGTGATGAGCAGTAGCGGCGATCGATCGCGGGGATGTTTATTGGAATACGGGTTATGCATTACGGTTGCATGCATGGCGTAGCGATGTGAATACTTGCCGCTTCATGGGTAGCGATGTGAATACTTGCCGCTGTCATACCGTAGCGATGAGAGAATATTTGCCGCTGATATGAAGCGAAGAACACGACCGTTGTCATATCTTAGCGAGGGATATTATTTTCCGCTGGTACTGTCGAAGCGAGGGGTATTTCCGCTGTCATGATAAAACGAGGAGTAGTGGCGCCGCTATCATACCACCGCGATGAAGAATATTTGCCGCTTAAGCGAGTGATATTATACCGCTAATATGGCGTAGCGATGAGCTTTCCGCTGTCATATGATAGCGACAGAGGATATTTGCCGCTTAAGCGAGGGATATTATGCCGCTGGTATGTCGAAGCGAAGTAGCGAAGAGGGATATTTGCCTCTTCTTAGCGAGGGATATCATGACGCTAGTTTATTGGAGATGGTTCATGCCGCCGGGTATCTATATAGCGATGGTTCATTCCGCTAGTTTATTGGCGATGGTTCATGCCGCCGGGTATCTATATAGCGATGTTTCATTCCGCAAGTTTATTGACGATGGTTCATGCCGCCGGGTATCTATACAGCGATGGTTTATTCCGATGTTCTATTGGCGATGGTTCATGCCGCTGAGTATTATATATCGATGGGTCATTTCGCTACATTTATTGGCGATGGTCTATGCCGCCAGGTATTATATAGCGATGGTACATTCCGCTACATCTATGGCGATGGTTCATACCGCCGGATATCTATAGCGATGTTTTATGTCGCTGACTCTATGGCGAGGGATCATGCCGCTGGTTCTATAGCGATGTGTTATACCGCTATGTATGTGACACTGGATTACGCCACCTACGAGCGATGGATGCTGATTGCGTACCACGGTTGGACGACGGAGACAGGTATGCCGCTATCTTAATAGCGATGAGGTATGGGTATTACTGTTTTATTAGCATTGTTGTGGATGATATGTGTTGATGTACATATACCGTCATGTGTTTGAAGATGAGGCTATGGATGTCGTGTTTCGACATGTACCGTCACGAGTTGACGATGTTATTTTGAATGTCATATGTTGACAGGTACCGTCACGAGATGATGATGACATAGTGGATGTCTATGTAGATGCGTAGCATCGTTTCGAGGAATAATACATTTATGTATATGTATTTAGTCGTGTGGTTTGAGTGCCAATGGTGTGCACATGGTAGTGTCTGGGTCACTAGTTGACGATACCATTATGCCGAGCAGGTCGCTCGATGAATTATTGGGTGTGCCGTACAAGAAGTGTACCGCAGCACATATTAGAGGTAAATATTTGTCGAGTAGTGATACTATTAGGTGTACTCGCTGGATTGGCTAAGGCCAAGTGATTGGTGGTAAGAGTAGTCATTGATGAAACTACTCGCTTGTCGTTGTGATGTGTGGTAGACATGGTCACCCCCACCCTGAGGGTGTGGAATAAGTCCTAACGGATTAGGATTGCATTGTGGTTGAGCAAGGGCACCGGGATGTCCATTATTCTTTGGTATTTTAGAGAAATATTGGGTGATGACCCACTACTATAATGACTTGTTACGGTATGGTATACCGAGTGGAACGTATGATGCGTTGGTAGACTTGGTACAAGCCTATGAGGGCAGCGTATTGCTAGCAAGGTATTATTGCAGTGATATAGTGTGCTTGTTGTAGCCATTACACTGCTCACTGGAACTGAGTTTGGTGAATCGTACGGTGATACGATGAGGGTTTATGATAGACTCTTGTAGTCTCTATGTGGCATGATGTTTGAGGCAGGGATACCTCACGGGAACGTTTATATGTCAAATGTTTTGAGGGACTTGTACTGAGACAGCTTGTTGGGAATACCAACATGAGTGTCGACAAGTTGTTACTAGCTCTGGTTGAGCATCTTTGCATGTGGAATGCAACGGGAGTCACAATTGGAATTGTGGGATATAGTTAGCGGGGTAACGCTACTATATTAATTTTATCTCTTGGAGAGATTTGGATTGTACTGTCATGGAGACAGCTGGTATCGATCGTGGGTTGATTGTAAATCGGCCACGGTAATCATTACTGGTGTTGGACTGAGTAATGGATCTCTTACCTTTCGGTGAGACGTTCAAGGAGACGTATCCGGAGAAATGCTCGATTGTGGAGTACCTATGGCATTAGTACAAAGCATTATTCGAATGAGTATGTGTGGTGTTTACGGGTTTCGTTTGGGGTAATAGTGGCGTTGGTGCACTATCCTAACCAGCGTGTATTTCTGGGTTCCGGAATATATTTTGGTATAAATATATCCAGGTTTTCCGAACAGTGGTTCGAGGTTGGAGGGTCATGGATTCATGACACTTTCCTTGTGAGGAAGACGGTATTGATATACCTACCAGTTGAATCTTTTGGGAGATTCGTTGATTTGGTTTATGTAGTGTTGATGTTAAAATCACACTTTTTTTTTGGTTTGTCAACCATCATTCTCCGTGGAGTGAGAATAATTGAGGATTGACAGTTGGTTTTGGGATTTTGGGTATGATTGGAGATACCCGAGTTATTTGCATCGAGTATGCATGTGGTGTTGGTGCTTGGGCGTGTATGCCGGTGTGGGTATACGACTGCCAGCATTTTCTTGGTACTCGTCGAGCATCGGATTTATATGCTTTGATGAATGAATCTCCGATGAGGTATTGTGGCACCTTGAGATTGGTAATCTCGATGGCACGATGTATTCTGAGGAATAATCGTGAGGTACGATTGACTTCCCCCGAGGAGGGATTGTCGTGTTTTGGGACCATGGTAATTCTTGCTGGTTAATTCGATAGCTTCCCTGTGTTAGGATTGTTGAATCCTAGGGTAAACGAGGAATGGCCAGACTTCGGATTGGTTTAGTGTCGGGGATGACACGTGTGGCGGAAATGCAATTGATTGTTTCTGCATGTCCTTCCAGGAAATTGAGACCTTGTGGAGTCTCGATAGTGTGTCTGGACCAAGATATGATTCTTGGAACACCCAATGTAGACATCTTTAGAGATGTGTTTTGTGATTGGTCGATGGCCGTGTTATTGCCCAATCCGTGTTGCAATGTGGTGCAACTACTTCTTCGTTGGAGATGAGTTTGGAAAGTGGAAGCCGGATGTAGTTTAGGTACATCGTCTTGTACTGGCTGTTTCCTTGGCAACAATGTGTGTTTAACATTGTAGAGATATCATTGAGGCGATATCTATTTTGGAATCACGAATGATTCGTTGTTTTGGCAGTTAGGGTTGGCTGACTGCTTTTGGGATGGTTAGCATCGGGGAATGCTGACGTCTTCCTTGAGTTTGTGATGGTTTGGGAGGTTTACCCCCATTCCAGGTTTGGTGCGAGGTCGATGTCCCCACGGTTGGTATGTCGTTCATGATATGTTCGTGATTCGACGGTGTAGATCCGTTTTGATTATTTGGTTTTGGCAGTACATGGAGTACGCCCGTGCAAATTTCGGGGACGAAATTTTATTAGTGGGGGATAATTGTGATACCCGGGAATTAATGGTGTTAATCCCGGTGTGGTAATAATCCTTAATGGATTTTATTTCTGGCAATTATGAATTACTTGCGGTTTCGAGACTCTCGGGGATTTTAAATCCGATATTTGGAGTGATTGTATTCTCATCGTGGTGATAACCTTGGAATTTGGACTTTGGTGGGATTTGGGGTCCGGAGTACATTGTACTGGGGCTGTTAATGGAAATAGAGTTTGGGAGGTGTTAGGATCGGGGTAGTGTTTAGAAGGGGGGGTTGAATAAACACTAGATTCAATTTCGATTTCTTTTTCTGGTTAACTGTAAACTGTTAAGTATTACAGTTACTTCTCAATATTGGGCAAGTCAGCAGACACTTGTTATAGTGTGGAATACGTCTACTGAACTTGTGAGGAATAAAACTGAGGTAATAAAGCAATAAACAAATAACACAAGAGTTGTTTCTGGAAGTTCGAAGCACAACGCTTCTACGTCTCCCCTTCTTCCTTTGCAGGAAGGATTCACTAGAAGACTTGGTTTACACTTTTACAGTATACAACCTTCTTAGGCACTAACACACTTGGCCTAAACTCCTAGCAATCACAATCTTCTTAACTTTTGATTACAAGAGAATCTATAACACTCTTTACAGAATAAACTTTCCAGCTTCGAGTGTTTTTTGAGCAGCAGACTTCAATTGGAAATAATCTGTCACAGATTCAGTTTCACAGCTTGTCTGCTCTTTGCTGAACGTTTGGAATATCAGTAATATGATTTTCTTGTTTGATTTGAAGTATATCTCTTTGTTGAAAATCGCTCAGCCCCTCTTCATTTTCTGCTTGGACATATTTATAGGTTTGGTTGTCCAACGGTAGCTTTTCTGTATATGGAAGAGATTAGCTTTCCAAATTCATATTGTCTTCTTTCCTATTTTGTTTAAGCAACGGCTCTTTTCACTCTGACGGTAATGGTGGCGGAGATATAGCAGGGTGCGCCGCTCTCTTGTACCTTTGTCAGAGAATGTTGTACTTATTTTGTCTCTTTGCTTAGTGCTCTTACTGGAAGTTTAGACTTCTGCTGGTTTTGTTTGCTCAACTGGTCGTTCATCCTCTTATGACCAGTTGATGTCTTTGTTCAGTGGGACTATCCGGTTGATAGTTGTCCAGTAGATGTCTGTCCAGTTGGTGACCATCCAGTTGATGTCTTGTCCAGTTGGTGGCCATCCAGTTGATGTCTATCCAGTTGGTAGCCATCCAGTTGATGTCTTGTCCAGTTGATTGATGTCTTCACCCGGTAGGTGTTCTTCCAGTTGATCTTTATCACCCGGTAAGACTTCAATATCCGGTTGGTGTCTTCATCCGGTAGATGTCTTCATTCGGTAGGAGTCTTTATCCGGTAGGAGTCTTTATCCGGTTGGTCTTTGACATCCGGTAGGAGTCTTTATCCAGTTGGTCTTTGACATCCGGTAGGTGTTTGTAATCACCAAAACTTAGAAATCGTTTTCCCAACAATTTCCCCCTTTTTGGTGATGACAAAACTAAGCAATAATCGATTTCTTACTCGAGTAAATAAGATGAGAATCCTGAAAATACTTGAAGACATAATGTAAAAGAAATTTTCATATGTTATAAATATAAGCAGATTACAAGTTGTAATCAAACTGGACAATTGAGAGAGATTAATCTTTATTTAAGATGAATTCTAATAACTTGAATAGAATCTAAGACAAATCTAGTTTTACACAATATAGCTGATACATGACAAATTTTTAAACAAGCACTGTAGACCCGGAGAGCTTCGATCCATCTAATGTCAGAGAGGAAGAGCTCGATCCACCTTATTTCAGAGAGGAAGAGCTCGATCCACCTTGTTTCAGAGATGACCTAATGAGAATACTCTATCTCTGCCGGTCTACCTTGTTTCAGAGAGAAGGTCGGGAAGAGTCATATGTATATTCATCAGGCAGCTTCCATGGTTCATGGATTCACCTATCAGAATACTCTATCTCTGTCTTCCCCCTTTTTGTCATCAGCACCCAGATAACTCCTGATAGCAGTTCCTGACTGATGATGAGCATCAGAGCAGGATCCAAAACGCTGAAGCTTAATGGAGCTGGGTTAGATAAGTAATCAACCCATGAGGGGTTGATTTAGATAAGTAATAAACCCATGAATCGGAAAAGTTTTTAACAGAAAACCAAGGAATTTTGAAAGTCTTGAAACTAATCATGATGAGTGAATGTGTGTTATGTGAGCAAGCAAGAGTCGCTATTTATAGAAAAAAATTTCAATTAGTGTGAATGCATTTATGTTGATCAGTAAATACAAAGAAAAAGTCAACTAAAAACAGTAAATAGATAAGAATAATTAAAGAGGGAACAGAAAATGATACTATTTTCGCCCGAACCAATGTTTGGAATAGTCGCGTTTTTCGGTAGGCGGTTGGCGCGGACTTCGAGATCTTGGTTGAGCAGTTGATCTGGACTGAGTGAGTGCTCCAGTTGCAGGGGATGAACGACCAGTTGAACTTGAAGCTCGCTGTGCTGAAGGAGCAGTTTTGCTGGGTTCAGGCAGTCTGCGGATTATTTGAGGAGCTGCAGGCAGGCTGTTGCATATATCTTGAATCTGAGAAGCAAATGCTGCCTGCATAGTGGCCAACTGATCGGTTAAGACTTTCTTGGCGTCTTCAATCTTCTCTCCAAGAGCCAGGGATGTGGCAGCATGAAGAGATTCATTATTTTGATTAATCTGAAGACGAGCCTGGCCAATTCGAGAAAGAGTGTCCGCCATTGTGTTTTCAGCAAAAGTTTGAAGTCTACTGACAGTAGTTGTTAAACTACTTAAGTCCCTGTAGACTTGCTGGAATTGAAAGTCCGTGTGCTGCTGATGGGTTCCTAGAATGAGAGTTGCAGCCCGCTCTTCCTGCTTAAGTTTATTGACATCGCTGGCTAGCGCTGATATTGCAGTGGAGAGATTAGCTAGCTGTGCAGCAATGTTTGGTGGCTCGTCCAGAGGGTTTGTAAAGACAAAGAAATCCTCTGAAAGTTCTTGAGCCATGGACGGATCCACAGGAATCATTTGAGTATCAGCAGTAGGATCAAGAGCACCGGGATGAGCATCTACAACTGCAGTGGATAGCAAACCAGTGGCGTCAACATGTGGGGCAGCTGTTGAGTCGGAAATAGTAACAGCCATAGTATCAGTTTCTTCAAGTTGTGGGGCAGCCATATCAGCAGTGGCTTGGTCAACCGCAGCAACAGACGACTGGGTATGATCATTGGAATGTGAAGACTCACTGGGTTCATGGTTGCCAGAGGAAATGGTAACTTGCTGAACTACCGTCTGAATCACTGTGTCCACATTGGTGTGATCAACAACCATCGGTTGGGACGGTTGATCATTATAATAGCTGGGAGCAGAAGAGAGTTCTTTAGCAGACGAGGCTGCCTCCAAGGTAGTTGATGCTATCTCTGCTCTAGTAGGAGTGGTCTCTAGGACAGTAGAAGTGATCTCCACAGTAGAGGGGACAATCTCCAAATTTGCAATAGCCATTTGTAAATCCGGCTGGGCAGGGCTTGCAACATTTTCAGCAGTGGAGCATGAGTGAATTCCAGTGGATATGCGAATATCATGAAGAGCGAGCTCAGCCATTTCCAGCTTGGGGCCAAGAGCATTTAGAACGGCTCTATCATGATTCGCTGTGCCTGAATCACCATTGAAATGTTGAAGGCGGGTTTCAACAAGGTCTTGAAGTTCGCCCACATAGATCATCAGGCGAAAAACATCCCGCAGCTTCAGGCTTTTCTCGGGGTCTGAGATTTGAAGATAAGCCAAGATTTGGTTCTCATCTTCCCTGGCCTGATCCAGAATACGATCGAAATCATCAAATCGAACTTTTACGCGAGCCTTTACCCAACGATCAAAAATATCTAGCTGTGGTTGCAGTTTGGCTTCAACTGTATCCATGACCATTTGGATCTCGAAGGCAACAGGAGTGGACACTGGAGCCATAAGAGTTTTTCCTTTGCCAGCAGGGGTGGTCTTTGGAGTTTTTCCTTTGCCAACAGGGGTGGTCTCTGAAAGAAAAGATAGTTGCAGTGAATTGTTGGAGAAGAAGAGTAGTGAAACTAATGGCGGTTAAAATGAAAGTATATGTAACGTCGTACTGTAGATGAGCGGACACATGTATACGTGGCGATCATCTAACGATTAAAAAAAATTTACCAAAAAATAAAAGGACTGGATTTAGGTGGGAGTGAAATATTTTATTTTACACAAAAGTAATTTTGAATTCCGACGTTCATTAGGTTAATAAGTATCGAGGGTTATTTTTGTCAAAGCATATTTGGTAACATCTGCTGGTTTGTAGGGTTCGACTGGTAGGAAAGCATCTACTGGATGTAGAGTCCTACTGGTACGGATACACCTACTGCAGCTGACCATTGTATTACCAGCTGAGCTTAAATAACCATGATAGGATTATAACTGAAATTCCCCCTAAATTTATGCAAATAAACTAACTAATTCCCCCTGAATTTATTACCAAAACAAAATAATCAAGAAGTAATTTCAATTAAACCAAGAATATTTCGAAAGTAAGAAACTTAGCGTCCGGTAGGGGTTTTGTGAAAATGTCTGCTGCCTGTTGTTCGGTAGAAATATACTCCAGCCGAATTTCTTTCTTCATAACATGATCTCTGATAAAGTGATGATGGATGTCAATATGTTTAGTACGAGTATGAAGAACTGGATTGTATGTTATAGCAATGGCAGACGTGTTATCACAAAAGATGGGAGCCTCTGTGGATTCAATTCCATAATCTCTGAGTTGTTGCTGAATCCAGAGCAATTGAGCACAGCAGCTTCCAGCAGCAAGATACTCTGCCTCGGCAGTGGAAGTTGCTATGGATGTCTGTTTCTTGCATCCCCAAGATATTAATCGATCACCAAGGAATTGACAATACCCACTGGTGCTTTTTCTGTCAATTTTGCATCCAGCATAGTCAGCATCTGAGTATCCAATAAGATTAAAAGTTGAGTCTCTTGGATACCATAGACCAACATTCTCAGTGCCTTTCAAATATTTGAGGATCCTTTTGACAGCAGTGAAGTGCGACTGCTTGGGATTTGCTTGAAACCGGGCGCACATACACACTGCAAACATGATATCTGGTCGGCTGGCTGTTAAATATAATAGAGATCCAATAATGCCTCGATACATTGTAACTTCGACTGGTATTCCTGAATTATCCAAGTCGAGTTTGGCAGATGAGCTCATTGGTGTAGCAGCAGCTGAGCTGGTACTCATTCCATATTTCTTCAGCAGCTCTTTAGTGTATTTAGACTGATTTATCAAGATTCCTTCACTAGATTGCTTGACTTGCAATCCTAAGAAAAATGATAATTCTCCCATCATGCTCATCTCAAATTGGTCCTGCATTATCTTTGAAAATCTTTCACATAATTTTGGGTTAGTACTGCCAAAGATAATGTCATCAACATATATCTGAACTAGCAGAGTATGGTCTCCCTTTGTAAATTTAAATAAAGTTTTGTCCACCGTGCCGATGGTGAAGTCATGATCAGTCAAATATTTTGATAAAGTTTCATACCATGCACGGGGGGCTTGCTTCAGACTATACAAAGCTTTGTTCAGATGATAAACATAAGATGGTTGCAGATGGTTTTCAAATCCAGGAGGTTGTTCAACATATACTTCTTCCTGGAGATTGCCGTTAAGAAATGCACTCTTAACATCCATCTGATAGCCCTTAAAATCTTTAAATGCAGCAAAGGCAAGAAATATGCGAATGGCTTCTAATCGGGCTACAGGGGCAAAGGTTTCATCAAAATCAATGCCTTCTTCCTGCCTGTATCCCTGTGCAACTAGTCTTGCTTTATTCCTAATTACTGTACCATTTTCATCTAGCTTATTTCTAAATACCCATTTAGTGCCAATAATTGTGTGATGAGATGGACGTGGAACTAAATGCCATACTTTGTTTCGCTCAAACTGATTTAGTTCTTCCTGCATTGCTTCTACCCAACTTGGGTCTAATATAGCTTCATCAATCTTCTTAGGTTCTATATGAGATATGAATGCAGCATGAAGAAATTCATTAATCATTTGTCCTCTGGTGCGTAGAGGAGCAAAAGGGTTACCGATGACCTGCTCGGGTGGATGATCCTTCTTCCACCGGAGCGAAGGTCCATGAGGATTGAGTTCTTCACTTGGCTGGATATGAGTGGGCACATCAGAGGTTCTGATAGACTCATCTTTCTCATTTGTTCCTTCTACTGCAGTAGGGGTAGATGCAACTGTTTCATTGGTAGCTGGCTGCAGTGCTTGTTGGCCAGCAGACTCCTCTTCTTGAGCTTCAGGAACTTCTGGTTCCAAGGAGCAGTCAGTCCTGCTTCTGTAATCTATCTCATCATCAACTTTTTCATCAATATAGGTGCTTTCCAGTCGATTACTTAAATTGTTGATTTGCAGATTAGATACAGTACAGTCAGTAGGTTCATCAAATTTTACATGCACTGATTCTTCTACAGTAAGAGTTCTATTATTAAGTACTCTGAAGGCCTTACTAACTGTAGAATAGCCAAGGAATATTCCAGCATCAGATTTGGCATCAAAAGCGGTGAGGTGAGTCTTTCCATTGTTGTGAATAAAACATTTGCAACCAAACACATGGAAATAGGAAATATTTGGCTTACTGCCATTCCAGATCTCATAAGGGGTTTTATTTGCTCGCTTATTAATCATTGATCTGTTCTGCGTATAACATGCTGTGTTGACAGCTTCTGCCCAAAATTTCTGCGATATATCTGATTCCGCGAGCATAGTTCGGCAGCTTCTTTCAAGGTGCGGTTCCTACGCTCAGCAACTCCGTTTTGTTGAGGAGTTCTAGCAGCAGAGTATTCGTGTTTAATACCAAGGTCATCTAGATATGATTCAAGTGATTGATTGGTGAACTCAGTACCTTTATCACTGCGAATTCTATCTATCCCACATGATTTCTCATTTTGGAGTCTTTTCAGTAATTTGATCAGCTTTGGTGTAGCCTGATCTTTGCCACTTAGGAACAAGACCCACGTGAAACGAGTGTAATCATCTATTAACACTAGGGTATACTTCATTCCCCCTAGACTTGTTACTGGTATAGGACCAAACAGATCCATATGCAGCAACTCTAGGCACCGAGAAGAAGATTTACTCCCTTTGTTCTTAAAGGAGGATCTGATTTGCTTACCAAGTTGGCATGCTGCACAGATCTTGTCTTTTGAGAACTCAATTTGGGGCAGTCCAATAACTAGATCAAGTTTACGCAGACTGGCAATAGTTTTAAAATTTTAGTGACTCAACCGTTTGTGCCAAAGCCAATTTTTGGAAGAATTCAGGGCAGCTAAGCAAGTAGAGGAGATAGGCTGATTAAGATTCCAATCAATTTTATATGTGTTATCATGCCTTCTACCTACAAGTAATAAACTGCCATCAGTAGATTTAATTGTGCATGAGTGCTGATTGAATTCTACGGAATGACCATTGTCACACAGTTGACTTATGCTAATCAAGTTATAGCATAGATTTTCAACTAAAAGAATATCTTTAATGATGATGTTACCGTAGATAATCTTACCCTTACCCACGGTTCTACCTTTCGCGTTATCTCCAAAAGTTATTCTGGGTCCGGTGGAGTCCACCAGTTCAGACAATAAGCTCGCATTTCCTGTCATATGTCTAGAGCATCCGCTGTCCAGAAACCATTCTGAGCTCCGAACTGGATGCATTAGTTTCTTGCAATTAAAGCGATATAATGATTGATACCCAATCCTACTTGGGTCCGGGTAGGATTAGTCCTTTCGGAACCCACACTTGTATGACCCTAAGTGACTTAGGTCGGTGTGTGTTCTGAAATGTGTGTGCATTTATAAATGATGGTGATGATTTTGACTGTGAAGTGTGATAGTATGTGTATGCATGTGCTTTTGGTTTGTAGTTCATGTTATTGAGCATATACCTCTTCTGGACAGGCTTACAGTTGTAGTACCAGTTGGGTTTAACCTCTCTAGCTGCTCGACCAGTGGGTTTAAGTTCATTTCTGAACTTTTGCCTCGGTTTAGCCTCTTTGAGTGGTTCTACATAACCGATACCCCTGTGCTGTGCCTGTTCCTTGATGAGTGTTGCTTTAACAGGTTCTTTAACCAGTTCATAAGGGTCATATACTGTGCTAGATCTTACAAAGTTCATTGATTGAACCTTGCTTTTTGTTATACACAGTTGAGGTTTATTACTTGATGAACTGCTTTCATTACTATTATAGCCTATGCCGGTTAAGTCACCAGCAAGCCTTATAGATTCAAGCATTTCATCCTTTCTGGTAGTAGATGCATTCCAAGTGCTAACCAGTTTGCTAAGTTTCTGGTAGGCACACTTGGCTTCATCTCTTTCTTTCACTAGGAGACTGGCTGTTTCCCTTAAGCAGTTCAACTCCCTCGATTGTTCATAATCAAGTTTGTTTTTATGTGTTTCAGTTGGGATTGAGTGCTCAGTCTTGTAGCTTTCAAAAGATTCATATAGCGTTCGATACTCATTGATCATGTCCTGCAATGCATTGGTGAGTTCACTATGTGTAAATTCAGATAGGTTAGATTCGTGTACCTCATTTTCATCATTTGCCATTAAGCAGTGGACTTCCTCGTCTTCACTTTCGCTGGATGAGCTAGATAACTCCTCTGATTCTGATTCAGAATCAGCCCATTTGCTCTTGCTTTCTTATGCCATTGAAACCTTTTGATCTCTGTCCTTTTTGGATGATCTTCTGGTTTCCTTGGATTTTCTGTAATCCTTGGATCCTCTTTTGTGATCATCCTTTTTGGGTTTAGGACAGTCCGCAATGAAGTGCCCTGGTTTGAGGCAGTTGAAGCATACTCGCTCTTCTTCTTCTGAATTTCCTTTGGAACTCTGCCTTCGAGGATATGATTGATAAGATCTCTGGTTCTTCTTCATGAATTTCCCAAATTTCTTTACGAACATTGCCATAGCATCATTACACATCTTTTCTGGAGTCATTTCTGTAGAAGTAGGCAGAGACTCCGATGCAGTGAGAGCTTTGGTTGGTTGACTGGTATTTGGTTCATCTTCAACCCGAATGCCTAATTCGAATTCATAGGCTTTTAAATCAGCAAACAGATCATGTAGATCTATCTTGTTGATGTCCTTCGATTCTCTCATAGCAATGGTCTTGACATCCCATTCTCTTGGGAGACCTCTCATTACTTTGAGAGTGACTTCTCTGTTGGGTAACTCCTTACCCAGACTGCTCAGTTCATTAATTATTTCAGTCACTCTTTCATCATACTCGTTGAGAGTTTCTCCATTCATCATCTTGATATGCTCAAACTTTTGTAGAGCCACAGTAAGCTTGTTTTCTTTGGTTTGATCATTTCCTTCACAGAGTTGGGCAATCTTCTCCCAGATTTCTTTGGCTGTTGAGCACATTTTTATTTTGTTGAACATATTTTTGTCCAAAGTTTTGAACAGAATGTCCTTAGCAACGTTGTCCAGATTTGCCTTTTTCTTATCTTCGTTTGACCATTGAGATCTTTCTTTTTCTACCATTTGTGGATCACCACTTGTGATGGAAGCAGCTGTATTGATTTTCATGATCTTCAACGGTCCTTCAGTGATTACATACCACATATCATCATCTTGAGCACTTAGATGAGCTTGCATACGGATTCTCCAGTCATCATATTCATCTTTCTTGAACATTGGAATCTTGCTGAATGAGGCCATCAGTATTTGGCAGTTGGTAATTTCTCAAGATTGAGAAGACCTAAGCTCTGATACCACTTGTTAGGATCGAGGTAGTGTTTAGAAGGGGGGGGGGGGGGGGGGGGGGGGGTTGAATAAACACTAGATTCAATTTCGATTTCTTTTTCTGGTTAACTGTAAACTGTTAAGTATTACAGTTGCTTCTCAATATTGGGCAAGTCAGCAGACACTTGTTATAGTGCGGAATACGTCTACTGAACTTGTGAGGAATAAAACTGAGGTAATAAAGCAATAAACAAATAACAGAAGAGTTGTTTCTGGAAGTTCGAAGCACAACGCTTCTACGTCTCCCCTTCTTCCTTTGCAGGAAGGATTCACTAGAAGACTTGGTTTACACTTTTACAGTATACAACCTTCTTAGGCACTAACACACTTGGCCTAAACTCCTAGCAATCACAATCTTCTTAACTTTTGATTACAAGAGAATCTATAACACTCTTTACAGAATAAACTTTCCAGCTTCGAGTGTTTTTTGAGCAGCAGACTTCAATTGGAAATAATCTGTCACAGATTCAGTTTCACAGCTTGTCTGCTCTTTGCTGAACGTTTGGAATATCAGTAATATGATTTTCTTGTTTGATTTGAAGTATATCTCTTTGTTGAAAATCGCTCAGCCCCTCTTCATTTTCTGCTTGGACATATTTATAGGTTTGGTTGTCCAACGGTAGCTTTTCTGTATATGGAAGAGATTAGCTTTCCAAATTCATATTGTCTTCTTTCCTATTTTGTTTAAGCAACGGCTCTTTTCACTCTGACGGTAATGGTGGCGGAGATATAACAGGGTGCACCTCTCTCTTGTACCTTTGTCAGAGAATGTTGTACTTATTTTGTCTCGTTGCTTAGTGCTCTTACTGGAAGTTTAGACTTCTGCTGGTTTTGATTGCTCAACTGGTCGTTCATCCTCTTATGACCAGTTGATGTCTTTGTTCAGTGGGACTATCCGGTTGATAGTTGTCCAGTAGATCTCTGTCCAGTTGGTGACCATCCAGTTGATGTCTTGTCCAGTTGGTGGCCATCCAGTTGATGTCTATCCAGTTGGTAGCCATCCAGTTGATGTCTTGTCCAGTTGGTTGATGTCTTCACCCGGTAGGTGTTCTTCCAGTTGATCTTTATCACCCGGTAAGACTTCAATATCCGGTAGGTGTCTTCATCCGGTAGATGTCTTCATCCGGTAGATGTCTTCATCCGGTAGGAGTCTTTATCCGGTAGGAGTCTTTATCCAGTTGGTCTTTGACATCCGGTAGGAGTCTTTATCCAGTTGGTCTTTGACATCCGGTAGGTGTTTGTAATTACCAAAACTTAGAAATCGTTTTCCCAACAGGAGGTTATTATTGAAAACAGATGATTTTTAATGAGTCATGATGTATTTGTGGAAGGATTGGTACTTTCGAGTTTTGGTACTATATATACCAAGTGGACTCGGTATTCCGTCATTTGAACGGATTCCCTCTCTCTCCCCCCTCTCTCTCTAACGCGCCCAACCCCTCCCCCATTTCCCTCTTTTCTCCCTTGTCTTCGATTTGGTAGTAGTATTGTAGAGTTTGGTTGGGTTTTAAATTAGTTATGGAATTTTGGGATTTTTGGTTAAAATCCAATGTTGAGTTTTTGGAGTTTTTATTGGGTTTAAATGGTGTATTTGAGGTGTTGAAGGTGTATGGGGTGTTGGTTTTGAGTTTTGGTGTGAAAAACACCATGGAAGCTCGAATTTTTCGGAAACCCGCGGGTCGCGATCGATCGCGACATGTTGCTGATTTGAGAAGGTGATGAGCAGTAGCGGCGATTGATCGCGAGAAGAGGACGATCGATCGCGGGGACCTTGGCGATCGATCGTGATTTCGGGCGATCGATCGTGATTTCGGGCGATCAATCGCGGAGTGTTTATTTCGGGCAGTAGGGTATGGCGATCGATCGCGGCTTGTCGCCGATCGATCGCGGCCCTGTTCCCTTTGTTTTTTTTCGAAATTTTGGAAAATGTCGTGATTTTGGAATCGAGGTTTAAGTGGCCCATTTCCGGGGCAATGTCTACATTCCAATGGGAATGCCATACTTTTAAAATGGGATTCTCGGTTGAGACTTTGGCTATCTATTGAACTTTTAAAATGGTATATTTTGGGTATTATGCATGCTTAGCCGGGGGGCTTTTATTTTGGTAATCGTCATGGATGGACGATAGGTTTGGAAATTGTGAACGTGCTTGGGCACGTGATTGCATGCCTATGTTTAATTGAAGGTTATTTTTGTGTTAGCACATAACTCATCGGACGTGGAACTCATGCAAGGTTGGACTCAAACTACGAGATTATAAGGTACGTATAACGTACGAGCATAGCCTGTTACAATATTGCAACTGTGGAATGCATAGTGTATGGTATTTGAATAAATGAGCATTGAAATGCATGGTATGTGGCAATTGCAATAAATGAGTATTGAAATGCACGGTATGTGGCATCTACAATAAATGGTTATTGAAATGCATGATATATGGTAACTATGTTAAATGAACGTACATTGGGAATCATATGGTGCCGCTTTTGAGCGAGCAATGATTGAGATGTTGTCGCCGTTGAGCGACCATCGGTTATAACGCCGCTATTGTTGAGTGTGCGTGGGGATAAATGCCGCTATTGTGGAGCTAGCATTGAAATAGAACTATGGAATCATTGACTAGATATATGTGATATCTGTAGTACCCTATTTGATGATTTAATCATATTTGATTATGGAACTGGTATAGCAGGATGGTTTTAGTTGATCAATGAGATGATCATCTGGCTTTTGAGGATTTAATGGTTTGGTTATTTTGAGAACAGGGACAATACAGGGGATCCCGGATGAGGATGATACCATCCAGGGAGTATCATTTAAATTCATGGCATTTACATTCTGTAAATTATGAACTGCAATATTATGATTATTGGATTTGTGGTATTGGTATGCTCACCCCGTGTGGGGGCTATCTCTGTTGGGGCAGGTGATACATGTGTAGCAACAGCTTTGGAGTTGAGCTCGGGCTGTTGATTAGAGGTACTTCCAGGATCGAGGTACCAGAGCTGGTTGAATAAGTACATAGATCCAGAGTTGAGATCGAGATGTGCTTGGGAGGTGCTTCCAAGATTGAAGTACCAGTAACGGTATCTAGTAGAGTATTTTATACATTAGATACACGCTTTTTCATTGGGTGCTCATATGTGAGTACTTTTTTACGTGTATATGGAATGTATAAAAGGGCTATGGCTTTTCTCTCTTCATTTATAGTTTGCATGCAATTAAATATGGAATTGCTAAATGAACGGAGAGCATGTTAGTGTATTATAAGGGTGCATACTATGTAAGTGATCTTGGTTGGGGAATTTGAATGTTATGTGGATCAGATGCAAGAAATTTTCTGGATAGTATATGGTGTTACACATGCACATGGCCTTTTCCCCATGATAGTATGATTATATGCACAAATGGTATGGATTAATACACTAATAACGGGTTAAGGGCACGTGGGTCCTTACATTAGTGGTATCAGAGCAGTGGTTTGCTCTTGGGGACTGTTGAGGGCCTAGGAACATGTTAACGGGAATCAGAAGCACATACTTATGCATTATGGTAGATAGTGTTGTGTGGCACAACTATATTGCTTATGTGCGTTTATGATATGTGTTCATAATTGGATTATGTTGTTGCTAACCATGGTGGTTGCAGGGTCATATGAGACATGTATTATGCATTACGATTGCATATATATATCGGAGTGATGATTGTAATGCTTTGCCGCTAAATGTTGAAGCGATGGTAAAATTCCGCATGTTACATTGAAGCGAGGTGCATTAAAATACACTCATGGCGATGTTTATTGGAATACGAGTTATGCATTACGGTTGCATGCATGGCGTAGCGATGTGAATATTTGCCGCTTCATGGCGTAGCGATGTGAATACTTGCCGCTGTCATACCGTAGCGATGAGAGAATATTTGCCGCTGATATGAAGCGAAGAAAACGACCGCTGTCATATCTTAGCGAGAGATATTATTTTCCGCTGGTATTGTCGAAGCGAGGGGTATTTCCGCTGTCATGTAAAGCGAGGGTATTTCCACTGTCATGATAAAATGAGGAGTAGTGGCGCCGCTGTCATACCACCGCGATGAAGAATATTTGCCGCTTAAGCGAGGGATATTATACCGCTAATATGGCGTAGCGATGAGCTTTCCACTGTCATATGATAGCGACGAAGGATATTTGCCGCTTAAGCGAGGGATATTAGTGGAAGGGCCGTCGCTCAACGGATAAAAGTTACTCTAGGGATAACAGGCTGATCTTCCCCATGAGCTCACATCGACGGGAAGGTTTGGCACCTAGATGTCGGCTCTTCGCCACCTGGGGCTGTAGTATGTTCCAAGGGTTGGGCTGTTCGCCCATTAAAGCGGTACGTGAGCTGGGTTCAGAACGTCGTGAGACAGTTCGGTCCATATCCGGTGTGGGCGTTAGAGCATTGAGAGGACCTTTCCCTAGTACGAGAGGACCGGGAAGGACGCACCTCTGGTGTACCAGTTATCGTGCCCACGGTAAACGCTGGGTAGCCAAGTGCGGAGCGGATAACTGCTGAAAGCATCTAAGTAGTAAGCCCACCCCAAGATGAGTGCTCTCCTATTCCGACTTCCCCAGAGCTTCCGGTAGCACAGCCGAGACAGCGACGGGTTCTCTGCCCCTGCGGGGATGGAGCGACAGAAGTTTTGAGAATTCAAGAGAAGCCGCTGGTATGTCGAAGCGAAGTAGCGAAGAGGGATATTTGCCACTTCTTAGAGATGGATATCATGACGCTAGTTTATTGGCGATGGTTCATGCCGCCGGGTATCTATATAGCGATGGTTCATTCCGCTAGTTTATTGGCGATGGTTCATGCCGCCGGGTATCTATATAGCGATGATTCATTCCGCTAGTTTATTGGCGATGGTTCATGCCGCCGGGTATCTATACAGTGATGGTTTATTCCGCTATTCTATTGGCGATGGTTCATGCCACAGGGTATTAAATAGCGACGGGTCATTCCGCTACATTTATTGGCGATGGTCTATGCCGCCAGGTATTATATAGCGATGGTACATTCCGCTACATCTATGGCGATGGTTCATACCGCCGGATATCTATAGCGATGTTTTATGCCGCTGACTCTATGGCGAGGGATCATGCCGCTGATTCTATAGCGATGGGTTATACCGCTATGTACGTGACACTGGATTACGCCACCTACGAGCGATGGATGCTGATTGCGTACCACGGTTGGACGACGGAGACAGGTATGCTGCAATCTTGATAGCGATGAGGTATGGGTATTACTGTTTTATTAGCATTGTTGTGGGTGATATGTGTTGATGTACATATACTGTCATGTGTTTGACGATGAGGCTACAGATGTCGTGTTTCGACATGTACCGTCACGAGTTGACGATGTTATTTTGAATGTCATATGTTGACAGGTACCGTCACGAGATGATGATGACATAGTGGATGTCTATATAGACGCGTAGCGTCATTTCGAGGAATAATACATTTATGTATATGTATTTAGTCGTGTGGTTTGAGTGCCAATGGAAAGCACATGGTAGTGTCTGGGTCACTAGTTGACGAGACCATTATGCCGAGCAGGTCGCTCGATGAATTATTGGGTGCGCCATACAGGAAGTGTACCGCAACACATATTAGAGGTAAATATTTGTCGAGTAGTGATACCTTTAGGTGTACTCGCTGGATTGGCAGGCCAAGTGATTGGTGGTAAGAGTAGTCATTGAGGAAACTACTCGCTTGTCGTTGTGATGTGTGGTAGACATGGTCACCCCCACCCTGAGGGTGTGGAATAAGTCCTAACGGATTAGGATTGCACTGTGGTTGAGCAAGGACACCGGGATGTCCATTATGCTTTGGTATTTTAGAGAAATATTGGGTGATGACCACTACTCTAATGACTTGTTACGGTATGGTATACCGAGTGGAACGTATGATGCGTTGGTAGACTTGGTACAAGCCTATGAGGGCAGCGTATTGCTAGCAAGGTATTATTGCAGTGATATAGTGTGCTTGTTGTAGCCAATACACTGCTCACTGGAACTGAGTTTGGTGAATCGTACGGTGATACGATGAGGGTTTATGATAGGCTCTTGTAGTCTCTATGTGGCATGATGTTTGAGGCAGGGAATACCTCATGGGAACGTTTATACGTCAAATGTTTTGAGGGACTTGTACTGGGATAGATCAATTTTGTTGGGAATACCAACGTGAGTGTCGACAAGTCGTTACTAGCTCTGGTTGAACATCTTTGCATGTGGAATGCAACGAGAGTCACAATTGGAATTGTGGGATATAGTTAGTGGGGTAACGCTACTATATTAATTTTTATCTCTTGGAGAGATTTGGATTGTACTGTCATGGAGACACCTGGTATCGATCGTGGATTGATTGTAAATCGGCCATGGTAATCATTACTGGTGTTGAACCGAGTAATGGATCTCTTACCTTTCGGTGAGACGTTCAAGGAGATGTCTTCGGAGAAATGCTCGATTGTGGAGTACTAGTACAGAGCATTATTAGAATGAGTATATGTGGTGTTTACGGGTTTCGTTTGGCGTAATAGTGGCGTTGGTTCACTATCCTAACCAGTCGTGTATTTCTGGGTTCCGGAATATATTTTGGTATAAATATATCCAGGTTTTCCGAGCAGTGGTTCGAGGTTGGAGGGTCATGGATTCATGGCACTTTCCTTGTGAGGAATGTGGTATTGATATACCTACCAGTTGAATCTTTTGGGAGATTCGTTGATTTGGTTTATGTAGTGTTGATGCTAAAATCACACTTTCCTTTAGGTTTGTCAACCATCATTCTCCGTGGAGTGAGAATAATTCAGGATTGACAGTTGGTTTTGGGATTTTGGGTATGATTGGAGATACCCGAGTCTTTTGCATCGAGTATGCATGTGGTGTTGGTGCTTGGGCGTGTATGCCGGTGTGGGTATACGACTGCCAGCATTTTCTTGGTACTCGTCGAGCATCGGATTTATATGCTTTGATGAATGAATCTCCGGTGAGATATTGTGGCACCTTGAGATTGGTAATCTTGATGGCACGATGTATTCTGAGGAATAATCGTGAGGTCCGGTTGATTTCCCCTGAGGAGGGATTGTCGTGTTTTGGGACCATGGTAATTCTTGCTGGTTAATTCGATAGCTTCCCTGTGTTAGGATTGTTGAATCCTAGGGTAAACGAGGAATGACCAGACTTCGGATTGGTTTAGTGTCGTGGATGACAAGTGTGGCGGAAATGCAATTGATTGTTTCTGCATGACCTTCCAGGAACTTGAGACCTTGTGGAGTCTCGATAGTGTGTCTGCACCAAGATATGATTCTTGGAACACCCAATGTAGACATCTTTAGAGATGTTTTTTGTGATTGGTCGATGGCCGTGTTGTTGCCCAATCCGTGTTGCAATGTGGTGCAACTACTCCTTCGATGGAGATGAGTTTGGAAAGTGGAAGCCGGATGTAGATTAGGTAAAGCGTTGGGTACTGGCGGTTTCCTTGGCAACGATGTGTGTTTAACATTGTAGAGATATCATTGAGGCGATATCTATTTTGGAATCACGAATGATTCGTTGTTTTGGCAGTTAGGGTTGGCTGACTGCTTTTGGGATGATTAGCATCGAGGAATGCTGACGTCTTCCTTGAGTTTGTGATGGTTTGGGAGGTTTACCCCCATTCCAGGTTTGGTGCGAGGTCGATGTACACACGGTTGGTGTGTCGTTCATGATATGTTCGTGATTCGACGGTGTAGATCCGTTTTGATTATGTGGTTTTGGAAGTACATGGAGTACGCCCGTGCAAATTTCGGGGACGGAATTTAATTAGTGGGGGATAATTGTGATACCCGGGAATTAATGGTGTTAATCCCGGTGTGGTAATAATCCTTAATGGATTGTATTTGTGGCAATTATGAATTAAATGCGGTTTCGAGACTCTCGGGGATTTTAAATCCGATATTTGGTGTTGTTGGATCCGAGGGATGAGATTGTATTCTCATCGTGGTGATAACCTTGGAATTTGGACTTTGGTGGGATTTTGGGTTCGAAGTACTTTGTACTAGGGTTGTTAATGGAAATAGAGTTTGGGAGGTTATTATTGAAAACAGATGATTTTTAATGAGTCATGATGTATTTGTGGAAGGATTGGTATTTTTCGAGTTTTGGTACTATATATACCAAGTGGACTCGGTATTCCGTCATTTGGACGGATTCCCTCTCTCTCTTACGCGCCCAACCCCTCCCCCATTTCCCTCTTTTCTCCCTTGGAGGAGAAATCGCTGGTAGCTTGGCTCGGGAGCCGATTTTCTCGAAGATAATCAGGTATTCATCTTCCCCTCACCATTGTCTTCGATTTGGTAGTAGTATTGTAGAGTTTGGTTGGGTTTTAAATTAGTTATGGAATTTGGGGATTTTTGGTTAAAATCCAATGTTGTGTTTTTGGAGTTTTTATTGGTTTTAAATGGTGTATTTGAGGTGTTGAAGGTGTATGGGTGTTGGTTTTGAGTTTGAGTGTGAAAAACACCATGGAAGCTCAAATTTTTCGGAAACCCGCAGGTCGCGATCGATCGCGGCTAGGCGCCGATCGATCGCGACATGTTGCTGATTTGAGAAGGTGATGAGCAGTAGCGACGATCGATCGCGAGAAGAGGGCGATCGATCGCGGGGACCTTGGCGAACGATCGCGATTTTGGGCGATAGATCGCGGAGTGTTTATTTTTGGGCAGTAGGGTATGGTGATCGATCGCGGCTTGGCGCCGATCGATTGCGGCCCTGTTTCCTTTGTTTTTTTTCGAAATTTTGGAAAATGTCGGGATTTTGGAATCGAGGTTTAAGTGGCCCATTTCCGGGGCAATGTCTACATTCCAATGGGAATGCCATACTTTTAAAATGGGATTCTCGGTTGAGACTTTGGCTATCTATTAAACTTTTAAAATGGTATATTTTGGGTATTATGCATGCTTAGCCGGGGGGCTTTTATTTTGGTAATCGTCATGGATGGATGATAGGTTTGGAAATTGTGAACGTGCTTAGGCACGTGATTGCATGCCTATGTTTAATTGAGGTTATTTGTGTGTTAGCACATTGTAAGGACCCTAAACCTTAACAGTGAATTCAAGATATAAATGGGGCTAAATATGTATTGAAGACATCTTAGGGTTCTGGTTTGATGTGAGCTCAATTAGGTTACAGGCCAAAATAAAACTTCAACAACAATTATTCAGTTACATTCCCAATCATGAATGTTTAAGTGATAGCATTAGACTACTTCTGGAGTAGAGACTATCCAAAATTTCCTGTACTCTATCTTCATTTATGCTTTCAACAGCTCACAGTTCAACCGACCCTCAGCCCCCTTGGTTCAAAAGCGTACCTACAGGAACAACTCACCATGAGCATATATATATATTATCACTTAACACAATTCAACTTAATAAAGTAATTAAGTGTATGAAACGATTAATTGATATGCTTCTCGATTACCACATTAGCACATTTCATTGTCGTTCCTGTTTCACAAGCTTATGCACAAAATCATTAGTTCACAATATAATGATCGATAACGCGTTTCCAATTATAACCACAATATTTCACTTTAACCACTAGAATTGTGACTGTTCCGGTCCCAATACAACAGCGGAATTTTAGGACCCCTCGCTTCGACATATAGCGGCATCATATGATATCCCTCGCTTTGACAATGATAGCGGCATGTTACCTCGCTTAGACATGACAGCGGCAAATATCATATTACCATCGCTTCATATGACAGCGGCAAGTACCTCCCTCGCTCGGAGATAAAGGCTACCGGAACATTCATCAATTCCATCACATTAATCCAACACAATAGTTGATTCCATTATCACAGTAATTCACAGTCATTTCACATATACCATCACGTATAAGGATTCACTATCCACAATATACATAATCAAAGGTATGGCACGTTTTACCGTCCGATGCTCGTACGTCTCACTACGTACCTTGGTTCCAAAAGTGGAGATATCGTGGACTTTATCTCTTAGGTTGTGTGGCTACCTGGGATGGATCTACATACTCACATGAATCCATATTAGAAACCAATAAATGAACCATTATCAAAAACATCACCATATAGAACAAAATCCCAAAAATCCAAAATTTAAGCCTTGCGATCGATCGGCCCTAAGCCCCGATCGATCGCCAAGTTAAGAAAAATAAGTATCCAGGTTCTGCCTCCACCGATCGATCGAGCCGTTTTACCGATCGATCGAGACATCACACCGATCGATCGGTAAAAATTGCCGATCGATCGGTAAGTTCATTTCACGCCTTGTTCAGGCTCTGCCTTGCTCGATCGATCGGACCCATTTCCCGATCGATCGAGAAGTCCTGTTTCTGCGAGAAACTTCCCTGAATGAGCTTCCCTCAACACATACACTCATGAACAACCAAGAACAACTACTAAGCTCAACATATAACCACAAAACAACATGGAAATGCATCCCCAAGTATAAACAACATGATGGAACAAGATCCACCCTTATATCCCCAAAAACAAGACACAAACCCAACCAAAACTCAACAAAACTCTACCAAGATGGAAGCTTACCACTTGAGCTCCAAGTTTCAAGTAAGAAAAGCACAAAAGACTCCTTTTTCCAAGTTTACTCTTCCACTCTAGTTTCAAAAACGAAAATGGCAGCTTCTGGATGAGTGGATGAGGTTTAGGGATCAAAAAGTTGATGGAGAGGGGGTGATGTGATGTAAAGCATTGCAAGTGGCTCCTTATCAGCTTTGGAATAAATAAAATGTGTATCATAATATAAGCATGATATGTAGAATACTCCAACATGATATTTTAAAGTATTTCACCACAATGCACCACAATTGCCATTAAAAACATGCTTTACTAAAACTACAACCCAACACATTATCTAATTATCACCAATGTCACATAAACATAATTAACGCCCAAATTGCAATTAATTATCTCGGGGATATCACACACATAACTCATCGGACGTGGAATTCATGCAAGGTTGGACTCAAACTACGAGATTATAAGGTACGTATAACGTACGAGTATAGCCTGTTACAATATTGCAACTGTGGAATGCATAGTGTATGGTATTTGAATAAATGAGCATTGAAATGCATGGTATGTGGCAATTGCAATAAATGAGTATTGAAATGCATGGTATGTGGCATCTACAATAAATGGTTATTGAAATGCATGATATATGGTAACTATGTTAAATGAACGTACATTGGGAATCATATGGTGCCACTTTTGAGCGAGCAATGATTGAGATGTTGTCGCCGTTGAGCGACCATCGGTTATAACGCCGCTATTGTTGAGCATACGTGGGGATAAATGCCGCTATTGTGGAGCTAGCTATGAAATAAAACTATGGAATCATTGACTAGATATATGTGATATCTATAGTACCCTATTTGATGATTTAATCATATTTGATTATGGAACTGGTATAGCAGGGATGGTTTATTTGATCAATGAGATGATCATTTGGCTTTTGAGGATTTAATGGTTTGGTTATTTTGAGAACAGGGACAATACAGGGGATCCCGGATGAGGATGATACCATCCAGGAACTATCATTTAAATTCATGGCATTTACATTCTGTAAATTATGAACTGCAATATTATGATTATTGGATTTGTGGTATTGGTATGCTCACCCCGTGTGGGGGCTGTCTCTGTTGGGGCAGGTGATACAAGTGTAGCAGCAACTTTGGAGTTGAGCTCGGGCTGTTGATTAGAGGTACTTCCAGAATCGAGGTACCAGAGCTGGTTGAATAAGTACATAGATCCAGAGTTGAGATCGAGTTGTGCTTGGGAGGTGCTTCCAGGATTGAAGTACCAGTAACGGTATCTAGTAGAGTATTTTATACATTAGATACAAGCTTATTCATTGGGTGCTCATATGTGAGTACGTTTTTACGTGTATATGGAATGTATAATTTCTCTCTTCATTTATAGTTTGCATGCAATTAAATATGGAATTGCTAAATGAACTGAGAGCATGTTAGTATATTATAAGGGTGCATAGTATGTAAGTGATCTTGGTTGGGGAATTTGAATGTTATGTGGATCAGATGCAAGAAATTTTCTAGATAGTATATGGTGTTACACTTGCACATGGCTTTTTCCCCATGATAGTATGATTATATGCACAAATGGTATGGATTAATACACTAATAACGGGTTAAGGGCAAGGGGGTCCTTACAGCCATCATCAATTGTACAATTGTTAATTCATTCATTATTATTTAAGCTTTGCAGACAGATGCCAAGTTCTACTCCTGCAAAACTGACCCTTAATCTTTTAGAATCTACTGAGTTCTTCAACGCTTTTGAAGTAACTTATGTTAGAGCCCCTATTCTTCAACTATTTCCAGTATTCTCGGGACCCCCATTACATAATACATGGATTCCTGAAGAAGAAAATACTTCAACTTCCGAATCTTCGACCGATGCAGATATTGTGATGGAAGAAGAAGTAACTACATGTAATGTCTCGATATGACTCATACATGTGTTATTTGGTTACTGGGTAATTATGTGATAGTTACTATGATGTGGACTCGGGTTCGGGTTTCACCGAGTATGACTGATGAAATGAATGAAATGACTAATGTTGATGTTGCAATAAATAAAACATAGTTGGAAACAATGAAATGTTGTTCATGTGTGATAAATAAAGTATGCTATGAAATGACATGAAATAAGACCAACTATATGTCATTGCTAGACTTGTTGTAATACATGTTAGACTACATGAAACACATTTGACATGGTTTGTTGAATGTGTAGTAAGAGACATAATGGGATAACAAAGATATATGCACGTGACTTGAAATTTAATGTAAGTTGGGGGAGGAAACAAGAGAAGAATATGAGTTGAAAACGTATTTGAAATTGAGAGTCAGTTCATATGCATGTGGCTTGAGTTTTGGTAGTTTTGGAGGTTATATAACATTAAAATCAGATTGATAAACTCACACTTCACCTTCCAACACCTAGCAAATCTCTACACAAGCTCCTCCTCATCTCCTTGATTGTTCTTGTTTCTTTTCTTGGATTTCAACTTGGAAATCAAGATAGAAAGTTGTGTGAAGTGAATTCGTAGCTTCTTGGTAAGGATTATCTGCTTTGTATACTTATTTTATGTTGGTGTATGATGACCTGGAGTTGGAGCATGTAAATTGATAGTTCTTGATTTGATATGAGTTATAATGTAAAAGCTTGAGGTGTAATATGATGGAAATATGTTCATATGATGCTAGAGTATGCATTTATCAAGTTTTGATGTTGATTTTGGAGGTGTAGGAGATGAACCATGAAGATAGACATGAAAATTGCCATGTTTTGAAACTTCTGTTGTCTCGCGATCGATCGCTATGAGCATACCGATCGGTCGCCGAGACAGAGGAAATTAGAAGGTGGTTTATGCGTGTAGCGATCGATCGCTATAATGTGACAGATCGATCGTGAGCTTTGGCCATCGATCGCTGAATTATTAACGATCGATCACTAGGGGGCCGAAATATTTATGTGAAAATTCAATGATTTAGTGATCGATCGCTGCATCAATACCAATCGACTAGGGTAACAAAATTGACGCGATCGATCGCTAGGTTGGAGTGTTGACAGATGTGAGATTTGGTGGACTGTTTGATGGTGAAGCCTATTTTAACATGGTAATTGTTGATGTTCATGTAGTACCATCACAAGGGACGGGTCAGAGAGGAGGTTACTTATTAACTCATGTTTTTCTACATTTTGTAAAGCACGACAGGTACGTATTGGCGTACGAGCATGTATTGATATTCATATTGATGTTGTGATGATATACCGATGAGGGTAAATGCATGATGATGTTGAGGGTCGCTGAAATGAGCGACGTGTTGTTATTATTTTTGTTATATATTGATGTTGTTGAGACATATAGTTGATGCCATGCCATTTTTGGGCATGTTTTATACTGATGTTGGAGAGGCATATAGTTGATGCCATGACATTTTTGGGCATGTTGTATATTGATGTTCTTGAGGCATATAGTTGATGCCATGAAGAGTATGCTATTGTTGGCATACAATATAGTCGTTATAAAGTGTGAGGACGGTAATATGATATGTGATGTGACTAGAATAGACACAGCTTTAGCGCTTAATTGTTTACGATTTGGTAGGTTTTGATGGATAATTTGATACGTATGCTACCTAATCGTATATTTGTGTAATTGTAGGTACAATCGAAGAAAACGAGCTAAAAATGATGTATAAAGACCAAGAAAAGACATAGACATGACAAGGACTCAAATTTGATCAAGAAAAGGGCTAAAACGTAATTTTGGAGGTGGCGATCGATCGCATGGAAGAGGCAATCGATCTCCTATGGACAGAAACTTTTGCATCAAATGTAACGAAGCAGCGATCGATCGCCACATTCTAGCGATCGATCGCCTGAAGCTACTGGAGGGAAGCGATCGATCGCCACTTTATAGCGATCGATCGCCTCAAGACTTTTGCTGAAAAAAAATAAGGAAGCGATCGATCGCCACATTCATGGCGATCGATCGCCGAAGAGTCCGAGAATTTGGAAATTAGGTCTTTTACCATGTTTAAAAGATTGTAACCTATTTTTATCAGCCTCCAACCTCATAACTCGTTTTATCACCTCTTCTTAGACAGATTTTGGAGATTTGAGAATAAGTTAGGTTTTTAGAATAATTTCTTTCAAGTTTTATCAAGAACAACTTGAAGAACGAAACCGGAATCGACAAGCCGGAATCGTGATTCGTCTTAGTAATTCTTTTCCTTTGTTTATCTAATGATTTTGAACCATATTTTGTTATTTCTAGATTCTTGGTTTAAGGAAGACTTACTTTTGGATTAAAATCTCTTGTGAGAATTTTGATTTGTTTTTTGAATTTAATTTCGATTTCAATCCTGTTTCTTGGTATCGATTTCAATGATTTTTGTGTTTGTTTATTAGATTGATCACCTAGTATTCATATGCATAATCGATAGCTAATTAAGAAGTAACTAAGATTAATAATTACCGGTTGTAGGTGTTATTGAATTCTTAGGAGAAATGATTGGGTAATCAATAATTAACGGCTGTAGTTTCTATTGATTGGATTTATCGAACTCGCTAGTTTTGAAATCTATCATTGATTTAATCATTAACGGCTGTAGTTTTGATTAGAGATTTGATAAGGGTCGGATTGAATGCTGTTTTCTCTTTGACTACGATTAAGGTGGGTAGGAATTAAATTTCTAACCGATGAATAATTGAAAGAATTCGAATGTTAGTAATTTGATGATCAAGAGAGAATTTTCCAAAAGTAAAGTTGACCGACAACCAAGAATCTCTTCGCTCTCATAAGTTTAAATCGTTTTAGTTAATCTCGTTAATTAGTTTAATTCGTAAAATTTGCTTAGTAGTAATCACTTGACCCAAAAACCCCTTTTTACTATTTGTTTTTAAATTGACAGAAAAAAATACTACATTCCCTGTTGGATCGATCCCTACTCTCGATACTACATATTTTTGCTATTAACTTGAGGAGGGTTAATTTGGGCGTACGCGATAAACGCTACCAAATTTGGGCGCCGTTGCTGGGGAAGGCTTTGGTATTATTTTGTGTCAATTTTTTTTTTTTTATTATTTGTTATCCCGCATTACTACTTTGGTTTGTTGATGAGTACAGGTGGATCGTTTAATCACGAAGATAACTTTCACTACTATCCTGAGATCGAGAGGACACTACATCAAAGAAGAAGAGAAGCAAGGCGATTTGAAGAAGAAGAAGAGAGGACCATGATGGCTGCAAATCAAAGCTTGAGGCAGTTGGCAAATCCTAACTTGGATCAACAACCTCTCTGCATCACTTTCCCTGCCTTCGCAAATAACGTAAATTTCGAACTCAAATCTGGTTTAATTCACTTATTGCCATCCTTTCATGGACTTGCAGGCGAGGATCCCCATAAGCACCTGATGGAGTTTCATGTGGTTTGCACCACCATGAAACCGACCGGAATTACTGAAGATCAGATCAAGTTAAGGGCTTTCCCTTTTTCTCTAAAAGACGCTGCAAAGGACTGGCTATTCTACTTACCGTCAGGCTCAATCACAACATGGACTGACCTCCAAAGAACGTTTCTGGAGAAGTACTTTCCAGCATCACGAGCGGCCAACATACGAAAGGAGATCTATTCCATCAGACGGTACTCGGGCGAAACATTGCATGAATACTGGGAACGCTTCAAGAAGTTGTGTGCAAGCTGCCCACAACACCAGATAAGTGCACATTTACTCATTCAATACTTTTATGAAGGTTTGTTATCCAATGACAGGAACTTGGTTGACGCTGCGAGTGGAGGAGCCTTTGTCGATAAAACACCAGAGGATGCGAAAAGCTTGATAGCTAACATGGCGGCCAACTCACAGCAGTTTGGCAACTTTCGAGTGGAACCAGCTCAAAGGAAACTGTGATGACCTGAGATTAGGGATGTTAATCCCGGAGTGTTAATAACCCCTAAAGTTGTTTTACGTGGCGACATGGAGTTTAATCGCGGTGTTGGGCCTTCTGGGCTCGTCTATTAGAGTAATTGGGATCGTTGGATCCCGAGGTTGAGATCGTATTCTCATTTCGGTGAAAACCTGTGAGTTGGGCTTTTAGTATGACTCGGAATCTCGGGTGCTTGGTGTGGGCACCGGTAGGGGGTTTTTGAGTTAGAGAGAGAATTTTTGAAAACAGATGATTTTTAATGAATCATGATGTATTTGTGGAGCTATTAGTATTTCGGGGTATTTTTGCTATAAATACCAGTTGAGCCCGAGATTTTAATTGTCGGAACCATTTCAGCACCTTATCTTTCTCTCTCCCTTCCCGCGTAACCCTTCCCGTCGCCCCAGACCCCCGCGCACAAAAGGCCTCCGCCCGCCGCTGTCCGGCCGCCGTTCGGCGCGTGCGACCCGCCGCCGGCTTCGTCCCGTCCAGGCGGTCCTTTCTACACCATCAATTTGAAGTTTGGTCGCGATTTGAGTTCGGATTTTACAGGAAAGCGCCGATCCCCAATTTTCTAGGGTTCTTCGATTTTCGTCCGATTTCTTTCCGATCTTCGTATGGGTAACCTCCCTTACCCCATTTTCGTCCCTCTCATGTTATTCCCTGCTAAATTTGGAGGTATTGTGTTCGAATGTAAGGATTGTGTTCGAATTTGTGGAGTTTGGTTCGAATTTCATGATGTTTGAGGGGTTTATGTTCGATTTTGGGGGTTTTTGGCATGAGGATGATGATTCTTGTTGTTATTCGATTTATTCATGTTTAAATGAATTATGATGCTTAATTAGGTTCGAATCGAGTTGTTATGGTTCGAATTTTGCCCTAATTTGGTTAGGGTTTGATTTCGAATTTTGGGGGTTTTGGCTATGGGTTGATGATTCATGTTAGGGATCGTTTATTACATGTTTTAGATGATTTATGATGCTTGGTTGGGTTCGAATTGTGATGCTAGGGTTCGAATTATTGAAGGTGTTCTTGAGCAATTTTTCGATATGTCGCATTCGTTTTCCCTCCCTGCATGTAACCTGCCCCGGGTCTTTTAGATGTTTAATTGTCGTGTGTCGACAATATTTTGAGGGTTATGGATGTGCTTGAGCATGGGTTACATGTTCGTAAATAATTTTGAATTATTTATCGTGTTAGCACATCGTTCCTCGGGGCATGGAACTCGAGCAAGGTTTGGCTCGGACTTCGAGGATTTAAGGTACGTTTAGCGTACGAGCATAGTTTAAATGATGTTTTTACAAGTATGATGCATGATTTAAAATACATGAAATGTTTTACTATGATGGTACCGGGACTTGGTTACGTTATGTTGATTCACATGGTGAAATGCTTAGTGCCGCTATGAAGCGAGCAAATGATGGGGTGTGGTTGCTACGGAGCAAACACCGATAGTATGATACTACTTTGAAGTAAGAAATGAAAATGTGGTATTTGATTAGATATCTAGGATATCTGTATTTTATTCCCTATTGGTAATGAATAGGAACAGAGACGTAGTTAATTAGAGAAGTGATTAACTAGTATCGGAAGTTAAGGAAATCTCAATATGATATCTAGAATTATGATAATTGCTAGATAAAGAAAGATGTTATGAAATGTTGTTAAATTGAAACTGGCTAGGGTTAACCAATATGATGATTAACTGCATATTCAGGATTTGATGATTTATCTGTTTTGAGAACAGGGTTATTACAGGGGTACGCTATGATGAGGATGATACCATCCAGGAAGTATCACATATGTTCCACAATATTTACATTTTCGTAAATTATGTATTATGTCATTATGATATGAAATTGTGGAATTGGTATGCTCACCCCGTTGGGGGCTGTCTCTGTTGGGGCAGGTGAACAGGTACATCGATGGCTTTGGAGATGAGCTCAAGCTGTTGATTGGATGTACTCCCAGGATCGTGGTACCAGGGCTTGATGGAGCACGGTATCGTATAGAGTACTTATATACCCATGAGGGTTATATACATATTCATGATGCTCGCATGTGAGCAAGATTATACTTGTATATGGGTTGTATATAAAGGCATGAGCCTTTCTCTCTTTCATTCTATGTTGCATGCAATTAGAGGTAGAATTGCATGCTAAATGATATGAGAGTCATTGGTGTATTGTGGGTGTTGAAACCCACTTTTGTTGTCATATGTGTGGTGTCTTCCCTGGCTGGGAATTTACTTGATATTGCTGTATTCTGATGAGTGTTATGTCTTCCCTGGCCGGGAATTATGTTATGCGTTGTGCTTTTATTTCGGGATAGCTCTATTTATGGGGAGACTCTGCCCAAATTTTTATAAAAGTCCACAATGTAAAAAGTGGTGTAATGGGCGAACCCTATGAGTCTGTTGTTGTTAGGATGATGAGCTTATAACACTGTATGTTAAAGAAAACTTTATAATTGCCATTCAATGGTAAAGTATCATCTGAGTTTCCCGAATAATTTTATTGAAAGCATGTGCCACACATAATGATTAATACACTAATCAAGGGTTAAGTATATGGGGTCCTTATATTAGTGGTATCAGAGCAGTGGTTGCTCATTGGGGCTGTTGAGGGCCTAGGAAGTTATTGATAGCACATATTTATGCATGATGGCATTAATGTTATACGACATGACTAACTGTTTATGTGCTTTTATGTTATGAAAATTGGTATTGCTAACCATTGTGGTTGCAGGAATCGTGTGGAACACGATAGGATGGCATTAATAGTGATGTCTAACACTCTATATGCTACGTGCCAAGGAATCTGATTTTGGAAGAAAATCAGGGAAAAGAAAGATATGACGTATTGTCTGAGGACAGACTGGGTAGACAACCGACAGTGGAATACTTCGGTATGGTCTCAATTATTATTGAATATACTAATGCGTTTGTTCATGTAATGTTCAAGCAAGGAAGGTACGTAGAAGCGTACGGGCATCGGACGGTAACACACTCCTAACTCCGACTATGCATTGAATGCATAAGTATTTATGATGTTTATGATGATGATGATTATGATGATAATGTTATGATGATGATGATTATGATAAGTAAGTTATGATGATGATGACTATGATGATGATGTTACGATGATGATTTTGATAAGTAAGTTTATGACGAATATGTTATGATGACGATGTTTATGACAAGTAAGTTTATGATGATGTGATACGATGTTATGAGGTGGTAAGATGCCACGGGGTAAGATGCCCATATGGTAAGAGGCCATACTCCTATATTATGATCATACTATGATTGCATAAGAATTTACGATGCCATGATGATGTGTATAATGAATAAAAATGATAAGATGTTTAAGATGATGTTATGATAAATGAAGATGATATGACGTTTACGATGACGACTATGATAAGTAATGATGATGTTAATATGATGTTTATAGAATGATATGATGTTTATAAGGTGGTAAGATGCCACAGGGTAAGATGCCTATATGCATGAATATGAACCAGGGAAAATGAAAAGAAGTTAATGAATAACCAGCAAGCTTACTCAACTATGATTTCGTACATTTACTGTTATATCTCTAAGATAATGATGCTATAAGATGATGATGTTTATATGATGATGATTTTACAAGATGATAATGTATGTTCCACTATGTTACTTAGAATGGTTGAATGTCCGGTGGTTATTATGGGCAAGCGAGGAAGGTCTTGCCGCTCACATAACTGATGAGCGATGGGGTACATCCGCTATCAAGGTGTAGCGATGGGTATCATCCGCTGATGAGCGATGGGGTACATCCGCTATCAAGGTGTAGCGATGGGTATCATCCGCTGAGCGATGGGGTACATCTGCTATCAAGGCGTAGCGATGGGTATCATCCGCTGAATAAAGAGATACATCCGCTATCAAGGCGTAGCGATGGGTATCATACGATGTGTTATGTCGAGCGAGGGGGCCAATTGTGCCGCTGTCATAATGGAACCGGGACAGTCCCATTTCTAATTAACATAGTTTGTTGTGAGTATATATGTGAATATGATGTTTATGATGAGTAAAGATGATATGATGATTATGATGATGTTTATGATGCTAGCGATGCCTCATTCCGCTATTTTACGATGACTCACTCTTTTATGAGGATTGGCGATGATTTATGCCGCCGGATATGATGATAGCGATGCCTCATTCCGCTATTTTACAATGACTCACTCTTTTATGAGGATTGGCGATGATTTATGCCGCCGGATATGATGATAGCGATGCCTCATTCCGCTATTTTACGATGACTCACTCTTTTATGAGGATTGGCGATGGTTTATGCCGCCGGATATGTTAATAGCGATGCCCCATTCCGCTATTATGTGGATTTACGATGACTCATTCTTCTATGAGGATTGGCGATGATTAGTGCCACCAGATATGTTGATAGCGATGCCTCTTTCCGCTGATTATGTGGACGATGATTCATGCTCAGGTGTATAGCGAGGTTTCATGCCACTTATTATATGACGAGGTATCATACCGTCGATTCTATAGCGATGGACTGTGCCGCTATATATTCAGCACAGGATTTTGCCGCCTTCGAGCGATGGGTGCTGATTACGTATTATTATTGAGCGACGAAGATAGGTATGCCGCTATCTTGTTAGCGATGAGGTATGAGATATTGCTATTCTATTTAGCATTATTATAGCTGGCATGCGTTGTTATACATGTTTTATTATGACTATTTTACTAGCATGATGATGGATGACATATGTTGATGTACATGGACCGTCACGAGTTGACTCGGTTGTTTAGATGTCATTGTTGACATGTATCGTCACTAGTTGACGATACCTTAGATGCCATGAGTGGGCATGTGTCGTCACGGGATGGCGATGACGATGGTGTAGGAGATGTCTTATTGGACATGCATCATCGTTACGATGAACAATGCGTTGAGTATACGTTTCCAGTTGTATGCCTTGGGTGCCAGTGTCGGGCACAAGGAGGTGTGTGCGTCACTGATTGACGTGACCCTTATACCGAGCGGGTTGCTCGAGGAATAGGTGGATGCGCTGTACATGTGATTGTACCGCTGCTTATGTTTAGGGTGATTATATTTCGAGTGGTGATACCCTTGAGGTATGCTCGTTGGAATGGCTTTTTGGCCATGTTTTTGACGACAGGAGTAATCGTGGAGGAATTACTCGCTTTCTATTGATATGACATGTGGTAGACATGCTCACACCACCCATGAGAGTGTAAGATGGGTCCTAAGGAAGTAGGATCAGGTTATGTTAAGTACATGGGGACATTGGAGTGTCCAGGGTATATCAGCATTGGAGGAATGTTGGGTAAAGACCCACTACTCTATTGATTCTTCTTCCCATGGTATGGTATGCCGTGCGGAAACGTCCATCTGATTGGTAGGTTTGAGGTGAACCTAGTGAGGCAGCGACTAGTTTGTCTGCCGCGTGTGTGCAGCACCATGATGGGCTTGCTAGAGCCGTTATACTGCTCGTTGGAACCAAGATTTGCAAATCGTAAGGTGATACGATGTGGATTGTGATGGACTCTAGTAGTCACCACGTCATTTGAGGATGAGGTTGTGCATGCCTCACTGAAACATATATATGTTTATGTTTAATCTTGGTGAGATTTGTCTGGGACAGCTCATGATGTTGAAGTACCAACAAGAGAGTCATCAAGTCGTCGTTGATTCGGTCTGGGAATCCATGTATTTGGGATGCATTGGGTTTATTGCATGTCCTTTCAAATTTGAAACTCTGAGGAGTCTCGATTGTTTATTTATGACCAGGATGTGGTTCTTGGGATATCCGGAGGTGGACATCTTATGAGATATCTTTTGTGTGAATTTGTGGCCGTGAGTTGCCCAATTTGAGTTGCAATGATGCGACTGCCCCTTCGATAGAGGAGGTTTGAAAGTGGAAACCAGGTTTGGTTTGTGTACACCGTGGAATACTAGTGTTTCCCTCGTAACGATGTATGTTAGACATCGTGAGTCATGATAGAGATGTCTTCGAATGATATCTACGATGGAATCGGGAGCGATTCGAATCCTCGCAGTTTCAGTTGACTAACTGCTTTTGGATTTTTTAGCGTTGAGTTGTGCTGACGCTCTTTGACGTTATGATGGATTTGGAAGTCTATTCCACTCCAGAGTTTGACACGAGGTCAACGTTCTCACGGTTGAGGTGTCTTTCAGGATGCGTTCTTACTAGTGGTATTAGAACTAAGGATGACTGTCCGATCTACAGTCGTAAGTATAGGTTGTTTTGCAGTCATGAGAGACTGACTTTTGGGATGACCCGCATCGAGGTACGTTTTGCCTCTTGGGTGATATGTTGGTTTTGGTATGTCGCTCTGTTTCAGAGTTTGATGAGAGGTAAGTATCCTCGCGTTTATTAATACGATTCTGTTATGGTCAAGAATCGAGGTTCTGGCTTAATGTTGTTGTGTAGCCTGGGTGTTATGTGATACACCGGTGCTAATTTCGAGGACGAAATTCTTTTAGTGGGGGATATTGTGATGACCTGAGATTAGGGATGTTAATCCCGGAGTGTTAATAACCCCTAAAGTTGTTTTACGTGGCGACATGGAGTTTAATCGCGGTGTTGGGCCTTCTGGGCTCGTCTATTAGAGTAATTGGGATCGTTGGATCCCGAGGTTGAGATCGTATTCTCATTTCGGTGAAAACCTGTGAGTTGGGCTTTTAGTATGACTCGGAATCTCGGGTGCTTGGTGTGGGCACCGGTAGGGGGTTTTTGAGTTAGAGAGAGAATTTTTGAAAACAGATGATTTTTAATGAATCATGATGTATTTGTGGAGCTATTAGTATTTCGGGGTATTTTTGCTATAAATACCAGTTGAGCCCGAGATTTTAATTGTCGGAACCATTTCAGCACTTTATCTTTCTCTCTCCCTTCCCGCGTAACCCTTCCCGTCGCCCCAGACCCCCGCGCACAAAAGGCCTCCGCCCGCCGCCGTCCGGCCGCCGTTCGGCGCGTGCGACCCGCCGCCGGCTTCGTCCCGTCCATGCGGTCCTTTCTACACCATCAATTCGAAGTTTGGTCGTGATTTGAGTTCGGATTTTACGGGAAAGCGCCGATCCCCAATTTTCTAGGGTTCTTCGATTTTCGTCCGATTTCTTTCCGATCTTCGTATGGGTAACCTCCCTTACCCCTTTTTCGTCCCTCTCATGTTATTCCCTGCTAAATTTGGAGGTATTGTGTTCGAATGTAAGGATTGTGTTCGAATTTGTGGAGTTTGGTTCGAATTTCATGATGTTTGAGGGGTTTATGTTCGATTTTGGGGGTTTTTGGCATGAGGATGATGATTCTTGTTGTTATTCGATTTATTCATGTTTAAATGAATTATGATACTTAATTAGGTTCGAATCGAGTTTTTATGGTTCGAATTTTGCCCTAATTTGGTGAGGGTTTGATTTCGAATTTTGGGGGTTTTGGCTATGGGTTGATGATTCATGTTAGGGATCGTTTATTACATGTTTTAGATGATTTATGATGCTTGGTTGGGTTCGAATTGTGATGCTAGGGTTCGAATTATTGAAGGTGTTCTTGAGCAATTTTTCGATATGTCGCATTCGTTTTCCCTCCCTGCATGTACCCTGCCCCGGGTCTTTTAGATGTTTAATTGTCGTGTGTCGACAATATTTTGAGGGTTATGGATGTGCTTGAGCATGGGTTACATGTTCGTAAATAATTGTGAATTATTTATCGTGTTAGCACATCGTTCCTCGGGGCATGGAACTCGAGCAAGGTTTGGCTCGGACTTCGAGGATTTAAGGTACGTTTAGCGTACGAGCATAGTTTAAATGATGTTTTTACAAGTATGATGCATGATTTAAAATACATGAAATGTTTTACTATGATGGTACCGGGACTTGGTTACGTTATGTTGATTCACATGGTGAAATGCTTAGTGCCGCTATGAAGCGAGCAAATGATGGGGTGTGGTTGCTACGGAGCAAACACCGATAGTATGATACTACTTTGAAGTAAGAAATGAAAATGTGGTATTTGATTAGATATCTAGGATATCTGTATTTTATTCCCTATTGGTAATGAATAGGAACAGAGACGTAGTTAATCAGAGAAGTGATTAACTAGTATCGGAAGTTAAGGAAATCTCAATATGATATCTAGAATTATGATAATTGCTAGATAAAGAAAGATGTTATGAAATGTTGTTAAATTGAAACTGGCTAGGGTTAACCAATATGATGATTAACTGCATATTCAGGATTTGATGATTTATCTGTTTTGAGAACAGGGTTATTACAGGGGTACGCTATGATGAGGATGATACCATCCAGGAAGTATCACATATGTTCCACAATATTTACATTTTCGTAAATTATGTATTATGTCATTATGATTATGAAATTGTGGAATTGGTATGCTCACCCCGTTGGGGGCTGTCTCTGTTGGGGCAGGTGAACAGGTACATCGATGGCTTTGGAGATGAGCTCGAGCTGTTGATTGGATGTACTCCCAGGATCGTGGTACCAGGGCTTGATGGAGCACGGTATCGTATAGAGTACTTATATACCCATGAGGGTTATATACATATTCATGATGCTCGCATGTGAGCAAGATTATACTTGTATATGGGTTGTATATAAAGGCATGAGCCTTTCTCTCTTTCATTCTATGTTGCATGCAATTAGAGGTAGAATTGCATGCTAAATGATATGAGAGTCATTGGTGTATTGTGGGTGTTGAAACCCACTTTTGTTGTCATGTGTGTGGTGTCTTCCCTGGCTGGGAATTTACTTGATATTGCTGTATTCTGATGAGTGTTATGTCTTCCCTGGCCGGGAATTATGTTATGCGTTGTGCTTTTATTTCGGGATAGCTCTATTTATGGGGAGACTCTGCCCAAATTTTTATAAAAGTCCACAATGTAAAAAGTGGTGTAATGGGCGAACCCTATGAGTCTGTTGTTGTTAGGATGATGAGCTTATAACACTGTATGTTAAAGAAAACTTTATAATTGTCATTCAATGGTAAAGTATCATCTGAGTTTCCCGAATAATTTTATTGAAAGCATGTGCCACACATAATGATTAATACACTAATCAAGGGTTAAGTATATGGGGTCCTTACAGAAACAAGGAGAGACAAATGTGTCCAACTTAGAACAACAGCTCATCAGCCTCACTTCCCTTGTGCGTCAAATGGCCGGAGGAAATGGATAGACAGTGAAACCATGTGGCATATGTTTGGAGATGAGTCATACCACTGATGTATGCCCGGCACTTCAAGAGACATCAGCCGAGCAAGTACATGCAGCAGGGGGATTTCCAGGACAACCCCAACGAAGACATGACCCTTATTCCAACACATACAATCCAGGATGGAGGGAACACCCTAACTTGAGCTATGGAACACAATCGATAAATCATGTTCCTCCTCAAGCGCCACAACCCTCCGCCATACAGAACACCTTTTCAGAGGGCACAGCAATCCAATTTTCCTTCTAGTACTGACAGGTTAGAGGTTATCATTCAAGATCTTGCTCACAATGTTACTAAATTTCAACAGGAAACAAGATCGAGTATTCAAACCTTGAACACCCAAGTGGGTCAACTAGCCACTGCTCTTAATCGAGTTGAAGCAAATGGATCAACCACTCTTCCATCCCAAACAGTGGTGAATCCGAGAGAAAATGCAAGTGTCCGTCACACTTAGGAGTGGGAAAGAATTGGAGACACCAGAGAAGACGGAGAAAGAACCTCCCGAGAGTGAGGAAGAAAAAGATGCGGAAGTTGGAGAAAAGTCCGGGATAGTACACAAGGCACCAAAAGGTAAATTTCCCTCTTTTTCTGAATATAAAGTACCACCCCCTTTTCCCCAAGCTTTAAAAGACAACATGAAAGACGCTGGACTCAAAGGCCTATATGAAACCTTCCGAAGATGTGAGATAAACATCCCATTGTTGGACGCCATCCAACAAGTACCTCGCTATGCGAAGTTTTTAAAGGAATTATGCACTGCCAAGAGGAGTCATAGATTGAAGGGACCCCAAAAGGTTGAACTAGGTGAAAATGTAACAGCGGTGATACAAAGAAAAATCCCTACCAAGTGTAAGGATCCAGGTATGTTCTCTATCCCGTGCACCATTGGAAACACTCGCCTTGAAAAGGCCATGTTAGATTTACGAGCATCAATTAATGTCATGCCATATTCTATTTATGCTTCTTTACAACTTGGTCCTTTGAACCCTACGGGAGTAGTGATTCAATTAGCGGATAGATCTAGTGCATATCCTAGGGGTTTAATTGAAGATGTGTTAGTGCAAGTGAATGAACTAGTTTTCCCAGCTGATTTTTATATCCTTGACATGGAGAATGGTGATAAAAGTAGCCCCATCTTGTTAGGAAGACCATTTCTCAAAACTTCTAAGACTAAGATAGATGTGCATAGTGGTACCCTCACTATGGAATTTGATGGTGAGATTGTTACATTTAACATCTATGAGGCCATGAAATATCCTTGCAATAATGATGATACTGTGTACTCTTTTGATGTCATTGATTACCTGTCACGGGAAGTTTTTGAGAATGTAGGCAAAGAAGAATTGGACAGCACTCTCACCATGGATATGGAGAAGGAAGAAGAGGACGTTCCCCTCATGGACGAAGTGAAGCACACCATCGATGCGCTGGATGATACACCTGAGCTATTTTAGTCAGGTAACGTTTCTTTTATATCACTGCCTGTTTCTAATGCTAGACCTCTTCCATCTGTTTTGCAGGCACCCACCATCGAGCTGAAGCCACTGCCGACCCACCTTAAATATGTATTCCTTGGTGAAGGCAATACATTACCAGTGATCATCTCCAGCAAGTTGGGGGATGATCAAGAGAAGGACCTGATTCATGTGCTCAAGGAGCACAAGACTGCTATAGGATGGACAATCGCAGACATAAAGGGAATCAATCCCTCCACATGCATGCACCGAATTCTACTAGAGGAAGGAGGGAGCCCTACACGTCAGCCCCAAAGGAAGCTAAATCCACCCATGATGGATGTGGTGAAGGAGGAGATTCTGAAACTTTTATCGGTTGGCGTGATATATCCTATATCCGATAGTCAATGGGTTAGTCCAGTTCAAGTGGTTCCAAAGAAGACCGGTATCACTGTGATAAAGAATAAAGACGATGAACTTGTGCCCACACGCATTCAAAATGGATGGCGAGTGTGCATTGACTACCGGAAGCTTAACACTGTGACTAGAAAGGACCACTTTCCTCTACCTTTTATTGATAAGATGGTTGAGAGGTTAGCATGTCATTCTTATTATTGTTTTCTTGACGGTTACTCCGGCTATTTTCAGATTGCAATCGCTCCGGAGGACCAAGAGAAGACCACTTTCACATGTCCTTTCGGCACATTCGCATACCGTCGCATGCCCTTTGGACTCTGCAATGCCCCAGCCACTTTTCAACGGTGTATGGTCAGTATCTTTTCTGAGTTTATTGAACATATTTTAGAAGTATTCATGGATGACTTTACTGTTTACGGTAACTCGTTCAAGGATTGCCTATCTAGCCTTACACTGGTATTGAAAAAGTGCATTGATAATAACCTTGTTTTAAATTCTGAAAAATGTCATTTTATGGTCGAACAAGGTATAGTGCTGGGTCATGTTGTTTCTGCTAATGGTATAGAGGTAGATAAGGCAAAAATTGATGTTATGCAATCTTTACCCTACCTTACTTGTGTCCGGGATGTGCGCTCTTTTCTTGGTCATGCAGGTTTTTATAGGAGGTACATCAAAGACTTCGCCAAGATAGCTACACCTTTGTGTAAGCTATTACAAAAGGATGTCCCTTTTGAGATGGATGCCAAAAGCAAGAGAGCTTTTGATGCACTGAAAGAGTCATTGACCTCTACCCCCATCATCCAACCACCCGACTGGAGTAAGCCCTTCGAGATCATGTGCGATGCAAATGACTATGCGGTTGGTGCTGTCTTGGGACTGAAAGAGGGCAATGCTTCCATGCCATCTACTACGCCTCAAAAACCTTGAATGATGCCCAACGAAATTATTCTACTACTGAAAAAGAGCTTTTAGCAGTTGTTTTTGCTCTTGAAAAATTTAGATCTTATTTACTTGGTACTAAAGTTATTGTTTATTCTGATCATGCAGCTCTTCGCTATTTGATGACGAAGAAGGAGGCTAAACCAAGACTGATAAGATGGATTTTGCTCTTGAGTGAATTCGACATACAAATCAAGCATAAGAAGGGCAGCGAGAACAAAGTAGCGGATCACTTGAGCCGTCTACCGCATGTGGAGGATGAGCTTTGCTTGAAGGAGGAATTCCCGGATGAGCACCTATTCTCCATAAACGACAATCTTCCATGGTATGCTCATATTATGAATTTTTTAGCTTCTCATGTGCTACCCCCTGAATTGTCTAGGTCTCAACGAGCTAAGATCAAGAGTGATGCCAAGTATTATGTATGGGATGATCCTTACTTATGGAAGAACTGCGCGGACCAAATCATTCGACGTTGCATACCCGAGACTGAGGTAAATGACATTTTAATGTTTTGCCATTCATATGCTTGTGATGGCCATTTTGGAGCCAAGCGGACCTCTAGGAAGGTACTCGAGTGTGGATTCTTTTGGCCCACCCTATTTCGGGATGCATATCTTTCTGCAAGAACTGTGCACAATGCCAATTGACCGGTAATCTCTCCCAAAGAAAGGAGATGCCTCAACAACCCATTCTCATTTCTGAAATTTTTGACGTATGGGGCATCGACTTTATGGGACTCTTTCCTATGTCTTATGGTCATATTTATATACTGCTTGTTGTTGATTATGTGTCGAAATGGGTGGAAGCTATTGCCACCCGTATTGACGATTCCAAGGTTGTTGCAGATTTTATCAAACATAACCTTTTCTCTAGGTTTGGAATCCCGAGAGCCATCATCAGTGATAGAGGTACACACTTCTGCAATCGAACAGTGGAAAGCCTATTCAAGAAATACCACGTGACTCACAAAGTCTCCACTGCCTATCACCCGCAAACAAATGGCCAAGCCGAGGTCTCTAACCGAGAAATCAAGGCCATATTGGAAAAAAACAGTAAACCCGACAAGGAAAGATTGGAGCTTGCGACTAGACGATGCACTGTGGGCCTACAGAACCGCATACAAGACTCCAATAGGTATGTCCCCTTATCGACTTATTTTTGGTAAACCATGTCATCTCCTTGTAGAGTTGGAACACAAAGCATACTGGGCAGTGAAGAATTTCAACATGAACTATGATGAGAGTGGCGTGCATAGGAAGCTGCAACTGCAAGAGCTAGAGGAGATACGGAATGAAGCCTACGAGAGTGCCAGATTCTACAAAGAAAAGATGAAGGACTTTCATGAAAAGATGATATCATGGAGAAACTTTGAAGTTGGTCAAAAAGTTCTCCTTTACCATTCACGCCTTCGCCTATTTCCAGGTAAGCTTCGTTCTAGGTGGCATGGGCCTTATTTAGTTATTAATGTGTATCCCCATGGTGCAGTGGAAATTCAAAGTTTGGACACCACTAAGACATTCAAGGTGAATGGTCACCGATTGAAGCACTACTATGAAGGTGTCCAACATGAAGCAGGAGGGCAAGTAGACATCAAGGTGGCTCTAGAGGATCCACCTCACTTCGACTAAGCACGAGGACTAGCGTCGGGCCACCGACGTTAAACAGAGGCGCTGCTTGGGAGGCAACCCAAGGGGAGTCAGTTTCCTTTCTCCCTTTTATTTATTTCTTGCTTTAGTAGTTAGACTTTTCTCTTTTCTTGTATTTTTGCCTTACATTGGGGACAATGTAAGATTTAAGTATGGGGAGGGATTAGTAGTGTGTTATTGTTTTTCTTATTTCAAAAATTCAAAAAAAATCAAAAATTTTGAAAATTTTGAGCTCATAGTTAGTAATGAACACATGCTTAGAGTCACTAGCCCATGATGAAACCTAATTGATATCATGCATTCTTTTGAACATAGGTGAATTGTTAACTTTGGAACACTTTGAGCTCTAATGCAAAGTTTACTTTAACTTAGTAGTTGAATATCTTGAGCACGAATTTGTCATGGTTTGTGAAGTGTGCATAACTTAGTGAAGATTGTGTGAACTTTGTGATAGTCTTAAGAAGTCTCTAATACATGCTAGAACTTAACTACATGCTCTTTGAGGCTTATGTCTAGACTACTTGCAAACATGAAAGTGATATAGGCAATCTTTGATGCGTTTGAGCCTTTCAAGCCTACCATGTAAACAAAATCAATCTCTAGTACCTTTTTTGAGCTTTAATGTAAAAGAATGGTAGTATGCTAAGCATACTAAAGACTCCCATTCGATATTCTTTGACTAGCTTATCATCCTACCCTTTTAGCCTAAATATACTTTTAATCCATACCTTTTAAGGGAGTATGATGTATGTCATTCAAATGCACTAGGAAATTCATTGAATTATATTTGTGAACGTTATTGTCAAAAGAATGAAATACATAAAAGAAAAGGAATGCCTTGAGAAATTTGATAAAAGTATGACTCCAAGGGGAGCCAAGGCACAAAAGAAAAAAATGTTGAAATAAACCTTGAAAAATGAACAAGGTTTGAAAAATTCATGCAAGAAGAGGAGTTTTAGTGTGCATTTCATCATACTCTCTTGTTTGATATATCTTTATCCTTTCTTTCATAAGCCAATACCTAGGCCAAGCTACAAGCCAATAAAGACATACTTGATTTATGTTTGCAAAGTAGCTAAGATAGTGGAGAAGGGTGTGCAAGTGAGCTTATACTTGTGTTAGTGTATGACTTGAACTATTATGGCTTTACATATATTGTATCTATAATTTGTACACAACACTTGTTTATGACCACACACACACGTTCACTACTTTGTTGAGTATGAAATGTTTAGAGATTGAACTTGTTCCACTGTTAACTTTTCACCGCCTTTCATTACTATGCATGTTAAAATTGTTGAGGCATTAAAGTGATGACAAGTTGCTTTGTTATGAATCTATGAGCTAACCAAAAATATTGTAGTTTTATTTGTTTACTCGAGGTCGAGTAAAGAGTAAGTATGGGGGAGTTTGATGTGACTAGAAATAGACACTTTAGCGCTTAATTGTCTACGATTTGGTAGGTTTTGGTGGATAATTTGATACGTATGCTACCTAATCGTATATTTGTGTAATTGTAGGTACAATCGAAGAAAACGAGCTAAAAATGATGTATAAAGACCAAGAAAAGACATGGACATGACAAGGACTCAAAGTTGATCAAGAAAAGGGCAAAAACGTAATTTTGGAGGTGGCGATCGATCGCATGGAAGAGGCAATCGATCGTGTAACACCCGTAAAGATAGAAGGTAATGAAGAAAAGATTAAAAGTAATTAATAATTAAATTTTATTAGAAAATCGTAAAAATAAATGCACTAAATGTAATAATTAAATTAAGCAAATAAAAAAAAAAGTTGACACACACACACGTGTCTTCTTAGTATCAGATTTGTAATTTATAAAGACAAAATTCATTCTTATCAGAAGAAGATAAACTCCATAAAACGAAGAAGGGAAATGAGGAAAGAAGAAATAAAAGAAAAAGCTTCAGAAATTAATTCCGTCCGATCTGATCAATCTTTTGTCGAATAAATTACATATTTGGAGTCCCGGAGGTGGGTGCTATTTATTGATATAAATATTTTGAATTTTTGGTGATAGTTATGGTTTAGCTAGATTTCACAAAATAGTTAAAAACTATGGTTTCTGTCTTTAATACTGAATTGTGAACATATGGATATATTTAGTTTTAGTGGAAATGCTTGCTTTAGTTCTGTATTTTCTGAAGAACTCCAAAAATTTCAAGGAACTGGATGGATTTTGTAAGTCGATAGTAGGTATGTTACAAAGATAAAGAACAATGGTGTTGAGAACATGCATATTTTGATACTTAGCATATCGTTCATGTGGGTGCTATTAGTAATTGGGTCAAATTCTTGGAAACAGAAAACATGAGAATAACTTAAGAATTCTCTTATCCTCCTTAAATTAATAAACATTGTTTAGACGATGAATTAATTAAATATGCAGTAGTGTAAGATACGAAAGCACTAACACATTTGTTGGATTGAATGAACCATATAGTGTACTCTTCAATATATTGATTATGCTACTGTATAGAAGAAGTAAGGTAATGAGTAGAGTGTTCCCTAAGAGATTCTATCTGTTGATTTAAATATGTTGATTGTGCTGGATGGTCGTAGCAGATTTATACTAATTTAAACATTTATAGTACTTATAAATCGAGGAAAAAGAAACATATGAATATAGTAGTGAATCTTGTTTAATTACAATAGCTGTGTATCTCTTGTATCTAGTTAATAATCATTTAACTAGTAAATATATTAATTCTTGGATTATATTTTATTTATTATGATAAGGAATGAAAAGTAAAAAAAAAAAAAAAAGAATTAAACATTCACAAATATTAAATTGATGTTGTGATCAGATGGTTGCAGCAAAGGTCAGTTGGACAGTGACTAATATAATTCTGTGTATTCAGGTACGTTCTATTTTAATAATAGCACTAAATTATCCATGAGTAAACATATGGATTGAATATCATTAAATGAGAAGATTTGAGAATATGTGATGAATTGATGAGTTGAGATAGAATAATGATATTATGGTATCTGATGAGATGAGATGAGATAGAATGATGATGCGAATATTGTTGTATATTATACATATAAATTGATGATTGGATAAATGTTATCTATGTGGTTGATGCGGACTGATGAGTCCAGGATTTGGGCCAGTGGATGAAATTTCTGGTCCTGATATCATATATATGGATGATATGGACTGACGAGTCATTGATGTAGGCCAGTGGATGACATATTTGGTCTAATGATAGTGAATGCATTGCGATGCATTTCATATATAGATGATGTGATGATATGATGTAACATTGGACATCGTTTATATTATATTATTGTTGTCTGGTTTGACAGGATTAGTTCTGAGGTAACGGAACAATGTATTGAGTTATATTGATGAGATTTTACGATCTATATAAATTATGTTGGTGTTTTGATAAGAACGTATTGGGCATTAGCTTACCCTTTTATGGGTTTTATTTTCAGGTGACAGGGTAGGTACTAGTGGACGGGGTCAGAGTTAGACTGACGACGGGTTATAGGGTAGAGCCACTAGTTCCTAGTGTTTGATATTACTGGAAGAATATACTTTTGATGTCCAATATGTTTAAGAGATTGTATGCTTATGTCTATGTTTGTGTTTATGTGATATTGATCAGCATCTCGATCAGGTATGTCAAATTTTATTTATGATGAAAAGTATTTACTTTGGCGATAGTGGGCCTGTCATCAATTGCTTAGGATTGTGATATTGGATTCTGATATTTATAGTCGAGATGATGTCTGCTTGTTGTTTGATTTAAATGAATTCCGGCTCAAATATATTTATACATCATCAAGTGGTCAGTCTTGGTTTTAGGAGGCCCCAGTGTGTCTGGTTAATATTTGTTTTAAAAAAATAAAATTAGCCGGAATATTATTCCTTAATTATTGATCGCGATTAAATGTATTAATTGCATGCTAATGTGAGATTAATGCGAGGGGCCCTACAGATCGCCTATGGACAGAAACTTTTGCATCAAATGTAACGAAGCAGCGATCGATCGCCACGTTCTAGCGATCGATCGCCACGTTCTAGCGATCGATCGCCTGAAGCTACTGGAGGGAAGCGATAGATCGCCACTTTATAGCGATCGATCGCCACTTTTGCTGAAAAAAAATAAGGAAGCGATCGATCGCCACATTCATGGCGATCGATCGCCGAAGAGTCCGAGAATTTGGAAATTAGGTCTTTTACCATGTTTAAAAGATTGTAACCTATTTTTATCAGCCTCCAACCCCATAACTCGTTTTATCACCTCTTCTTAGACACATTTTGGAGATTTGAGAATAAGTTAGGTTTTTAGAATAATTTTCTTTCAAGTTTTATCAAGAACAACGTGAAGAACGGAATCGGAATCGACAAGCCGGAATCGTGATTCGTCTTAGTAATTTCTTTTCCTTTGTTTATCTAATGATTTCGAACCATATATTGTTATTTTTAGATTCAATTATGCTAGGCTAAACTTCTAGATTCTTGGTTTAAGGAAGACTTACTTTTGGATTAAAATCTCTTGTGAGAATTTTGATTTGTTTGTTGAATTTAATTTCGATTTCAATCCTGTTTCTTGGTATCGATTTCAATGATTTTTGTGTTTGTTTATTAGATTGATCACCTAGTATTCATATGCATAATCGATAGCTAATTAAGAAGCAACTAAGATTAATAATTACCGGCTGTAGGTGTTATTGAATTCTTAGGAGAAACGATTGGTAATCAATAATTAACGGCTGTAGTTTCTATTGATTGGATTTATCGAACTCGCTAGTTTTGAAATCTATCATTGATTTAATCATTAACGGCTGTAGTTTTGATTAGAGATTTGATAAGGGTCGGATTGAATGTTGTTTTCTCTTTGACTACGATTAAGGTGGGTAGGAATTAAATTTCTAATCGATGAATAATTGAAAGAATTCGAATGTTAGTAATTTGATGATCAAGAGAGAATTTTTCAAAAGTAAAGTTGACCGACAACCAAGAATCACTTCGCTCTCATAAGTTTAAATCGTTTTAGTTAATCTCGTTAATTAGTTTAATTCGTAAAATTTTCTTAGTAGTAATCACTTGACCCAAAAACCCCTTTTTACTATTTGTTTTTAAATTGACACGAAAAAAATACTACCTTCCCTGTGGGATCGATCCCTACTCTCGATACTACATATTTTTGCTATTAACTTGAGGAGGGTTAATTTGGGCGTACGCGATAAACGCTACCAATATGTGTTGCTAATATGGGACGTGAAGGCTGAGCCACTGACATACTAAGCTGAGAGGCATTTCATATCGGTCCCGTATAACAGGATGTTGAATGAGATATGCCATGACATATGTGGCCAATTGTATCATGATGTATATTGTGTTTTGGGGTATGTACAAGGGGTATGTACAGGAACAACCAGTGAGGAGTATTGCAAATGCATGAATTACAGGAAGTTGTTTATACATTATTTATGCATTACATTGATGTTAGATTGTGAACATCATTTATATACTCATGTTGTGCGTGATTGTTTTGTAGGGACTCATAGACGGGGAAGGCCGGGATTGTGAGTCTACCTTTTGCTCCAACTGATCGAGATTGAATGAAATATGATGTGTAAATGGTATACAAGATGCGATGTATATGAACAATGTAAGTAAAAGACATAGTAAAAAATATTGACTAGTAGTCGTAGTATCTTAATCCTGATAAGTAAAAATATGATTTACTTATTGAACATATAAATGAGGATTACGAATGACGAGGCCCCAAGGCCAAATAATAATGATTGCCATTAACAGATACTGGTGTAGTAAGGCCCCAAACATCACCATACACATAATGTAAATGACGAGTAGATTTAAGTGAAGTAGTAGTAAATGGTAACTGATGGCTTTTATTTAATAAACAAGAGGCACAGCTCTACAAGGCAGATAAGGAGTTTTGAATACTAGGTAAACAAAAATGTTTAAAGTGAGTGGATGTGAAACTCAATGAAAGCTGGCACTAGCACGTTCCTAACAAAAGCAGAAAAAGAGCCACCGGTTGTACTAGGAAAATCCAAGTGATAGATGCCATTGGTACATCACCCGCTATTGAGCCTCGCTCCTGTACTCGGATCCTTCACAATAAAGTGAGTGGATGTGAAACTCAATGAAAACCCGATTTTCCTTAGTAAACTGATGAATAGATAATAAATTCCATTTCGCAGATGGCACATGTAAGACATTGGATAATGTCAAAGGGCGAGAAGTACTGGGGATAGTGGTAGTGCCAATACGAGAAATACGCAAGCCTGTACCATTGGCAATCTGAACTTCATCGGTGCCATCATATTCTGAGTGAATAGAGAGATTTTGTGAATCAGATGTTAGATTATGTGATGCTCCAGAATCAACTAACCACGGAACCCTTTCCGAGGTATTGTGCGGCTGTATGGGCAGTGATTGTGCATAGTGTGTCACATGTTGAATTTGGCGATAGGTTCGAGCACCATGACCTGTAACACAACAGTATTGACAAACAATACGAGTACGAGACTGACCAGCACAGGATTTCGAAGTCCTTTGTTCATTGCGGTTTGAATTATTACAACCACGAAAATTATTCATGTTGGATCGATGAGCATTCAAGGTGGCTGAATGCGAGGAGAGTTGGATTGTCCAGAATTATTGCGACCAGATTGCTTGTGACTGAAGAAGGCCGTACTGCCAGTTGCAATGAGAGATACATTAGCATTATCAAGACGACAAAGGTATGTTTCATGGGCCACGATCATGTCGTGCAATTCTTCAAAGCGTTGGGGCAGCAATTTCTCGATAGGCTACACCAAGGCCATTGGGAATGTATAGAGTTAATATCATCATCCGAGAGGGGGCGATCAATAAGGGCAAATTCATATGGTTTAGCCTTCATAGATTGGAGAAAAATTGTGACGGATTGATGGCAAAGAGTCATGTTCGACAGATCATCATTCAGTTGCATCACGAGGGGGCGGGAGCGATTTGCAAAGAGCCTCGAGACAATCTCCCATGCTTCCGCAGAAGTTGATGCAGATCAGATAAGTGGGACGAGCTCTTGTTGAACATAGCCGAAGAGAGCAGACAAAATGAGTACATCTTGGCATAGCCAATGAAGATGTGCAGCGGAGGATTCAGGCGTGGAATAAAAAACTGGACATACAACACTGACATCCAAATAACCGAGGAGACCATACATAAACAGAAGATGTCTGACTTGAGCCCTCCATGATGGGAAATTTGAATATGTGAGCTATAGAGGAAGCTGCTGGTGAGGGTTAAGAGGGACAAGATTATTGCCGAACAAAGAGGTAGCGGAGGATGGACGGCTGGAGTGTGAGTTTTCATTAGGGTTTGTCATGCTTGAAGATGCCATATGATCAAGAGGTCTCGGATATCATAAAAGATTAAGAGAGTTTTTGGAATGAAATTGATTTCTCATTCAATAATTGTGACCCTAAATGTATATAAGTACAAATTGTTAGTTCCGAACCTTATCGATGAGATTTTAAAGATGACAAAATATATCAGACCGGATCGAGAGAAATCAGACTGACCAGATCGATCGCCCAAAACAGATCAAGCTGATAAGATGACAAAGCATATCTGACCGGATCGAGGGTAATCAGACTGACCAGATCGATCGCTCAAAACAGAACAAGCTGATAAAACATATCACATATCAGACCGGATCGATGGATATCAGACTGACTAGATCAAAGCTTCAGATCGATCTCAATCTTTATCAGATCAGAGCAGTCAAGGATGTATAAAGATTGGCTCTTCAGTCCGAATCATTAACGGCTATTTATTGTAGCATTTAATGTCGTAATTAATGCTACAAAGGACCAAAGACTGAAGATTGCCATAAAAGGTAAGAAGACAAAGAAGAGCTTACCTGACTAGTCGCCGAAAGCATGAACCAGAACGGCAAGTATCCTGAAGAAGAAGACTGTAGCTTACTCAGAGAATAAGCAGAGTCAAGAGTTGCACATTAAGGGAAATAATGTCGTTGGTACATGCAACTATAAAAGGATGCAACAACAATACAGAAAAGACGACACACAGACATACAAGGACACGAGAGACTGATCAATCGAAAAACGCACAAGAAAGCAAATCAGCACAAGCTTACAAGCTGAGAAGCTCTCGAGCTGAAATTATTCTTAAGCACGATTACTTTGTAATATTTGATCATTTAGGATCACTGTGCGCATCTTGTGTAGTCTGTATTGAAAAATAGAAGTGAGAAACAAATTGTAACTGTCAGACAGAGAGTGTCTGAACAGATCGAGTGACTAGGAGTTTCAGACTGGTAGTGGTGTAAATCCAGCCTGAATCGGATTTGTACAACAGGATTGTATAAATCAAAGTCTTCTAGCGTAAACCTTCCTTAATTGGAAGAAGGGGAGACGTAGAAGGATTACACCACCTTCGAACTTCCAGAAACATTTTCTGTGTTCTTGTCTTTCTGCACTTGTTCTTTCATTCAAGCCATCGAGCCGCTCTTACAAATATAAGATCAGACCGTTCCGCACTTATACATTCAGTGGTCTGTTCTATAAAAGAGTTGATTAAGAAACAGATTTCTTTCACTAATCCGAAAGAAATCACAAGGGATTAAATTTTAGAAGGAGTGTTCATTCACCCCCCTCTAAACACTCCGGACCGATCCTAACAAGTGGCATCAGAGCCAGATTGTTCTTGGAAAGCATTTTAACTGATTTTAGACGGAAATCTTTTAAGAAAACTTTCTCATGAGCATGAAATTATTTTCATAGCATAATTTTCTAAAACTTGGTGTATGAAATTTTTTAGCATAAAAATCAATTTCATTGCATTCATTTTGCACGAAAATAATTTTAAAACCTATTTTAAATGTTCAAATTCTCGTTCAATAAGTTATAAACTCATTTTAAGTTTAAAATTGTTATTTTGAAATTTTTTCCTAACAATTTTCGAAGCATTCAGTTTTTCTGGCAGCTTGCAGCGACTTTGGGAAAATTGGCATAACTTCTTGCTCGGATGTCCAAATGACGAACCGGTTAATGCGTTGCAAACTAGACTCATAGAGGATCGTAACGGTATAGGTCTTGCAGCCCAAACTTGCTCGAGGAAAAGCAGTTTATTAGTTCAACTTGGACTAAGTGTGCTGCCATCGCAGAAAGATGAAATGGACATTGTTGAGTTTTGTCAAGAAATTCAAATTTGTTGCCAAGTATGCTTCATCCATCATCAAAAGAGGTTATTTTTTCAAAAATTAATGTGCATTGCATTTTTTAAAATTTGTTTTAGCCTACCCCATTTGCCCCTCACTTGCTCAAATTTTCAAACCTTTTAAAATTAAGGGGGAGAGTTTAATCTCAATCCTTTAGGGGGAGTAAATTTTATTTGTCTTCCTTTTTGATTCACACAAAAAGGGGGAGAAATATGTTGTTTAAAAAAAAAATATGTTTTTTTCTTGTTATGCAACATTGTGCTTTAATGTTCATATTTTTATTCAAGTTTTGTGATCATCAAAAAGGGGGAGATTGTTGGGTTTTGGAAAACCGAATAATCTTAGTTTTGATGTTAACAAAACTTGTTATTGTGTTGCTAACATATTTCATCAAGTGTGCAGTTCATAGATGATATTTTACAGCTTGATGATGTGCTAAGAAATGCCCTTGAGTTTGGTTGCTGAAATGAGGACCAGCTGGAGTACCAGCTGAAGGACCAGTTGGAGTACCAGTTGAGCAGACCAGCTGGAGTACCAGCTGAAGGACCAGTTGGAGTACCAGTTGACCAGACTAGCTGAAAGGACCAGCTGAAGTACCAGCTGAAGGACCAGTTGGAGTACCAGTTGACCAGACCAGCTGGAGTACCAGCTGAAGGACCAGTTGGAGTACCAGTTGACCAGACCAGCTGGAAGGACCAGCTGGAGTACCAGCTGAAGGACCAGTTGGAGTACCAGTTGACCAGACCAGCTGGAGTACCAGCTGAAGGACCAGTTGGAGTACCAGTTGACCAGACCAGCTGGAGTACCAGCTGGAGAGAACCAGCTGAAGGACCAGCTGGAGTACCAGCTGGAGAGAACCAGCTGAAGGACCAGCTGGAGGACCAGCTGACCAGACCAGCTAGAGGACCAGCGGGACTTCCATAAATAGCCCAGAAAGCAGAATATGACCGTTGCAATGTTTGAAAGCCTACCAAAATTGTCCCAACGGTTATATTCTTGTATCTAACGTATATATCATTACTTGGGGCTATATATACATGATTTGGAAGCTCAATAACAACTGATTGAAGATCAATCCAAGCCTTCCAAAGCAAACCCACTTGGGATTCAATTGAGGAACTTAAAAGACAAAAGCTGCTAAATGGAGAGCACTCCTCAAACATTTGGCACCTCTTACCTTTCTATATCAGATTCATTATGGAATCATTTGTGCCTTTGTATTCACTCTATTCATTGTATTTGTGAGCTAAAATAGAAGAGTGAATACCATTGTAACGGTTGATGATTCATCACAACCGATTGAGAGGTCTTTGTATGTGAGACATTAAAGAACATACATAGTTGAGTTGCTAGGAGTTCTAGTTGGATGGGGAATTCCCAACTGGATCGGGTTTGTACAACGGGATTGTATAAATCAAAGTCTTCTAGTGTATCCTTCCTGCAAAGGAAGAAGGGGAGACGTAGAAGCGTTGTGCTTCGAACTTCCAGAAACAAATGCTTGTGTTATTTACCTTACTGCTTTTACATACTTTCTTGCATATCTTTAAAATGCCTTTCAAATGAGTAATCGGTTTTAGAGCGGGTTATGTCGAGTGTCTTCCGCTCGGTTTTGTAACCGAACTCGATATAATCTCTCGGTGCAATTATTTCAAGAACACGAGCTATTGAAGCTCAAGAGGAGCCTTCCAGACCCAGCACTCCTCCAGTCCAATCCGATGAAGATATGGCTTTCCTACTAAGAATTTTCTTCGGATCTGGTCACCTTGATCCGGTCCGAAAGTCACCAAGCTGCTGTATCTTCACTTGTGCCGATTGCTGAAGAAGATGCTCATGCTTTGTCGTCATCAGATTACTCTCCCAGCCGACAATCTGATGCACCTCCATTTATGGCAAGGACTCTTCAGCACCTATCTGACAACTGCATGTCACTCTCTCAACGTGTTCTAGAAGTTCATCAAGGTCAGAGGCTTACATCTTTGGACTTTGATTCATTCAAAGAGAAGATGACAGCCAGTATCGGCAGTCTTCAGCGAGGACTGGACGATTTGTTCTCTCAGCAAGCCACTTATAAGAACAGCCTGAGAAAAGAGCAGATCGAGCTGGCCACTGAAGTCAGAGCATCCGTCGCCAACTCCCTTCGCGCTCAAGATACTCGTCTTGACGCTATCAGCGCTCAGCTAGCACAAGTTGTAGATTTTCTCCAAGAGATTGCTGCTGACAAAAAGGGGGAAAAGAAAAAAGACTTCAAGCCGCATCAGTCTCAGTCTTCAAGAAAATAGATTGCTTATATATTCAGACTGTCTATATGCAAGACTGTTGATCAATAAAGAAAATCTTTATTTGTTAAGTCCTTGTTCATTTATTTTGAACTAAACTAAAAGGCTTAATAATAAAAGACTTAATCGATCCAACTTAATTATGTTCATTTATTTTGAACAAGAAGAAGTAATCGATCCGAAAGTATACGCTTCAGAGTTCTTATCAGACTGGTTAAAAAGACTTGGAAGCTAGGTTTTGTCATCATCAAAAAGGGGGAATTTGTTAGTTCCGAACCTTATCGATGAGATTTTAAAGATGACAAAACATATCAGACCGGATCGAGAGAAATCAGACTGACCAGATCGATCGCCCAAAACAGATCAAGCTGATAAGATGACAAAGCATATCAGACCGGATCGAGGGTAATCAGACTGACCAGATCGATCGCTCAAAACAGAACAAGCTGATAAGACATATCACATATCAGACCGGATCGATGGATATCAGACTGACTAGATCGAAGCTTCAGATCGATCTCAATCTTTATCAGATCAGAGCAGTCAAGGATGTATAAAGATTGGCTCTTCAGTCCGAATCATTAACGGCTATTTATTGTAGCATTTAATGTCGTAATTAATGCTACAAAGGACCAAAGACTGAAGATTGCTATAAAAGGTAAGAAGACAAAGAAGAGCTTACCTGACACTCGCCGAAAGCATGAACCAGAACGGCAAGTATCCTGAAGAAGAAGACTGTAGCTTACTCAGAGAATAAGCAGAGTCAAGAGTTGCACATTAAGGGAAATAATGTCGTTGGTACATGCAACTATAGAAGGATGCAACAACAATACAGAAAAGACGACAGACAGACATACAAGGACACGAGAGACTGATCAATCAAAAAACGCACAAGAAAGCAAATCAGCACAAGCTTACAAGCTCAGAAGCTCTCGAGCTGAAATTATTCTTAAGCACGATTACTTTGTAATATTTGATCATTTAGGATCACTGTGCGCATCTTGTGTAGTCTGTATTGAAAAACAGAAGTGAGAAACAAATTGTAACTGTCAGACAGAGAGTGTCTGAACAGATCGAGTGACTAGGAGTTTCAGACTGGTAGTGGGGTAAATCCATCCTGAATCGGGTTTGTACAACAGGATTGTATAAATCAAAAGTCTTCTAGTATAAACCTTCCTTAATTGAAAGAAGGGGAGACGTAGAAGGATTACACCACCTTCGAACTTCCAGAAACATTTTCTGTGTTCTTGTCTTTCTGCACTTGTTCTTTCATTCAAGCCATCGAGCCGCTCTTACAAATATAAGATCAGACCGTTCCGCACTTATACATTCAGTGGTCTGTTCTATAAAAGAGTTGATTAAGAAACAGATTTCTTTCACTAATCCGAAAGAAATCACAAGGGATTAAATTTTAGAAGGAGTGTTCATTCACCCCCCCCTCTAAACACTCCGGACCGATCCTAACAAAATGTATAACGAGTGACTACAAAATGGAAAATAGAATATTTACAAAGATATGATATTATCTTGGTTGATATTTGTTGAAGATATCGTGGGATTTAATAAAAACGATACCTTTAACTTTTCATGATTGTTTTTTTATAAGAGGGAGAGGAATTTGTTGATTACAAGGTTCGAAAATGAGCCATCCCACTTTGGGGACAAGATGACAACCACCAGACTATGTCTGTAGGAAAATTGGTTCTATTAGCATATAAGGAAGTAACTTTCCATGATTCTTGGCTCGAGAATAACTTGAAAATAATAATACTAGCAACATAAGAACAACAATACTAATTTGTAGGAAATTGGTTCTATTAGCATACAAGGAAGTATCTCTCAAGCTGTCATTATATATATATATATAATGAAGTTTGAATTTTCTAGGTCAACTGGATAGACAACACTGCTTCCAAATAACCGAGGAGACCATATCCAAACAGATGATGTCTGACTTGAGCCCTCCGTGATGGGAAATTTGAATATGTGAGCTATAGAGGAAGCTGCTGGTGAGGGTTAAGAGGGACAAGATTATTACCGAACAAAGAGGTAGCGGAGGATGGACGACTGATGTTTGAGTTTTCATTAGGGTTTGTAATGCTTGAAGAGGCCATAAGATCAAGAGGTCTCGGATATCATAAAAGAACACTAATACTAATTTGTAGGAAATATATATATATTGTGAGACCCCGTTATCACATCAAGATATTAAGGTGCAATTTAGAGAACTAAACATACATGTGATTATATCAGAGTAATGTGCCGTGTTGATTAACCTGAGCTTTAGAGATTACAGTACCAAAATGTTCCAAAAGGAAAGACGTACTTCCTACAAAGGTACTACATCATAGTCTTACTCTACTCAGAAGAAGCTATACAAAAACTCTTAACATGCTAATCCTGTAGCACTCCTTACAGCTCAGCATATCAACCCCGGCCCTGGTTCTCGTCAACAAAAGCACCTACAAAGACAACCCCCAACACATGAGCATAACACAATTCATATTTAACATAATATGAAAGTAAGGCATAAATGCAAATCTTAAACACAAGTCCTTCCTGTATTTCCAGCATTTATATCGCCCATTGGTTGTCCCTGTACCATAATTCATAATAGAAACACATTATATGAATGTATGGATATGCAATGTCATGACATTCCTTTTTCCTTAAATCCTTATTTCATCCTGAGCCCTTATCATTAGTACATTTTAATGCTTCTTGCTACTCCATGTAAGCGGAATTCTTCCTCGCTTCCAATGGACTTTAGCGTTGCTACTCCATGTAAGCGGAATTCTTCCTCGCTTCCAATGGACTTTAGCGTAAGCCATTAAAATCCTTACTAAGATAACTTTGACTCGTGAAATACACCTCTTATATTTCACAACATACATATGCAAAAACAATGCATAAAAACATGTATCATAATCTTAATGCACCACATTGCATTCATCATGTGTCATAAAGACAAACATAAAGTACATGTTACCGTTGGGATGCCCGTACGTCGCTTACGTACCTTTCCAAAAGATAGAGGAGTCAATCGACTTTATCTCTTCGGTTGTGCTGGCACCTGGGATGGTTCTACATAGCCACACAACACAATATTAGGCACCTCATAATAATCCGGAAGCAAAACCAAATTAAAAACCAAATTAATCCTTCAATATCATCTCGCGATCGATCGCCCATGAGCCCCGATCGATCGCGAGATGCTACTGCCTCGCATACCAAAAAAAAACATTCAGCGATCGATCGCCCCAATATTGGCGATCGATCGCCAAAACCTACTGGAACGTCGCGATCGATCGCGCCTCCTTGGCGATCGATCGCCAACCTTGTTCCTTTGGCGATTTTCCAGAATTGCTTAACACCGATATTCATACCCTTAAATCTAACATGTAGGACAATATACATACCAAGACCATCATGCTAGCATTTGAACTACACTACCCTGAGTGTATTCAAACCAAATATACACCCTGAGCATAAACCTACATGCATAAACATCGATCATTTAAACAAGTACTGGATCAACTTTTTCTGGAAACAGGGCACATTTCATTTCCAGAATTCTTGAGCACCTCTTTACATGCTATTAAAACTAACACATATAACATAAACCGTGCTCAACTAAACATGCCATGGGTTTCACAAAACTACCAAGCATATTTTTACATCAAAGGTTTTCCAAAACTTAAGTTTATCATGCATGATAACACCTTCATAAAAGTACTCTTCGCCCATATATTTCCAGAAAACAGGGCACTTGAACCTTGCCCAGAATTTTCGAACACTACCTTTCACATGATTAAATCTTTCACATAACACATGCAACATGCTCAAGGAAATATACTGGTACCTTCAACAAGTTACCATACATAAAACACATCAAAGGTTCAACCAAAACCTAAGTTAGCATGCTTCGAAACATCATGGTAAAACCCTTCCTAACTTGGAAAACAGAGTACTTCTCTGCTCGGATGTTCGAGGAGCCCTTTTCTCTAGCACAAATCTAGCACATAAAGCATGCAAGTTTCTTAACTAAACATGCTAAGGGCTTCACAAACATCACATAAAGGTATTCATAACAAGATAACATCAAACCCTAAACTAGCATGCCAAATCTGCTACAAAGAACAAGCATGCCAGGAAACTTGAAAACTGGGAAAAAATGTGACTCCTCACCACTTTTGCCCTTCGATTTTCTATATGAAAAGAAGCATGAAACCCGATCACTTTTCTCCTGGAACTCGACCAAGTTGCAGAGAAAAGAAGGGAAAAAGGAAGGAAGCTTTTGGAAGAGGCAAGACCCAAAATATCTAAGTCCAAACATGCCTACAAGTCAAACTGCTTTCCCAGAAAACAGGGGTGGGCGTGGGTTTGGCTGCAAGTGGGGGTTGGGTGGTTGCATGTGGGGTGGTTTGTGGTGTTTAATTGTGTCCCGGTATTTCATACGATGTATAAAAATATCCCTCCTCGATATTTTATTATTCTACCACATCAACACAACAATTAAAAACACCTAACATGCTTCCTAAACCACATCATCAAATTAAATAAATTAATCCCACATACAAACGCTTTAAACATATAGGTTCATAATTAACCGCCCTTAAATGCATGATTACCCACATAATCATTTCGGGGATATCACATATATATATATATATATAACTCAATTGGAGTTGAAGTTTGAATTTTGTAAGTCAAATTATTACCAAAACAAAAAACCCTTAAACCGAAAAATATGTTAAACTCAAAGTCCCAAGGACACAAATGATGGAATTTGCTCGTAAACATTGTAGGTCGTGGCAAAGCTACGTGTTAGCTATATTTTTTGGTCCTAATCTAATATCATTAAAAAACTTTTAAAATTGATGACTTGTCTTATTTTGGTCCCAACGCACCAAAGAAAGTCATGATCTATCTTAAAATCACCTAGTCTTAGGTAATCCAATATCATCCAAGCACACAACGTCCAAAACTAGTTTATTTGATGCTATCTATTTTTAAAAAAAAATATAATTTAGTGGATTGAAAGGGCTCGAATTTGAGATCTTTTACATTATAAAATAGATGATAAACACTATGTCAAAGTCTTGTTAGCTATTTAAGGATATCTTTAAGAGTGCATCTCACCATTGATTTAACATCTTTCATTTGAAAGAGATCAAATCAATGCTGATGTTACCATCCACAGTACTATCCCTGAGACAACATCAAAATTTCCTCCAAATATCTGTTTGAGCTAGCTCATTAGACCATTCTTATTAGTTTCCCTACGTAATATAAAGTCAAAAATAACTTGAGACAGCATCAATCCAATAGGCAAAAAAAGACATTGATTTCCCAATCTTGTTGTTTAAACTTGGGAATTAAATTTATTATTATTATTATTATTATTATTATTATTATTATTATTATGTCAGCATCGGCATGAAGGTTTTTTAATCAATAATTCAGAAAAGAATTTTTGTTTAACAAAATATTCGATTTTGGGTTACTTTATTAAAATAACCCAAGTCGCCATCGGAGATGGCGACTTCAAATGAAGTCGCCATCTCCGATGGCGTCTTTAATTTTTTTTTATAAATAAAACGGAAGGTGCCATCTGAGATGACGCCTTCAATTTAAATTTTTTTTATATAGAATGCGCCATCTCAGATGGCGCCTTCTATATAAAATCCATCTTCTATGTAATTTTTTTTTCAGATGGCGCCTTCTATATAAAATCCATCTTCTATGTAATTTTTTTTTCTATATATAGTACGCCTTGTTGGGTTTCCGTACCCCGGCGCCAGATCCAAACGCAGCGGAAATAATACAATAAACAGATCTGACCCGGGGACGGTCGATCGCGCCTGATTCATATATTAACATGCATAAATCGAATAAATGCACGAAAAGGAATTACCGTTCACCGACGTGAATCTGATAGCGGTGACCCTCAAGTCCAATCAACCTGACCAGATCTACAAGCAAACACCAGTGCTAGTTTGGTGTTGGAATTTCTATGAGAGTGAGTGTATTGGAAAGGAATTGGTTAACCCTAGAGTGAACCTTATATTTATAGTGTTTATGAGACAGCTAATTGGGCTAGGGCTCATAAAGCCCATCGGGCCAACGTTTGGCTTGCTGGGTATTTTATGCTAACAATCTCCCACTTGCCCAAAAGCCAACACAAAACAATAAAATCATAATCCAAGTAAGTCAATCCAATTGAATAACTTGATGTACAACCATTGTACATAATTATGAAACATAAATATATCAAATGATTTAATTTTAGAACTTTCTATAGATGAAACACTTTCAAATATAGAAACTCCACTAGAATGAGGAGCTTTCAAAAATTAAATTCATCTATACTAAATCACTCAATTTGAGCACTTAAACTTTAAGTCTCAATTCTCATCGATAGATCGGCGGCCGGTTGATTGTGACCCAGCGAGGCTCAAGTGTATCATAGCAGTAGGATCACAACCTTTGTGATTTTAGAAGTCAAACAACTTCTTTGGGCTTACCCTGAATGCCCCATTGTCAATTAAACTCCTTTAATAGACAATGGCCGAAATATAATTCCAGCAACAACCTACCGATCGTGGGTAGCGCCTAGCATCTGCGCTTCACGAAGACCTAGATACAAATGACTAGCAACGTACGAGAACCTGTCAGCCATAGTTAGCGTGCAGTACATTCCTTTCACTCAATATGTCCCGATTGAATCTAGGGCATTGGTTGATCGAGACCCATTATGATTTCAATAACTATGTATTTGTTTCACGTTCTACGATTCTTTGTGTGCGTATATGAAAAACTCTTTTTTCACAAGCACTACCCACTCTGGCCAGAGATTCCTCGAATCATATATAGAAAAACACATAGGACATCCTGGTTCATCAAGACCAGTGGTGAATCCCCAACGACAATCATAGGTCTCTGACAGCATCACTGAATACCCAAAATAATGACTTTATGACCACATGTGATCAGTCATTAAATCAAAGTACACAGCTATCTATCAAGACCTCAATGACGCCTCGGGTCATGAGGAGTAATGGTGCACAACTATGACTAGAAATTCTATACTCGACAAATGGTAACCACTTATAGAATTCCGAGTAGGGTCGTTCAGTGAACTCATTCCTAATGAGCACCTATTCATGTGTGATGACTTCTCCAAGCCAACGCCGATGAAACGCGGCGCACTATACTAGACACATCATGAATACCAGTCTCTAACGAGCATATATCGATATCCCATTCTCGAAGGCTCATCGACTAGGAACATTTAGAAATCGCAGTCGAGAATGTATTTCATGGTCACCATCATATGCGTAACCACATTCTATGGACTATAGCAATCTCAAGGACTTCATCAACACATCAAGATGCATGGGTAAACAGATGAAGAAGTGCCATATATATTAATATTCAAACAAAGATTTGTCATAATAAGATTACAGGTACAATCAATCAACTATTGATTTACTTAATCATGTATGACAACAATATCTTTCACTTCCCAAAGCCAACTACTCTTGTGTCTTAAGACCATCTTCCCAATATGTCTAACAGACACCAATCATTGTAAATGCTTTGTCAGTGGATTCACTATATTTTTCTGTTGAAGCGATTCTCTCGATAATAATGTCGTGTCTACCATCTCTCTCATTAGATAGTATTTTCTCAATATATGTTTGGATCCTGATGAGATCTTGGCTATTCATAATAGCTCAAATGTTGTGACAGTACACAGAGACTGTGTCAACTGCACTAGAAATTACACCCAACTCTTGGATGAAATTTCTTATCCAAACTGCCTCTTTGCTGCATCGTATGCTGCAATGTATTCAGCTTCAATGGTGGAATCCAATGTGGTGTCTTGCTTCGAACGTTTCCAAGAGACATCACCATCATTGAGCTTAAATACAAATCCGACCATCGATATGGTATCATCTACATCCAATTTAAAAACCAGCACCAGCTTAGCCTTCAACTTTTATTTCTCCACTTACAGATCCAAAAACCATGAACATATCATAAGTTCTTCATAAAAACTTGAGGATTATTTTCACAGTTTTCCAGTGACCTTCACCGGGATCTGTCTGATGTCTGCCCATTACTCTAAGAACATACACATCAGGCCAAGTACATACCATAGCATACAATATGCTATTAAAAGTGGAAATATAAGGTACCAATGTCATCTTTTCTCTCTCCTCATCAATATTAAGACCCATTGACTCGAGAGATGAATACTATGACATATTATGAAGTAACTCATTTTTCGACTATTCTATGCTAAACCCTTTCAGCACAGTGTTTATGTACGTAAATTGAGAGATCTCAAGCATCCTTTAGATCTATCCCTATAGATCCTTATGCTAAGTACGTATGACGTTTCTCCCAATCTTACATGGAGAAATTAGTAGATAATCATGCTTTAATTGATTAATCCAATACCATTCACAATGAGCATGATATAATCGACTTAAAGCATCACAAATGTAACTATGCTCCCACTAACCCTTTTGCATACACATGTCACTTCCGGATTTTTAACAAAACCAAACACTTTGATGATGTTATCAAAACGGAAGTTCAAACTTCGAGATGCCTTCTTAGGCCCATAAATGGACCTCTGGAGTTTGAAAACATTTTTCTCACTCCAAGAAGTTGTAAACACATTTGGCTGCTACATTTCTACCTCAATGCCACCACTGAGAAATGTTGTGTTCACATCCATTACTCATATCTCATATTCATAATATAAAGATATAACTAATAAAATCTAAATAGACTATAGCATCATAACCGATGAAAATTTTATCATAAACAACTCTTTGCCTATGAGAATAACCGTTTCTCACCAGTCAAGCTTTGAAGGTCACTACCTTCCCATCCACTCCAAGCTTTCACTTGTAAATCCATGCAGCCAACGGGAACAATTCCCAAAGATGATCTACTAAGGCCCATACCTTATTGGAGTACATGGAGTCCATTTCAGATTTCATGTCATCTTGCCAATGTCTCGAATCAATATCTGACATCGCCTCCTTGAAAGTCCGAGGATCATATCCATGGTCTATTTCTTGACTACTTTCAAGGAGTTGATTCATTCTATCAGGAGCTCTTGAAACATTTTCAAATCTCCTTGGTGTGTGTAATCAAAGGTTGTGATTGACTAAATTAATTTCACTGTTTTCACTTTTCTAGTGGTTTGTGGTTCTTGAACCCTTTCAAGTTATATTATATTATCATTCCTTTCTAATAGAAACATTTTCTCTAGAAAGACTGCACTTGCGAAACAAACACTTTGTCACCAATTGATAATATAAATTTCCACAAAATAACATAAGATGGATCAACTATCCAACTCATCTCACACTGGCTGCTTCACATAAGCAGAACAATCTCAAATCTATATTTGGATTATTTTTCAGTCCATATCGTATATGGAGTTTTGGTCACTGCATTCGTATGAATTATGTTCAACCACTATGTAACTTTAGAGAGTTACTGGGAGAGAATCACATTCTCTTTAAGATAACTCAACATCATCTTGCACTAAAACTTAGTGCTCCACATACGTCCATATGAATCAAATTCAATGGACATTCAGCACATGCTAAATTTATGTTGGATTTAAGTTATCATTCTTTTTATATTCTTTGAATATAATCATACTAATCATTCATAAGTTCACTAGATTCAATAAAACATGCATTCTTAAAAATACTGCAAATCACATTCGCATATTTAAAAGAATATCATTCTCTATCAAAATAGGAACAATGTTCACGATTAAATCTAGAACAAATAAATAATTGCTCAAACCAGTTCCTAACCAGTTCAAGATTTTATATTAAATAAATGTTTCAAACAGTCTTTGCAACAACTATTGCTACAATGCTTAGCCTCAGGTAGGTTTCACATTCCTAGGGCTCTCTACTTTTTCACATCACATGCAACTCTTTGCAAAAATGCGAGCACAACTGGCATCATATACCAAAGAAGTAGAACTAATAGAAACATTTAATTTTAATATATAACATACCATTTCTAGAACGCTTCTAGTATATGTATTCCTTACAATTTTGCGCTAGTGACCAGCAGTGAAAACATAGATGCCTCTCCTTTCTTAGTTGCTACTATATCCTTTTTCGTCTTCCAAGGTTGGGAACCATTTCTCTTCCTCTTCTTTATCCTTGAACTCTTCCTACCATTGGTAGAAGATTCGACAAGAAGAAACTCGTTTCTCCTTTTGAATCAAGGACTCATGAGTTTCCAACATTTTGACTATAAGATCAAATCTATAGCCAGTCAATGAGGATTTGTCACATTCAGATTTTCCAATTTCTCAATAAGAGATATTTTTCTTATACCATGCTCATAGACCGAAGCCCCATCTCGCATGTGAAATGAAAATAGCTCTTTTGAAATCGCGAGTCTCAATAATCGCGTCCGTTCACCAAACAACATTTGTAGGTGTTGGAAAATATCAGCAATGTGAACGAATTTCTCATATCTGTGTTGAAACTCATTGGTGACATTGATGCTATCATATAGCACATAGTCTAGAGATCATCGTCCCATCACTTCTCAAGTGTGGCAATCTCTTCATGAGACGAACCGGGAGACACTTCAACAGGAGGTTCCCACCAAGGGTATATAACAACCTTTTAGAAGCAAGCACTATTTTTACATTAATAGTCAATCAGAATAATTTGGTGCGGTTACTTTGTTTATATCGAGAATTGATGCAATCGGATTCACGGCAATCATAATACTGAGAATAAACAGAAAATACATGCAAATCGTTTGATTATTAATTAATTCAAAAACTATGGACTTTAGTTATTGAATGCTCCCACTAAATTTTTCGAATTCATCACCCTCATGACAAATGAACGGAAAATCGTATTTTCTTAGTAGGCTTGGAGTCCAACTAGCTCATGATAGCCCCGGGCGAGGGTCCAGCCGACCTCATTATACTAAAGGTAGCTCACAATTGCATCATATGCAACCCCCAAGATATTCGTCTCGTGATTGACATAACCCTACGGAGGCAGGCCAATTATGCCTTCTCACGTCAAACTAACCCATCCCACGGATGGTAATGTCCGCCAATAAGACCCCACGAGGGTGAGTAATCTTAAAGGTTAACAGAACCCTATCCATAATTAAGTGGCAGTTAAACACACAGCTTTCCCATGCCAGATGCCCCCCACGAGGGTGAGACAAGACACCTGACACAAGTAGCGTCTCATGGCTTAACTGTTGATGGAAGACAGGAAACAACAAACTCCTTTGAGCTCCCTTTACAGTTTGATATTAAATTTTTTTGAATCATATTCAAAAGAGAGATTTAATAATTTTCAAATCTCATCAAGTACTTGTTTGTTTGATTGCCGGATTCATGCAACTATGTTTTATTCATGCAGTCATATGTACTAATAAAACATACAAACAAACGTTTATCATACATCACATGCATAATAAAAATAAATATGGACGATTACGGTCTTTTCCTAATTGATCCACGTGAGCCAATCGTGGATCACAAGTCTGTCTAAGGTGATGCAGGTATGCAATGCAATCCTATTACATTTTGCTTTCCATTATACATGTCTTGATTCTTGATGCTCCATCTTCAATCTCGATCTCCCACTAATTCTAAAGTTTTTACATTTAAATCGTGCAAATAAGAGAATAGGGATACAAATCCGGGGTGGGATACATCAGAAAATAGAAAGAGCAGGCTCGCAGGCCCGAAAACCAAAATCACAATAATAATGAAACATTAAAAACCTAAACATTCACCTAAACACATTGGTCAAGGCCCGTAATCATCCATCATGCAATCACAACATATGTAATTAAACATTAAACTAAACAATTACATCATATGTAATTGTACTAATTACATCACATGTAATTAGAGCACAATAATTAATTTATTCTATCGTTTCCCACTAATCGCATCATTAATTGAAAATAAAATTAACAAATTAAATAAAACCATTTTATTTAATTTCTAATTAATTAAATTTCAATTAATTGGTAAAATCTCTATTTTACCTTTAAATCATATTAATCGAAAATAAAATTAACAAACTAAATGAAACACTTTCATTTAATTTCTAATTAATTAAATTATCAATTAATTGGTAAAATCACTATTTTACCTCAAATCATAATATTAGTCAAAAATAAAATTAACAAATTAAATGAAACATTTTCATTCAATTTTCAGTTAATTAAATTTTAACTAATTGTAAAATCTCCATTTTACACTTAATAAATTAAAAATCACATTTTTAATAAATTAAGTAGTATGATTTATTATTTCAAATATGATATCCGGATAAAACATCTAAAATGACCTAAAACATTTATGGACTCCAAACAATTTGGACCCAAAACTAAAATGCAATATCAACCACAAAAATTATCCTATTTTCGGATTTATGAATTTATTTTTTTTTTAAATTTCCGAAAAGCACTGTTCATCGTCTCCCCCAAATTCGAAATTAGGGTTTAGGGTTTGGCTAGGGTTTAGCGCCGCCCCCTTGCTCGCCAGCCCACGCCGTCGCCCTTGCTCCCTTCACGTCGCACATCATGCCTCGTTTTCGTCACCTGCAACAATTTTACAAGGGACGTTCGCGCGGCTTGCTTACGATTTCAGGAGTCCTGCGCACGGCTGTCCGTCTGCAACAATCTGGTTGCAGAAACTCGCGCAAGTCTGGCCGAGGAACCTTTCCCCGACGAGTTGGCTGCAGATGCTCGCATGATTTTCCGTCTGCAACAAGACCCAGAAGAACACGCGCAAGCCTGGTCACGGAACCCTTCCGCGATTCTTGCTCTGCGCCTGTTTCTGGTTCGCGATTTGCGCACAGAAACAACCATCTCCGCGGCGCGCACGGTGGCAGAGAACATTTCTCCGCCGTGTGCCACCACCGGTCCGCGGCTGTCAGCCGTCCATGGTGGCGATCGGAACAGTAACCTTAGGTTTCCATTAAAACACTTTTTAATGCATTTTCTATATTTTCCGGATCATATAATTTCTGAAATTCAAACATGATTAATATCGATATGAAATGATCTAACAAAATTAATTATCAAATATACAAATCAAAGCGCAACCTTGCTCTGATACCACTGTTGGGTTTCCGTACCCCGGCGCCAGATCCAAACGCAGCGGAAATAATACAATAAACAGATCTGACCCGGGGACGGTCGATCGCGCCTGATTCATATATTAACATGCATAAATCGAATAAATGCACGAAAAGGAATTACCGTTCACCGACGTGAATCTGATAGCGGTGACCCTCGAGTCCAATCAACCTGACCAGATCTACAAGCAAACACCAGTGCTAGTTTGGTGTTGGCATTTCTATGAGAGTGAGTGTATTGGAAAGGAATTGGTTAACCCTAGAGTGAACCTTATATTTATAGTGTTTATGAGACAGCTAATTGGGCTAGGGCTCATAAAGCCCATCGGGCCAACGTTTGGCTTGCTGGGTATTTTATGCTAACACGCCTTCCATATAAAATTTATTGAGTCATTTTTAAAAATGGCCTCTTACAAACTACCATAATCAAATTTGGTCTTAAATCAAATTAATTTTTAAACGTAGCATTTATTTATGTTAATTTTTTATATATACAGAAGGCGCCATCTTAGATTGTGTCTTCTACATCAATTTTTTATTTTATTTATAGAAGGCGTAATCTTAGCAATATAAGATGGAACATTCTATATAAATCATAGAAATCAACTCAATTTTAAGTATGAATCATGCGATTGTTTTGTACAAATTATGATTCCATAAAATTAAATTTTACTATAATTAATCAAAATATGATTGTCATAATCAAATTTGGCCTTAATTAAGTTAGTTTTTAAAATTAGTCTTTAATTATGTTAAAGTCCAAATATATCCTTTAAACTCTTTTATATTAGTATATAAATATACTAAATTGAGAAAATATGATAATATAATTATAAAGCTACATAATATTATATTAGATATTTTTTTTTCTTTAAATGTGTATTACTTATATTTTTTTGTTTTTAATTTTTTGTTTATTTAATATTTATTGATAATAATATTTTAATAAAATCTTACATTTTCTGTATAAATAAGAGTATCACTATAACTTTGTTACAATAAAAAAAATATCATCCCCGTGTTGCAAATATGAATGTAATGTATTTTATAAACTAAGTTGCGGAATCATTATTATGTTTTTAATATCTTTTGAATAACAAAATAATAATAACAAATAATTTAATAAAAATAAGAATAATCATAAAAAATAATATGTAAATTAATAAAAAAAATATTCATAATTGCCATTGTTTACAATAATGATAATTATAATATAATTATTATTATATAACAATAGCAATAGATAATACACTAAATAATTGCCATTATAAATATCAAATCTAAAGATACACATTGTTGAACATAATTTAAAATTCTAGATCTAATTCAAACAATAGCAAATAATTACCTTATTTCTTATTATTCTTGTAATTATTAATTTATATACTCTTTTATAATTAATATTATTAATATAAGTTTAATTCTTATAGTTTATTATCATAAATATAATCATTATTATAATTAAATTTATTTTTATCATAGATGCTATTTTTTACCTATTTCTTATTATTTAAAAACTAATTTGATTTTAAGCCAAATTTGATTATGGTAGTTTGTAAGAGGTCATTTTTAAAAATGCTTCAATAAATTTTATATGGAAGATGACACATTCTATATATACAATTTTTTTTATATAGAAGACGTCATCTATATATATAAAAAAATATATGGAAGGCGCCATCTTTATATTAAAAAAAATTATATTGAGATGGCGCCTTCCGTTTTATTTTTTAAAAAAATTAAAGATGCCATTGGAGATGGCGACTTGGGTTACTTTAATACAATAACCCAAAATCAGATATTTTGTTAAACAATTTTTTTTCGAAGAATTAATTATACATTATTTACAAAGGAAAGTAAAGTTTCTTCCATTGCCGGCCAATGTGATTGCTGTTATAGAGCTTTATGATTATAACCCTTGGGATCTACCTAGTTTGTTCTTCTCTAAAACTTGTTCTATTTGTGTATTTTTTTTGTTAAATGTTATTTTTGATGGAAACTAATACAGGGAAGGCTTTGTTTGGAGACGATGAATGGTACTTCTTTACACCAAGGGATAGGAAGTACCCAAATGGAGGGAGGCCTAATAGAACGGCTAGATCAAGTTACGGGAAGGCGACTGGTACTGATAAGCCGATTCTGAGTTGTTCCGGATAAAAAAGAATTGGAGTAAAAAAGGCCCTTGTTTTCTACAAGGGGAAGCCACCAAAAGGTGTTAAGATGGATTGGATCATGACGGAGTATAGAATGCCTGAGTCATCTCGTCCCATGCTGTCTAAAGGGTCCATGCGAGTAAGTCATTTTTTTCTTTATAGTCTGTTACCTTCTTCTCGATCTTCGTACATCATCTTTAAAGGGAGATGTCTATATAAGCCGCAAAATATTGTGATATTTGTGTAGTTGGATGACTGGGTAATATGTCGGATTCGAAAAAAAGGCAACAAGTCAAAGAATATACAAGTTGATGATCAGGAGGACCAGGTCCTGGATTCATCTAAATTCCTGGATTTTCTACCGAAGATTGATAAACTTCCATCGGTAAAGATAAACAATATTGGCAACAGAGATTGATACAACAAGCATAACAGAAAGAGATGCAAGATGCAAGAGTATAAGAATGAAGAAAGCACCAGTGAAGTTTAAGAAGTATATGTTATCTATGTATTAAGTGGTAGAAGTTATGGATTATGTGTTATCTATTAATTAGTAGTTAGTAAGAATAAATTAGTTATATGTATAGATGGTTAAAGGGATAAGTTTAAAAAGTTAGTAGTATGGTTAATAGTAGTTATTTGTATGAATATAAATGGGAAGAGAAGTATGTAATGGGGGATATGAATGAATGAATGAATAAAATTCTTCTTCTCTTAAATTCTAACTCTTCTTTCTTAAATTTCTGGAGATTAGCGATCTCGAATTCGCTATTGTTAACATTGGTGCTCTCGTTGATTCTCTTTCATGGCGGACGGCACACGTCAGGCTCGATTAGAAGACTTGCTGACCAAACTTACTGCTTTACAGGAGAATCATGCAGCGTTGCTTGCACAACATGCATCTTTAATTGAAAAACAGAATTTCAACATTGAATTCCTCACGAATTCAATGAAAGATACCAACATCGCTCTACAAACTTTGGATGTTAAATGAATCAATTTACTGACCGAGTTCTAGTAGGCCAATCTGAGGTTATTCTACCTGGTCCTTTGCAACATGGGGATCATTCTAATTCATTGAAGTCAATGCGTTTGGAGGCACCTCGATTTTTCGGTGAGAACGTTTCTGCGTGGATTTCCCGAATTCAGCGTTATTTTGATGTTTACAACGCGCCAGATAATCAACGTTTGATCATTGCTTCCTTTCAATTAGACGGGGGCAGCCCTTGAATGGTTTGATTGGATGAATAATAACAATTTAGTTGAGAATTGGAGTGATTTTTTAATTGCTATTGTCAAAAGATTTGGGCCATCTTCGTATGAGGATACATTTGGGAAGTTGATTAAGTTGGTACAACTTGGATCATTGATGGAATACCAACAACACCTCGAGAAATTAGCCAACAATGGTCAAGGGGTTCCGGAACATGTGTTGGTCAGTTGCTTTGTCTCAGGTTTGCGATCTGATTTACGACGCGAAATTCAAGTTCATCATCCACATTCTTTGGTGCAAGCCATAGGCTTAGCACGTCTCTATGAGGATAAAAACTTGGATCATAAATTGACAGTTAAGTCTCGCGACGAAAATTTCCAAAATGAGAAGTCATTTCATTATTCTCGAACTTCAAATCTTCCTCCTCTTTTGCCTACTCCAATATCTGACAGTTGTCAGAAAGCCATCAAAAATCATTCTGGTATTACGATAAAAAAACTGTCATCAACGGAAATGGCGGAGCGACGTGCAAAAGGACTTCGCTATAACTGTGATGATAAATATTTTGCGGGACATTGGTGCAAAGGGAAATTATTTTGTTTTTTGTTGGATGATGACATAGCATCGGAGGAAGTACATGCTTCTTATGACAGCGAGCCAGAAATCCAAGAAGAGTTATCTGCGATAAGTTTACATGCCATGGAGGGGCAAGTTACTCCTAGAACAATACGTCTCCAGGCTCGTATTTCTGGACTTACTTTACAGACCTTAATAGATGGAGGTAGCACGCATAATTTTATGCACGAAAGGGATTGCTAACTTTTTGAAGTTACCAATTACACCTTCACCACGTTTTAGTGTATTGGTAGGAAATGGTCAGTCTTTGAATTGTGGTGGTTATTGCTCTCAAGTACCTATTCAATTATTTACAATTGATTTTTACATCTTACCAATACAAGGGGCTGAGATAGCTTTAGGGGTACAATGGCATGAGTTGTTGGGACCAATTATTTTGGATTATCAGCATTTGTATATGGAGTTTAATTGGGAAGGCAAGAGGGTTAAATTACAAGGTGAGCCGTTGTTGCAAATGGCCCAAGTGCAATTACATCAGTTTCGAAGATTAGCAAAACAGGATGGCATTGCAAACTCTTTTCAGTTATTTACTTTCACAGGGAATCATTCTTCCAGCAGTCAGGTAGTTCCTACTTTTGATTAACTTTTACATTTGCTTGACTTGTTTAGAGATGTATTTGAGGATCCAAAGAGCCTACCTCCCCATCGAATGATCGACCATCACATTCATCTTATTCCAAACACTCAACCCATTAATGTTAGGCCATATCGATACCCATATTTCCAGAAAAATGAGATTGAAAGATTGGTTCAGGAAATGCTTGCTACTGGTGTAATTCGACCAAGCCATAGTCCCTTTTCATCTCCTGTTCTTCTTGTCAAAAAAAAAAAGATGGTACTTGGCGTTTTTGCATCGATTATCGAGCATTAAATCAAGCAACAATCAAAGATCGATTTCCTATTCCTACCATCGATGAACTTTTAGATGAATTGCAAGGTGCTAGAATTTTTTCAAAGATTGATCTTAGAGCTGGATACCATAAAATTCGTCTTCACCTTATGACATTCAAAAAAAAGCTTTTAGGACACATGAAGGCCATTATGAATTTTTGGTCATGCCTTTTGGTCTCACTAATGCCCCTTCCACTTTTCAAGCTTCAATGAACTACATTTTAAACCATTTATACACAAGTTTGTCATAGTTTTCTTTGATGATATCTTAGTTTTTAGCAAAAGTTATGATGATCATCTAAATCATTTGGCATGCGTACTCCAGTGCCTTCAACAAAATTCCTTTTTTGCTAAGAGATCAAAGTGTTATTTTGGCCAACCTTCAATTGATTATCTAGGGCATATTGTGTCTGCTGATGGAGTTGCACCTGATCCTGATAAACTTAAATCAATCCAAGCATGGCCTTGTCCTCAATCCTTAAAGAGCCTTAGGGGATTCTTAGGTTTAGCCGGATACTATCGCAAATTTGTGCACAACTTTGCATTTATAGCTGCACCATTGACTGATCTTTTGAAAAAGGATAAGTTTAGGTGGTCTGATCTTGCTCAACTTCTTTCATGCAGTTAAAACAATCCTTATCCAATACACCCATCTTAGCATTACCAAATTTTTCCATTCCATTTCAAATTCGTACGATGCTTCGGGTTCAGGAATTGGTGCTGTGTTACTTCAAAATGATCACCCGATAGCATATTTTAGCAAAAACTCAGCACTAAATTAACTCGTTCATCTACATATATTCGTGAGCTCTTTACTGTTACACAAGCCGTGTCAAAGTGGCGTCAATACCTGCTTGGACATCATTTCACGATTATCACAGATCACCAAAGCATTCGTGACATACTTATTCAGTCCATTCACACACCAGAGCAGCAGAAATATGTTATCAAGCTTATTGGTTATAACTTCGATATCCTTTATAAACCAGGAAAATCTAATGTAGTTGTTGACGCACTTTCTCATCAATTTAGTGATGATAAATACAAGGAACAACCATCCTTATTCCTTCTAGCTTTTACGTCTCCTTCTTTCCAAATCATTGAGGAATTACGAACAGAAGTTAAATCGGACTCATATTATCAAACGCTTTTGGATAGAGTTCATTCCAATTTGAAAAGTTCTCAGTCTTCCTTTTCATAATGGCCTGGTTTACTACCAAAATCGCCTATGTCTTACTCCACAATCTCCCTTGAAAATTAGAGTGCTCTTTGAATTCCATGATACTCCTCTAGCAGGACATGCAGGTGTGAATAAGACTTTATCTAGAGTAGTAGCTAGTGTTTATTGGGAGAACATGCACAAGGATGTCAAGGATTATGTGGCAAAGTGTAATATGTGTATTACAACTAAATATAGTACTGCAAAACCTGCTGGATTGTTACAACCTTTGGCCATTCCAGATAGAGTTTGGGAAGATATATCAATGGATTTTATTACGGCACTACCGAAATCAAACAGTTTTTCTGTAATTCTTGTGGTAGTGGATCGGTTATCTAAATATGCGCATTTTGGGGCGTTAAAGGAAGGATTCACAGCACTAACTACTGTGAATTTATTTGCTGATATGGTAGTGAAACACTACTCATTTCCTAAGTCTATCGTCTCTGATAGAGATGCAGTATTTCTCAGTAAATTTTGGCAAGAACTATTCAAACTCAGTGGAACATCTTTGTACTCAAGTGCTTATCATCCACAGTCCGATGGCCAGACAGAGGTTCTCAATCGTTGTCTTGAACAATATTTACGTTCTTTTGTTTGTGATCCACCGGAAAAATGGAGTTCTTATTTGATATGGGCGGAATTATCTTATAATACAAGTTTTCATTCTTCGATTTTAATGTCACCCTTCGAAGCGGTTTTTGGACTTCCACCTCCTACAGTGCCTTCATATCTACCTGGTTCAGCATCATTAGAAGCAGTGGATCAGTGTTTAGGTGAACGAGAATCGTTGTTAAATTCCTTGAAGGAGAATTTACGCCTTGCACAATTTCAAATGCAAAATCAAGCGAATAAACATTGGAAAGAGGTTTCATTTCAAGAAGGTGATTGGTGTTTTGTGAAATTACAACCTCATTGTCAAAATTCTCTAACTGGACAGAGTTTACCAAGCTTAGTAAGCGGTTTTATGGTCCTTTTCCGATTTTAAAAAAGATTGACTCTGTGGCCTATAAGCTAGAATTGTCGCAGTATTGCAAAATACACCCTGTTTTCCATGTTTCGATATTGAAGGGGTTTTCCAATCCTACTACTCCTCCTATATTACAGGTGCCAAGTACTACAGTGGCTAATCAACCGGTTATAATGCCATTGGCTATTTTGAATTCTCGAAGAGTTAAGTGTAATGGTGTTTGGGTTGCCTTTAGAGGAGACTTTGTGGGAGGATTTATCAAGTTTTCGAGCATTGTATCCGTCTCTTAACCTTGAGGACAAGGTGTTTTTTGAGGAGATGGGTAATGATACAACAAGCATAATAGAAAGAGATGCAAGAGGCAAGAGTATAAGAATGAAGAAGCACCAGTGAAGTTTAAGGAGTATATGTTATCTATGTATTAAATGGTAGAAGTTATGGATTATGTGTTATCTATTGATCACTATTATTTTAAACAATAATTCTCAGTGTAGCGATTTATACCGCAAGTGCACGGTGTCAAGTTTTAGTATAGTGATATAAAAGAAAGGATATCGAACCCACAGGGACTAAGGCATAAGTACCAAATAAAATTAGCAAAATTATATTTAGCCTACGAAAAATATGATTAATTAACTAATTAAACTAAAACTTAAAAACTCAAAAATAACACAACTCCTTTGAAGATGCGAAGGAATTCCGCTCAAGAAATTTATCACGATGTTGGTTCAATTTTGTTATCGTCAATGATTTGTTTGTAGAAAACAATTACTAATCAATCAATTCTTATGGTGACGGATTTCGTAATGTAATCAATATACTTTCTCAAGCTATATTGAAACTAGTAATAAATTGACACAAGTAACTCTCGTTCACTTAAACAAATTTAATACCGAATAAATCTCGATGAAAAACCGTTAACTATGAATCTTTCAATTCAAAGTGATCACGTATGTGATTTAATCTCTCAATCTAAATCTTAAACATACAACATGAATTATTTTAGCGTATTATAATTTCATCTCTCGATCTCAATTATAATTCACAAAATCAATCAAAGTTAGCTAGGCTTTGATAGCATTAAGGTTATAATTCATGCACATAAGAATTAATCCACTTAAACACAACCAAATCAATGATTCAAACACAAAATTCCCTAAACTTGATAAAATAAACTTAATTAAATTCAAATCAAATTAACAAGATGTTTAATCGTCTCTCAACCTCAAAAACATCAAATAAAATTTGAAAATCAAATTAATTAGAGTTTAGAAATACGATAACGTAGGAGCGAATCCGTGCGTTGACGATACTTCTTCTCTGGCTTCATTCCTTGCACTTCAAAGGATTTCTCTTGTCTTGTTCTTCGGAGATGAAAGGCGGCTCAAGAAGTATATGGAGTCTGATTATACTCTCAATATTGGATGCAAATTTCGTGCCCTACTTCCCTAATTTATAGAGGAGGAGGTTGGTGGAAGAGTTTCCAAAAATCAAACCAAATCAAGTCTTTATTTTTCTGAAAATTCCGCGTCTCCATCGATCGGTCGATATGTCTCGATCGATCGAGCACCTTCAGCTTCCGTTCCTGACTTTCTCTGCCTCGCTCGATCGATCGAGGGTAAGATGTCGATCGATCGAGCTTTCTTCATTTTTCCTTGTCAAAACTCTGCCCTTCTCGATCGATCGCCCTCCAGTTCCAATCGATCGGTCATGCCAGAATTCAGATTCTTCATTTCTTGCCTTGATTTGACTCGTTTTCTTCCTTCTAGCTCAATTCTTCCACTTTCCACCTAGATTCCTGAAACAATCAAATAAATACCAAAAAACATAACATCTTCACGGAATCTACACGAAAATATATACAACTCAAAGCCCAAATACACGTAATAATCAACCCTATCAACTCCCCGAAATTTAGATTTGATAGTTCTCGAGCAAACATTATGATCAAAATGCAAAGTTCATCATCAATACTTTGAATGAATTAACTTAGCAACTCAATTGTAAAAGCTAAGAAATCCCACTAACACTTCAACCATAAGTCAATCCAAAAATTAACAAGAAGTGTTTTATCCTAAGCCAAGCAATATATCGCAAAATCGGAACGTGTGTGTGTGTTCATGTCAATCATGAGTTTCATATATACTTTTAGGATCAAATAATGCCATTAAACTCAAAGTCAAGATTTACTATTAAACACTCCATAAGCCTACTTTTCAAGCACTTCTCCACTAATGTAATTATTCCCTAGACTTGGATTAATAGGTCTTTTATAGCTTGTAATGTTTGGCCTAGGTGTTTGGCTTCAAAGAAAAGATAGGGAAACACAAAGAAGAGAGTATAATCAAAGAAAATTCAAATTTTTAGCACACTTTTTTTTTTTTCGAGCTCCTCTTCTTTTTTCTAGCCTTGGCCACTTTGGGTCTTATTTTTTTCAATTTTTTTTTCTCAAGGCTTATCTATCTTTTCTTTTCTCATTCAACAATTTCTTTTTTCAATAATAAGCTCATCTAAATGTAGCAATTCAAGTGCATCTAATGAGAATCATTATACTCCCTTAGGGTCAAGATAAAAAATCCATTTAGGCTCAAGTAGGTGGGTATAATGAGTTTGCCAAAGAATGTTGAATGGGGTATGTTAAACATACTCCATTCTTTTATCAATTTAGGCTTAAATTAAGGAGCTAGAGATTGATATAAACATGGTAAGCTTGAAAGGCTCAAACGGTCCAAAGATCGCCTAAATCATTTCCAAGTCTAGTTCATAACTATAAAATTTTGCCTCAAAGTGCTCTCAACTAGGTTCTAAAGTGCTTTAAGATCCTCAAGACAAATCATAGTTAACAAAATTGGCCAATATATAATTCACTCAATCAAGAGTCAAAAGTGCTCAAAATGTTCCTCAATTTTGAAATATTAACTCAACCAAAGATATTCACAAACAAGTCAAAAATCTTCAAGACTTTAGTTGAGATGGGGATTAATATCATCATGTAATACCATTGCAAGTCTAATTCATTATTTCTAAATGATGAACTCATTTTCAAGAAATTTTTTTTATGTGCCCAAAAATGATCTAATCTTATGCTGGACTAGTCATGCAAGGAAGTACCACAAGATAACAGCAGAAACCAGTAAACACCCCCAAACTTAGTACATGCATTGCCCTCAATGTATAGTAAACAATAAGTGCAAAAGCAACACACATACCTCGACGACGATCGTCAGTGATCATCGTCCTCATCATGCTCCGGTGGTGGTACTGGATAGTAAGTCTCCTCTGGATGGTATGGTGGATATGGCGGAAAATCTGGTGGAGGTGGTTGGTTTGGCTGGTACTCCGGTGTTGGTGGTTGGTATGGCGGGAATGGTTGAAATTGTGGCTCAGGCGGGAATTGAATAGTTGGGAATCCTTGGGGCAAGGCATTGTTCCATGCACATTGGTATTGCAGGAACTCCATTTGTTGTTTCTTTGCCAGTCGTTCCCCTCAATATTGATTACCGATAGTGTGATGTCCGGAGATTAATGGTGTTAATCCCGGTATGGTAATAATCCTTGATGGATTTTTAATTGTGGCAATTAGGAAGTAATTGCAGTTTGGCATCCCCTGGGATTGCTTAATCGGGCATTTGGGATCGCTGGATCCAAAGGTTGAGATTGTATTCTCATTTCGGTGGAAAACCTATGAATTGGGTTTTAATGGGACTTGGTGTCCAGGGTGCTTTATGTTTGGGCCAGTCTGGGGACTTGGTGTTAGAGAGAGAATTTTTGTAAACTGATGATTTTTAATGAGTTATGATGTAATTGAGGGAGTATTGGTATTTCGGAGCATTTTTGCTATATATACCAGTCGGACTTGGGATTCCGTCATTGGAATCCATTTCTCTCTCTCTCTCTCTCTCTCCATCGCCCCAAACCCTTTTCCCCTTTCTCCCTTGGAAGAGAAATCGCGGGTGGCTTGGATCGGAGGCCGGTTCCTCGAAGATAATCAGGTATTCATCTTCCCCTCGTCCTTGGCTTCGATTTGATAGTAGTTTGGTAGCTTTTGGTTGGGGTTTTAGTTGGCTATGGGTTTTGGAAATTTTTGGGTTAAAATCAAAATGTTGATTTCAGTGTTTTCATGGAGTTTAATTGTTGTATTTGAGGCATTGAGGTGGTATGGGGTGTTGGTTTGGAGTTGGGTGTGAAAAACACCATTAGAACTCGAGTTTTTCGGAAAATTGCAGTCCGCGATCGATCTTGGCGAGGCGCCGATCGATCGCGACATGCTACTGGATTTGGGAAGGCGATGAGCAGTAGCGGCGATCGATCGCGAGAAGTGGGCGATCGATCGCGAGGGTCTTGGCGATCGATCGCGAGATGTGGCGATCGATCGCGGCTTGTTTATTTTCGGACAGTAGGCTATGGCGATCGATCGCGGCTTGGCGCCGATCGATCGCGGCCCTGTTCCCTTGGTTTTTTTCAAATTTTGGAAAATGTCGGGATTTTGGAACCGAGGTTTAAAGGGGCCGTTTCCGGGGCAATGTCTACATTCCAATGGGAATGCTTTGCTTTTAAAATGGGTGGTTTAGAGCCAAATTAAATTAAAAGGAATTCCCGGTTAAATTCTTGGCAATCTTTTAAACTTGTAAAATGGTTTATTTTGGGTATTACGCATGCTTAGCCGGGGAGCTTTTATTTTGGTAATCGTCATGGATTGACGATATGTTTGGGAGCTATGAACGTGCTTGGGCACGTGGTCACATGCTTATTCTTGATTGTGAATTGTTATGTGTTTTAGCACAAATTTCTAGAGGCGTGGAACTCAAGCAAGGTTTGGCTTGGACTACGGAGACTTAAGGTACGTGGGACGTACGAGCATTAGCCTATTATAGTATTGCAACTGTAATATGCATGGTTTGTGATAATGGTATTAAATGGGCATTGGAATACATGGTGTATGGTAATTGTATTATATGGACATTACAATAGCTGGCATGTGGTCTGGCATGTGGTAATTACATTGGATAAATATTGAGATGCATGGTGCACTATATTTACTTCAAATGGATAATGATATGCATGGTATATGGTAACTGTGATAAATATATATATATTGGGAATCATACAGTGCCGCCTTCGAGCGAGCAATGATTCGGGATGCGGTCGCCATTGGGCGACCATCGGTTTTGACGCCGCTATTGTTGAGCGTGCGCGAGGTTTAGTATGCCGCTATTGTGGAGCGAGCAATGAAATAAGAACATGGAATTGTTGGTTAGATATATGCGATATCTATAGTCTTTTACATTATGTTCTTATCCCTTTGTTTATGGAACTGGTATAATAGAACGGTATTAGTTAATCTATGTGACGATTAACTGGCTTTGGGAATTTGATGAGTTTGGTTATTTTGAGAACAGGGACAATACAGGGGGATCCCGGATGAGGGTATTGCCATCCAGGGAGTATCATTTAAATTATGGCATTTACATTCTGTAAATTATGAATTGCAATATTATTATTTTGTGATTGGTGGTATTGGTATGCTCACCCCGTGTGGGGGCTGTCTCTGTTGGGGCAGGGTAACACAGGTGTAGCGGCTTTGGAGTCGAGCTCGGGCTTTTGGTTAGAGGTACTTCCAGGATCGAGGTACCAGAGCTGGCTGGATGGACGCTCAGATCCAGTGTTGAGATCGAGTTGTGCTGGGAAGGTGCTTCCAGGATAGAAGTACCAGTAGCGGTATCCGGTATAGTGTTTTATGCATCAAATACACGTTTATTCATTGAGTACACCTTACGTGTATATGGGATGTATAAATGGGCTATGGCCTCTTTCTGTTCATTATGGTTGCATGCAATTAATTGTGGAAATTGCTAAATGAACTAAGAGCATATTAGTGTATTATGTGGGTGCATGTTATGTGAATAATAATGGTAGGGGGAATTTGAATATTGGGAATTGAATGCAAGAAATTTTCTGGGTAGCATACGGTGTTGCACTTGCATAGGGTTTTTCCCCTGATGGTAGGATTATATGCACTCATGGTATGGCTTAATGCACTAATAACGGGTTAAGGGCACGGGGTCCTTACATTAGTGGTATCAGAGCAGTGGTTAGCTCTTTGGGGCTGTTGAGGGCCTAGGAACATGTTATTGGGAATGAGAAGCACATACTTATGCATGATTGCTTATGTGCGTTTATGATATGTGTTCATCATTGGCATATGTGTTGCTAACCATGGTGGTTGCAGGGTCTTATGAGACATGGACTATGCATTACGGTTGCATAGGTATACATCGGAGTGATGATTTTAATGCTTTGCCGCTACATGTTGGAGCGAGGTGCATTAAAATACACTCATGGCGATGTTTATGGGAACACGGATTATGCATTACGGTTGCATGCACGTCGAAGCGATGATACCGCTGTCGTGTCGAAGCAATGGTAAATGCCGCTGTCACGTCGAAGCGATGATGCCGCTGTCGTGCCGAAACAATTATTGAAATACGGGTTATGCATTACGGTTGCATGCATGGCGTAGCGATATGAATACTTGCCGCTGTCGTATTATAGCGATGAAGAATATTTGCCGCAAATATGTCGAAGCGAAGGAAAAATGCCGCTGTCATATTATTATTGCGAGGGATATTATGCCGCTAATACGTCGAAGCGAAGGGTATTTCCGCTGTCATGCCGGAATGATGGTAAATGCCGCTGTCGTGTCGAAGCGATGATAAATGCCGCTGTCACGTCGAAGCGATGGTACCACCGTCATGTCGAAACGATGATGCCGCTGTCGTGTCGAAGCGATGATACATGCCGCTGTCACATCGAAGCGATGATGCCGTTGTCATGACGTAGCAATGTGATCGGGAACAAAGTACTACATGAGTGTGAGTACCTCTTGAGTCCGCGATTAGCCGGGTATTTTATTGGCGATGGTTCCGCCGGGTATTTTATTGGCGATGGTTACGCCGGGTATTTTATTGGCAATGGTTACGCCGGGTATTTTATTGGCGATGGTTCCGCCGGGTATTTTATTGGCGATGGTTACGCCGGGTATTTTATTGGCGATGGTTACGCCGGGTATTTTATTGGCGATGGTTACGCCGGGGTATTTTATTGGCGATGGTTACGCCGGGTATTTTATTGGCGATGGTTACGCCGGGTATTTTGTTGGCGATGGTTACGCCGGGGTATTTTATTGGCGACGGTTACGCCGGGTATTCTATTGGCGATGGTTTATACCGCCGGATACCTATAGCGACATTTTATGCCGCTGACTCCATGGCGAGGGATCATGCCGCTGATTCGATAGCGATGGATTATACCGCTATGTGTGTAGCACTGGATTATGCCGCCTACGAGCGATGGGTGCTGCTTATGTACCGCTGGTGGACGATGGATACAGGTATTCCGCTATCTCGATAGCGATGAGGTATGGCATATTACTTTTGTTATCAGTATGGTGATTATGGTGTATTATTATTTACCGTCATGTGTTTGACGATGAGATTATGGATGTCGTGTATCGACAGGTACCGTCATATGTTCGACGATGTTATTTGGGATAACTATGTGGACGCTTGGCGTCATTTTGGTGATTTATGCATTCATGTTTATGTATATGGTTGTATGGTTTGAGTGCCGATGGTGGGCACATGGTAGGGTCTGGGTATTTAGTTGACGAGACCTTTTGCCGAGCAGGTTTGCTCGATGGATCATTGATGCATTGTACCGGTGAGAGTACGCATCGTATTATGGAGGTATATTATTGACGAGCAATGATACCCTTGGGTATGCTCGCTGGGATGGCTAAGGCCAAGTGAATGGTGGTAAGAGTAGTCATTGAGGAAACTACTCGCTTGTTATTGTGATGAGGAGTAAACATGGTTACACCCACCCTAAGGGCGTGGAAGAAGTCCTAATGGATTAGGATTGCATGATAATTGAGCGTGGACGCCGGGTTGTCCAGTGTGCTTGGGTGTTTTAGAGATATGTTGGGCAATGACCCACAACTCTAATGGTTTGGGCGGTATGGTATACCGGGATGGAATGTGTGTCGCGTTAATAGGTTGGTATAAGCCTATGGGACCAGCGAATCACTAGCCAGGTATTGTTGCAGTGCTTTAGTGTGCTTGTGGTAGCTATTATAATGCTCGTTGGATTCGAGTTTGGTGAATCGTATGGTGATACGATGAGGGTTATGGTAGACTCTTGTAGTCTCTATGTGGCATGGTGTTTGAGGTAGGGAATACCTCACGGGGACGTTATACGTCATTGTTTTGAGGGACTTGTGCTGGGACAGCTCAAGTTTGTTGGTATTACCAACGTGAGTGTCAACAAGTCGTGGTTAGCTCTAGTTGAGCATCCTTGCATATGGCATGCAATGGGAGTCACAATGGTTTGTGAGATATGGTTAGTGAGGTGGCACTACTATTTTTGACCTTATCTCTTGGAGAGATTTGGATTGTACTGTCTTGGAGACAGCTTGCATCGGTCGTGGACTGATTGTAAATCAGTCATGGTACGTATTACTGGTGTTGGACCGGGTAATGGATTTCTTACCTCGGTGAGACGTTTGAGGAGACGTCTTCGGGAGATGCTCGATTGTGGAGTACTATGGTATTAGTACAGAGCATCGTTGGGATGAGTATACATGGCGTATACGGATTTTGGATCGGGTAATGGTAGTATTGATGCACTACTCTAACCAATTGTATATTTCTGGGTTCCGGGATATGTTTTGGTATTAATATACCAGGTTTTCCGAACGGTAATTCGAGGATTGGAGGATCATGGATTCATGACTTCTTCCTTGAGAGGAAGACGGTATTGTGATTCCTACCGGTTGAATCTTTTGGGGAGATTCGTTATTTTGGTTCGTGTGGTGGTGATGTTGAAATCACACCCTTTGGTTTTGGTTTGTCAACCATCATTCTCCGTGGGGCGAGAATAATCGGGGTTTGACAGTTGGTTTTGGGATTTGGGTGTGATTGGAGATACCCGAGTCTATTGCATTGTGTATGCATGTTGTGATTGGTGTTTGGGCATGTATGCCGTGAGTGTATACGAATGCCAATGTTATTTTGTTCATTGTTGAACGTCGAGTTGTATGCTTGGTTTGGTGAATCTCCGGTGTGAGATTGTGGGACCTCGAGATCGGTAATCTCGCTGGCACGATGCATTCTGATGAATGATCGTGAGGGTTGTTTGACTTCCCCGGAGGAGGGATTGTTGTGTTTTGAAACCATGGTAGTTCTTGCTGGTTAATTCGATAGCCTCCCTGTTTTAGGATTGTAAAATCCCAGGATAGACAAGGGGTGGCCAGGACTCGGATTTGTTTGGTGTCGTGGTTGACACGCGTGGCGGGGATGCAAGTGATTGTTTTGCGTGACCTCTGTGGAACTTGAGACTTTGTGGAGTCTTGAGGGTGTGTCGGGACCAAGATATGATTTCTTGGAACACACCGGTGTAAACATCCTCGGTGATGTGTTTTGTGTGGATCAGTGACCGTGGGTAACCCGGTCCGGGTTGCAAGTGGTGCAACTACTCCTTTGGAGGAGATGGGCTGGGAAGCGGAACCGGATTTTCTGTGAGTATACTGTCGTATGCTAGTAGTCCTCATCATAACGATGCGTGTTAAGCATCGTGGACAAGTAATGGAGATATCATGGAGAGATATCTATGTCGAGATTAATGAAGGTTTGGTTGAGTTTCAGTCATGGTGGACTGACTTCTGGGACGATTCACGTCGAGGTATGTTGTTATCTTTCGGGTTGTATTGGTTTTGGCGGTTGCTCTATTTTAGGTCTTAGTGCGAGACTGGTATTCTCGCAGTTGTTAATTCGATTCTAAGGTGGTTCAGAATCGGGGTCTTGGCTTTGTTTTGTTTGTGTAGTCCTGGTGTTACGTGGAGTACACCGGTGCAATTTCGGGGACGAAATTTTATTAGTAGGGGATAATTGTGATGTCCGGAGATTAATGGTGTTAATCCCGGTATGGTAATAATCCTTGATGGATTTTTAATTGTGGCAATTAGGAAGTAATTGCAGTTTGGCATCCCCTGGGATTGCTTAATCGGGCATTTGGGATCGCTGGATCCAAAGGTTGAGATTGTATTCTCATTTCGGTGGAAAACCTATGAATTGGGTTTTAATGGGACTTGGTGTCCAGGGTGCTTTATGTTTGGGCCAGTCTGGGGACTTGGTGTTAGAGAGAGAATTTTTGTAAACTGATGATTTTTAATGAGTTATGATGTAATTGAGGGAGTATTGGTATTTCGGAGCATTTTTGCTATATATACCAGTCGGACTTGGGATTCCGTCATTGGAATCCATTTCTCTCTCTCTCTCTCTCTCTCCATCGCCCCAAACCCTTTTCCCCTTTCTCCCTTGGAAGAGAAATCGCGGGTGGCTTGGATCGGAGGCCGGTTCCTCGAAGATAATCAGGTATTCATCTTCCCCTCGTCCTTGGCTTCGATTTGATAGTAGTTTGGTAGCTTTTGGTTGGGGTTTTAGTTGGCTATGGGTTTTGGAAATTTTTGGGTTAAAATCAAAATGTTGATTTCAGTGTTTTCATGGAGTTTAATTGTTGTATTTGAGGCATTGAGGTGGTATGGGGTGTTGGTTTGGAGTTGGGTGTGAAAAACACCATTAGAACTCGAGTTTTTCGGAAAATTGCAGTCCGCGATCGATCTTGGCGAGGCGCCGATCGATCGCGACATGCTACTGGATTTGGGAAGGCGATGAGCAGTAGCGGCGATCGATCGCGAGAAGTGGGCGATCGATCGCGAGGGTCTTGGCGATCGATCGCGAGATGTGGCGATCGATCGCGGCTTGTTTATTTTCGGACAGTAGGCTATGGCGATCGATCGCGGCTTGGCGCCGATCGATCGCGGCCCTGTTCCCTTGGTTTTTTTCAAATTTTGGAAAATGTCGGGATTTTGGAACCGAGGTTTAAAGGGGCCGTTTCCGGGGCAATGTCTACATTCCAATGGGAATGCTTTGCTTTTAAAATGGGTGGTTTAGAGCCAAATTAAATTAAAAGGAATTCCCGGTTAAATTCTTGGCAATCTTTTAAACTTGTAAAATGGTTTATTTTGGGTATTACGCATGCTTAGCCGGGGAGCTTTTATTTTGGTAATCGTCATGGATTGACGATATGTTTGGGAGCTATGAACGTGCTTGGGCACGTGGTCACATGCTTATTCTTGATTGTGAATTGTTATGTGTTTTAGCACAAATTTCTAGAGGCGTGGAACTCAAGCAAGGTTTGGCTTGGACTACGGAGACTTAAGGTACGTGGGACGTACGAGCATTAGCCTATTATAGTATTGCAACTGTAATATGCATGGTTTGTGATAATGGTATTAAATGGGCATTGGAATACATGGTGTATGGTAATTGTATTATATGGACATTACAATAGCTGGCATGTGGTCTGGCATGTGGTAATTACATTGGATAAATATTGAGATGCATGGTGCACTATATTTACTTCAAATGGATAATGATATGCATGGTATATGGTAACTGTGATAAATATATATATATTGGGAATCATACAGTGCCGCCTTCGAGCGAGCAATGATTCGGGATGCGGTCGCCATTGGGCGACCATCGGTTTTGACGCCGCTATTGTTGAGCGTGCGCGAGGTTTAGTATGCCGCTATTGTGGAGCGAGCAATGAAATAAGAACATGGAATTGTTGGTTAGATATATGCGATATCTATAGTCTTTTACATTATGTTCTTATCCCTTTGTTTATGGAACTGGTATAATAGAACGGTATTAGTTAATCTATGTGACGATTAACTGGCTTTGGGAATTTGATGAGTTTGGTTATTTTGAGAACAGGGACAATACAGGGGGATCCCGGATGAGGGTATTGCCATCCAGGGAGTATCATTTAAATTATGGCATTTACATTCTGTAAATTATGAATTGCAATATTATTATTTTGTGATTGGTGGTATTGGTATGCTCACCCCGTGTGGGGGCTGTCTCTGTTGGGGCAGGTAACACAGGTGTAGCGGCTTTGGAGTCGAGCTCGGGCTTTTGGTTAGAGGTACTTCCAGGATCGAGGTACCAGAGCTGGCTGGATGGACGCTCAGATCCAGTGTTGAGATCGAGTTGTGCTGGGAAGGTGCTTCCAGGATAGAAGTACCAGTAGCGGTATCCGGTATAGTGTTTTATGCATCAAATACACGTTTATTCATTGAGTACACCTTACGTGTATATGGGATGTATAAATGGGCTATGGCCTCTTTCTGTTCATTATGGTTGCATGCAATTAATTGTGGAAATTGCTAAATGAACTAAGAGCATATTAGTGTATTATGTGGGTGCATGTTATGTGAATAATAATGGTAGGGGGAATTTGAATATTGGGAATTGAATGCAAGAAATTTTCTGGGTAGCATACGGTGTTGCACTTGCATAGGGTTTTTCCCCTGATGGTAGGATTATATGCACTCATGGTATGGCTTAATGCACTAATAACGGGTTAAGGGCACGGGGTCCTTACAGATAGTACCTCATCGTATTTTATCTGGCTCGTCTTGAACGCTTGGTAATCACTATTCTTTATAGATGGCATCCTGAAAATCGCATTTTATTTGAAACGATCGTATTCAATATCTTTACCCCTTACAAATACAACCTCCCTTGAATTTGGGTGGACTATCCTCAAATTAGCATAGAATTCCCTCACAACAGGGACCACCGCATCAATAGGTTGTTGGATGAATTCAAACCAACCTCGTCGCCTAGCTTCTTGAATGACCGGGCATTCAAGCCGATCCAAACTCATTCACCTTTCACGACTGAGGGGTTTGCGGTGATAGCTGGGGTACAATTTCGCCGCTACAGAATTCACAAAGCGCCGCTCATCATAATATGCAGACGAAGTGGTGGCTTCGACTTGCTTTTGCTTTCTCTTTGGCGCCATTGATCGATTCACAATTCTCTCTTTTCAATCCCAACCATGCAAGAATATACCAAATTTACCAACCACAGCAAAAATTTCACAAATCTTACCAACCAACCTTTTACTTCCCCAATATTTAAGTACTAAATTCCAAACTCACCAAATAATTCAATCCCTGTATACCCAAGCAGAAATATTCACTAAATCAAGGATATATAGAAGAGTTGAAACCTAATACCATGAAAATCTAGGTGATGTTTTGGAATTTGCTGGAGTTCCTCCTTGTTGATGAAATCTCCCAAATTCAGTTGTGGATCATCAAATCTGTTGCAAAAAGTGTGATTAGATGAAGCTTTGAAGTTTATATTGCAAGATTTGTGAGTGTGGGAAGATTATAGGAAGAAATTGGGGATTTAGGTCAAAATGGCGATTTTTTCTGTGTGTGAGTTGGAAAAGTTGTGTTTTTGTTTTCCTGGACTGCTGCTGATATCTCATTAAAAACGAAAATTTCTGTCGGTCGATCGATCGAGAGTTTTTGCTCGATCGATCGAACGAGACAGAAAAATTTTCTCTTCTTTATAACCTTCCTCGATCGATCGAGGGTAATCTCCCGATCGATCGGTGACTCCAGAATTTGTTTTTATTTTTTTCAACCCATGGTCGATCGATCGAGCTTTAATCTCGATCGATCGAGCCTTCCAGAACAATTTTCACCAAAGTTTTCAATTTTTTTAATGTTCGATCCGCCCCACCAATTGGACTCATTCCATTTTTCTGCATTTGAAAATTAACGCACAGAGTTAGGCTCGGAAAAAAAAAAAAAACAAGAATAAACAAAAAATAAAAAGTTTAGACTAAAAATGAAAAACAAACAAGGGAAAGAGGAAAGTTCTTAATTTATAGTCCCAAGCTGGACTGTCACCTCCGTCTCAATGGCCCATTTTTGCTTGCTCCTTCGGGTTTTTCACCGTATCAGTAGGTAGTGTCCCTTGAGCTCGTCCATGAATTATAGCTGCTAGTTGCCCGACTTGAACCTCCAAGTTTTTTATAGATGCATCCTGATTTTGCATCCTTGTTTCTGTCGATGAGATTAACTTGATCAAGAGCTCCTCCATACTTGGCTTAGGTGCATTGCCCGGTTGTTGTTGTGGGTTCAACACGTTGTTTTGGTTGGACCATTGCAAGTTTGGATGATTCCTCCATCCCGGGTTGTAAGTGTTGGAGTATGGGTTGTTGGGCTGCCTGTTTCCTACATAATTAGCAGATTCATTAGACTGAATGAATGGATTACCTGCCTGGCACTCAGTGCTTGGATGATTGCTTCCACATAATTCACACGTGATAACTTGAGCTTGCATTGTTGTCATGCTCATGCTATCTATCTTTTTGTTCAGCGCTTCCAACTGTGCCGAAAGAGCAGTGATGTCGTCAGTTTGGTGAACTCCGCTCGGTTTCTTTGGCACATTCCTCTCCGATTGCCATTGATAGCTGTTAGAAGCCATCTCTTCCAAGAGTTCATAAGCTGCTTCCGGTGTTTTGCGCATAATGGATCCTCCCGAGGCTGCATCAATCATAGAACAGTTAGATGAAAATAAACCGTTATAAAAAGTTTGTACCTGGAGCCAAATAGGAAGACCATTGTAATGCCTCGTTATGACGTATACATGTGTGATATGGTTATGACGTAATTATGAACAAATTACGGTATGATGTGGACTCAGGTTCGGGTTGAACCGAGTATGTGATATCCCTGAAATGATTATGTGGGTAATCATGCAATTAAGGGTTGTTAATTGTGAGCCTATGTGTTAAAGGCGTATTTTATGTGGGGGTGTTATATTTATTTTGATGATGTGGTTTAGGGAGCATGTTAAGTGTTTTTAATTGTTGTGTTGATGTGGTAAAATAATAAAATATCAAGGGGAGATATTTTTATACATCGTATGAAATACCGGGACACAATTAAACACCACAAGATCACCCTACATGAAACCACCCTACCCCCCACTTGCATGCAACCCACGCCCCTCCCCTGTTTTTCTGGAAGCTGATTGACCAAGTAGGCCTTTTTGCACTTAGATATTTTCACTTTTGTCTCTTCCAAAAACCTCCTTCTTCCTTCCTTCATTTCGTCTGCAATTTGGACTGCTACTAGGAAGAAAGTGATCGGATTTTACTAATCCCTTCTTGACGAAAATCGAAGAGCAAAAGTGGTGAGGAATCACGCTGGTTCACCAGCTTTTTCGTTTTTATGCATGTATGTTCTTCATAGCAGTTTTGGCATACTAATGTTAGGTTCGATGAAACCTTGTTATGAGTACTTGCAAGTAATGTTTATGAAGCCCATAGCATGTTTTGTAAAGTGACTTACATGCCTTAGGTGTTAGATTTTCGTTTGTGAAAAGTATTCCTCGAAAATCTGGGTAGGGGAAGTGCCCTGTTTTTATGTTGAGTAGGAGTTTTATTATGAAGATTTGAAGCATGCTAGCTTAGGTTTTGAGTAAACCTTTGACGTGAATACATACATGGTAGTTTGGTGAAATTACCAGCATATTTGTTTGAGCATGAACTACGAGTTATGTGGTAGTTTCGTTGCTATAAAGATGCATGTTCGAGAATTCTGGGCTGAGTTTCTATGCCCTGTTCTGGGGAATTCTTGGTTGAGTACTGAGGTAAATTGACGATTTTGATGCATGAGGGTTTATGTTTGGGGTGTAAATTTGATATGAATACACTCAGGGTAGTGTATTGTAGCTGCTAGCATAATTGTTTAAGCATGTGGTGTATTTTATATGCTAGATTTCAGGGTATGAAAATAGGTGTTCGAGACTTCTGGAATGGTGTTTCTCGAACAGAGCATCTCGATCGATCGAAATTTAATCTCGATCGATCGAGCGAGGCAGAACCTTGGCTTTGAAAGAAGGCGTCTTCTCGATCGATCGACAAGAGGGGCCGATCGATCGAGAGACCCAGAATGTTGAAAAATATAAATTGTTATATTTTGTTTAAATTTTTGATATTGGATTGTAATGAGACATCTAATATTGTGTTATACACTGGTGTAGAGCCTTCACAGACAGCTACACAGCGCAGGGGATAGAGTCCTGCAACACACTACATTTTGAAAAGGTACGTAAGCGACGTACGGGCTTCCCAACGGTAACATGTACTTTATGTTTGTCTATTTGACACATGATGAATGCAATGTGATGCAATAAGAATATGATACATGTTATTATGCATTGTTGTTGCATATTATGCATTTTGTTGCATATTGTGGTGTGGAATAAAGAGGTGTATTCCACGAGTCAGAAGAGATCACAGTGTAGATTTTAATGCTTATGCTTATTATGTAGTAATGAAGCGGGGAGGATTGTACCGCTCATTATGAGATTATGTAGTAATGAAGCGGGGAAGATTGTACCGCTCATTATGAGATTATGTAGTAATGAAGCGGGGAGGATTGTACCGCTCATTATGAGATTATGTAGTAATGAAGCGGGGAGGATTGTACCGCTCATTATGAGATTGTGTAAGTAATGAAGCGGGGAAGATGGTACCGCTCATTATGAGATGTTGAAGCAAGAAGCATTAAAATAACTGTTGATATATGACTCAAAAACTGTGTAAAGAAAGAGGTGATATGTCATGACATTGTTAAAGGATCCATAATTTCATATAATGTGTTTATTATGAGTTATGGTACAGGGACAACCAATGGGCGTTGTAAATGCTTGGAAATACAGGAAGTGCTTTGTATTTATGATTTGTGCATTTACGCTTTACATTCATATTATGTTAAATATGAATCACGGTATGCTCATGTGTTGGGGGTTGTCTTTGTAGGTGCATTTGATATAGAGAACAGGGGTCGGGGTTGACATGATGAGCTTAAAGGAGTGCTAAAGGGGATAGCAGGATAGAGAAACTCGTCTGTATAGTTTTTGCTAGGGTAGTGTAAAACTATGGAGTTTAGTACCCTCTGGTCAGGAATATGTATGATTCCTTTTTGAAACTTTTGGTACTGTAATCTCTATAAGCTCAGGTTTTCAACACGATTCAATACTCTGATTTTATATGATTAATTCTCTTTAATTGCACCTAATAATATTTTTGAGATAACGGGGTCTCACAGAGTAGGAATGATGACATGACTGATAGATCATGGGAACAATGAAATTATGTTCATGTGTGAGAAAGCAAGTATGGTATGACTTGGCATATAAGACCAATTGGATGGCATTACTAGACTTGTTATCATACATGCTTGTATGTATATATATCAAAGTCATGGTTGTGGCATATATAGCAAGAGTACATGAATGGTAGAGAGGATATGTAGTGAATAATAAACCTACATGATTTGGTATGCATGTGAATTGATACAAGAGTTGTATATACGTGTGAATTGGCATTTGAATTTGCTAGGAATGTCATGTGACTTTGCATTTCAGATGAGGCTAAGTATATCAAGTTGATTTCAGCTCTCAAGGCACATAATACACCACAATTCACATAGTAAATCTCTACAAAGCTCTCTTCCAAACCTTCCTTCTTCTTGCTTTCCTTTCTTGACTCTAGCTTGGAATCATGGTCAAAATGAAGTAAGTGGTAAGGAGAACTTGCATGCTCTACTTTATGTAGGGAGTTGGTGTATTAACTTAGTATGATGGTTGTTATGCAATTTAAGAAATATGTGATGTGGTGAAAGAAAGATGGAATTCATATGTTGGTGAATTCAATGAACTAAGGGGTAATCTGTTGAAAACATGTTTAGTTCATGCTATATAGTTGTTTTATGATGTTGTGAGAGCATGATTTGAGGTGAAGGAGGTACACCATGAAGATAAGCATAAAAAATCGCCATTGTTTGAAAAGTCTGTTGTCGACCGATCGATCGCTAGGATCGTACCGATTGATCGGTGGAACAGGGGAAAGTAAGGCGGTTCATGTACCGACCGATCGCTGAAGGCGACCGATCGATCGCTCAAATGCCGTAGCATTTTTAAGAAATTCAGACTTTAAAGCGATCGATCGCTAGCTTCCGACCGACCGATCGCTAGGGTTGCATGTTTCGACCGATCGATCGCTAGAGTGACCGATCGATCGGTAGACTTAAATGTTATAATTTTTGTGGACTTTGATTTTGATGCCTATGATAACATGATACATTATTGGTATTGTTGTAGCATCATCACAGGGGATGGGGCAACGAGGCGGTTATACATTGTCGTCTAATTTATATCTTTTGTGTCGCATAACAGGTACGTATTGACGTACGAGTATATGATATGATTGTGATGATGATGTGGATATTGTACCATATGATTGGTATGATGATGATGTGAATATTGTATCATATGATTGGTGGTCATATGCATATACATTCATGAGATTCATTATGTTGAGAGGGATGCCACGATAGATATGTCGCATATGCTTTGGCTGAGATTGGTGCCACGATAGATATGCAGTGTTGGGCATATGCTTTGGCTGGGATTGTTGCCACGATTGGTATGCTACATATGCTTTGGCATGAGAGATATATGCCGGTTGGGTTTATGCTCTGGCTGTTATAACATGTGAGGACGGTACTATGATATGTGCTGCTAATATGAAGATGTGAGGAGGTTCCACTGACATATTGAGCTGAGATAGACTTATCATATTGGTCTGGTTATAACAGGATGATGAATGAGACATGTCATGACATATTTGCATTTGATGATGCATGATACAGGACAATCACATTTGTTATTTATAGTGCTTTATCGTTTATGTGTTTAATGATATCGCACTGGGATGGTTGTTTATCTGTACTCATATTGTGTGATTCTTTCTGTAGGGACTCATAGACGTGGGATGACGGGATTGTGAGTCTATTCGGCTGCGAGCTGAACCACTGCTTAGGAGTTTTTAGTTTAGGTTGTTAAGATGTATATATGATGTGTAGTTTTGACATAGTTTTTGTCAACTTGTAACAACCTACATAACTAAACTCTTAATCAGTGTATGTTTTACTTAATTCGGACTCACATATGTATAAATGAACTAATACATAACGGATTAAGTAACGAGGACCCCACATTAGTGGTATCAGAGCAGTGGTTCGAGAACGGGGTGAACAAGGGTAGAGGAAGTGCATTAGGAGATGCCTATTCACTTGAAAGCATGTTATATCCTTTGTGTTGTATAGGATGTTATGCGAACATGCTATATGTGTTGCTATATATTGTTGTTAATCCTTGTTTTGCAGTATGGTAGCATGAAATGATAAGAATCCCTATGAATGGTATAAGGGAGGTTGTGTGTGTACCTGTGATTGGTATACTGGTTTTTCTGTACTACCATTTGCCAGGGGGACATGGGATGTTTCTCTGGAGATGGATACTGAATCTGAGGAGCAAGTTGCGGAGTGGTTGGAGTGTGGTGACCAAATCTTGGTATCAGCTCCATGTGCAACGCCAGTCTGAATGAGACTGTGTATGAGAACTGATAGTTGAATGGATGTTTTCATATGGTGAGTCTAAATCACTATTTGTGCTATTGTGATCAGACGGTGATATGACGATGAGTTGTTGCTGATGACACATGATGTGAAAATGTTTGTGAGGATAATTGTCATTGTTATCTGGTGGATTGTATATAATCAGGGGCAATAGCGAAATTGCCGAAAGTCAGTTTGTGTTTGAGTTGTGATATACACATGTGTGGACTGAATGTGAACTGTCACTTATGAATGTGAACTGTCACGCATGAATGTGAATTGTCAATTGAGGAGTTATTGTAGTGTGATGCTTTGCTCTTGGTTTTGGCAAGCTCAGTGTGTGTACACAGTACTATGGTAGAACGATGACTTTAGTACCGATGTAATCAGACAGCACATGTATCGAAAGTGAGTTTCATATCCTATGATGTGTTGTGTTCGTCAAAGGCAAGCGTTAGGTTATGAGACCATGGTATTGATGGTTATCTTTTCATTGTTGTTCTTTGGACAACATGTGTAAGGGGTTTAGGACCTCAGATGTGTGTGTGGTTGTTGTGCTGAACTCTATGTTTGTGGTGAATGATATGATAAGGAAAGCCGAACTGGGTTATGGTGGAACTGAGATACACCGTTTGAGAGTTCGGTAATGATATGTCATAGATGCGGAGTACTGATAGAGCGATGCAAAATCAGTGACAGTGAGACTGTGAATCTCGGATGTCGTCAGATTGTGGTTCTAAGTCATTAATATCATGTGGCTGGCATTATACGCGTTTGTTTCGTGTTTTGTTCTTGTTGACTTATGTGGGCTAGGGAATAGAGGTCTGGATGGTGCTTTCGGGCTCTAGTTATTCCCTGTACTGCTTGTGAATGTGTTGTAGAGTTTGGGAGATGGGGAAACTGATGCTCATTGTATTTGCCAAATATGATATATGACGTACTGGACGATAGAGAATCAGTGCTTGATCTTGTTAATGTTTGGTATGAGAATAGAATGTCATTGATTGGCAAGGGGTTGTGTATCACAAGGTAACACGTGCCAATATAGTATGGTGACAATCATATTAAGATGATGGGTACTGATACCATCGTTCTAAATGTAGAAAGCAAATGAGCTATATGCATGTCTCTATGGGAATTTATGAACTGAATGGATTATAATTATCTGTCTATGGCTGATATGAGCGGATGAAGTGGAGTACGTCTGTTTGCAGAATGCATATTATGGCCTGGTTCTGTGGACTGCATTGTCTGATGTACTATATGTGTGCTCAGTGTGTCGTGGCACTGAGTGAATTGATATGGACAATGCATGTGTATATAGTTGTCAGACAGAACAGAGATAATCATATGTTATATGAATAAACATGTCAAAACATTCTCATGAGTGTGGATTGACATGTACTGGTTGACGCCGTTAGTATATGTGCGTATGATCCAGGAAGTAGAAGTGGGAAGAGGATGTTCTCTTCTTTATAATGACTTCATGAAGGGAATCAGGAATGATCTGTATCAGGTCGACTGGACCAATGTGTGGAATGTGATCTGGTCCTTGACGATGTAGGTAAGGGAGAGTTAATTGGTTATACCTTCCAATAGGTAGGCATGGAGGTATGATGACTTATACGAATTGTAACAGGAATTCTTTGAAGACTTAAGATGAGAGTTATCTCAAGTCAGTGGTTGTATGTTTGATTTTTGACATTGCCAAATATACTTTCACATAGCAGTGTTATTGGTAAGACCAATATGTCATGTACTGACATATGTTGTATTTGACGGGTTTCAAATTTGGTTGTGAATATAATTGAGATTGTCAATCAGATGAGCCGTTGTGATGGGGATTATGCTCCTCTATGGGATTGATTGTACATTGAGGAGGTGCTGAGAACTTGTATGCATCATTGTGGATCTGAATTGATTTGATCACACGATATTGTGGAACGGTGACGAAAGAATGATGTTTTCCGGGGACTCATAATATGATTGATTTAATATGATTAGCACAATAACGACTTTGTGTATTAATGTGGCAACTCTGGAATACGGCGGCATTGGAAAGATGCAATGTGAGAGGAATGAAAAGACATCTCGCATTTGAACATACGCTTGGAAATGTTATAGCATCGTTGGATGTACCAGTAAGAGTGGCATGAATACATTATGATGAAGTTGTTTGGGAATATGGATACATGGATAGAATTGAAGTGGCATACCTAAGATTCGTTGAATAAGAGTTCAACTTTGTAAATGGTTATGCATCATGTTTTTGTTTTCCATGTGTCGAGTGATTTTGGTATTGAGTTGTTTCCAGTCTTTACCAAGACATGTACGCCGTATTGGCGATATTCAAGGTGAGGAAATAAGTATGCTTGTCATAATCAATTTGGTTGATGTCAGCATACAGGAGTTTGTTCTAGGTTGATTTGTGGGAGGTGTTGATGACTCGTGTAGACGAGTTGTGAAATTCGCGAGAAAGGTAAGTTTGACGGCATAGTTGATACAAAGAAAGATGAGTATAAGAATTCTTATCTGGAAATGACATTTCTGGGTAACTGTGGTATCGAAGTATGTCAAAATGATCATGGGGAGTGACGGATTTACTAAATTATAGAGGTCAATGACGCATGACTTATGCAATGTCCATTGATACTTAATGGTTGTCATTACAGAGTCATGTGCCTGAGGTTGGATAAACATGGCATGTCTGGTACACCGTGTTGACAGGGTGATGGTACCATGGTGAAACCACACTCTCATATGTTGGAGTATACAGTGATGACAGTGGAGTAAACGTGTCTTGGTGTTGTTTGTCTAATTTACGGTTATTTCATGGAGTTAGCAACCAATGGACTTTCTCTTTTGATGCTTCCATTCGTTGTTCTGGATTTGGAAATGTAGGATTGTGTGTAAGTTGACATACTATAATAGATGGAGATGTTTTCATCTGATACATTGTAGAATTGCATTGGAAAGCACAAGTTGTTGAGATGTTAGAGCGATGATAATTCTATTTACATCTGATTTGACGTACTGGAATATGGTGAGCTCAAGAGATGTTCACCTAGTTGTTCGTTTGGGAGACTCTCTGTATAGACGAGAGTGGTATGCGAATGCAATCGTCAAAGTTGATGTTTTCTTCTATGACGCACTAGAGTGTTTTGTGTGACATGTTGAGTACATGTGTGCACCAATCAGATGCAATGAATAATGCAGTGGTGACATATTGATGACCAGATGTAAATGGTGTATGGTCACGGATGTCACTCATTCTTGTTTTGGATCGTTGTTGGGTAGGAGTATATGAGAACTGAGAATATATATATCTATCGCATGTATATTTAGTGTTGTGTCCAAGATGTATGACACAGTGTTCTGTGAAAGGAGTTGGTACAGATAGATGGACCATTAAATATACTACTATATGGTTGACAGAGATATGAATCATAATGTTTAGGGAGAGACAGATGTATTGTATGAGTATGATACAAGGAGTTCAGAATCCTACCGGGTACAGATTGTTAGTTACTCGGTACAGTGATCCTTATGATATCAAGTCAGTGTGATAAACACAATGTTAACTATGTCGATGTGTATGACAGAGTACATATCTGATACAACAGAATCCGACGTGATTGTCTGGTATGTTATTTACATTTTGTTATACTGTGGGTAATTATCTTTCACTACTGCAAGTTGAATATGTTGAGTAGGTATTCCTTATTGCAGTATGAATGAGTATATACTGTAGATTAACTTGTTCTCATAAGGCATATTATTGCAGATATGATTTTGTTTCTTGCCTTATTGCAGTAGGGTTGTTAGATTGAGTATCTGTTTATGTTGTGCATGTTCTGTATTTGCAATTTCGAGGACGAAATTCAATGCGTTGGGGAGAAATGTAATGCCTCGTTATGACGTATGCATGTGTGATATGGTTATGGCGTAATTATGAACAAATTATGGTATGATATGGACTCAGGTTCTGTAAGGACCCCCGTGCCCTTATCCCGTTATTAGTGCATTAATCCATGCAATTAGTGCATACAATCATATAAACATGGGGAAAAAGCCATATGCAAGTATAACATCATATACTATCCAGAACTTTCTTGCATTTAATCCACATAATATTCAAATTCCCCAACCAAGATTACATATATAACATGCACCCTCATAATACACTAACATGCTCTCAGTTCATTTAGCAATTCCATATTTAATTGCATGCAAATCATAAATGAATAGAGAAAAGCCGTAGCCCATTTATACATTCCATATACACGTAAAATGTACTCACATAAGAGCACCCAATGAATAAGCGTGTATCTGATGTATAAAACACTCTACCGGATACCGTTACTGGTACTTCAATCCTGGAAGCACCTCCCAAGCACAACTCGATCTCAACTCTGGATCTATGCACTTATTCAACCAGCTCTGGTACCTCGATCCGGGAAGTACCTCTAATCAATAGCCCGTGCGCAACTCCAAAGCTGCTGCTACACCTGTAACACCTGTCCCAACAGAGACAGCCCCCACACGGGGTGAGCATACCAATACCACCAATCCAATAATCATAATATTGCAGTTCATAATTTTACAGAATGTAAATGCCATAATTTAAATGATACTCCCTGGATGGCAGCATCCTCATCCGGGATCCCCTGTATTGTCCCTGTTCTCAAAATAATCAAACTCATCAAATTCCCAAAGCCAATTAATCGCCACATAGATTAACTATACCATTCCTATTATGCCAGTTCCATTGTCAGTATGATAAAATCATTATATAAAAGACCGTAGATATCACATATATCTTGTGACGGCCCGCCCTAAATGGGTCGCCCGTCGTATTCAATTGCTTGAATACAAGGCTTCACTCGAATCGAAACTTAATTATCACTTGAACTTATGTTTAGCGGAAATGTTTTTATTCTTATCGAATATATTCTTATCGAACATTTGACTTAGTAATTTTTACCCGTGACTTTTAACTTAGAAAAATTTGGGCAGAGTCTCCTCTTAAAAATTGTGCCCTGTAATCTACCAGATCACTACCACCACAATATCAAAACCATAAAAATAAAAACTAAACCAAAATAAACTTCAAATATCAAAATCCAACTAAAACATAAATAAATGTTTCATATCCTCAAAATAAAACTTAAACATGCCAACATACTCAAAACTTCATATTAAATCTAAATATCCTCCGCATCGTCTAAGTCTTCAACTCCATCTGTAATATGTCACATTACAGGTAAAGGTAAGTTGCAGCATTTTATAGTAAGCATAATAAACATTTGATAAAAAGTCAAAAAACATCATTTTTCATAATGTGACGAAAAATAATATACTTTCATATCCAAAATAACTTTCACACATATATGGTTTTATCCGAGCAGTCAACGGAACAATAATTTCACAAAACGGAATCATAACAGAAATAACTGCACAGATAACCAACGAAACGTAACGGAAACGAATAACACTATCATATAATGTCTTAACATTATAGAACTAATCATTAAACATAGCCATGCTGTAATGAAACAAATGCATACTCAATTACGGATGTGACACAATGATATCATTCCAGACTATACCCGCTGGAAGGGTATCGACAGATATAATACCCCCTCTGTCTTCGGGCAAAACGAAATGCGTTTCTTTATTCTCGTCGCCAACGAGCCGAAAGTATGCGCGTTTTTATCCTCGTCGCAATGCGAGCCACAACGAAACAAAAATATCCACAGTTCACAAACCTCAAATCATATTCATCGAATCAATATAGACATGGCATTTCAAAATAGTTTTTCACACACAATAAAATGTTATTCAAAAATTCTATTTTCCAACAAAATACATTTCTTATCAAAAATCATATTTCAAAATAAATCTTGCATGCTTACTATCCAAAAATCATTTAAAAAATAAACAATATGAAATACTTAAAATAATTTGGGGAAAATTTCAACTCCCTTTACGTACCTCAAAGCTTCCTATCAACGTTCAAATTACAAACTCCCACAATCTCTAAGATGTTACGGATTTCCTATCAAACAATTTTATACTATCAAGTGTACATTCTTACAAACCAATCCAATTAAATCTATTAATTGATAAGTAAATATTACCTATATGCCTCTAAACACCATATTAAGGTAAATCTAACCCAATTGCAACAATAATGAAATTTAACTATGTTTCCCTCAACTTAACAGTAATTTCATTTAAATCAGATATTTAGACAAGGAAATAATCATGCTCCTTAACTTACAGCCTACATCTTTGAAATCCAGAATACATTTTCGAACCAAAACTACAATTTCAGTTTCTTCCAAAATCCAATAACAATTCCAGTAACATATTTTCGAATTCCATACTTGATTCCATCCTTAAATTTCAGAAATATTTTCGAAATCCAACTCTTGAATTACAAACTCTGTATAATTTTCGAAAAAAAAGAAACAGTGTACAAATCCTCACATTCCAAAATCTCCCATTAGCAATAAGATGATGTTCTTGATAAATTAAGCTAATATACTCCAATTGATCCCACATCACTAACCTAACCAATTTCAGAACCAAAAAATCGATAACAAAAAAATTCGAAATATGAAATTTCATACCGATTTGCTACGTTTTTCTGCTCACATCCGATTTCTTCGTTGTTGCTCGATACTACTCGAATTCGGAATGATTTCCGAAACTAAAAATCGAATTTCACAAATCTGGAATTTTTTTTTTTTATATTTATTTTCGGACTCGAGACATACGGAATGGATTTGGGTTTTTGTTGTTAGGGATTTAAATAGCTAACCGGTTACAATCAATAATAGATGAAGAGACGAGAAGATCGATCAGTTTTCGGTGAAGGTGAAACGAGTGAGATGAAGAAGGTGAAGTGAAGAAGAAAGGCGAAGAAGCGAAGGTGCAGTGAAGAAAACTGAAGCTGAAAAGGAAAAAGAAATGAGCGAGACGAAGCTGAACGTCAAGTCTAATAAAAGTGAGAAAATTTGTTCGGTTATCACTCTTAATTATCATTAATACTATTAAATATTATTATTATTATTATTAATATCATTATTATTATTTTAAAAAAGTATTATTATTATTATTATCAGATATTCTTATTATTTATTTATTATTATTATTATTAATATTATAATTTATAACTTACATAATATTTGGGTCAATAAATTCCTTAAAAAAATTTTTTTTTAAGATTCGAGTTCTTCACTTATGGTTCTGTTATAGTTGGGATTTTGTTGCTAAAATTAGGATTTGGTTCGAAATATTAAGTTTTTGAATTAAGTGTAGCCTTGTGTTCAAGAAATTGAACACGGCGGGCGACCCGTCTGGGCGGGCCGTCACATATCTAACCAATGATTCCATGTTCCTATTTCATTGCTCGCTCTACAGTAGCGGCATTTCAAACCCCACGCACACTCAACAATAGCGGCGGTATAACCGATGGTCGCTCAACGGCGACAACATCTCAATCATTGCTCGCTCAAGGCGGCACCATATAATTCACAATGTATTTCCATTTATCGCAATTACCATATACTATACATTTCACAATCCATTTATCACTAGTACTACAAACCATACATTTCAACAACCATTTCTTTCAATTACCATGTACCATGCATTTTACAATTTCAACATTATAATAGGCTATGCTCGTACGTCATACGTACCTTATAGTTCCGTAGTTCGAGTCCGACCTCGCCTGAGTCCCACGACCCGATGAATTATGTGCTAACACATAAATAGTTCACAATTAAACACAAGCATGCAACCACGTGCCCAAGCACGTTCATAACCCCCAAACATATCGTCAATCTATGACGATTACCAAAATAAAAGTCCCCGGCTAAGCATGCATAATACCCAAAATATTCCATTCTACCAGCTTAAAAGATAGCCAAAAACCCAACCGAGAATTCCGTTTTATAAAACTTTGGTTCCAACCAATCCATTTTAAAAGTATAGCATTCCCATTGGAATGTAGACATTGCCCCGGAAACAGCCCCTTTAAACCTCGCTTCCAAAATCCCGACATTTTCCAAAAAATTTCAAAAAACAAAATCCTGCAAGCGGCGATCGATCTCCTCAAACATCGCGATCAATCGCCTCCAACCAGTGGCCAAAATCGCCTACTCGCGATCGATTGCTACCCTTCGCGATCGATCGCCAACCTGCTCACGATCGATCGCCTAAACCATGCGATCGATTGCCTGCACTATTCATTCCCTTCAAAAACACAGCTGCACGTCGCGATCGATCGCCTCACCTTGGCGATCGATCGCCACCTGCGATTTTCCGAAAAATTTGAGCTTTCATGGTGTTTTTCACACCCAAACTCAAAACCAACACCCCAAACACCTTTAACACCTCAAACACTCCATTTAAAACCAATAATAACTCTACAAAAACAACTTTGGGTTTTTCAACCAAAAATCCCTAAATTCAAAACCCACCAAAATCTACAATACTACTACCTAACCGAAGACAATGACGAGGGGAAGACAAATACCTGATCATCTCCGAGAAAACCGGCCTCCGAGCCAAGCTACCATCGATTTTCCCACCATGGGAGAAGAGGGAAATTGGGGGAAAAGGAAGGGTTAGGCGTAGAGAGAGAGAGGAGAGAGGGAAGGGTTCCGTGCCAAATGACGGAATATCGAGTCCACTTGGTATATATAGTACCAAAACTCAAAAATACCAATCCCTTCACAAATACGTCATGATTCATTAAATATCATCTGTTTTCGAAAATCATCTCTCTAACCTTAATTCCCATTATCAGCCACAATACAAAGTACTCCGGACCCCAAATCCCACCAAATACCAAATTCCAAGGTTTTCACCACGACGAGAATACAATCTCATCCCTTGGATCCAACGACTCCAAAAATAGGATATAAAATCCCCGGGAGTCCCAAAACCGCAATTAATACACAATTGCTACAATTAAAATCCATTAAGGATTATTTCTACACAGTGATTAATACCAATAATTCCCGGGTATCACAATTATCCCCCACTTAACAAAATTTCGTCCTCGAAATTTGCACGGCGTACTCCACGTATTGCCGAGATTACAAAATCCAAACGGATTCACATCATCGAATCATGAACACATCATGAACGACATTCCAACCGCGAGGATACCGACCTCACACCAAAACCTGGAATGGAATAAACTTCCAAACCATTGCAATCGCAACAGAACGTCAGCATACCCCCAATGCTAACCGTCTTAAAAGCAGTCAACCCAAACTTAACTGCAAAACAACGAATCATTCGTGATTCCAAAATAGATATCGCATCAACGATATCTCTACAATGTTAAACGTACATCGTTTTCAAGGAAACCTCCAGTACACAACAGTGCACCTAACCATAACCAGCTTCCGTTTCCAAACCCATCTCCATCAAAGGAGTAGTTGCACCACACCGCAACACAGATTGGGCCATAACACGGCCCCGATAATATGAAACACATCTTTAAAAATGTCTACAACCGCGTGTTCCAAGAAATCACATCTTGGTCCGAACACACTATCGAGACTCCACAAGGTCTCAGGTTCTCGAAAGGGCATGCAGGAATAATCGATTGCATTCCCGCCACACGTGTCAATCACGACACTAAACAAACCCGAATCCTGGCCATCCCTCGTTCATCCGTCAACAATCCTAAAATAGGGAGGTTATCGAATCATCCAGCAAAATTACCATGGTCCCAAAACACGACAATCCCTCCTCAGGGAAGTTAACCGGACCTCACGATTATTCCTCAGAATACATCGTGCCATCGAGATTACCAATCTCAAGGTGATACAATCTCTCACCGAGATTCATTCATCTAAGCACACTAACCCGATGCTCGACAAGGACCAAATAAAAAGTTGGCATTCGTACACACACACTGGTATACATGACTAAGTACCGAAACAACTTGCATAGTCAATGCAACATCAATCATAGAACGGTTAGATGAAAATAAACCGTTATAAAAAGTTTGTACCTGGAGCCAAATAGGAAGACCATTGTAATGCCTCGTTATGACGTATACATGTGTGATATGGTTATGACGTAATTATGAACAAATTACGGTATGATGTGGACTCAGGTTTGGGTTGAACCGAGTAGGAATGATGACATGACTGATAGATCATGGGAACAATGAAATTATGTTCATGTGTGAGAAAACAAGTATGGTATGACTTGTCATGAAATAAGACCAATTGGATGGCATTACTAGACTTGTTATCATACATGCTTGTATGTATATATATCAACGTCATGGTTGTGGCATATATAGCAAGAGTACATGAATGGTAGAGAGGATATGTAGTGAACAATAAACCTACATGATTTGGTATGCATGTGAATTGATATGAGAGTTGCATATACATGTGAATTGGCATTTGAATTTGCTAGGAATGTCATGTGACTTTGAATTTCAGATGAGGCTAAGTATATCAAGTTGATTTCAGCTCTCAAGGCACATAATACACCACAATTCACATAGTAAATCTCTACAAAGCTCTCTTCCAAACCCTTCATTCTTCTTGCTTTCCTTTCTTGACTCTAGCTTGGAATCATGGTCAAAATGAAGTAAGTGGTAAGGAGAACTTGCATGCTCTACTTTATGTAGGGAGTTGGTGTATTAACTTAGTATGATGGTTGTTATGCAATTTAAGAAACATGTGATGTGGTGAAAGAAAGATGGAATTCATATGTTGGTGAATTCAATGAACTAAGTGGTAATCTGTTGAAAACATGTTTAGTTCATGCTATATAGTTGTTTTATGATGTTGTGAGAGTATGATTTGAGGTGAAAGAGGTACACCATGAAGATAAGCATAAAAAATCGCCATTGTTTGAAAAGTCTGTTGTCGACCGATCGATCGCTAGGATCGTACCGATCGATCAGTGGAACAGGGGAAAGTAAGGCGATTCATGTACCGACCGATCGCTGAAGGCGACCGATCGATCGATCAAATGTCGTAGCATTTTTAAGAAATTCAGAATTAAAGCGATCGATCGCTAGCTTCCGACTGACCGATCGCTAGGGTTGCATGTTTCGACCGATCGATTACTAGAGTGACCGAGCGATAGGTAGACTTAAATGTTATAATTTTTGTGGACTTTGATTTTGATGCTTATGATAACATGATACATTATTGGTATTGTTGTAGCATCATCACAGGGGACGGGGCAACGAGGCGGTTAGACATTGACATCTAATTTATATCTTTTGTGTCGCATAACAGGTACGTATTGACGTACGAGTATATGATATGATTGTGATGATGATGTGGATATTGTACCATATGATTGGCATGATGATGATGTGAATATTGTACCATATGATTGGTGGTCATATGCATATACATTCATGAGATTCATTATGTTGAGAGGGATGCCACGATAGATATGTCTCATATGCTTTGGCTGAGATCGGTGCCACGATAGATATGCCAGTGTTGGGCATATGCTTTGGCTGGGATTGTTGCCACGATAGGTATGCTACATATGCTTTGGCATGAGAGATATACGCCAGTTGGGTATATGCTCTGGCTGTTATAACATATGAGGACGGTACTATGATATGTGCTGCTAATATGAAGATGTGAGGAGGTTCCACTGACATATTGAGCTGAGATAGATGGTAGCGCTTATCGCGTACGCCCAAATTAACCCTTCTTCAGTTAATAGCAAAAATATGTAGTAGCGGAAGTAGGGATCGATCCCACAGGGAAGGTAAATTTATTTCGTGTCAATTATCAAACAAATAGTAACAATGGGAGTTTTGGATTGGATTACTACTACTTAGCGAATATCAAACTAATAAATGAGTTTAACTAAAACGATTAAAACTTATGGGATTAAAGCGATTCTTGGTTTTCAGGTAACCGTACTTTTGGAAAATTATCTTTTGGTCATCAAATCAAAACATTCGAATTCTTTCGATTATCTATCGACTAGAAATTCAATTCCTACTCATCTTATTCATAGTCAAAGAGAAAACAGCATTCAATTCAACTCTTACCAAATCTCTAATCACCACTACAGCCGTCAATGATTAAATCAATGATAGTTTTCAAAACTAATGAGTTTGACAAATCTAATCAATAAAAACTATAGCCGTTAGAATTGATTACTCAATCGTTTCTCCTAAGAATTCAATAACACCTACAGCCGGTTAATTATTAATCTTAGTTGTTTCTTAACAAACTATCGATTATGCAATTGAATATTAGGTGATCGGTCTAATACACAAATACAACAATCATGGAATTCGAAATCTGAGATACAAATTGAAATCGAAATCTAATTCAACAATCAAACCGAATTCTCATAAAAGATTCAAATCCAAAATTAGGTATCCCTTCAACCAAGAATCAAAAGGTTTTAGCCTAGCATAATTGAATCTAAAATCAACAGTATATTAGTCAAAACATTAAAATAACAAAGGAAAAGAAATTACTAATACTAGTCACGATTCCGGCTTGTCGATTCCGGTCCCGTTCTTCGTTGTTCTTGACAAAACTTCAGAGAAAATTAATCTAAAATCTCAAATTATTCTAAAAATTCGAAAAACTATCAAAAGCTGCTGCTAATGAGGCTTAGTCTCGAGTTTTAGGGTCTGGGAGTGATAAAAATGGGATACAATCTTTTAAACATGGTAAAAGACTCAATTTCCTAATTTCCGGACTCTGCGGCGATCGATCGCCTGATGTGTGGCGATCGATCGCTAGTTTATTTTTTTTCAGTGAAAATCTTGAGGCGATCGATTGCCACTTTATTGCGATCGATCGCTAGGCTCCAGTGGACTTTGGCGATCGATCGCCTGGTACTCGCGATCGATCGCTGATCCGTGAATTTTGTTGCAAAAGTTTCTGTCCATAGGCGATCGATTTCCTCTTCCTGGCGATCGATTGCCACCTCCAAAATTACATTTTTGCCCTTTTCTTGATCAACTTTGAGTCATTGTCTTGTCCATGTCTCTTCTTGGTCTTTACGCATCATTTTTGGCTCGTTTTCTTCGATTGTACCTACAATTACACAAATATACGATTAGGTAGCATACGTATCAAATTATCTATCAAAACCTACCAAAGCGTAGACAATTAAGCACTAAAGATGTGTCTATTTCTAGTCACATCAAACTCCCCCATACTTACTCTTTACTCGACCTCGAGTAAAAATAAAACTACAATATTTTTGGTTGGCTCATAGGTTCATAACAAAACAACTTGTCCTCACTTTAATGCCTCAACAATTTTAACATGCATAATAATAATGAACGGCGGTGAAAAGTTAACAGTGGAACAAGTTCAATCCCTAAACATTTCGTACCCAACAAAGCAGTGGACGTGTGTGTGTGGTCATAAACAAGTGTTGTGTACAAATTATAGATCCAAAATATGCAAAGCCATAATAGTTCAAGTCATACACTGACACAAGTATAAGCTCACTTGCACACTCTTCTCCACTATCTTAGCTACTTTGCAAACATAAATCAAGTAGGTCTTTATTAGCTTGTAGCTTGGCCTAGGTATTGGCTTATGAAAGAGAGGATAAAGATATACAAACAAGAGAGTATGATGAAATGCACACTAAAAGCTTCTCTTCTTGCATGAATTTTTCAACTTTGTTCTTTTTCACAAGGTTTATTTCAACACTTTTCTTCTTTTGTGCCTTGGCTCCCCTTGGAGTCATATTTTTCTCAAATTCCTCAAGGCATTCCTTTTCTTTCATGTATTTCATTCTTTTGACAATAAAGTTCACAAATATACTTCAATGATTCCCAAGTGCATTTGAATGAAATACATCATACTCCCTCAAAAGGTATGGATTGAAATCATATTTAGGCTAAAAGGGTGGGATGATAGCTAGTCAAGGAATGTTGAATGGGGGTCTTTAGTATGCTTAGCATACTACCATTCTTTTACATTAAGGCTCAAAATAGGTACTAGAGAATGATTTTGTTTACATGGTAGGCTTGAAAGGCACAAACGCATCAAAGATCGCCTATATCGCTTTCATGTTTGCAAGTAGTCTAGACATACGCCTCAAAAAGCATGTAGTTAAGTTCTAGCATGTATTAGAGGCTTCTTAAGACTATCACAAAGTTCACACAATCTTCACTAAGTTATGCACACTTCACAAGTCATGACAATAATGTGCTCAAAATATTCAATTTACTAAGTTAAAGTACACTTTGAATTAGAGTTCAAAGTGTTCCAAGGTTAACAATTCACCTATGTTCAAAAGCATGCATGATATCAATTAGGTTTCATCATGGGCTAGTGATTCTAAGCATGTGTTCATTACTAGCTATGAGCTCAAAATTTTCAAATTTTTCGATTTTTTGTATTTTTGAAATAAGAAAAACAATAACACACCACTAATCCCTCCCCCATACTTAAATCTTACATTGTCCCCAATGTAAGGCAAAAATACAAGAAAAGAGAATAGGCTAACTAGTCTAACTACTAAAACAAAAATTAAAAAATAAAAGGGAGAAAAGAAACTAACTCCCCTTGGGTTGCCTCCCAAGCAGCGCCTCTGTTTAACGTCGGTGGCCCGACGCGAGTCCTCTATCAAGGTGGTTGATGCAGTGTTGCTCTATCCTTCCTTAACCACCTCAATATCTTCTTCACTCCTCGGTATCTCGGGTTGTTGCTCTTTGAGTGGTCGTCCCCAGTCTTTGCTCCTTCGTCACTTGATTGACATGGTCGATCCGGAGGGTGCTTCTTTTCAACGGTATGATACTGCAAGTGAGAAATAAGAGGGTCAGCAGTATCGTGAGTAGATAACGCAGCAGTAGTATGAATATTATGCACTAAGTTAGAATCCATACCTCGCTTCTCGTCAAGGCCATCAGTAGCCGTTCCCATTTTCCACGACTCATCATTATCAAAATCAGAATCATAATCATCATGTACATCAATAGCGTAACTAGAATGCTCAAGAAGTTTAATGGGTTCATACATGTTGAATTTTACAATTGCACCATTAGACTCCATGGTTATCAAGCCGCTATTTATATCGATCACTGATTTTGATGTTTTCAAGAATGGTCTTCCTAAAATAATTAGACTAGAAGGATCACCATTTCTCATGTCTAAGACATAGAAATCGGCTGTGAAGACCAAGTTCTTTACATGCACAACTACGTCCTCTACTATCCCCTTAGGTATGACCGTAGATTTATCAGCTAAGTGAATAACTGCGCTATTTCTTTTAAAAGGTCCTATTTTCAATTGAGAGTACATTGAGTAAGGCATGACATTTATGGATGATCCTAAATCGAGCATAGCCTTCTCAATCCTAATAGCACTAATATCACATGGGATAAAGAACATACCTGGGTCCTTGCATTTAATGGGGATGCTTCTTTGGTTGTCCGCCAAAACATTGTCATTGAGCTCGACCTTGGGCTGCCCTTTGTGTTCCTTGCTTTGATCCTCTTTCACGGTCTCCTTTAAGGTGTTAGCAAGTTGCGGTTTCTTCTTCATGGTCTCATGCAATGGGGCTTGCTCATTACAGCGTGGACTCATCTCGTAGAGCCCTTTGAGTCCGGCACCTTTCCTATTGTTCTGCAATGCTTGGGGGAAAGGGGGTGGTATTTTATATTCAGAAAGTTTAGGGAACTCACCTCGTGGTTCCTCCCCTTGCATTGGCTCTTCAACATCTGTCTCTGTCATCTCTTCTTTTTGAGGCGGCGTCAGTACCACCTTCCCTTCAGCTGCATCTTCATTCACATTCACTGTGATAGCACTCACATTCTCCCTGGGGTTCATCTATGGTTGTGACGGCAGTCCATTTGAAATCCTTGCTTCGATCTTGCTGATTGAAGTCGCCAATTGTCCCATCTGCGTCGTTAAGCTCTGGATGCTCGCCCTCGTCTCCTGTTGAAATTGTAAGATATTTTCAGCAATAACTTTAATACTATGTTCTAACCTGTCAGAAGGAGGGTGCGCTGGAGGTGGTGGAGGTCTCTGATATGGCGGTCTGTAGGGTGGGGGTTGGTGCATCTGTGGGTTCCCGTAGCCTTGGTTCGGATGGTCCCTCCACCCTTGATTGTAGTTGTTTGGTGGATGGTCATAATTCCTTTGTGGTGGCCCTGGGAATCCTCCCGCAACACTTACATTCTCAGTGGCTGTCTCCTGTAGCGAGGGGCATGCGTCCGTAGGATGGTTCGCAGCCAGACAGATTCCACACGGCTTTATCTTCCCTACATTTCCACCTGCAAGACTGTAAGGACCCTAAGCCTTAACCCCTGATTAGTGTATTAATCATTATGTGTGGCACATGCTTTCAATAAAATCAATCGGGAAACACAGATGATACTTTACCATTGAATGGCAATTACAAAATTTCTTTAATATTCAACATTAAGATCATCTCTACCAACAATAGACTCATAGATTTCGCCCATTTCCATTCCCATTACACCAATTTTTACATGGTGGACTTTTATAAAAATTTGGGCAGAGTCTCCCCATAAATAGAGCCATCCCGAAATAAAAACACATCACAATATATAGTTCCCGGCCAGGGAAAACACTCAACAGAATACAGCAACGCTAAGTAAATTCCCAGCCAGGGAAGACACCACACATAAGACAACATAAATGGGTTTCAACACCCACATAATACACCCATGACTCTCATATCATTAGCAATTCTACTCTTAATTGCATGCAACATAGAATGAAAGAGAGAAAGGCTCATGCCTTTATATACAACCCATATACAAGCATAACCGTGATCACATGCGAGCATCATAAATATGTATATAACCTTCGGGTGTATATAAGTACTCTATATGATACCGTGCTCCATCAAGCCCTGGTACCACGATCCTGGGAGTACATCCAATCAACAGCTTGAGCTCAGCTCCACAGCCATCGATGTACCTGTTCACCTGCCCCAACAGAGACAGCCCCCAACGGGGTGAGCATACCAATACACAAAATCCCATAATCACAATAATGAAATTCATAATTTACAACAAAAGTAAATACTAATGAATTTTAACCGATACTCCCTGGATGGCAACGTCCTCATCCGGGATTCCGTGTACCGTCCCTGTTCTCACAATCATCAAACTCATCAAATCTCAAAAATCAGTAAATCAACACATTGATTTAACTCATAGCATGCCTGATTCTCAAGTATCAATAATTAATGATTCCAAATTCATTATACATACAAATATAGATATCTCGATATCTAATACTGGTTTTCAACTTTGCTACCAATCACAGATAGCTCAAATGCCTAGCATTTATTTTACCAATTCTCCATTATACTTAGACATCTCACATGTCTTATAATGAATACATGATTCCACGATCATTCTCAGGCATCTCAAATGCCCTACAGTAGTCATATAAACCCAGTACCCCATATCTCTTATAAGGTCATACTACTCTAGTATCACGCACGCTTGTGGCGGCGATGTCAAGGTCGGGTCGTTCCATAACTATATCAACACATATATATAACCATACGCACAACCATCAATGCAATCAAAATACATTATGCATTTAACAAATGCTCTCATATAAAGTAATGCTCGTACGTCGCACGTACCTTAATCTCCGAAGTCCGAGCCAAACCTTGCTCGAGTTCCATGCCCCGAGGAACGATGTGCTAACACGATAAATTAATTCACAATTATTTACGAACATGCAACCCATGCTCAAGCACACCCATAACCCTCAAAAATATTGTCAACACACGACAATCAACTATTATCGAAAATTGCTCAAGAACTCCCCACAAATTTTCGAACCTTCACAACACAAATCGAATCCAAACTAAGCACCATAATACATCTAAAACATGAATTAATCTATCAATAGCAAGAATTACCACCCCTTGCCAAAAACCCCCAAAATTCGAACATAAACCCCACGCAAACAGCATTCAAATTCGAACCATTAAGCAACAAATTTTTGAACCATTAAAGTATGAAATTTTCGACCCAACAACAACACAAAAATGCCCCAAAAACACCCGAAGAAAAGCCCCAAAAACGTACCAAAAATCGAGCCCCAAATCGGACAAGTTCCAGTTTCGAACCCAAGCGCTTTTCTGGCAAATCCGAATGCGATTCTCGACGAAACTTCAAATTGATGGTATGGGAAGGTGCGCCTGGACGAGACGAAGCCACCGGTGGGTCGGACGCGCCGAACGGCGGCTGGACGGCGACGGGCGCACGGCCTGAAGCTGCGTGGGTCAAAGGGGATCAGGAAATCAGCGCGCGGGGAGAGAGAAAATCAAGGTGAGGAAAATGGTTCCGATAATTAAAATATCGGGTTCAATTGGTATTTATAGCAAAAATACCCCGAAATACTAATAGCCCCACAAATACATCATGATTCATTAAAAATCATCTGTTTTCAAAAACTCTCTCTCTAACTCCAAAACCCCCTACCGGTGCCCACACAAAGCACTCGAGATCCCGGGTCACACTAAAAACTCAACTCATAGGTTTTTCACCGGAATGAGAATACGATCTCAACCTCGGGATCCAACGATCCCAACTACTCAAATAGACGAGCCCGGAAGGCCCAACACCTCGATTAAACTCCAAATCGCTACGTAAAACAACTTTATGGGTTATTAACACTCCGGGATTAACATCCATAATCTCTGGTCATCACAATATCCCCCACTAAAAGAATTTTGTCCTCGAAATTAGCACCGGTGTATCACGTAACACCCAGGCTACACAACAACATGAAGCCATAACCTCGATCCTTGACCATATTAGGATCGTCTTAAAAAACGCGGGGATACTTACCTCACATCAAACTCTGAAACAGAGCGACCTACCAAAACCAACTTATCACCCAAGAGGCAAAACGTACCTCGATGCGGTTCATCCCAAAAGTCAGTCCCTCATGACTGCAAAACAACCAATACTTACGACTGTAGATCAGACAGTCATCCTTAGTTCTAATACAACTAGTAAGAATGCATCATGAATGACACCTCAACTGTGAGAACGTTGACCTCGTGTCAATCTCTGGAGTGGAATAGACTTCCAAATCCATCATAGCGTCAAAGAGCGTCAGCACCACTCAACGCTAACAATCCAAAAGCAGTTAGTCAACTGAAACTGCAAGGATTCGAATTGCTCCCGATTTTATCGTAGATATCACCCAATGACATCTTTACTATGACTCACGATGTCTAAAACACATCATTACGAGGAAAACACTAGCATTCCACGGTATATTCATACCAGACCTGGTCCCCGCTATACAGACCACCTCCATCCAAGGAGCAGTTGCACCCTCTGCAACTCGGATCGGGCAACTCACGGCCACCGATCCACACCCGAACACATCTCACAAGATGTCCACCTCCGGATATTCCAAGAATCATATCCTGATCATAAATAAACCATCGAGACTCCACAGAGTTTCAATTTCAGAAAGGACATGCAATAAACCCATTGCATCCTCAACGCTTGTGTCGACAGCGACACCCAATAAATCCGAATTCCTGCCATCCCTTGATAATCCTAGGATTTAACAATCCAAACTTGGGAAGGCTATCGCATAACTCGAATGAAAACACCAACAATGAAACACCTCAACCCACACAAGATAATCCATCCTCAAAGGGAGTCAACTAACTCCACGATTGTTTCTCATAATTATCGTGCCATGGAGATTCCCAATCTCAAGGTGTTCCATATCTCTCATCAGAGATTTAGCCATGCAAAATAGCATAACTCTATGCTTGTCAAAAAGGAAATCAAAAATTGGCATCCGTATACTCACCGGTATACCTGCCTAAGCACGGACATCACGTGCATACTCAATGCACTTGGCTCGGGTATCTACTACATGCCCCTAAGCCCCAAACACAACTGTCAATTCTGAGTCACTCCCTACTCAGTGGAGGATGATAATCGACGATCAACAACACGGCGTGATTCCCAAAATCAACACTACACGTACCAACTTACCGAATCTTTCAAAGATTCCCTAATAGGTATAATACTACCTCCTTCCCCACAAGGGAAGTGCTATCGAACTCGAGATCCACTAGTCTCGAACCACCGTTCGGAAAAACTGGATACAATAACACCCATTGCATCCCAAGTACACGGATTCCCCAGATCGAGTCAACGACGACTTGATGACTCTCTTGTTGGTACTCCAACATTATGAGCTGTCCCAGACAAGTCCCTCAAGACAAAAGACGCATAACGTTCTCATGAGGTGTTACATGCCTCAAATATCATGCTACAAAGGGACAATCAAAAGCCTGCCAAAAGTCTTCATCGTATCATCATACGATTCACCAAACTCGGTTCCAACGTGTAGTATCATGGTTCCAACAAGCACACTATATCATTCCCCTAATATCTGGCTAGCAAAGCGCTGTCTCCATAGGCTCATATCAAGCCCACCAACAAACCATATGTTCCATCTCGGTATGCCATACCGTACAAATCGTTAGAGTAATGGGTCATCGCCCAACATATCTCTAAAATACCAAGCACATTGGACAACCCGGTGTCCTTGCTCACTTATGATGCAATCATAATCCGTTAAGACTTATCCCACACCCTCAGGGTTGGTGTAACCATGTCTACCCTACATCACAACACAAGCGAGTAGTTTCCTCAATGACTACTCTTACCACCAATCACTTGGCCCTAGCCAAACCAACGAGCATACCCAAGGGTATCATTGCTCGACAAATATTTTCCTCTATAACATGATGTGGTACATTTACCGGTACAATACATCCAACACTCCACCGAGCAAACCTGCTCGGCAAAAGGTCTCGTCAACTAGTGACCCAGACTCTACCATGTGCCCACCATCGGCATTCAAACCACACAACCAAATACATAACATAATTGTATTAACCATCAAAACGACGCTATACGTCTACATAGAACATTCACTATGTCATTGTCATCCCGTGACGGTACCTGTCAACATACGACTTTGAAATAATATTGCCGACTCGTGATGGTAAATGTCGATACACGACGTCTATAATCTCATCGTAAAACACATGACAACATAAGTAAATCAACACATGATATCCACAATAGTGCTAAATAAACAGTAATATGCCATACCTCATTGCTAACAATATAGCGGCATACCTGTCTCCGTCATCCAACAGTAGTACGCAATCAGTACCCATCGCTCGTAGGTGGTGTAATCTAGCGTCATGTACATAACGGCATAACCGTCGCTATATCAGTGGCATAATCCCTCTTCATAGAGTCAGCGGCATAACACATCGCTATAGACATCTGGCGGCATGAACCATCGCCATAGATGTAGCGGAATGTACCATCGCTATGAACACCCGGCGGCATAAGTCATCACCAATGGAATAGCGGAACGAACCATCGCTATGAATATATCAGGCGGCAAGAATCATCGCCAATCAATATAGCGGAATGAACCATCGCTATCAATATATCCGGCGGCAAGAATCATCGCCAATCAATATAGCGGAATGAACCATCGCTATCAATATATCCGGCGGCAAGAACCATCGCCAATCAATATAGCAGAATGAACCATTGCTATCAATATATCCGGCGGCAAGAACCATCGCCAATCAATATAGCGGAATGAGACATCGCTATCAATACACTTGGCGGCATGAACCATCGCCAACCAACATAGCGGAATGAGACATCGCTATCAATATCGATAATGTGGTTGTTCTGGTCTTGTTATAGCAGCGGAATTTTAGGACCCCTCGCTTCGACATATAGCGGCATCATATGATATCCCTCGCTTTGACAATGACAGCGGCATGTTACCTCGCTTAGACATGACAGCGGCAAATATCATATTACCATCGCTTCATATGACAGCGGCAAGTACCTCCCTCGCTCGAATATAACAACTACCGGAACTTCCACTAGCTCCATGTACCTGCATCCAGGTTAATACCACAGTTCACAATATAATGATCGATATCACGTTCCAGTTATAACCACAATATTCCACATTAATCACTAGAATTGTGACTGTTCCGGTCCCAATACAACAGCGGAATTTTAGGACCCCTCGCTTCGACAATGACAGTGGCATGTTACCTTGCTTAGACATGACAGCGGCAAGTACCTCCCTCGCTCAGAGATAAAGGCTACCGGAACATTCATCAATTCTACCAAAATAATCAAACACAACATTTGGTCCCATTATCACAATATATCACTATCATGTCACATATATCATCACATGCAAGGGTTCACTATCCATGATATACATAATCAAAGGTGTAACACGTTTTACCGTCCGAAGCCCTTACGTCTCACCTTTCCTGATTTTCCTACAAAATCAGATCCCTTAACACATAATACATGAAGGGCCAGACATCACCATTAATGCCATCCCATCACATTCTACACGATTCCGGCAATCACAATGATTAGCAACACCACTTTTCATATCATAAAAAGCACATAAACAACTAGTTGTGTCATACAACATTAATGCCATCATGCATAAGTATGTGCTATCAATAACTTCCTAGGCCCTTAACAGCCCCAAAGAGCTAACCACTGCTCTGATACCACTAATGTAAGGACCCCAAGCCCTTAACCCTTGATTAGTGTATTAATCATTATGTGTGGCACATGCTTTCAATAAAATCAATGGGGAAACACAGATGATACTTTACCATTGAATGGCAATAACAAAATTTCTTTAATATTCAACATTAAGATCATCTCTACCAACAATAGACTCATAGATTCCGCCCATTTGCATTCCCATTACACCACTTTTTACATGGTGGACTTTTATAAAAATTTGGGCAGAGTCTCCCCATAAATAGAGCCACCCCGAAATAAAAACACATCACAATATATAGTTCCCGGCCAGGGAAAACACATACTCAACAGAATACAGCAACGCTAAGTAAATTCCCAGCCAGGGAAGACACCACACATAAGACAACATAAATGGGTTTCAACACCCACATAATACACCCATGACTCTCATATCATTAGCAATTCTACTCTTAATTGCATGCAACATAGAATGAAAGAGAGAAAGGCTCATGCCTTTATATACAACCCATATACAAGCATAACCGTGCTCACATGCGAGCATCATAAATATGTATATAACCTTCGGGTGTATATAAGTACTCTATACGATATCGTGCTCCATCAAGCCCTGGTACCACGATCCTGGGAGTACATCCAATCAACAGCTTGAGCTCAGCTCCACAGCCATCGATGTACCTGTTCACCTGCCCCAACAGAGACAGCCCCCAACGGGGTGAGCATACCAATACACAAAATCCCATAATCAAAATAATGAAATTCATAATTCACAACAAAAGTAAATACTAATGAATTTTAAAAGATACTCCCTGGATGGCAACGTCCTCATCCGGGATTCCGTGTACTGTCCCTGTTCTCACAATCATCAAACTCATCAAATCTCAAAAATCAGTAAATCAACACATTGATTTAACTCATAGCATGCCTGATTCTCAAGTATCAATAATTAATGATTCCAAATTCATTATACATACAAATATAGATATCTCGATATCTAATACTGGTTTTCAACTTTGCTACCAATCACAAATAGCTCAAATGCCTAGCATTTATTTTACCAATTCTTCATTATACTTAGACATCTCACATGTCTTATAATGAATACATGATTCCACGATCATTCTCAGGCATCTCAAATGCCCTACAGTAGTCATATAAACCCAGTACCCCATATCTCTTATAAGGTCATACTACTCTAGTATCACGCACACTTGTGGCGGCGATGTCAAGGTTGGGTCGTTCCATAACTATATCAACACATATATATAACCATACGCACAACCATCAATGCAATCAAAATACATTATGCATTTAACAAATGCTCTCATATAAAGTAATGCTCGTACGTCGCACGTACCTTAATCTCCGAAGTCCGAGCCAAACCTTGCTCGAGTTCCATGCCCCGAGGAACGATGTGCTAACACGATAAATTAATTCACAATTATTTACGAACATGCAACCCATGCTCAAGCACACCATAACCCTCAAAAATATTGTCAACACACGACAATCAACCATTATCGAAAATTGCTCAAGAACTCCCCACAAATTTTCGAACCTTCACAACACAAATCGAACCCAAACTAAGCACCATAATACATCTAAAACATGAATTAATCGATCAATAGCAAGAATTACCACCCCTTGCCAAAAACCCCCAAAATTCGAACATAAACCCCACGCAAACAGCATTCAAATTCGAACCATTAAGCAACAAATTTTTGAACCATTAAAGTCTGAAATTTTCGACCCAACAACAGCACAAAAACGCCCCAATAACACCGGAAGAAAAGCCCCAAGAACGTACCAAAAATCGAGCCCCAAATCGGACAAGTTCCAGTTTTGAACCCTAGCGCTTTTCTGGCAAATCCGAACGCGATTCTCGACGAAACTTCAAATTGATGGTATGGGAAGGTGCGCCTGGACGAGACGAAGCCACCGGTGGGTCAGACGCGCCGAACGGCGGCCGGACGGCGGCGGTCGCACGGCCTGAAGCTGCGTGGGTCAAAGGGGATCGGGAAATCAGCGCGCGGGGAGAGAGAAAATCAAGGTGAGGAAAATGGTTCCGATAATTAAAATCTCGGGTTCAATTGGTATTTATAGCAAAAATACCCCGAAATACTAATAGCCCCACAAATACATCATGATTCATTAAAAATCATCTGTTTTCAAAAACTCTCTCTCTAACTCCAAAACCCCCTACCGGTGCCCACACAAAGCACTCGAGATCCCGGGTCACACTAAAAACTCAACTCATAGGTTTTTCACCGGAATGAGAATACGATCTCAACCTCGGGATCCAACGATCCCAACTACTCAAATAGACGAGCCCGGAAGGCCCAACACCTCGATTAAACTCCAATTCGCTACGTAAAACAACTTTAGGGGTTATTAACACTCTGGGATTAACATCCATAATCTCTGGTCATCACAAAGACCACGCACAAGAAAAGTTAGATCTATCAGTTGTTGTTCCAGGTTTGATACGTTTACCTCTTTTCTTTGTGGTTGTCCATGGTGCACATGTCCAAACTGTTGGGAGTTGGCCGCCATGTTAGCTATCAAGCTCCTTGCCTCCTCCGCTGTCTTGCCGATAAATGCTCCTCCGCTTGCCGCATCCACCAAGTTCCTGTCGCCAGAAAGTAAACCTTCATAGAAGTATTGGATTAGAAGGTGTTCACTTATCTGGTGTTGTGGACAACTTGCGCACAACTTCTTGAATCTCTCCCAGTACTCGTGTAGTGATTCCTCGTAGAGCTTCTTCACACCATATATCTCTTTCCTCAAGTTCGTTGCCCTTGAAGCTGGGAAGTACTTTTCTAGGAATACTCTTTGTAAGTCAGTCCACGTGGTGATCGATCCGGATGGTAAGTAGAAGAGCCAATCCTTTGCAGCATCCTTTAGCGAGAATGTAAAAGCTCGCAGTTTTATTTGCCCCTCTGTCACGCCAGCTGGCTTCATAGTAGTGCATACCACGTGGAACTCCATCAAGTGCTTATGCGGGTTCTCACCTGCAAGACCATGAAAAGATGGCAATAAATGAATCAAACCAGATTTGAGTTCGAAATTTACGTTGTTTGCGAGAGCAGGGAAAGTGATGCAGAGAGGTTGTTGATCCAAGTTAGGATTTGCCAACTGCCTCAAGCTTTGATTTGCAGCCATCATGGTCCTCTCGTCTTCTTCAAGCAACCTCGCTTCTCTTCGTCTTTGATGTAGCGTCCTCTCAATCTCAGGATCGTAGTGAAAGTTATCTTTGTGATTGAACGATCCACCTGTACTCATTAACAAACTAAAGTAGTAATGCGGGATAAAAATAAAAAAAATAGACACAAAAATAATACCAATGCCTTCCCCGGCAACGGCGCCAAAATTTGGTAGCGCTTATCGCGTACGCCCAAATTAACCCTTCTTCAGTTAATAGCAAAAATATGTAGTAGCGGAAGTAGGGATCGATCCCACAGGGAAGGTAAATTTATTTCGTGTCAATTATCAAACAAATAGTAACAATGGGAGTTTTGGATTGGATTACTACTACTTAGCGAATATCAAACTAATAAACGAGTTTAACTAAAACGATTAAAACTTATGGGATTAAAGCGATTCTTGGTTTTCAGGTAACCGTACTTTTGAAAAATTATCTTTTGGTCATCAAATCAAAACATTCGAATTCTTTCGATTATCTATCGACTGGAAATTCAATTCCTACTCATCTTATTCATAGTCAAAGAGAAAACAGCATTCAATTCAACCCTTACCAAATCTCTAATCACCACTACAGCCGTTAATGATTAAATCAATGATAGTTTTCAAAACTAATGAGTTCGACAAATCTAATCAATAAAAACTACAGCCGTTAGAATTGATTACTCAATCGTTTCTCCTAAGAATTCAATAACACCTACAGCCGGTTAATTATTAATCTTAGTTGTTTCTTAACAAACTATCGATTATGCAATTGAATATTAGGTGATCGGTCTAATACACAAACACAACAATCATGGAATTCGAAATCTGAGAAACAAATTGAAATCGAAATCTAATTCAACAATCAAACCAAATTCTCATAAAAGATTCAAATCCAAAAGTAGGTATCCCTTCAACCAAGAATCAAAGGGTTTTAGCCTAGCATAATTGAGTCTAAAATCAACAACATATTAGTTTTAACATTAAAATAACAAAGGAAAAGAAATTACTAATACTAGTCACGATTCCGGCTTGTCGATTCCGGTCCCGTTCTTCGTTGTTCTTGACAAAACTTCAGAGAAAATTAATCTAAAATCTCAAATTATTCTAAAAATTCGAAAAACTATCAAAAGCTGCTGCTAATGAGGCTTAGTCTCGAGTTTTAGGGTCTGGGAGTGATAAAAATGGGATACAATCTTTTAAACATGGTAAAAGACTCAATTTCCTAATTTCCGGACTCTGTGGCGATCGATCGCCTGATGTGTGGCGATCGATCGCTAGTTTATTTTTTTCAGTGAAAATCTTGAGGCGATCGATCGCCACTTTATCGCAATCGATCGCTAGGCTCCAGTGGACTTTGGCGATTGATCGCCTGGTACTCGCGATCGATCGCTGATCCGTGAATTTTGTTGCAAAAGTTTCTGTCCATAGGCGATCGATTTCCTCTTCCAGGCGATCGATTGCACCTCCAAAATTACATTTTTACCCTTTTCTTGATCAACTTTGAGTCATTGTCTTGTCCATGTCTCTTCTTGGTCTTTACACATCATTTTTGGCTCGTTTTCTTCGATTGTACCTACAATTACACAAATATACGATTAGGTAGCATACGTATCAAATTATCTATCAAAACCTACCAAATCGTAGACAATTAAGCACTAAAGATGTGTCTATTTCTAGTCACATCAATAGACTTATCAAATTTGTTTGGTTATAACAGGATGATGAATGAGACACGTCATGACATATTTGCATTTGATGATGCATGATACAAGACATTCGCATTTGTTATTTATAGTGCTTTATCGTTTATGTGTTTAATGATATCGCACTGGGATGGTTGTTTATCTTACTCGTATTGTGTGATTGTTTCTGTAGGGACTCATAGACGTGGGAGGACAGGATTGTGAGTCTATTCCGCTGTGAGTTGAACCACTTCTTATGAGTTTTTAGTTTAGGCTGTTAAGATGTATATATGATGTGTAGTTTTGACATAGTTTTTGTCAACTTGTAACAACCTACATAACTAAACTCTTAATCAGTCTATGTTTTACTTAATTCGGACTCACATATGTATAAATGAACTAATACATAACAGATTAAGTAACGAGGACCGCACAACCATGATGTGGGCATCTCCTCGGCAAGTCCTTGAAACGATCCCACGCCTCATATAATGTTTCACGATCATATTGCCCAAACGTGGTGATATCGTTTCTCATCTTTGCAGTTTTGGAAGGGGGAAAATATTTGGACAAGAACGCTTGTGTCATCCCCTCCCAAGTGGTGATAAATCCTGCAGGTAAAGAGTTCAACCAAGCTTTAGCTTTATCTTTTAATGAAAAGGGAAATTACCTTAACCTGTTGGCGTCGTCAGAAACGTCATTATGTTTGAAAGTGTCACAAATCTCCATGAAGTTGGAGATGTGAGCATTCGGGTCATCAGTGGCTACTCCTCTAAACATTACTGAATGATGGATCATCTGTATTATAGCCGGCTTTATCTCGAAATTGTTGGCTTGAATACTTGGCCTTATAATGCTTGACAATGATCCATGAAAAGCTGGTTGAGCAAAATCCATCATCGATCTTGGATTCGGTGCTTCATTGTTCGCACCCCCTTCTTGATTGTGTTCAGCCATTGCTCGAGCTTCCCTTATTCTTCTCAAACAAGTACGCTCGATTTCTGGGTCAAATGGCTCGAGTGTGGGGTTGCTATTCCTTAACATGCACCAAGAAGATGACTACCTGTAAAAAAATTTCAACCCAAAAGGAGAAAATGCGAATGTAGTAAACCCAACGGTCAAAAGTGACAAACAAAACAAAAACAAAAATCAATGGCTAAATTACAATTAACTAATCTCATATGATATTATACAAATTAGTCCCAAGCAACGGCGCCAAAAACTTGATCGCTATTATTTTAAACAATAATTCTCAGTGTAGCGATTTATACCGCAAGTGCACAGTGTCAAGCTTTAGTATAGTGATATAAAAGAAAGGATGTCGAACCCACAGGGACTAAGGCATAAGTACCAAATAAAATTAGCAAAATTATATTTAGTCCTACGAGAAAAAGATGATTAATTAACTAATTAAACTAAAAACTTAAAAACTCAAAAATACACAACTCCTTTGAAGATACGAATGAATTCCGCTCAAGAAATTTATCACAATGTTGGTTCAATTATGTTATCGTCAATTATTTGTTTGTAGAAAACAATTACTAATCAATCAATTCGTATGGTGACGGATTTCCTAATGTAATCATATACTTTCTCAAGCTATATTGAAACTAGTAATAAATTGACACAAGTAACTCTCGTTCACTTAAACCAATTTAATACCGAATAAATCTCGATGAAAAACCGTTAACTATGAATCTTTCAATTCAAAGTGATCACGTATGTGATTTAATCTCTCGATCTAAATCTTAAACATACAACATGAATTATTTTAGCGTATTATAATTTCATCTCTCGATCTCAATTATAATTCACAAAATCAATCAAAGTTAGCTAGGCTTTGATAGCATTAAGGTTATAATTCATGCACATAAGAATTAATCCACTTAAACACAACCAAATCAATGATTCAAACACAAAATTCCCTAAACTTGATAAAATAAAAGTAATTAAATTCAAATCAAATTAACAAGATGTTTAATCGTCTCTCAACCTCAAAAACATCAAATAAAATCTGAAAATCAAATTAATTAGAGTTTAGAAATACGATAACGTAGGAGCGAATCTGTGCGTTGACGATACTTCTTCTCTCGCTTCATTCCTTGCACTTCAAAGGATTTCTCTTGTCTTGTTCTTCGGAGATGAAAGGCGGCTCAAGAAGTATATGGAGTCTGATTATACTCTCAATATTGGATGCAAATTTCGTGCCCTACTTCCCTAATTTATAGAGGAGGAGTGTAGGGTCTTCCTACTTTAACATCATATAATAACGTATTATGGACTAAACATGCATTAATAACATCTTAGGGTTCCGGTTGTAGCCTTGAGCTAATAGGATTACAGGCCAAAAATAAAATTTCAAAAGCTAATTAATTACATTCTCGACAATGAATGTTAAAGCTATAGAATTATACTACTCCTAGAGTAGAGACTATCCAAAAATCCCGTATCCTAACTTCTTTCATGCTCCTCGTAGCTCACTGCCTCAACCCGACCCTTCAGTCCAAAAGTGTACCTACAGGAACAACCCATCATGAGCATGTACATCATTACTTAGCATCATAAGATAATGGCATATAAATAAATACATGAATAATCGTTAACATATACTTCCTGGTTAATCGCATTAACCCTCTTTTGTTGTCCCTGTTTCATATTCATGCATATAATCATTAGTTCTTGACATAAATGATTAAAATCGTACTTCACTTATATGCCCATAATCAACAATGTTAATTAGAAATGTGACTGTTCTGGTCCTGTTATGACAGCGGCACAATTGGACCCCTCGCATCGACATATAGCGGTACTGTGATATCCCTCGCTACACCTTGATAGCGGATATATCTCCTCGCTAGCTATGTCAGCGGTAAGTACCTTCCTCGCTTGCCCAAAACAACCACCAAAACACTCTACCATTTCTAACAACATAGTTTCACATACATCATAAGCATCATAGCATCTTAACTCATCATAAACATCATCTTACTCATCATAAACATCATCGTATCTTTACTTATCATAATCATCATCGTAGACTTACTTATCATAATCATAATCGTAGACTTACTTATCATTAACATCATCAACATGTTACATAAATACTTATGCAATCATTGCATAGTCATAGTATGGGAGTGTGTTTTACCGTCCGATGCCCGTACGTCTCTTACGTACCTTAATCTCAAAAGTGGAGAAGTTGTAGAACTTTATCTCCTTGGAGTTGTTGGTACCTGGGATGGTTCTACACAACCATACAAATCAATATTAGAAGCTAATAATAGCCAAATACCAAAAATTCAACAAAAATCATCATTTTCCATTTTTAAGCAGCTGGCGATCGATCGCTGCATCGAGGCGATCGATCGCTGCATCGAGGCGATCGATCGCTGCATCGAGGCGATCGATCGCCGAACCTTTCTGCCTCGCGGCGATCGATCGCCTCATATATGGCGATCGATCGCCACCTGCTGTGTGCGTGATTCTTCACCATTTTTGAGCATTTTTCAAGCTCTACCATATACCCTTCAAACCCAAACTTTCCAACAACACAAATATCATCATAACTCACTAAAACCCACATAAAACACTTCGAAAATCATACCCCAACCACATTCAACACATACCCAAAACAAGCCCACATAAAAACTCAAAATGCTAACCCATTTCTAAACCAAACATCATTAAAACTTTAGGAAGGGTTTCATACCTCTTGAGGAATCCAAATCTTAACAAAAATCCCACAAACAAAAGTTTTGTGAAGATTTCTCCTTCCTTCCTTGCCAAATTTCGAAAATATGAGATGGGTAAGGGTTGGGGATGAATTTGGGGATTTAAAAGTGAGGGTTAAAAGTGAATAAAGTGGGGGTATAGTGGGGTATGGGTTGTAAAGGGTAATAAAAATTGTACCCCAACAATTAACATGATGTATAAAATACCCCAAAATGATATTTTAAAAGCATACAAAACTGTACCAAACGTCCACTAAATCCATATTCTCCTCATAATTAACAACCAATACAATTAAATCATCTTAACACCTCATTTCCCAACTTGCATAACATGCACCCTAAAATGAAACCCCCGGGTCACGCCTATCATGTGACTAAGCATTTCTACATGATAATTAATTTCCAACACATAAATCAATTACCATAATAATTAATCACATAAACATAAAATAATGTCCAAATTGTAATTAATCATTTCGGGGACATCACAATACTCCCATACTTACAAGATTTCGTCCTCGAAATCGCATGCACTTACCCAAAATGAAACTAAACATAAATCACATACCAGAAAATAGTTCCGGGTAATGCTGCACCATATGCCGTTCCGTCTCCCACGTAGCCTCCTCGACACCCCTACGATCCCTGAACTTTGACCATCGGTATAATCTTGCTTTGTAATCTGCGATCCTCTCGATCCAGAATTCTGATTGGTCGTTCTACGTAGGATACATCTGAGTCCAACTGTACTTCAGTAGGCTGTAATACATGAGACGGGTCTGGCTCATACTTCCGTAACATAGAGACGTGAAAGACGTCATGAATACCAGATAAGGACGGCGGTAGAGCCAAACGGTAGGCCAAAGTACTGATACGCTGCAATACTTCATATGGCCCAACATACCTCGGAGATAACTGTTGGGATATGCCCTAAGACAAGTCATTAGATGATTGTTTATGACATACAATGTATTATGATTTTATAAATGGCAAATCATTATTATATCTTATTCGAATATCTGTGCAATATGAATTGATATATAAGTTAATGTCCTTAGAATAATATTGTATTGTTCTTAAAGATTGTCCCTAGTCAAGTATTATCATGAATCGGGATAATGATAATGCAACGAGACTAGTATGTTTTGATTGATGAATTGTTCATGGATATGAGATATCAAATCAACACATGGGTACATGTTATAGAACAATGTACTGGACAGACCCACCATGAGAATGCTACATGGATAGTTATATGAGTGTCATAAGCAATTCTCATAGTGATAATAATGTATGTAATCCTTACGACTTGAGATCATCAGAGATCCCAACATAAGGAGTTATGTATCTTGATATTGTCAAACGTTACCTGTAATAGGGTAAACTATAAAGGCAAATATTGGATACACTACGAATTATGTAGAGGGATGTTGATTGATCAAGATAGGATTTGTCCCTCCTATATAACAGGAGAAGTGTTCGGGCCCTTGATCAAGTAAGACTAAAATGCATGGCCATGCTCGAATGAGTCGATATGTGATATCGAGCTTATTTGTTTATTCTAGTTCTACTTGGGGATCAAGAAATAAAAGATTGAATATATGAGTATGACTATTCCATGACTCATGTTCAATCTAAACACATGGACAAAGGGATTAAGTTACATAGTTAATATTATCACAAGTTCTTAGGTTATGTCGAGTCAATGACATTCTTGTAATTTGGGTAGCATTGATGTGTTGCTAGATACCGCTCATTGCTTGTGACATAAAATGAGATTTTATGTCACTGCCAACATTGCAAGATCCTATTGGGTCGCGCAAAAGATTAAATCGATAAGGGGAATTAAATTCATTGGATGAATTAATTAATTAATTAAGAAGAGTCTTAATTACATGATTATAAGGATTTAATTAAATAATGGGTTTGGGCCCATGAAGCTTTAAGAAAGTCTTGAACCTTTAATTAAATCTAACATATATATGATATCAAGGTTAATTAAGAATTAATGCTACACATCATTAAACCTAATAGCCTCCAAAAGGTAGAGCTCTCGGCCGCCACTTAAACCTCCATCACCGCCGCCGCCGTCGTGTGTGGTTTAGGTTTTTGATTGGCCGTTGTTGATCGGTTTTGAACCGTGAGTTCAGTTTTGGTTTAAGAACGAGTCTAGCAACTTGTTCTTGAACGTCCCTTGTTCGATTTGATCGTGTGGATACCGTAGAGGCAAGATCTTGGAGGTGTTGCTCGTGACTCGTGATTTGGCATCGTTTCTGCATCAAACACGCTACAAGGGTGAGATTCTTTTAATCATTCCGATATGAATACTCTGTATAGGTCCATGGTTAGGAATCCATTTTTTTTATTTCCGCTGCGCACTTGTGTGTTGGATTCCTTACAGTGGTATCAGAGCCGTGTACAAAGCTCATATTGGAATTATGTGGTTAATCGTTTAATCATTTTCAGAATTATATTGCATGCTTTAAAACTGTATAATTCATATATGATATGGACTAAATCGAGTTTGTGAAAATCATCGTATAATTGTATTTGATATAATTGGCGAATTATTGTATATGATACAAGAAGGCGAAAAAAATCGGACCCTTGGCACATGATGGTTCGGCCACCACCATGAAACTTGACCCACGGCTGCCACATGAGGGCTAGGGTTTTCGAACCCTTGGCTTGAGATGGTCTAGCCGTTGTGGCTCATAGTTGTGCATGGAGGTGTCGAAACATGGCTAGGGTTTAGAACCCTTTAGGCTCGATAAAGTTCATATGCGGCGCATGTAGGTTCGATCATTGTTCACAAAAATTGAAGGTCGACGGCTAGGGCCACATGAGGGCTAGGGTTTTTGAACCCATTGGCTCGAGATGGTCAAGCCGCCACCGTCATGAATCGTGCATGAAAGGACTACACGGCCGCTACATGAAGCTAGGGGCTGCATGGATCTCGGCCGCCGCACGTGGGCTAGGGTTTCGAACCCTTAGCCACATTCGGTCCATGATGGCGCCGAGATGACTTGGGTTTCGAACCCTAGTCACATGCGTGGTGGGCCGTGGGTTTGGACTAAGGATCCTTGACATGTGATGTCCCGAGCGTACGATAATTTCATAAAATTTATTTTACAGTTTTATTGGAATTAAATTTTAAAAATGTTCAGAATTTAATTCTTTACTGTTATAGCATGCTTTATGTGTTTGTTTGAGCATGGTGCATGGTTATAGCCCTAGAACCTATTAGATAGGATTTTGTGAATGTTTGTAATTCAATACGGCCTGCGAGTCGTGACTTCTCTATTTTTCTTAATGTATTCCCTCCCCTATGCTCCCCCTTGAATGTAACTCGAGGAATTCTCTAAATCATGTAATTGTTATATAGTTTAGTTAGAGTTTTATTGATGGAGATCAATGAAGATGGACCATGGTGCCGGGATGAGAAGGTCATTCACAAAAGGGAGCCAAATAGGTGCTTGGAGAAGTTACCCTTAGGTTGACCTTTTAGATTTTCTCATTGGTTTGAGAAATCTTTAGTTGGGGCTATAACCATGTCACGTTTTCTTTATGTTGATGTATGAGATGCATGTTTACTGTTTTATTTAATATTGATGCTTGATATATATATGTAGATATGTATATATTCATATATGTACCAGACATATTTTCAATATTAATAAAATCATGAGATCAATAAATCCCTATTATAATATTAAGTTTTAAGATGCCTTCCAATTAAAAATACTCGTCAAGACTTCGATTGAACATGTGTGGGTTTGCCAAAGCAATGCACCGTGACAATCTTAGTAAGGCGCGAAAGGATAAAAGTGATGTCCGTGTTATTTTAAAATTGGGTTTGACTTAACTAGCGTTATCTCAATAGGATTTGGAACCTAGAGGCATGGGGTTGGAAAATAATTCATTAGATGAATTTGAACAAAGCGTTGTTCGTCCAACCATCCAAGAATTGCATGTGATTGTAATTGACAAAGAGTTGTCTACCTAAATAACCGAGTCTTGGGCGATTAGCCAAAGCTAACTCAAGATTAAGTGAAATATGGATCTTGGCCCACTAAAGTTTTCGAGGGTTGATAATTTTAAACAAAATAGTGGGAGTGTCATTTAATATAAGACCATATTAAATGATTAAAATCATAAACTTATTTTGCATATTTATATTGTAGATATACATGGCAACCAACAACTTTACAAGCACACTATCATTGCGATCCGTCCTTGAGAAGGACAAACTTAATGGGACTAATTTCCTAGACTGGTATAGGAATTTGAGGATTGTCCTCAAACAAGAGAAAAAACAATATGTCCAAGAGGAACCCTTACCTGCTGAGGAACCTCCCTTGACGGCTGCTAAAGCCGATAGAGATTCTTACAAGAAGCATCAAAATGACGCACTTGATGTTGGGTGCCTTATGCTTGCCACCATGAACTCTGAACTTCAGAAGCAACATGAGGAAATGGAGGCGTTCGATATGATCGAGCACCTAAATCAACTATACCAACAACAAGCAAGACGAGGTATGACGTCTCTAAAGCGTTATTCCAGTGTAGAATGGTAGACGGAAGTCTAGTTGGAACTCATGTACTCAAGATGATTGGGTACATTGAGAATCTGGAGAAGCTGGGTTTTCCATTGGACCAATAGTTGGCCACTGACGTGATCTTGCAATCGTTGCCTGAAAGCTTCAGTCAATTTGTCTTGAATTACAATATGATTGAAATTGAAAAGACTCTACCACAGTTGCTTGGCATGCTGAGAACTTTTGAAGCTAACAGCAAGAAATCTAAGCCTACAAATGTTCTTATTGTGAATAAGAGCAAAGGAAAGACTAAAGCTAAAGGCTACAAGAAGAACAAGAAAGTCCTTGTTAAGTCTAAGCCACATGCTTCTGCACTAAAGCCAAAGGGAGGAGTGGCAAAAGAGGGGAACTGTTTCCATTGCGGTCAGACCGGACATTGGAAAAGAAATTGCAAAGTTTATCTGGAGGATCTTAAGAAGACGAAGGGAAGTGTGACTTCCACTTCAGGTATTTTTGTTATAGAAGTCAATTTATCTACTTCTTCATCATGGGTATTAGATACTGGATGTGGTTCTCACATTTGTGTTAATGTGCAGGATCTCAAAAGGAGTAGGTTGTTGGCGAAAGGCGAGGTTGATCTCCGAGAAAGGCGAGGTTGATCTCCGAGTTGGAAATGGAGCAAGAGTTGCTGCATTAGCAATAGGAGATTATTCATTATCTTTGCCTTCGGGCTTAATTTTAGATTTAAAAGATTGTTATTTTGTGTCGTCGATTACTAAAAACATTATTTCTATTTCTTGTTTGAACAAGTGTGGATTTTCATTTATTATAAAGGACAATTGTTGCTCCATTTATTTAAATGATATGTTTTATGCTAATTCACAAATGATTAATGGTCTTTATATATTAAATCTTGATATGCCTGTCTATAACATAAATACTAAAAGGATTAAGAATAATGATTCTAATCCAACTTATCTCTGGCATTGTCGCTTGGGCCATATAAACGAGAATCGCATATCAAAACTTCATAAGGATGGAGTATTGGATTCATTTGATTTTGAATCATATGAAACATGTGAATCTTGTTTAATGGGCAAGATGACTAAAGCTCCTTTCAAGGGACATGTTGAAAGGACAAATGATTTATTGAGTCTCATACATAGTGATGTATGTGGGCCAATAAGCACACATGCTAGAGGTGGTTTTCATACTTCGTTACATTTACTGATGACTTCAGTAGATATGGGTATGTGTATCTTATGAAACACAAGCATGAAACTTTTGAAAAGTTCAAAGATTTCAAAAGTTCAAAGATTTCAAGAATGAAGTACAAAACCAACTTGGTGAAAGTATCAAAATCCTCCGATCAGATCGAGGAGGTGAATACCTAAGCCAAGAATTTCATGACTATCTAAAGAGATAGTCCCACAACTCACTCCTCCGTATACTCCACAATGGAATGGTGTATCCGAAAGGAGGAATCGAACCTTGTTGGACATGGTTCGATCAATGATGAGTCATGCAGATCTTCTGATATCCTTTTGGGGACATGCTTTAGAAACAGCAATATTCATACTGAACCGTGTTCCATCTAAATCAGTGGAAAAGACACCATCTGAGATATGGACTGGGAAACGTCCTAGTAAGTCTTTTATGAAGATTTGGGATGTGAGGCTTTCGTGAGACGTCACGCCTCTAACAAACTTGGACCCAAATCTGATAAGTGTTTATTGTGGGGTATCCTAAGGAAACGAAAGGATACTATTTCTATTATCCCACCGAGAACAAAGTTGTTGTTGCTCGGACTCGTGTCTTTCTTGAAAGAGAATTTATTTCTAGAAAAACCAGTGGGAGACATATAGAACTTAGTGAAGTTCAACCACAAGAAAACACTGAACATGATATTGAGATGGAAACAGAGCAGTCACCACAAGTTGTTGTGGATGAAGTGCCTGCTCAAGAGACACAAGCCCAGCGTAGGTCTGTAAGAGAACACGGGGAGCCACAGAGATATGGATTTCTTGTGACTCAACAAGGTGACTTACTACTTATTGATGAGGATGAGCCGTCATCTTATCAAGAAGCTATAATGGGCACTGATTCAGAGAAATGGCAAGAGGCCATGAAATCTGAGATGGAATCCATGTATGCAAACCAAGTATGGACTTTGGTTGACCCACCTGAAGGGGTGAGACCCATAGGGTGTAAATGGATTTTCAAGAAGAAGACCGACATGGATGGTAATGTACAAACCTTTAAAGGTCGACTGGTAGCAAAAGGTTTCAAACAAATTCATGGTATTGACTATGATGAAACTTTTTCACCAGTTGCCATGGTTAAATCCATTAGGATCTTACTTCCAATAGCTAAATTTCATGATTATGAAATCTGGCAGATGGATGTCAAAATAGCTTTCCTTAATGGAAATCTGCTAGAGGATGTGTACATGACACAACCCGAGGGTTTTGTCAATCCAAAGGATGCTGGAAAGATATGCAAGCTACAACGATCCATTTATGGATTGAAGCAAGCTTCTCGGAGTTGGAATCTTCATTTTGATGATGCAGTCAAAGAGTTTGGTTTCATCAAAAACGTAGATGAACCTTGTGTCTACAAGAAGGTCAGTGGGAGCATAATTATCTTCCTAATATTGTATGTAGATGACATACTTCTAATTGGGAATGATATCCCTGCCTTACAATCTGTAAAGATTTGGCTAGGGAATTACTTTTCTATAAAAGACTTGGGTGAAGCCACCTATGTATTAGGAATCAAGATCTATAGAGATAGATCGAGAAGATTACTTGGCCTAAGTCAAAGTACATACATAGACAAAGTGCTAAAACGGTTTAGCATGCAAGGATCTAAGAAAGGATTTGTGCCTATGACGCATGAAATACATATCTCGAAGGATCAGTGTCCTTCAACACCAGATGAGAGACAACGCATGAGTAAGATTCCATATGCGTCAGCTATTGGATCTATCATGTATGCCATGATATGTACTCGTCCCGATGTCTCGTATGCTTTGAGCATGACGAGCAGATATCAAGTTGATCCAGGTGAATGTCACTGGATTGCAGTCAATAATATCCTGAAGTACTTGAGAAGAACTAAGGATACATTCTTGATTTATGGAGGTGAGGAAGAGCTCAATGTAATAGGTTACACTGATGCAAGTTTCCAAACCGACAAAGATGATTTTCGATCGCAATCAGGATATGTGTTTTGCCTAAATGGAGGTGATTTAAGCTGGAAGAGTTCAAAGCAAGAGACAGTAGCCGATTCTACAACTGAAGCTAAGTATATTGCTGCCTCAGATGCAGCAAAGGAAGCTGTTTGGATCAAGAAGTTCATTTCTGAACTTGGGGTGATGCCTAGCATACTAGATCCGATAGAACTCTATTGTGACAACAATGGAGCCATCGCATTGGCTAAGGAACCTAGATCTCACCAAAGATCCAAGCACATACTTCGGTGCTTTCATTTCATTCGAGAAATCGTTGAAAGATGAGATGTTAAAATATGCAAAGTACCAACAGATGATAATGTATCTGACCCATTGACGAAGCCACTGTCATAGCAGAAGCATGATCGTCATAATAGATCTCTAGGCATTAAGTATATGTCTGATTGGTTTTAGTGCAAGTGGGAGATTTGTTGGGATATGCCCTAAGACAAGTCATTAGATGATTGTTTATGACATACAATGTATTATGATTTTATAAATGGCAAATTATTATTATATCTTATTCGAATATCTGTGCAATATGAATTGATATATAAGTTAATGTACTTAGAATAATATTGTATTGTTCTTAAAGATTGTCCCTAGTCAAGTATTATCATGAATCGGGATAATGATAATGCATCGAGACTAGTATGTTTTGATTGATGAATTGTTCATGGATATGAGATATCAAATCAACACATGGGTACATGTTATAGAACAATGTACTGGACAGACCCACCATGAGAATGCTACATGGATAGTTATATGAGTGTAATAAGCAATTCTCATAGTGATAATAATGTATGTAATCCTTACGACTTGAGATCATCAGAGATCCCAACATAAGGAGTTATATATCTTGATATTGTCAAACGTTACTTGTAAAGGGTAAACTATAAAGGCAAATATTGGATACACTACGAATTATGTAGCGGGATGTTGATTGATCAAGATAGGATTTGTCCCTCCTATATAACAGGAGAAGTGTTTGGGCCCTTGATCAAGTAAGACTAAAATGCATGGCCATGCTCGAATGAGTCGATATGTGATATCGAACTTATTCGTTTATTCTAGTTCTACTTGGGGATCAAGAAATAAAAGATTGAATATATGAGTATGACTATTCCATGACTCATGTTCAATATAAACACATGGACAAATGGATTAAGTTACATAGTTAATATTATCACAAGTTCTTGGGTTATGTCGAGTCAATGACATTCTTGTAATTTGGGTAGCCTTGATGTGTTGCTAGATACCGCTCATTGCTTGTGACATAAAATGAGATTTTATGTCACTGCCAACATTGCAAGATCCTATCGGGTCGCACAAAAGATTAAATCGATAAGGGGAAATAAATTCATTGGATGAATTAATTAATTAATTAAGAAGAGTCTTAATTACATGATTATAAGGATTTAATTAAATCATGGGTTTGGGCCCATGAAGCTTTAAGAAAGTCTTGAACCTTTAATTAAATCTAACATATATATGATATCAAGGTTAATTAAGAATTAATGCTACACATCATAAAACTCGCCACTTAAACCTCCATCACCGCCGCCTCCGTCGTGTGGGGTTTAGGTTTTTGATTGGCCGTCGTTGATCGGTTTTGAACCGTGAGTTCAGTTTTGGTTTAAGAACGAGTCTAGCAACTTGTTCTTGAACGTCCCTTGTTCGATTTGATCGTGTGGATACCGTAGAGGCAAGATCTTGGAGGTGTTGCTCGTGACTCGTGATTTGGCATCGTTTCTGCATCAAACACGCTACAAGGGTGAGACTCTTTTAATCATTCCGATATGAATACTCTGTATAGGTCCATGGTTAAGAATCCATTTTTTTTATTTCCGCTGCGCACTTGTGTGTTGGATTCCTTACAATAACTTCCCCCGCATACCAAAACGAACCACACCCCTGAAGGGTGAGATTTTCAAGAAGACCTTATCTCCTACTTGGAATTCTAGAGGTTGTCGTCGCTTATTGGCATAGGCTGCTTGCCTATCCTGGGCCGCTTTCATCTTCTGGCGTATCAACTTAATCTTTCCTTCCATATCCCTAATCATATCCGGTCCTCCGACCGCTTTACTATTCAAGTCCTCCCAATACAGCGGTGACCTACAACGTCGTTCGTAAAGAGCTTCAAAAGGGGCCATTTGAATGCTCGGCTGATAGCTGTTATTATAGGAGAACTCCACCAGTGGTACTGAATCTTGCCACGGAGTATCAAACTCCAATACACATGCCCTCAGCATATCTTCGAGCGTCTGTATAGTACGCTCCATCTGGCCGTCTGTCTGAGGGTGATAAGCTGTACTCAGTCTCACCTCTGTGCCAAAGCTGTCTGGAGACCCTCCCAGAAATGTGAAGTAAACCTTGGATCTCTGTCAGACACAATCGAGACTGGAACCCCATGCAACCTCACTACATCCCGTATATATAATTGGGCCATTCTTCACCTTCCGACTTAAGGCGTCTGCTATCAAGTTCGCTTTACCATGATGGTACTCAATTTCACAATCATAATCCTTGAGTAAATCCATCCATCTTCTTTGTCGCATATTCAATTCAGCCTGTGTGAACAAAAACTTCAGGCTCTTATGGTCTGAATAGATGGTAAACGTCGTACCATACAGGTAATGCCTCCAAATCTTCAAGGCAAAAATAATGGCTGCCAGCTCTAAATCATGGACTGGATACCTAGCCTCATGTGGCTTCAGCTGCCTCGATGCATAAGCCACCACATGCTTATCTTGCATCAATACACAGCCCAAACCCTGCAGTGATGCATCCGTGTACAAGGCAAACCTCTTATTCTCAGAAGGAATCACCAATACAGGTGCCGTAGTCAAACGACGCTTCAATTCTTGGAAGCTTTCCTCACAAGCTTCGGACCAATAGAACGGGACTCCTTTCTGAGTCAGCTGTGTCAGGGGTTTGGCAATCTTTGAAAAACCTTTGACAAAACGTCGATAATAACCGACCAACCCGAGGAAGCTCCGTATCTCGGGTACAGAAGTGGGTACAACCCACTCCATCCCTTCTTGGGATCTACAGATATCCCGCTGCTAGATATAACATGACCCAAGAACACCACACTGCTCAACCAGAACTCACACTTGCTGAGCTTTGCATATAACTGATGATCCCTAAGGATCTGGAGTACTGTCCTCAAGTGCTTCACGTGTTCCTCTTCGGTCCGAGAATAAATGAGTATATCGTCAATGAAAACAATGACAAACTGATCCAAATACGGTTGAAATACTCTGTTCATAAGACTCATAAAGACTGCTGGGCCATTTGTCACCCCAAAAGGCATGACTAAGAATTCATAGTGCCCATACCTAGTCCTGAAAGCTGTCTTCTGAACGTCATCTTCCCTTACCCGAATCTGATGATATCCCGACCTCAGATCGATCTTACTGTAGAGCTTCGTACCCTACAACTGATCAAACAAATCATCGATCCTCGGAAGTGGATACTTATTCTTCACTGTGGCTTTGTTCAGCTGCCTGTAATCGATGCACAGACGCATCGAACCATCTTTCTTTTTGACAAATAGGACTGGTGCACCCCATGGCGATACGCTAGGGCGTATGTAACCCTTATCAAGGAGTTCTTGCAACTGAACCTTCAACTCCCTTAACTCCGCTGGTGCCATCCTATACGGGGCACGAGAAATGGCAGACGTCCCCTGTAGTAACTCAATCCCAAACTTGACCTCTCTCGTCGGTGAAAATCCGGGAATCTCTTCCGAAAAGACATCGGGAAACTCCGCCACTACGGGCACATCCTCGACCTTTAATTCTTCCCTCTTTTCAGTAATATCAACAGCATAGATGAGATATCCTGTATGGCCCCATTCCAACAACTGTGCCATCTTGACAGCAGATATCAATTGGATCTTTGAACGGGAACCATCCCCATAGAATGTCCACTAGACTCCCATATCAGACCTGAATCGGACAGTCCTCTGCCTGCAGTTCACAACTGTCTGATACCTGTTCAGAACATCAATGCCCACTATGCAGTCAAAGTCTGACATTCCCAGAACAATCAAATCTGACCTTAGCTCATTACCCTCAAAATAAATGAGGCCGTCAGAGACAATTCGATCAGCAATTAAACTTCTTCCAGCGGGTGTCGAGACTACAAGAGGCGTGGGCGACGGAGGAGTGCATATGTGGTGCCTTTCCACAAAACTTGTCGACACAAAAGAGTGTGACGCACCTGTGTCGATCAATATAAAAGCAGGATGCGTAAATAAAAGACACGTACCCGCTATCACTTCCTCCGGAGCCGCTGTAGCCTGCTCCCTCGTCAATGCATAAACCTGCCCCTGAGGTGGCCCCATAGGCTGACCTCCATACTGCCTTGGTACAAACGGTGGCCTGTGCTGCACTGCTCTGTCCGCATGCCTCCCCATAGAGTTCTGTTTTCCCTCCCGATTGGGACATTGCCGAGCAAAGTGGCCCTTATTGCCACATACGTAACAACCTACGCAGTCTTTCGTCGAATGTGGTTGCCCACAAAGAGAGCACTGGACCTTCACAAATCTGCCTCCCTGAGACTGTCCTCTTCCTGACGGGGCGTCATTCCTACGGTTTCCTTTCCAACGATTCTCGGGCCTCTTACCACTGAACCTCGAAGCTGATGTGTTCCCCCTTGGCTTGAACTGATCACCCCTCGGCTTCAAATTATCAGAAGTAGATTTCTGAGGGGGTGCTGGAGGTGGCACGACATCAGGATATGCACCAACCCCCAGTTTAGCTAGCTCAGCCCGTGAAAGGGCGTCATCAAAGCAAGCAGGGCCATTAGTGACCACCCTGTCATACAGTCCAGGCCTCAAGCCTTTCATGAAATTCCTCATCTTTGCTTGAGTATTTTCAGCGATATGAGGTACATATCTGAGCAAAGAACAGTAATGAAGAGCATAATCTGACACAGGCATGTTACCTTGCTTAAGGTTAGTAAACTCATCCTCCTTAGCCTGTCGTGCAGCAGTTGAAAAATAGCGGGTCAGAAACCGAGTTCGAAACATCTTCCAATTTATTTCCTGTCCCTGAGCCTCTTGCTCTACTACTGTGGTCTTCCACCACATCAATGCCTTCTTGGCCAGTTGGAATTCCGCTAACCTTATCCATGCTGACTTCGCACATGGAGCTGCCACAAATATTTGTTCCATCCTTTCTAACCACTCCTCCGCCATCTCCCCTGTCTCAGTTCCTTCGAACATCGGGGGTCGGTATGCCAGAAACTGAGCCAAACTTAGCTCCCCAGGTAGTAACTGTTGCTCAGAGGGTTCTTCGCCCAAGGCTGGCGGTGGTAGGGGATTGGTACGCCCAGCACTTGCATTAACACTTACTGCATCACCCACTTCCACATTTGCTGTCATGCTGCAACACAAGGGTTAACAACCATACCCAAAAGCAGTTCATATAATACATCGTTAGAAAACCATAACATGTTAGTATAATAGTCATATACTTCATATGCAACATATGCACAAAACATGTTTAAAAGGAGCACCTAGCCAACCTATTGCTAAGGCTACACTTCACTCATTCCCGGGTTCTCTAACCACTGCTCTGATACCACTAATGTAGGGTCTTCCTACCTTAACATCATATAATAACGTATTATGGACTAAACATGCATTAATAACATCTTAGGATTCCGGTTGTAGCATTGAGCTAATAGGATTACAGGCCAAAAATAAAATTTCAAAAGCTACTTAATTACATTCTCGACAATGAATGTTAAAGCTATAGAATTATACTACTCCTAGAGTAGAGACTATCCAAAAATCCCGTATCCTAACTTCTTTCATGCTCCTCGTAGCTCACTGCCTCAACCCGACCCTTCAGTCCAAAAGTGTACCTACAGGAACAACCCATCATGAGCATGTACATCATTACTTAGCATCATAAGATAATGGCATATAAATAAATACATGAATAATCGTTAACATATACTTCCTGGTTAATCGCTTTAACCCTCTTTTGTTGTCCCTGTTTCATATTCATGCATATAATCATTAGTTCTTGACATAAATGATTAAAATCGTACTTCACTTATATGCCCATAATCAACAATGTTAATTAGAAATGTGACTGTTCTGGTCCTGTTATGACAGCGGCACAATTGGACCCCTCGCATCGACATATAGCGGTACTGCGATATCCCTCGCTACACCTTGATAGCGGATATATCTCCTCGCTAGCTATGTCAGCGGTAAGTACCTTCCTCGCTTGCCCAAAACAACCACCAAAACACTCTACCATTTCTAACAACATAGTTTCACATACATCATAAGCATCATAGCATCTTAACTCATCATAAACATCATCTTACTCATCATAAACATCATCGTATCTTTACTTATCATAATCAACATCGTAGACTTACTTATCATAATCATCATTGTAGACTTACTTATCATTAACATCATCAACCTGTTACATAAATACTTATGCAATCATTGCATAGTCATAGTATGGGAGTGTGTTTTACCGTCCGATGCCCGTAAGTCTCTTACGTACCTTAATCTCAAAAGTGGAGAAGTTGTAGAACTTTATCTCCTTGAAGTTGTTGGTACCTGGGATGGTTCTACACAACCATACAAATCAATATTAGAAGCTAAATAATAGCCAAATACCAAAAATTCAACAAAAATCATCATTTTCCATTTTTAAGCAGCTGGCGATCGATCGCTGCATCGAGGCGATCGATCGCCTGACCTTTCTGCCTCGCGGCGATCGATCGCGCCATATGTGGCGATCGATCGCCTGCTATGCAAATCGCCACTGGCCTTCGGCGATCGATCGCTTCATATATGGCGATCGATCGCCACCTGCTGTGTGCGCGATTCTTCACCATTTTTGAGCATTTTTCAAGCTCTACCATATACCCTTCAAACCCAAACTTTCCAAAAAACACAAATATCATCATAACTCACTAAAACCCACATAAAACACTTCAAAAATCATACCCCAACCACATTCAACACATACCCAAAACAAACCCACATAAAAACTCAAAATGCTAACCCTTTTCTAAACCAAACATCATTAAAACTTTAGGAAGGGTTTCATACCTCTTGAGGACTCCAAATCTTAAAAAAAAATCCCACAAACAAAAGTTTTGTGAAGATTTCTCCTTCCTTCCTTGCCAAATTTCGAAAATATGAGATGGGTTAGGGTTGGGGATGAATTTGGGGATTTAAAAGTGAGGGTTTAAAGTGAATAAAGTGGGGGGTATAGTGGGGTATGGGTTTTAAAGGTTAATAAAAATTGTACCCCATCAATTAACATAATGTATAAAGTACCCCAACATGGTATTTTAAAAGCATTTACAAAAATGTACCAAACTTCCACTAAATCCATATTCTCTTCATAATTAACAACCAATACAATTAAATCATGTTAACACCTCATTTCCCAACATGCATAACATGCACCCTGAAATGCAACCTCCGGGTCATGCCTATCATGTGACTAAGCATTTCTACATGATAATTAATTTCCAACACATAAATCAATTACCATAATAATTAATCACATAAACATAAATCAATGTCAAAATTGTAATTAATCATTTCGGGGACATCAAAAGGAGGTTGGTGGAAGAGTTTCCAAAAATCAAACCAAATCAAGTCTTTATTTTTCTGAAAATTCTGCGTCTCGATCGATCGGTCGATATGTCTCGATCGATCGAGCACCTTCAGCTTCCGTCCTGACTTTCTTTGCCTCGCTCGATCGATCGAGGGTAAGATGTCGATCGATCGAGCTTTCTTAATTTTTCCTTGTCAAAACTCTGCCCTTCTCGATCGATCGCCCTCCAGTTCCGATCGATCGGGCATGCCAGAATTCAGATTCTTCATTTCTTGCCTTGATTTGACTCGTTTTCTTCCTTCTAGCTCAATTCTTCCACTTCCCACCTAGATTCCTGAAACAATCAAATAAATACCAAAAATCATAACATCTTCAGAATCTACACGAAAATATATACAAATCAAAGCCCAAATACACGTAATAATCAACCATATCATCTATTAATTAGTAGTTAGTAAGAATAAAGTAGTTATATGTATAGATGGTTAAATGGATAAGTTTAAACAGTTAGTAGTATGGTTAATAGTAGTTATTTGTATGAATATAAATGGGAAGAGAAGTATGTAATGTGGGATATGAATGAATGAATAAAATTCTTCTTCTCTTAAATTCTAACTCTTCTTTCTTAAATTTTTGGAGATTAGGAATTCGCTATTGTTAACAGAGACATACTGGTGGAATATTTGCTGTCTAATGAGTTCCACGTTGCGGTCTCTTTACTTACTGGACACGATTCCAAAATGGAGAGAATTAACCGAACATCCTATGGGGACCACAATAACAAAAATATCAGCAGCAGCACCAGCAACATGAACGGAAAAGCACAGACAATGGGCCAGAAATACTAAACAAACAGGCTACTTTTTCTTTGATTCAGGATTGCTTCAACCCATCTCCAGGCCAGAGTAAAGAGGATAATTGGTTTGTAAATCTCCTAGTTCCCACTGATACGATGATGAATAGGAAAAAAGATGAGGCGGCTCGATCAGCTGATGGGGTAAACATTGCTAGCATATATATATTGCAAGCCAAAAGTTGGCATATTGGGCTTTATGCACCCAAAGCCCATTAGTTACTTAATGACCCTATAAATATGTCATCCTAGTTTCTGAGAAACAGAGAGACTCCATTCAACACAATTTCATTCACTCTCATAGAAACGCTAACACCAAACTAGCACTGGTGTTGGCTTGTAGATCTGGTCAGGTTGATTGGACTCGAGGACCATCGACATCAGATTGATTTCGCTGTTATCGGTAATTCTCTTTTCGTGCATTTATATTTGATATTTGCATGTTTATATATGAATCAAGCGCGATCGACCGTCCTCGGGTCAGATGTGTTTATTGTATTATTTCCGCTGCGTTTGGATCTGGCGCCGGGGTACGAAAACCCAACAGTGGTATCAGAGCCAGGTTGCGTTTTGATTCATGTATTTGATGATTAATTTTATTAGATCGTTTCCCATCGATTATAATCGTGTTTGAATTGTTTCTAAAATAATTAGAATCCGGAAAAACATAGAAAATTGGACCAAACTAAAAACTGTTTTGGGCATCCACCAAGCACTGTTTCGGGCATCCACCAAGCACCATCATCAGCCGGCGACTAGCGGGACGGAGAAGTGTTCTTCGTGACATGTTCATGGTGTTGCTGTGCGCGCAACAGAAGTGCGCTGGACCTTGTTGCACCTCACGACCATATTCTGCCTCTTCTCCTTTTTTTTTCGAACCACCCAGCTAGATTCATCGCGTGAATCTCTGCAATTGTTGCAGACAAATTCATGCGACCCACTGACAAGTCGAACATCTGTGAAATCGTATGACCCTTTCGTGAAAAATCTTCTGGATTTCGCGAGGAGTTTGGATCTGCGTGGCTGTCGTTTCCGGCTGGGTGAAACCGCCGACCATGAAGTGTTCATGGCGGCTGGTACGATAACTGGAGACGATGAGGTGCTCCGGTGAATAAGGTGACGGCGAAGGTGGGAGGAGGCGGCTGGTGCTACTTGGCGGCGCTGGTGGCTGGTGAGGAGGCTAGGGTTTTGTGGAAGAAGATGAACATTGATAACCCTAGTCCATATATTGGCCCAAATGCAATTTACAGAATTTTATAATTTTAAAAAAAAAAATCTTTTTCATAAATCTGAAAAATAAGGTATTTTTTTGGGTTGAAATTGCATTTTTAATTATTGGAATCCAAATGAGTTAGGAGTCCATAAATTATTTTTGGTCATTTTAGATATTTGGTCCGGATATTATTTTTTGAAATAAAAATCATAATACTTAATTAATTAAAAATATAATTTTTAATTTGTTAAAGGTAAAATAGAGATTTTACCAATTAGTTAAAAATTTAATTAATTGTAAATTAAATGAAAATGTTTCATTTAGTTTGTTAATTTTATTTTGGATTGATATTATGATTTATAGGTAAAATAGTGATTTTACCAAGTAATGAAAATTTAATTAATTAGAAATTAAATGAAAATGTTTCATTTAATTTGTTAATTCTATTTTCGATTAATATGATGATTAAAAGGTAAAATAGAGATTTTACCAATTTATTGAAAATTTGATTAATTAGAAATTAAATAAAATGATTTTTATTTAATTTGTTAATTTTATTTTTAATTAATGATACAATTAGTGGGAAACGATAGAATAAATTAATTATTGTGATCTAATTACATGTGATGTGATTAGTACAATTACGTATGATGTAATTGTTTAGTTTAATGTTTAATCACATATGATGTGATAGCATGGTGGATGATTACGGGCCTTGACCAATGTGTTTAGGTGAATGTTTAAGTTTTTTATTGTTTCATTATTGTTTTTTTGGTTATCGGGCCTGCGAGCCTGCTCTCTCTATTTTTCTGATGTATCCCACCCTGGATTTGTATCCCTATTCTCTTGTTTGCATGATTTAAATGTAAAATCATTAGTATTAGTGGGAGATCGAGATTGAAGATGGAGCACCAAGAATCAAGACATGTATAATGGAAGCAAAAATGTAATAGGATTGCATTACATACCTGCATCACCTTAGACAGACTTGTGATCCATGTATGGCTCACGTGGATCAATTAGGAAAAGGTTGTAATCGTCCATATTTATTTTTATTATGCATGTGATGTATGATAAATGTTTGTTTGTATGTGTTTTATTAGTACATATGATTGCATGAATAAAACATAGTTGCATGAATCCGGCAAACAAACAAACAAGCACATGATGAGATTTTAAAATTATTAAATCCCTCTTTTGAATATGATTCAAAACTTTTAATATCAAACTGCTAAGGGAGCTCAAAAGGGTTTGTTGCTTCCTGTCTTCCATCAACAGTTAAGCCATGAGACGCTACTTGTGTCATATTGCCTTACTCACCCACGTGGGGGGCATCTGTCATGGGAAAGCTGTGCGTTTAACTGCCACTTAATTAAGGGTGTGGTTATGTTAACCTTCTAGATTACTCACTGTGATGACCTGAGATTAGGGATGTTAATCCCGGAGTGTTAATAACCCCTAAAGTTGTTTTACGTGGCGATTTGGAGTTTAATCGCGGTGTTGGGCCTTCTGGGCTCGTTTATTTGGGTAGTTGGGATTGTTGGATCCCGAGGTTGAGATCGTATTCTCATTTCGGTGAAAACCTATGAGTTGGGTTTTTAGTGTGACTCAGAATCTCGGGTGCTTGGTGTGGGCACCGGTAGGGGGTTTTTAAGTTAGAGAGAGAATTTTTGAAAACAGATGATTTTTAATGAATCATGATGTATTTGTGGGGCTATTAGTATTTTGGGGTATTTTTGCTATAAATACTAGTTGAACCCGAGATTTTATTTATCGGAACCATTCAGCACCTTATTTTCTCTCTCCCCGCACCCGCGCCTTTCCCGATCCAGTTGACCCACGCAGCTTCAAACGCCGCGCCCGCCGCCGTCCAGCCGCCGTTCGGCGCGTCCGACCTACCGGTGGCTTCGTCTCTTCCAGGCGCTCCTCCCCATACCAACAATTTGAAGTTTGGTCGCGATTTGAGCTCGGATTTGCCAGAAAAGCGCTAGGGTTCGAAACTGGTTCTGTCCGATTTTGTGGCTCGATTTTGGTACGATTTTTGGGGCTTTTATTCTGGTGTTTTTGGGGCGTTTTTGATCTGATATTGAGTCGATAATTTCAGACTTTTATGGTTCGAAAATATTTGTTGCATTTGGTTCGATTTTCATGCTGTTTGGATGAGTTAGGGTTCGAAAATTTGGGGCTTTGGCATGTGGGGCGATTATTGTTGTTGTTGATTGATTAATTCATGTTTAGATGAATTATAGTGATTATTTGAGTTCGAATTGTTATGATAGGGTTCGAATTATTGAAGGTGTTCTTGAGCAATTTTTGATAATGGTTGATTGTCGTGTGTTGACAATATTTTTGAGGGTTATGGGTGTGCTTGAGCATGGGTTGCATGTTCGTAATTAATTGTGAATTAATTTATCGTGTTAGCACATCGTTCCTCGGAGCATAGAACTCGAGCAAGGTTTGGCTCGGACTTCGGAAATTTAAGGTACGTGTGACGTACGAGCATTACTTTATGTGATAGCAATTGTGAAATGCATAATGTGTTGTAATTGCATTAGATGGTTGTGGGTATGGCTATATATATATATATGTGTCGATATGACTATGGAACGACCTAGTCTTGATATCGCTGCCACAAGTGTGCGTAGTACTAGAGTAGTATGACCTTATAAGAGGTATGGGTATTGGGTTTATATGACTATTGTGAGACATGTGAGATGTCTAAGTATAAATGAGAATTTGTAAAATAAAGGGTAGGGCATTTGAGATGCCTGAGAATATCGTGGGATCATGTATTCGTTGAAAGACATGTGAGATGTCTAAGTGAAATAGAGAATTTGTAAAATAAATGCTAGGCATTTGAGCTATCTGTGATTGGTAGCAAAGTTGAAAATCAGTATTAGATATCGAGATATCTATGTTTGCATGTATAATGAATTTGGAATCATTAATTATTGATACTTGAGAATCAGGCATGCTATGAGTTAAATCAATGTGTTGATTTACTGATTTATGAGATTTGATGAGTTTGATGATTGTGAGAACAGGGACAGTACACGGAACCCCGGATGAGGATGTTGCCATCCAGGGAGTATCATTTAAAATTCATTAATATTTACTTGTGTTGTGAATTATGAATTTCATTATTGTGATTATGAGATTTTGTGTATTGGTATGCTCACCCCGTTGGGGGCTGTCTCTGTTGGGGAAGGTGAACAGGTGCATTGATGGCTGTGGAGCTGAGCTCGAGCTGTTGATTGGATGTACTCATAGGATCGTGGTACCAGGGCTTGATGGAGCACGGTATCGTATAGAGTACTTATATACACCCGAGATTTACATACACATTTATGATGCTCGCATGTGAGCACGGATATTCTTGTATATGGGTTGTATATAAAGGCATGAGCCTTTCTCTCTTTCATTATATGTTGCATGCAATTGTGGTAGAATTGCTAATGATATGAGAGTCGTTAGTGTGTTATGTGGGTGTTGAAACCCACTTTTGTCGTCTTATGTGTGGTGTCTGCCCTGGCTGGGAATTTACTTTGTGTTCAGTATTCTGTTGAGTATTGTGTATTCCCTGGCTGGGAATTATTTTATGTGATGTGCTTTTGTTTTGGGATAGCTCAATTTATGGGGAGACTCTGCCCAAATTTTTATAAAAACCCACAATGCAAAAGTGGTGTAATGGGGGTGTTAACGGGCGAACATGGGAGTCTAATTGCGGGTAGAGATGATCTTAATGTTGAATATTAAAGAAATTTTGTAATTGCCATTCAATGGTAAAGTATCATCTGAGCTTCCCGATTGGCTTTTTATTGAAAGCATGTGCCACACATAGTGGTTAATACACTAATTAAGGGTTAAGGGCTTGGGGTCCTTACATTAATGGTATCAGAGCAGTGGTTAGCTCTTTGGGGCTGTTAAGGGCCTAGGAAGTTATTGATAGCACATACTTATGCATGATGGCATTAATGTTGTATGACACAACTAGTTGTTTATGTGCTTTTTATGATATGAAAAGTGGTGTTGCTAATCATTGTGATTGCAGGAATCGTGTAGCATGAGATGGGATGGCATTAATGGTGATGTCTGGCCCTTCATGTATTATGTGTTAAGGGATCTGATTTTGTGGGAAAATCAGGAAAGGTGAGACGTACGGGCTTCGGACGGTAAAACGTGTTACACCTTTGATTATGTATATCGTGGGTAGTGAACCCTTACATGTGATGGTATATGTGAAATGATAGTGATATATATTGTGATAATGGAATCAACTGTTGTACTTGATTATTGTGGTAGAATTGATGAATGTTCCGGTAGCCTTTATCTCCGAGCGAGGGAGGTACTTGCCGCTGTCATGACTGAGCGAGGTAACATGCCGCTGTCATTGTCGAAGCGAGGGGTCCTAAAATTCCGCTGTTCTATTGGGACCGGAACAGTCACAATTCTAGTGATTAAAGTGGAATATTGTGATTATTGTGGAATATTGTGGTTATAACTGAAAAGTGATATCGATCATGATATTGTGAACTGTGGTATTAACCTGGATGCAGGTACATGGAGCTAGTGGAAGTTCCGGTAGTTGTTATATTCGAGCGAGGGAGGTACTTGCCGCTGTCATATGAAGCGATGGTAATATGATATTTGCCGCTGTCATGTCTAAGCGAGGTAACATGCCGCTGTCATTGTCGAAGCGAGGGATATCATATGATGCCGCTATATGTCGAAGCGAGGGGTCCTAAAATTCCGCTGCTATAACAAGACCGGAACAACCACATTATCGATATTGATAGCGATGTCTCATTCCGCTATATTGATTGGCGATGGTTCTTGCCGCCGGATATATTGATAGCGATGTCTCATTCCGCTATATTGATTGGCGATGGTTCTTGCCGCCGGATATATTGATAGCGATGTCTCATTCCGCTATATTGGTTGGCGATGGTTCTTGCCGCCGGATATATTGATAGCGATGTCTCATTCCGCTATTCTATTGGCGATGGTTTATGCCGCCGGGTATTGATAGCGATGTCTCATTCCGCTACATCTATGGCGATGGTTCATGCCGCCAGATGTCTATAGCGATGTGTTATGCCGCTGACTCTATGACGAGGGATTATGCCCCTGATTCTATAGCGACGGGTTATGCCGCTATGTACATGACGCTGGATTACGCCACCTACGAGCGATGGGTGCTGATTGCATACCTCTGTTGGATGACGTAGACATGTATGCCGCTATATTGTTAGCAATGAGGTATGTCATATTACTGTTTATTTAGCACTATTGGGGATATCATGTGTTGATTTACTTATGCTGTCATGTGTTTGACGATGAGATTATAGACGTCGTGTATCGACATATACCGTTACGAGTTGACAATATTGTTTCAGAGTCATATGTTGACAGGTACCGTCACGGGATGACAATGACATAGTGGATGTTCTATGTTGACGTGTAGCGTCATTTTGATGATTAATACATTTATGTTATGTATTAGGTTGTATGGTTTGAGTGCCGATGCTGAGCACATGATAGAGTCTGGGTCACTAGTTGACGAGACCTTTTGCCAAGCAGGTTTACTCGGTGGAGTATTGGATGTATTGTGCCGGTAAATGTACCACACCATGTTTTAGAGTTAATAATTGTCGAGCGACGATACCCTTAGGTATGCTCGTTGGTTTGGCTAGGGCCAAGTGATTGGTGGTAAGAGTAGTCATTGAGGAAACTACTCGCTTGTGTTGTGATGTAGGGTAGGCATGGTTACACCCACCATGAGGGTGTGGGATAAGTCTTAACGGATTATGATTGTATCATAAGTGAGCAAGGACACCGGGTTGTCCATTGTGCTCGGTATTTTAGAGATATGTTGGGCGATGACCCATCACTCTAACGTTTGTACGGTATGGCATACCGAGATGGAACTTATGGTTTGTTGGTGGGCTTGATATGAACCTATGGAGACAACACTTTGCTAGCCAGATATCGTAGTGATGATATAGTGTGCTTGTTGGGGCCATGATACTGCTCATTGGAACCAAGTTTGGCAAATCGTAAAGTGATACGATGTGGATTATGGTGGACTTTACTAGTCACCACGTCATTTGAGGTTGAGGTTGTGCATGCCTCATTGAAACGTGTATACGTTTATGTTAATCTTGGTGAGACTTGTCTGGAACAGCTCATGATGTTGGAGTACCAACAAGAGAGTCATCAGGTCGTTATTGACTCGATCTGAGGGAACCCGTGTACTTGGGATGCAATGGGTGTTATTGTATCCAGTTTTTCCGAACGGTGGTTCGAGACTAGTGGATCTCGAGTTCGATAGCACTTCCATTGTGGGGAAGGAGGTAGTATTATACCTATTTGGGAATCTTTGAAGGATTCGGTAAGTTGGTACGTGTGGTGTTGATTTTGGGAATCACGCAGTGTTGTTGATCGTCGATTATCATCCTCCACTGGATGGGAATGACTCAGAATTGACAGTTGTGTTTGGGGCTTAGGGGTATGTTGTAGATACCCGAACCAAGTGTATTGAGTATGCATGTGATGTCCATGCCCAGGCAGGTATACCGGTGAGTATACGGATGCCAGTTATTGATTTCCTTTTGGCAAGCATAGAGTTATGCTATTTTTGGTTGGCTAAATCTCTGATGAGAGATATGGAACACCTTGAGATTGGGAATCTCCATGGCACTATAATTATGAGAAACAATCGTGGAGTTAGTGGACTCCCTTTGAGGAGGGATTATCTTGTGTGGGTTGAGGTGTTCCCTTGTTGGTGTTTTTCCTTCGAGTTATGCGATAGCCTTCCCAAGTTGGATTGTTAAATCCTAGGGTTATCAAGGGATGGCAGGAATTCGGATTTATTGGGTGTCGCTGTCGACACAAGCGTTGAGGATGCAATGGGTTTATTGCATGTCCTTTCAGAATTTGAACTCTGTGGAGTCTCGATGGTTTATTTATGATCAGGATGTGATCCTTGGAATATCCGGAGGTGGACATCTTGTGAGATGTCTTTTGTGTGAATCTGTGGCCGTGAGTTGCCCAAATTGAGTTGCAATGATGCGACTGCTCATTCGATGGAGGAGGTTTGAAAGTGGAGACCAGATTTGGTATGTGTACATCATGGTATACTAATGTTTCCCCCGTAACAATGTATGCTAGACGTCGTGAGTCATGATAGAGATGTCATTGGATGATATCTACGATAGAATCGGGAGTGATTCGAATCCTTGCAGTTTCAGTTGACTAACTGCTTTTGGGTTGTTAGCGTTGAGTTGTGCTGACGCTCTTTGACGTTATGATGGAATTGGAAGTCTATTCCACTCCAGAGTTGACACGAGGTCAACGTTCTCACGGTTGAGGTGTCATTCATGATGCGTTCTTACTAGTGGTATTAGAACGAAGGATGACTGTCCAATCTACGGTCGTAAGTATTGGTTGTCTTACAGTCATGAGGGACTGACTTTCGGGATGAACCGCATCGAGGTACGTTTTGCCTCTTGGGTGATAAGTTGGTGTTGGTTTTGGTATGTCGCTCTGTTTCAGAGTTTGATGTGAGATAAGTATTCTCGAGGTTTTTAAGACGATTCTGATATGGTCAGGAATCGAGGTTATGACTTCATGTTGTTGTGTAGCCCGGGTGTTACGTGATACACCGGTGCTAATTTCGAGGACGAATTCTTTTAGTGGGGGATATTGTGATGACCTGAGATTAGGGATGTTAATCCCGGAGTGTTAATAACCCCTAAAGTTGTTTTACGTGGCGATTTGGAGTTTAATCGCGGTGTTGGGCCTTCTGGGCTCGTTTATTTGGGTAGTTGGGATTGTTGGATCCCGAGGTTGAGATCGTATTCTCATTTCGGTGAAAACCTGTGAGTTGGGTTTTTAGTGTGACTCAGAATCTCGGGTGCTTGGTGTGGACACCGGTAGGGGGTATTTGAGTTAGAGAGAGAATTTTTGAAAACAGATGATTTTTAATGAATCATGATGTATTTGTGGGGCTATTAGTATTTCGGGGTATTTTTGCTATAAATACTAGTTGAACCCGGGATTTTATTTATCGGAACCATTCAGCACCTTATTTTCTCTCTCCCCGCACCCGCGCCTTTCCCGATCCAGTTGACCCACGCAGCTTCAAACGCCGCGCCCGCCGCCGTCCGGCCGCCGTTCGGCGCGTCCGACCTACCGGTGGCTTCGTCTCTTCCAGGCGCTCCTCCCCATACCAACAATTTGAAGTTTGGTCGCGATTTGAGCTCGGATTTGCCAGAAAAGCGCTAGGGTTCGAAACTGGTTCTGTCCGATTTTGTGGCTCGATTTTGGTACGATTTTTGGGGCTTTTATTCTGGTGTTTTTGGGGCGTTTTTGAGCTGATATTGAGTCGATAATTTCAGACTTTTATGGTTCGAAAATATTTGTTGCATTTGGTTCGATTTTCATGCTGTTTGGATGAGTTAGGGTTCGAAAATTTGGGGCTTTGGCATGTGGGGCGATTATTGTTGTTGTTGATTGATTAATTCATGTTTAGATGAATTATAGTGATTATTTGAGTTCGAATTGTTATGATAGGGTTCGAATTATTGAAGGTGTTCTTGAGCAATTTTTGATAATGGATGATTGTCGTGTGTTGACAATATTTTTGAGGGTTATGGGTGTGCTTGAGCATGGGTTGCATGTTCGTAATTAATTGTGAATTAATTTATCGTGTTAGCACATCGTTCCTCGGAGCATAGAACTCGAGCAAGGTTTGGCTCGGACTTCGGAAATTTAAGGTACGTGTGACGTACGAGCATTACTTTATGTGATAGCAATTGTGAAATGCATAATGTGTTGTAATTGCATTAGATGGTTGTGGGTATGGCTATATATATATATATATATGTGTCGATATGACTATAGAACGACCTAGTATTGATATCGCTGCCACAAGTGTGCGTAGTACTAGAGTAGTATGACCTTATAAGAGGTATGGGTATTGGGTTTATATGACTATTGTGAGACATGTGAGATGTCTAAGTATAAATGAGAATTTGTAAAATAAAGGGTAGGGCATTTAAGATGCCTGAGAATGATCGTGGGATCATGTATTCGTTGAAAGACATGTGAGATGTCTAAGTGAAATAGAGAATTTGTAAAATAAATGCTAGGCATTTGAGCTATCTGTGATTGGTAGCAAAGTTGAAAATCAGTATTAGATATCGAGATATCTATGTTTGCATGTATAATGAATTTGGAATCATTAATTATTGATACTTGAGAATCAGGCATGCTATGAGTTAAATCAATGTGTTGATTTACTGATTTATGAGATTTGATGAGTTTGATGATTGTGAGAACAGGGACAGTACACGGAACCCCGGATGAGGATGTTGCCATCCAGGGAGTATCATTTAAAATTCATTAATATTTACTTGTGTTGTGAATTATGAATTTCATTATTGTGATTATGAGATTTTGTGTATTGGTATGCTCACCCCGTTGGGGGCTGTCTCTATTGGGGCAGGTGAACAGGTGCATCGATGGCTGTGGAGCTGAGCTCGAGCTGTTGATTGGATGTACTCATAGGATCGTGGTACCAGGGCTTGATGGAGCACGGTATCGTATAGAGTACTTATATACACCCGAGATTTACATACACATTTATGATGCTCGCATGTGAGCACGGATATTCTTGTATATGGGTTGTATATAAAGGCATGAGCCTTTCTCTCTTTCATTATATGTTGCATGCAATTGTGGTAGAATTGCTAATGATATGAGAGTCGTTAGTGTGTTATGTGGGTGTTGAAACCCACTTTTGTCGTCTTATGTGTGGTGTCTTCCCTGGCTGGGAATTTACTTTGTGTTCAGTATTCTGTTGAGTATTGTGTATTCCCTGGCCGGGAATTATTTTATGTGATGTGCTTTTGTTTTGGGATAGCTCAATTTATGGGGAGACTCTGCCCAAATTTTTATAAAAACCCACAATGCAAAAGTGGTGTAATGGGGGTGTTAAAGGGCGAACATGGGAGTCTAATTGCGGGTAGAGATGATCTTAATGTTGAATATTAAAGAAATTTTGTAATTGCCATTCAATGGTAAAGTATCATCTGAGCTTCCCGATTGGCTTTTTATTGAAAGCATGTGCCACACATAGTGGTTAATACACTAATTAAGGGTTAAGGGCTTGGGGTCCTTACACTCACCCACGTGGGGTCTTTTGGGCGTGACATTTCCATCCCTGGGATGGGTTAGTTTGACGTGAGAATTCATAATTGTCCTGCCCACGTAGGGTTATGCCAATCGTGAGACAAATATCTTGGGGGTTGCATATGATGCAATTGTGATCTACCTTTAGTATCATGAAGCCGGTGGGCCCACATCCGGGGTTTTCATGAGCTAGTTGGACTCCAAGCCCACTAAGAAAATATGATTTTCCGTTCATTTGTCATGAGGGTGATGAATTCGAAAAATTTAGTGGGAGCATTCAATAACTAAAGTCCATAGTTTTTGAATTAATTAATAATCAAACGGTTTGCTTATATTTTCTGTTTATTCTCATTATCGTGATTGCCGTGAATCCGGTTACATCAAGTCTCGATATAAACAAATTAACCACCGAATTATTCTGATTGGCTATTAATTTTAAAATACGCTTGCTTCTAAAAAGTTACTATATACCCTTCGAGGGAGCCTCCTGTTGAAGTGTCTCCCGGTTTGTCTCATGAAGAGATCGCCACACTTGAGAAGTGGTGGGACGATGATCTCTCGGCTAGGTGCTATATGATAGCATCAATGTCACCAATGAGTTTCAACATAGATATGAGAAACTCGCTCACATTGCTGATATTTTCCAACACCTACAAATGTTGTTTGGTGAACGGACGCGATCATTGAGACTCGCGATTTCAAAAGAGCAATTTTCATTTCACATGCGAGATGGGGCTTCGGTCTATGAGCATGGTGTAAGAAAAATATCTCTTTTTGAGAATTTGGAAAATCTGAATGTGACACTACCTCATTAACTGACTGTAGATTTGATCTTATAGTCAAAACGTTGGAAACTCATGAGTCCTTGATTCAAAAGGAGAAACATGTTCTTCTTGTCGAATCTTCTATCAGTGGTAGGAAGAGTTCAAGGATAAAGAAGAGGAAGGGAAATGGTTCCCAACCTCAAAAGACGAAAAATGATATAGTAGCAACTAAGAAAGGAGAGGCATGTATGTTTTCACTGCTGGTCACTGTTGCAAAATTGTAAGGAATACCTAGACTAGAAGCGTTCTAGAAAGGGTATGTTATATATTAAAATTAAATGTTTATATTGGTTCTACTTCTTTGGTATATGATGCCAGTTGTGCTCGCATTTTTGCAAAGAGTGGCATGTGATGTGAAGAAGTAGAGAGCCCTAGGAAGGTGAAACCTACCTAATGCTAAGCATTGTAGCAAGAGTTGTTGCAAAGGTTGTTTGAAATATTTATTTAATATAAAATCTTGAACTTGTTAGGAACTGGTTTGAGCAATTATTTATTTGTTCTAGATTTAATCATGAACATTGTTCCTATTTTGATAGAGAATGATATTCTTTTAAATATGCGAATGTGATTTGCAGTATTTTTAAGAATGCATGTTTTATTGAATCTGGTGAACTTATGAATGATTAGTATGATTATATTCAAAAAATATAAAAAGAATGATAACTTAAATCCAACATATATTTAGCATGTGCTGAATGTCCATTGAATTTGATTCATATGAACGTATGTGGAGCACTAAATGTTAGTGCAAGATGATGTTGAGTTATCTTAAAGAGAATGTGATTCTCTCTGAGTAACTCTCTAAAGTTACATATTTGTTGAATGTAATTCATACCAATGCAGTGACCAAAACTCCATAAACAATATGGACTGAAAAATAATCCAAATTTTTATTTTGAGATTGTTCTGCTTATGTGAAGCAGCCAGTGGGAGATGGGTTGGATACTGATCCATCTTATGTTATTTTGTGGAAATTTATATTATCAATTGCAGGCAAATAGTTTGTTTCGCAAGTGCAATCTTTCTAGAGAAAATGTTTCTATTAGAAATGATGACAAAATAATATAACTTGAAAGGGTTCAAGAACCACAAATCACTAGAAAAGTGAAAACGATGAAATTAATTTAGTCAATCACAACCGTTGATTTACACACACCAAGGAGATTCGAAAATGTTTCAAGAACTCCTGATAGAATGAGTCTACTCCTTGAAAGTAATCAAGAAATAGACCATAGATATGATCCTTGGACTTTCAAGGAGGCGATGTCAGATATTGATTCGGGACATTGGCAAGATGCCATGAAATATGAAATGGACTCCATGTACTCCAATAAGGTATGGGCCTTAGTAGATCATCTTTGGGAATTGTTCCCATTGGCTGCATGGATTTACAAGTGAAAGCTTGGAGTGGATGGGAAGGTAGTGACCTTCAAAGCTTGACTGGTGAGATACGGTTATTCTCATAGGCAAAGAGTTGTTTATGAAAAAAATTTCATCGGTTATGATGCTATAGTCTATTTAGATTTTATTAGTTATATCTTTATATTATGAATATGAGATATGAGTAATGGATGTTAACACAACATTTCTCAGTGGTGGCATTGAGGTAGAAATGTAGCAGCCAAATGTGTTTACAACTTCTTGGAGTGAGAAAAATGTTTTCAAACTCCAGAGGTCCATTTATGGGCCTAAGAAGGCATCTCGAAGTTTGAGCTTCCGTTTTGATAACATCATCAAAGTATTTGGTTTTGTTAAAAATCCATAAGTGACATGTGTATGCAAAAGGGTTAGTAGGAGCGTGGTTACATTTGTGATGCTTTAAATCGATTATTTTATGCTCATTGTGAATGGTATTGGATTAATCAATTAAAGCATGATTATCTACTAATTTCTCCATGTAAGATTGGGAGAAGCGTCATAAGTGCTTAGCATAAGGATCTATAGGGATAGATCTAAAGGATGCTTGAGATCTCTCAATTTACGTACATAAACACTGTGCTAAAAGGGTTTAGCATAGAATAGTCAAACAATGAGTTACTTCATAATATGTCATAGTATTCATCTCTCGCGTCAATGGGTCTTAAGATTGATGAGGAGAGAGAAAATATGACATTGGTACCTTATATTTCTACTTTTAATAGCATATTGTATGCTATGGTATGTACTTGGCCTGATGTATGTTCTTAGAGTAATGGGCAGACATCAGACAGATCCCGGTGAAGGTCACTGGAAAACTGTGAAAATAATCCTCAAGTTCTTATGAAGAACTTATGACATGTTCATGGTTTTTGGATCTGTAAGTGGAGAAATAAAAGTTGAAGGCTAAGTTGATGCTGGTTTTTTTAAATTGGATGTAGATGATACCATATCGATGTTCGGATTTGTATTTAAGCTCAATGATGGTGATGTCTCTTGGAAACGTTCCAAGCAAGACACCACATTGGATTCCACCACTGAAGCTGAATACATTGCAGCACACCATGCAGCAAAGAGACAGTTTGGATAAGAAATTTCATCCAAGAGTTGGATGTAATATCTAGTGCCGTTGACACAGTCTCTGTGTACTTTGACAACATTTGAGCTATTATGAATAGCCAAGATCTCATCATGATCCAAACATATATTGAGAAAATACTATCTAATGAGAGAGATGGTAGACGCGGCATTATTATCGAAAGAATCGCTTCAACAGAAAAATATAGTGAATCGACTGACAAAGCATTTACAATGATTGGTGTCTGTTAGACATCTTGGGAAGATGGTCTTAAGACACATGAGTTGTTGGCTTTGGGAAAGTGAAAGATATTGTTGTCATACATGATTAAGTAAATCAATAGTTGATTGATTGTACCTGTAATCTTATTATGACAAATCTTTGTTTGAATATTAATATATATGGCACTTCTTCATCTGTTTACCCATGCATCTTGATGCATTGATGAAGTCCTTGAGATTGCAATAGTCCATAGAATGTGGTTACGCATATGATGGTGACCATGAAATACATTATCGACTGCGATTTCTAAATGTTCCTAGTCGATGAGCCTTCGAGAATGGGATATCGATATATGCTCATTAGAGACTGGTATCATGATGTGTCTAGTGTAGTGCGCCACGTTTCATCGGCGTTGGCTTGGAGAAGTCAGCACACATGAATAGGTGCTCATTAGGAATGAGTTCACTGAACGACCCTACTCGGAATTCTACAAGTGGTTACCATTTGTCGAGTATAGAATTCCTAGTCATAGTTGTGCACCATTACTCCTCATGACCCGAGGCGTCATTGAGGTCTTGATAGATAGCCGTGTACTTTGATCTAATGACTGACCACATGAGGGTCATAAAGTTGTTATTTTGGGTATTCAGTGATGCTGTCAGAGGCCTATGATTGTCGTTGGGGATTCGCCACTGGTCTTGATGAACCAGGATGTCCTATGTGTTTTTCTGTATATGATTCAAGGAATCTCTGGCCAGAGTGGGTAGTGCTTGTGAAAAATGAGTTTTTCATATACGCACACAATGAATCATATAAAGTATGATATCCCCGAAATGATTAATTGCAACTTGGTGCATTAATTTTGTTTATATGATTAATTATGATGGTAATTAATTATGTGTTGGAATTATTATGTTGAAATGTTTAGTCACATGGTAGACGTGATTGGGTTGCATTTCAGGGTGCATGTGATGCATGTTAGATTTTGGGGGGGGGGGGGGGTGGGGGGGGGTGTTTTAATGACTTCATGTGTGGGAAGTCATTTTTGAGGAAACATGCATTTATTTGTAATTGTGGAGCATAGTGGTGTTATGCTTTTAAATATCATGTTGGGGTGTTTTATACACCGTGGTATTGTGGGATGCACCCTATTTTAATTAAACCCAACCCTTATAACCCCCCACCTTTACCAATTCATTCTACTTTACCAAAATCAATTCCCACACAAACCCTTCCCTCATTTTCGAGTTCCAGCTTTGGGGTGAAGAGAAGTCCTTGCAAAATCTTGATTTGTGGAGTTTATTGGGTGATTTGAGATCCCCAAGAGGTATGGATACCTCATGGTTGTTTTTGTAAGGTTTTGTTTAAGTTTGGTATGATTTTGAATGATTTTAAAATGGGTTTGTTTTGGGTTGTTGTGGTTTTGGTTGTATGTTGGATTTATACTTGTTTTGAAGTATATTTTGGAGGTTTAAGTTGTTATTTATGTTGTTGATTGATTGTATAAGTGTTGGTATGGATTGGAATGGTTTTGAGGTGCAAAAATGGAAGTTTTTCGGGTAACAGAGGTTGGCGATCGATCGCCCATTCCAGGCGATCGATCGCGCCCAGACAGTAGGCTTTTCAAGCGTTTGGCGATCGATCGCCACTCTTGGGTGATCGATCGGCGGGACTGGCGATCGATCGCGCCAAGTGTGGCGATCGATCGCCGAAGGGTGAAAAATTTTGGTTCTCGGACAGTGTGGTTTGGCGATCGATCGCCGTGATGGGCGATCGATCGCGAAGGTCAAAATATGGTGTTTTTGGATTTTTTGTAGGATTTTTGGTATTGGACTATTATTGGGTTCTAATATTGATTTGTGTGAATATGTAGAACCATCCCAGGTGGCGACACAGCCAAGGAATTGAAGTCCTACCACACCTACATTTTGGAAAGGTACGTAGTGGACGTACGGGCACCCAACGGTACATGTATCTTATATACTCATTGTTTATGCATTGTGGATGCGAGTATATATGTGGCATTGCATTGTGGATGCAAATACATGTTATGCATGATGTTTATAGATGCATTTGATGATTATTGGTGCACATCCCATGAGTCGTGGTCATCCCTTGATGATTTTAATGCTTGCCGCTATTTGTTTGGTTCCGCTAAATGTGAAGCGAGGGGTGGGAGCGCCGCATGTCACATTTGAGCGTGGTTATCATATAGGGCGAGGAAAGGGTATTTGCCGCTCAATGTGAGGCGAGGGGTGGGAGTCCCGCATGTCCATTGAAGCGAGGTTATCCTATGCCGCCTATATGTAAATAAGCGAGGGGCATTAAAATACATTGTGATGGACAGACTAGGGAATGGTGACCAGTATTTGATATTGATGAGATGGTATTGTGTCATGACATGTTTAGACCATTAAAAATAATCTATTGATTATACTCGTGAGTTATGGTACAGGGACAACCAATCGGGAAGCGTTTGAAATGCATGGGAAAAACAGGAAGTGTTTTATTATGATTATGCATTTACGCTTTATCTTCATATTGTGTTGAATATGAATGATTATTATTGCTCATGTTTGGGGGTTGTCCTTGTAGTACACGTTTGGCATGATAGAAGGGCTAGACGGGTTGAGATGGTGAGCTTGTTGAGGATGCTTTTGGGACTTGAAGGACGGGATTGCTTCCTATAGTGTCTACTCTAGGAGTAGCTTGAACTATAGTTAAACACATTCTTTTGATTGGAATGTAATTAATCCATTTTAGTAGTCCTTATTTTTGGCATGTAATGCTTAAGCTCATAAACTCAGCACGTTCTTTTACACTCTGATTATTATGATAGCTCTATTATGCCTTTGATCCGCACTTAAGGATTAGGGTCCTTACATAAAGTGAAACAAATACATAGTTATTGAAATCATAAGGGGCCTCGACCAACCAATGCCCTTGATTCAATCGGGACAGATTGAGTGAAAGGAATGTACTGCACGCTAACTATGGCTGACAGGTTCTCGTACATTGCTAGTCATTTGTATCTAGGTCTTCGTGAAGCGCAGATGCTAGGCGCTACCCACGATCGGTAGGTTGTTGCTGGAATTATATTTCGGCAATTGTCTATTAAAGGAGTTTAATTGATAATGGGGCGTTCAGGGTAAGCCCAAAGAAGTTGTTTGACTTCTAAAATCACAAAGGTTGTGATCCTACTGCTATGATACACTTGAGCCTCGCTGGGTCACAATCAACCGGCCGCCGATCTATCGATGAAAATTGAGACTTAAATGTTAAGTGCTCAAGATTGTGTGATTGATATTCAGATATGAGTTTAATTTTTGAAAGCTCCTCACTTTAGTGGAGTTTTTATGTTTGGAAAGGTTCCATCTGTAGAAAGTTCTAAAATTAAAAAGTATGATATATTTATCTCATAATTATGTACGTTGTTTGTACATCAAGTTATTCAATTGGATTGACCTACTTGGATTATGAGTTTATTGCTCATGTGTTGGCTTTTGGGCAAGTGGGAGATTGCTAGCATATATACCCTGCAAGCCAAAAGTTGGCATATTGAGCTTTATGCACCCAAAACCCATTAGTTACTTAATGACCCTCTAAATATGTCATCCTAGTTTCTGAGAAACAGAGAGACTCCATTCAACACAATTTCATTCACTCTCATAGAAACGCTAACACCAAACTAGCACTGGTGTTGGCTTGTAGATCTGGTCAGGTTGATTGGACTCGAGGACCACCGACATCAGATTGATTTCGCTGTTATCGGTAATTCTCTTTTCGTGCATTATATTCGATTTATGCATGTTAATATATGAATCAGGCGCGAACTTCCGTCCCTGGGTCAGATATGTTTACTGTATTATTTCCGCTGTGTTTGGATCTGGCGCCGGGGTATGGAAACACAACATTTATCGGGTGAGAGAACCTCTTTATTATCTGGAAATCTTTATTCAATAACTTGACCCAAAGCAGATTAATTAATGTCCCGAAAAATCAATGGGTGTCTTCTACGTAAATGTTGTGACGCTGTCACGTACTGTTGTCTGTTTCCATGTATGAAAATAATGTGAATGAAATAAATTTTATGAATTCATGTCAAAGAAATAAATATATATACTTATATATATATATATGTGTGTGTATATGAAGAGAAAGGTCTAGCCGAGGAGAGATTCCGGCTAATTTTGTTAAAAAGTATTGCTTCTCTTCTTTTTCCTTAATCTGAATTCTGATCCATGGTTATTTTCTGAATTAGTGAATACCCCAAGATTGTTGGATTTGATAATATTGGAGGATTAAGCTGTAAAAACTGGAGTAGCAGCAAAGTTAGCAATCAAAAAGAATCAGCTGGATAGGTTGTTTAATTGGAAATTAGCTACATTTCTTTAAAGAAAATGAGAGAAAATGGTTTTCTGGATGAATTTGCAGTACATATTTTTGTTGATACATCCGATTTATGCAAGATGGGATCAGAAAAATCCCTTTACTTACGGAATATAAAAACTGATTGCTGATTCTATCACTCTAAACAAGTAAATAGAAAATATGAGAATATACAAAATCCCAGGAAATATGTTGCTGGTAAATATTTGGTGATTTTGAATTCTCTATACTCCCTCAAACTTGCCTGTGGAAGAGGCCAAAGACCAAGTTTGACACATAATCCAGCAAAGATATTACGAGCTAGGCTTTGTAAAAATATTCGCAAGTTGAAAACACTAGAGAAGATGGAACAAAACAAGTGACAAGAGAACCAAGGGGCAAAAGGACGACCTTTTCCAGAAAAAAATGATAGTCAATTTTGAAGTGTTTAGTTCATGCATGAAATGTGGTCATGTACAAAGGAGACATATTGTCAGAAAAACAAGATAATGTTTAGGTTGTGGAACACCAATATCACGACGAATGTACGACAGCCATGTTACCTCAGCAATGGCAGAGGCAAGAGCTCGATCTTCTGCTTCAATAATAGAGCGAGCAATTGTGGGTTGTTTTTTAGCACTCCATGAAATGCAATTAGTGTTGAGTTTTCGTACCTCGGCGCCAGATCCAAACGCAGCGAAAAATAAACAGTAAACAAATCTGACCCATGGATGGATCGATCGCGCCCAATTCATATATCAAAATAGTATTAATGCACGGAAAGAGATTACCGATAACAGCGAAATCAATCTGATGTCGGTGACCCTCGAGTCCAATCAACCTGACCAGATCTACAAGCCCGACATCAATGCTAGTGTGATGACAGCTTTTTCTATGAGAGTGTGTATTGAATGACCTTCTTCAACCCTAAAGATGAATGTTATGTTTATAATGATATTGAGTTAGCTAATTGGGCTATGGTCCATAAAGCTCATCGGGCCAACGTTTGGCTTGCTGGGCATTTATGCTAACAATCTCCCACTTGCCCAAAAGCCAACACAAAACTCCAAACTCATAATCCAAGTAATTCAATCAAATTGAATAATTTGACGTACTACCAATGTACATAATTATGCGACATAAATATATCAAATGTTTTAATTTTAGAACTTGCTATAGATGAAATATTTTCAAATTTAGAAACTCCATTAAAGTGAGAAGCTTTCAGAAATTAAATTCATCTCTTCTAAATCACTCAATTTGAACACTTAACATTTAAGTCTCAGTTCTCATCAATAGATCGGCGGCCGGTTGATTGTGACCCAGCGAGTCTCAAGTGTATCATAGCAGTAGGATCACAACCTTTGTGATTTTAGAAGTCAAACAACTTCTTTGGGCTTACTATGAATGCCCCATTGTCAATTAAACTCCTCTAATAGACAATAGCCGAAATATAATTCCAGCAACAACCTACCGATCGTGGGTAGCGCCTAGCATCTGCGCTTCACGAAGATCTACATACAAATGACTAGCAACGTACGAGAACCTGTCAGCCATTGTTAGCGTGCAATACATTCCTTTCACTCAATATGTCCCGATTGAATCAAAGGCATTGGTTGATCGAGACCCATTATGATTTAAATAACTATGTATTTGTTTCACGTTATATGATTCCTTGTGTGCGTATATGAAAAACCCATTTTTCACAAGCACTACCCACTCTGGCCAGAGATTCCTCGAATCATATATAGAAAAACACATAGGACATCTTGGTTCATCAAGACCAGTGGTGAATCCCCAAAGACAATCATAGGCCTCTGACAGCATCACTGACTACCCAAAATAATGACTTTATGACCCACATGTGATCATTCATTAAATCAAAGTACACAGCTATCTATCAAGACCTCAATGACGCCTCAGGTCATGAGGAGTAATGGTGCACAACTATGACCATGAATTCTATACTCGATAAATGGTAACCACTTATAGAATTCCGAGTAGGGTCGTTCAGTGAACTCATTCCTAATGAGCACCTATTCATGTGTGCTGACTTCTCCAAGCCAACGCCGATGAAACGCGGCGCACTACACTAGACACATCATGAATACCAGTCTCTAATGAGTATATATCGATAGGCTCATCGACCAGGAACATTTAGAAATCGCAGTCGAGAATGTATTTCATGGTAACCATCATATGTGTAACCACATTCTATGGACTATAGCAATCTCAAGGACTTCATCAATGCATCAAGATGCATGGGTAAACAGAACAGATGAAGAAGTGCCATATATATTAATATTCAAACAAAGATTTGTCATAATAAGATTATAAGTACAATCAATCAACTATTGATTTACTTAATCACATATGACAACATCTTTCACTTTCCCAAAGCCAACTATTCATGTGTCTCAAGACCATCTTCCCAAGATGTCTGACAGACACCAATCGTTGTAAAGGCTTTGTCAGTGGATTCATTATATTTTTTATGTTGAAGCGATTCTCTCGATAATAATGCCATGTCTACCATCTCTCTCATTAGATGATATTTTCTCAATATATGTTTGGATCCTGATGAGATCAAATGTTGTCACAGTACCAGAGACTGTGTCAACCGCACTAGAAATTACACCCAACTCTTGGATGAAATTTCATATCCAAACTGCCTCTTTGATGCATCGTATGCTGCAATGTATTCAGCTTCAGTGGTGGAATCCAATGTGGTGTCTTGCTTGGAATGTTTCCAAGAGACATCACCATCATTGAGCTTAAATACAAATCCGAACATCGATATGATATCATCTACATCCGATTGAAAAACCAGTATCAGCTTAGCTTCAACTTTTATTTCTCCACTTACAGATCCAAAAACCATGAACATGTTATAAGTTCTTCATAAGAACTTGAGGATTATTTTCACATTTTCAAGTGACTTTCACCGGGATCTGTCTGATGTCTGCCCATTACTCTAAGAACATACATCAGACCAAGTACATAACATAGCATACATTATGCTATTAAAAAATCAAAACATAAGGTACCAATGTCATCTTTTCACTCTCCTCATCAATCTTAAGACCCATTGACTCGAGAGATGAACACTATGACATATTATGAAGTAACTCCTTTTTCGACTATTCTATGCTAAACCCTTTTAGCATAGTGTTTATGTACGTAGTTTGAGAGATCTCAAGCATCCTTTAGATCTATCCCTATTGTGATGACCAGGGATTAAAGATGTTAATCCCGTAGTGTTAATAACCCCTAAAGTTGTTTTACGTGGCGATTTGGAGTTTAATCGAGGTGTTGGGCCTTTCGAGTTCGTCTATTTGAGTAGTTGGGATCGTTGGATTCCGAGGTTGAGATTGTATTCTCGTTACGGTGAAAAACCTAAGAATTGGGTTGTTGAAGTGTCTCGGAATCTCGGGTGCTTGTGTGGGCACCGGTAGGGGGTTTTTGAGTTAGAGAGAGAATTTTTGAAAACAGATGATTTTTAAAGAATCATGATGTATTTGTGGGGATATTAGTATTTCGGGGTATTTTTGCTATAAATACCAGTTGAACCCGAAATTTTAATTATTTGGAAGCTTTTTCAGCACCTCACCCGTCTCTCTCTCTTCCCTTTCCCGTCTGCTTCCCGATCCCCTTTGACCATCGCCGCTTCCAGGCGTGCGCTCGCCGCCGTCCGGCCGCCATCCGCCGCGTCCGACCTACCGTTGGCTTCGTCTCGTCCAGGCGCACCTTCCCATACCACCAATTTGAGGTTTCGTCGCGTTTTGGGGTCGGATTTTGTGGAAGACGCAGACGCCCAAAATTTAGGGTTCTTCGATTTTGAACATTTTCCTTCCGATTTTCGATTGGGTAACCTACCTTACCCCTTTTTCGTCATTATCGTGTATTTCCCTGCCATTTTTGTGTTCAATTTGTTCGAATTCTTGCTGTTGGCGTGAGTTGGTTCGGATTTATGCATTTTTCGTGGGTTAGGGTTCGAAATTGGGGTTTTTGGCAAGGGGTGATGGTTCTTGCTATTGATAGATTTAATTCATGTTTAGATGAATTATGGTGTTTAGTTTGGGTTCGATTTGTGTTGTGAAGGTTCGAAAATTTGTGGGGTGTTCTTGAGCAATTTTCGATAATGGTTAATTGTCGTGTGTTGACAATATTTTTTAAGGGTTATGGGTGTGCTTGAGCATGGGTTGCATGTTCATAAATAATTGTGAATTATTTATCGTGTTAGCACATCGTTCCTCGGGGCATGGAACTCGAGCAAGGTTTGGCTCGGACTTCGGAAATTTAAGGTACGTGTGACGTACGAGCATTACTTTATATGAAAGCATTTGTGAAATGCATAATGTGTTTTAATTGCATTAGATGGTTGTGGATATGGTTATATATATATGTGTCGATATGACTATGGAACGACCTAGTCTTGATATCGCTGTCACAAGTGTGCGTAATACTAGAGTATTATGACCTTATAAGAGATATGGGGTACTGGGTTTATATGACTATTGTAGGGCATTAGAGAAGCCTGAGAATGATCGTGGAATCATGTATTCATTATAAGACATGTGAGATGTCTAAGTATAAATGAGAATTTGTAAAATAAAGGCTAGGCATTTGAGATGCCTGAGAATGATCGTGGAATCATGTATTCATTAAGACATGTGAGATGTCTAAGTATAAATGAGAATTCGTAAAATAAATGCTAGGCATTTGAGCTATCTGTGATTGGTAGCAAAGTTGAAAATCAGTATTAGATATCGAGATATCTATATTTGTATGTATAACGAATTTGGAATCATTAATTATTGATACTTGAGAACCAGGCATGCTATGAGTTAAATCAATGTGTTGATTTACTGATTTTTGAGATTTGATGAGTTTGATGATTGTGAGAACAGGGACAGTACACGGAATCCCGGATGAGGACGTTGCCATCCAGGGAGTATCATTTAAAATTCATTAATATTTACTTGTGTTGTAAATTATGAATTTCATTATTGTGATTATGAGATTTTGTGTATTGGTATGCTCACCCCGTTAAGGGCTGTCTCTGTTGGGGCAGGTGAACATGTACATCGATGGCTGTGGAGCTGGGCTCGAGCTGTTGATTGGATGTACTCCCAGGATCATGGTACCAGGGCTTGATGGAGCACGGTATCGTATAGAGTACTCATATACACCTGAGGATTATATACATATTCATGATGCTCGCATGTGAGCACGATTATACTTGTATATGGATTGTATATAAAGGCATGAGCCTTTCTCTCTTTCATTTTGTGTTGCATGCAATTAAGAGTACAATTGCTAATGATATGAGAGTCATGGGTGTATTATGTGGGTGTTGAAACCCATTTATGTTGTCTTATGTGTGGTGTCTTCCCTGGCTGGGAATTTACTTAGTGTTGCTGTGTTCTGTTGAGTATGTGTTTTCCCTGGCCGGGAACTATATATTGTGATGCGCTTTTATTTCGGGATGGCTCTATTTATGGGGAGACTCTGCCCAAATTTTTAAAAAAGTTTACCATGTGAAAAGTGGTGTAATGGGGATGGAAATGGGCGGAATCTATGAGTCTAAATGTGGGTAGAGATGATCTTAATGTTTAATATTAAAGAAATTTTGTAATTGCCATTCAATGGTAAAGTATCATCTGAGTTTCCCGATTGATTTTATTGAAAGCATGTGCCATACATAATGAATAATACACTAATTAAGGGTTAAGGGCTTGGGGTCCTTACATTAGTGGTATCAGAGCAGTGGTTAGCTCTTTGGGGCTGTTAATGGCCTAGGAACTTATTGATGGCACATATTTATGCATGATGGCATTAATGTTGTATGACACAACTAGTTGTTATGTGCTTTTATGATATGAAAAGTGGTGTTGCTAATCATTGTGATTGCAGGAATCGTGTAGCATGAGATGGGATGGCATTAATGGTGATGTCTGGCCCTTCATGTATTATGTGTTAAGGGATCTGATTTTGTGGGAAAATCAGGAAAGGTGAGACGTACGGGCTTCGGACGGTAAACTGTGTTACACCTTTGATTATGTATATCGTGGGTAGTGAACCCTTACATGTGATGGTATATGTGAAATGATAGTGATATATTGTGATAATGGAATCAAGTGTTGTGCTTGATTATTGTGGTAGAATTGATTAATGTTCCGGTAGCCTTTATCTCCGAGCGAGGGATGTACTTGCCGCTGTCATGACTGAGCGAGGTAACATGCCGCTGTCATTGTCGAAGCGAGGGGTCCTAAAATTCCGCTGTTGTATTGGGACCGGAACAGTCACAATTCTAGTGATTAATGTGGAATATTGTGATTAAAGTGGAATTTTGTGATTATTGTGGAATATTGTGATTATAACTGAAAAGTGATATCGATCATTATATTGTGAACTGTGGTATTAACCTGGATGCAGGTACATGGAGCTAGTGGAAGTTCCGGTAGTTGTTATATTCGAGCGAGGGAGGTACTTGCCGCTGTCATATGAAGCGATGGTAATATGATATTTGCCGCTGTCATGTCTAAGCGAGGTAACATGCCGCTGTCATTGTCGAAGCGAGGGATATCAAATGATGCCGCTATATGTCGAAGCGAGGGGTCCTAAAATTCCGCTGCTATAACAGGACCGGAACAACCACCTTATCGATATTGATAGCGATGTCTCATTCCGCTATATTGATTGGCGATGGTTCTTGCCGCCGGATATATTGATAGCGATGTCTCATTCCGCTATATTGATTGACGATGGTTCTTGCCGCCGGATATATTGATAGCGATGTCTCATTCCGCTATTCTATTGGCGATGTGTTATGCCGCTGACTCTATGACGAGGGATTATGCCCCTGATTCTATAGCGACGGGTTATGCCGCTATGTACATGACGCTGGATTACGCCACCTACGAGCGATGGGTGCTGATTGCGTACCACTGTTGGATGACGGAGACAGTTATGCCGCTATATTGTTAGCAATGAGGTATGGCATATTACTGTTTATTTAGCACTATTGTGGATATCATGTGTTGATTTACTTATGTTGTCATGTGTTTGACGATGAGATTATAGACGTCGTGTATCGACATATACTATCACGAGTCGACAATATTATTATATTATTTCAAAGTCATATATTGATAGGTACCGTCACGGGATGACAATGACATAGTGGATGTTCTATGTAGACGTGTAGCGTCGTTTTGATGGCTAATACATTTATGTTATGTATTTAGTTGTATGGTTTGAGTGCCGATGGTGAGCACATGGTAGAGTCTGGGTCACTAGTTGACGAGACCTTTTTGCCAAGCAGGTTTGCTCTGTGGAGTATTGGATGTATTGTACCGGTAAATGTACCACATCATGTTATAGAGTTAAATATTTGTCGAGCAATGATACCCTTGGGTATGCTCGTTGGTTTGGCTAGGGCCAAGTGATTGGTGGTAAGAGTAGTCATTGAGTAAACTACTCGCTTGTGTTGTGACGTAGGATAGACATGGTTACACCCACCCTGAGGGTGTGGGATAAGTCTTAACGGATTATGATTGTATCATAAGTGAGCAAGGACACCGGGTTGTCCATTGTGCTTGGTATTTTAGAGATATGTTGGGCGATGACCCATTACTCTAACGGTTTGTACGGTATGGCATACCGAGATGGAACATATGGTTTGTTGGTGGACTTGATATGAACCTATGGAGACAGCACTTTGCTAGCCAGATATCGTAGTGATGATATAGTGTGCTTGTTGGGGTCATGATACTGCTCGTTGGAACCAAGTTTGGCAAATCGTAAAGTGATACGATGTGGATTGTGGTGGACTCTAGTAGTCACCACGTCATTTGAGGTTGAGGTTGTGCATGCCTCACTGAAACGTGTATACGTTTATGTTTAATCTTGGTGAGACTTGTCTGGGACAGCTCATAATGTTGAAGTACCAACAAGAGAGTCATCAAGTCGTTGTTGACTCGATCTGGGGAATCCGTGTATTTGGGATGCAATGGGTGTTATTGTATCCAGTTTTTTTTCGAACGGTGGTTAGAGACTAGTGGATCTCGAGTTCGATAGCACTTCCCTTGTGGGGAAGGAGGTAGTATAATATCTATTTGGGAATCTTTGAAAGATTCGGTAAATTGGTACGTGTGGTGTTGATTTTGGGAATCACGCCGTGTTGTTGATCATCGATTATCATCCTCTACTGAGTAGGGAGTGACTCAGAATTGACAGTTGTGTTTGGGGCTTAGGGGTATGTTGTAGATACCCGAGCCAAGTGCATTGAGTATGCATGTGATGTCAGTGCTTAGGCAGGTATACCGGTGAGTGTACGGATACCAGTTATCGATTTCCTTTTGACAAGCATAGAGTTATGCTATTTTGGATGGCTAAATCTCTGATGAGAGATATGGAACACCTTGAGATTGGGAATCTCCATGGCACTATAATTATGAGAAACAATCGTGGAGTTAGTTGACTCCCTTTGAGGAGGGATTATCTTGTGTGGGTTGAGGTGTTTCCTTGTTGGTGTTTTCCTTCGAGTTATGCGATAGCCTTCCCAAGTTTGGATTGTTAAATCCTAGGATTGCCAAGGGATGGCAGGAATTCAGATTGGTTGGGTGTCGCTGCCGACACAAGCGTTGAGGATGCAATGGGTTTATTGCATGTCCTTTCAGAATTTGAAACTCTGTGGAGTCTCGATTGTTTATTTATGATCAGGATGTGATCCTTGGAATACCCGAAGGTGGACATCTTGTGAGATGTCTTTTGTGTGAATCTGTGGCCGTGAGTTGCCCAAATTGAGTTGCGATGATGCGACTGCTCATTCGATGGAGGAGGTTTGGAAGTGGAGACCAGATTTGGTATGTGTACATCGTGGTATACTAGTGTGTTCCTCGTAATGATGTGTATTAGACATCGTGAGTCATAATAAAGATGTCATTGGATGATATCTACGATAGAATCGGGAGCGATTCGAATCCTTGCAGTTTCAGTTGACTAACTGCTTTTGGATTGTTAGCGTTGAGTTGTGCTGATGCTCTTTGACGTTATGATGGATTTGGAAGTCTATTCCACTCCAGAGTTTGACACGAGGTCAACGTTCTCACGGTTGAGGTGTCATTCAGGATGCGTTCTTACTAGTGGTATTAGAACTAAGGATGACTGTCCGATCTACGGTCGTAAGTATTGGTTGTTTTGCAGTCATGAGGGACTGACTTTTGGGATGAACCGCATCGAGGTACGTTTTGCCTCCTGGGTGATATGTTGGTTTTGGTATGTCGCTCTGTTTCAGAGTTTGTTGTGAGGTAAGTATCCTCGCGTTTATTAAGACGATCCTAATATGGTCAAGGATCGAGGTTATGGCTTCATGTTGTTGTGTAGCCCGGGTGTTACGTGATACACCGGTGCTAATTTCGAGGACGAAATTCTTTTAGTGGGGGATATTGTGATGACCAGGGATTAGAGATGTTAATCTCGTAGTGTTAATAACCCCTAAAGTTGTTTTACGTGGCGATTTGGAGTTTAATCGAGGTGTTGGGCCTTCCGGGCTCGTCTATTTGAGTAGTTGGGATCGTTGGATTCCGAGGTTGAGATTGTATTCTCATTACGGTGAAAAACCTAAGAGTTGGGTTGTTGAAGTGTCTCGGAATCTCGGGTGCTTGTGTGGGCACCGGTAGGGTGTTTTTGAGTTAGAGAGAGAATTTTTGAAAACAGATGATTTTTAATGAATCATGATGTATTTGTGGGGCTATTAGTATTTCGGGGTATTTTTGCTATAAATACCAGTTGAACCCAAAATTTTAATTATTTGGAAGCTTTTTCAGCACCTCACCCGTCTCTCTCTCTACCCTTTCCCGTCTGCTTCACGATCCCCTTTGAACCATCGCCGCTTCCAGGCGTGCGCTCGCCGCCGTCCAGCCGCCATCCGCCGCGTCCGACCTAGCGTTGGCTTCGTCTCGTCCAGGCACCTTTCCATACCACCAATTCGAGGTTTCGTCGCGTTTTGGGGTCGGATTTTGTGGAAGACGCAGACGCCCAAAATTTAGGGTTCTTCGATTTTGAACATTTTCCTTTCGATTTTCGATTGGGTAACCTCCCTTACCCCTTTTTCGTCATTATCGTGTATTTCCCTGCCATTTTTGTGTTCAATTTGTTCGAATTCTTGCTGTTGGCGTGAGTTGGTTCGAATTTATGCATTTTTCGTGGGTTAGGTTTCCAAATTGGGGTTTTTGGCAAGGGGTGATGGTTCTTGCTATTGATAGATTTAATTCATGTTTAGATGAATTATGGTGTTTAGTTTGGGTTCGATTTGTGTTGTGAAGGTTCGAAAATTTGTGGGGTGTTCTTGAGCAATTTTGGATAATGGTTAATTGTCGTGTGTTGACAATATTTTTTAAGGGTTATGGGTGTGCTTGAGCATGGGTTGCATGTTCATAAATAATTGTGAATTATTTATCGTGTTAGCACATCGTTCCTCGGGGCATGGAACTCGAGCAAGGTTTGGCTCGGACTTCGGAAATTTAAGGTACGTGTGACGTACGAGCATTACTTTATATGAAAGCATTTGTGAAATGCATAATGTGTTTTAATTGCATTAGATGGTTGTGGGTATGGTTATATATATATGTGTCGATATGACTATGGAACGACCTAGTCTTGATATCGCTGTCACAAGTGTGCGTAATACTAGAGTATTATGACCTTATAAGAGATATGGGGTACTGGGTTTATATGACTATTGTAGGGCATTTGAGATTCCTGAGAATGATCGTGGAATCATGTATTCATTATAAGACATGTGAGATGTCTAAGTATAAATGAGAATTTGTAAAATAAAGGCTAGGCATTTGAGATGCCTGAGAATGATCGTGGAATCATGTATTCATTAAGACATGTGAGATGTCTAAGTATAAATGAGAATTCGTAAAATAAATGCTAGGCATTTGAGCTATCTGTGATTGGTAGCAAAGTTGAAAATCAGTATTAGATATCGAGTATCTATATTTGTATGTATAATGAATTTGGAATCATTAATTATTGATACTTGAGAACCAGGCATGCTATGAGTTAAATCAATGTGTTGATTTACTGATTTTTGAGATTTGATGAGTTTGATGATTGTGAGAACAGGGACAGTACACGGAATCCCGGATGAGGACATTGCCATCCAGGGAGTATCATTTAAAATTCATTAATATTTACTTGTGTTGTAAATTATGAATTTCATTATTGTGATTATGAGATTTTGTGTATTGGTATGCTCACCCCGTTGGGGGCTGTCTCTGTTGGGGCAGGTGAACATGTACATCGATGGCTGTGGAGCTGGGCTCGAGCTGTTGATTGGATGTACTCCCAGGATCATGGTACCAGGGCTTGATGGAGCACGGTATCGTATAGAGTACTCATATACACCTGAGGATTATATACATATTCATGATGCTCGCATGTGAGCACGATTATACTTGTATATGGATTGTATATAAAGGCATGAGCCTTTCTCTATTTCATTTTGTGTTGCATGCAATTAAGAGTAGAATTGCTAATGATATGAGAGTCATGGGTGTATTATGTGGGTGTTGAAACCCATTTATGTTGTCTTATGTGTGGTGTCTTCCCTGGCTGGGAATTTACTTAGTGTTGCTGTGTTCTGTTGAGTATGTGTTTTCCCTGGCCGGGAACTATATATTGTGATGCGCTTTTATTTCGGGATGGCTCTATTTATGGGGAGACTCTGCCCAAATTTTTAAAAAAGTTTACCATGTGAAAAGTGGTGTAATGGGGATGGAAATGGGCGGAATCTATGAGTCTAAATGTGGGTAGAGATGATCTTAATGTTTAATATTAAAGAAATTTTGTAATTGCCATTCAATGGTAAAGTATCATCTGAGTTTCCCGATTGATTTTATTGAAAGCATGTGCCACACATAATGAATAATACACTAATTAAGGGTTAAGGGCTTGGGGTCCTTACATTAGTGGTATCAGAGCAGTGGTTAGCTCTTTGGGGCTGTTAATGGCCTAGGAACTTATTGATGGCACATATTTATGCATGATGGCATTAATGTTGATGACACAACTAGTTGTTATGTGCTTTTATGATATGAAAAGTGGTGTTGCTAATCATTGTGATAGCAGGAATCGTGTAGCATGAGATGGGATGGCATTAATGGTGATGTCTGGCCCTTCATGTATTATGTGTTAAGGGATCTGATTTTGTGGGAAAATCAGGAAAGGTGAGACGTACGGGCTTCGGATGGTAAAACGTGTTACACCTTTGATTATGTATATCGTGGGTAGTGAACCCTTACATGTGATGGTATATGTGAAATGATAGTGATATATTGTGATAATGGAATCAACTGTTGTGGTTGATTATTGTGGTAGAATTGATGAATGTTCCGGTAGCCTTTATCTCCGAGCGAGGGATGTACTTGCCGCTGTCATGACTGAGCGAGGTAACATGCCGCTGTCATTGTCGAAGCGAGGGGTCCTAAAATTCCGCTGTTGTATTGGGACCGGAACAGTCACAATTTCTAGTGATTAATGTGGAATATTGTGATTAAAGTGGAATATTGTGATTATTGTGGAATATTGTGATTATAACTGAAAAGTGATATCGATCATTATATTGTGAACTGTGGTATTAACCTGGAGGCAGGTACATGGAGCTAGTGGAAGTTCCGGTAGTTGTTATATTCGAGCGAGGGAGGTACTTGCCGCTGTCATATGAAGCGATGGTAATATGATATTTGCCGCTGTCATGTCTAAGCGAGGTAACATGCCGCTGTCATTGTCGAAGCGAGGGATATCATTTGATGCCGCTATATGTCGAAGCGAGGGGTCCTAAAATTCCGCTGCTATAACAGGACCGGAACAACCACCTTATCGATATTGATAGCGATGTCTCATTCAGCTATATTGATTGGCGATGGTTCTTGCCGCCGGATATATTGATAGCGATGTCTCATTCCGCTATATTGATTGGCGATGGTTCTTGCCGCCGGATATATTGATAGCGATGTCTCATTCCGCTATTCTGTTGGCGATGTGTTATGCCGCTGACTCTATGACGAGGGATTATGCCCCTGATTCTATAGCGACGGGTTTTGCCGCTATGTACATGACGCTGGATTACGCCACCTACGAGCGATGGGTGCTGATTACGTACTACTGTTGGATGACGGAGACAGATATGCCGCTATATTGTTAGCAATGAGGTATGGCATATTACTGTTTATTTAGCACTATTGTGGATATCATGTGTTGATTTACTTATGTTGTCATGTGTTTGACGATGAGATTATAGACGTCGTGTATCGACATATACTGTCACGAGTCGACAATATTATTATATTATTTCAAAGTCATATGTTGACAGGTACCGTCACGGGATGACAATGACATAGTGGATGTTCTATGTAGACGTGTAGCGTCGTTTTGATGGCTAATACATTTATGTTATGTATTTAGTTGTATGGTTTGAGTGCCGATGGTGAGCACATGGTAGAGTCTGGGTCACTAGTTGACGAGACCTTTTTGCCAAGCAGGTTTGCTCTGTGGAGTATTGGATGTATTGTACCGGTAAATGTACCACATCATGTTATAGAGTTAAATATTTGTCGAGCAATGATACCCTTGGGTATGCTCGTTGGTTTGGCTAGGGCCAAGTGATTGGTGGTAAGAGTAGTCATTGAGTAAGCTACTCGCTTGTGTTGTGACGTAGGATAGACATGGTTACACCCACCCTGAGGGTGTGGGATAAGTCTTAACGGATTATGATTGTATCATAAGTGAGCAAGGACACCGGGTTGTCCATTGTGCTTGGTATTTTAGAGATATGTTGGGCGATGACCCATTACTCTAACGGTTTGTACGGTATGTCATACCGAGATGGAACATATGGTTTGTTGGTGGACTTGATATGAACCTATGGAGACAGCACTTTGCTAGCCAGATATCATAGTGATGATATAGTGTGCTTGTTGGGGCCATGATACTGCTCGTTGGAACCAAGTTTGGCAAATCGTAAAGTGATACGATGTGGATTGTGGTGGACTCTAGTAGTCACCACGTCATTTGAGGTTGAGGTTGTGCATGCCTCACTGAAACGTGTATACGTTTATGTTTAATCTTGGTGAGACTTGTCTGGGACAGCTCATAATGTTGAAGTACCAACAAGGGAGTCATCAAGTCGTTGTTGACTCGATCTGGGGAATCCGTGTATTTGGGATGCAATGGGTGTTATTGTATCCAGTTTTTTTTTCGAACGGTAGGTTAGAGACTAGTGGATCTCGAGTTCGATAGCACTTCCCTTGTGGGGAAGGAGGTAGTATAATATATATTTGGGAATCTTTGAAAGATTCGGTAAATTGGTACGTGTGGTGTTGATTTTGGGAATCACGCCGTGTTGTTGATCGTCGATTATCATCCTCTACTGAGTAGGGAGTGACTCAGAATTGACAGTTGTGTTTGGGGCTTAGGGGTATGTTGTAGATACCCGAGCCAAGTGCATTGAGTATGCATGTGATGTCAGTGCTTAGGCAGGTATACCGGTGAGTGTACGGATACCAGTTATCGATTTCCTTTTGACAAGCATAGAGTTATGCTATTTTGGATGGCTAAATCTCTGATGAGAGATATGGAACACCTTGAGATTGGGAATCTCCATGGCACTATAATTATGAGAAACAATCGTGGAGTTAGTTGACTCCCTTTGAGGAGGTATTATCTTGTGTGGGTTGAGGTGTTTCCTTGTTGGTGTTTTCCTTCGAGTTATGCGATAGCCTTCCCAAGTTTGGATTGTTAAATCCTAGGATTGCCAAGGGATGGCAGGAATTCAGATTGGTTGGGTGTCGCTGCCGACACAAGCGTTGAGGATGCAATGGGTTTATTGCATGTCCTTTCAGAATTTGAAACTCTGTGGAGTCTCGATTGTTTATTTATGATCAGGATGTGATCCTTGGAATACCCGAAGGTGGACATCTTGTGAGATGTCTTTTGTGTGAATCTGTGGCCGTGAGTTGCCCAAATTGAGTTGCAATGATGCGACTGCTCATTCGATGGAGGAGGTTTGGAAGTGGAGACCAGATTTGGTATGTGTACATCGTGGTATACTAGTGTGTTCCTCGTAATGATGTGTATTAGACATCGTGAGTCATAATAAAGATGTCATTGGATGATATCTACGATAGAATCGGGAGCGATTCGAATCCTTGCAGTTTCAGTTGACTAATTGCTTTTGGATTGTTAGCGTTGAGTTGTGCTGACGCTCTTTGACGTTATGATGGATTTGGAAGTCTATTCCACTCTAGAGTTTGACACGAGGACAATGTTCTCACGGTTGAGGTGTCATTCAGGATGCGTTCTTACTAGTGGTATTAGAACTAAGGATGACTGTCCGATCTACGGTCGTTTTGGGATGAACCGCATCGAGGTACGTTTTGCCTCCTGGGTGATATGTTGGTTTTGGTATGTCGCTCTGTTTCAGAGTTTGTTGTGAGGCAAGTATCCTCGCGTTTATTAAGACGATCCTAATATGGTCAAGGATCGAGGTTATGGCTTCATGTTGTTGTGTAGCCCGGGTGCTACGTGATACACCGGTGCTAATTTCGAGGACGAAATTCTTTTAGTGGGGGATATTGTGATGACCATGGATTAAAGATGTTAATCCCGTAGTGTTAATAACCCCTAAAGTTGTTTTACGTGGCGATTTGGAGTTTAATCGAGGTGTTGGGCCTTCCGGGCTCGTCTATTTGAGTAGTTGGGATCGTTGGATTCCGAGGTTGAGATTGTATTCTCATTACGGTGAAAAACCTAAGAGTTGGGTTGTTGAAGTGTCTCGGAATCTCGGGTGCTTGTGTAAGCACCGGTAGGGGGTTTTTGAGTTAGAGAGAGAATTTTTGAAAACAGATGATTTTTAATGAATCATGATGTATTTGTGGGGCTATTAGTATTTCGGGGTATTTTTGCTATAAATACCAGTTGAACCCGAAATTTTAATTATTTGGAAGCTTTTTCAGCACCTCACCCGTCTCTCTCTCTTCCCTTTCCCGTCAACTTCCCGATCCCCTTTGACCATCGCCGCTTCCAGGCGTGCGCTCGCCGCCGTCCGGCCGCCATCCGCCGCGTCCGACCTACCGTTGGATTCGTCTCGTCCAGGCGCACCTTCCCATACCACCAATTCGAGGTTTCGTCGCGTTTTGGGGTCGGATTTTGTGGAAGACGCAGACGCCCAAAATTTAGGGTTCTTCGATTTTGAACATTTTCCTTCCGATTTTCGATTGGGTAACCTCCCTTACCCCTTTTTCGTCATTATCGTGTATTTCCCTGCCATTTTTGTGTTCAATTTGTTCGAATTCTTGCTGTTGGCGTGAGTTGGTTCGAATTTATGCATTTTTCGTGGGTTAGGGTTCGAAATTGGGGTTTTTGGCAAGGGGTGATGGTTCTTGCTATTGATAGATTTAATTCATGTTTAGATGAATTATGGTGTTTAGTTTGGGTTAGATTTGTGTTGTGAAGGTTCGAAAATTTGTGGGGTGTTCTTGAGCAATTTTCGATAATGGTTAATTGTCGTGTGTTGCCAATATTTTTTAAGGGTTATGGGTGTGCTTGAGCATGGGTTGCATGTTCATAAATAATTGTGAATTATTTATCGTGTTAGCACATCGTTCCTCGGGGCATGGAACTCGAGCAAGGTTTGGCTCGGACTTCGGAAATTTAAGGTACGTGTGACATACGAGCATTACTTTATATGAAAGCATTTGTGAAATGCATAATGTGTTTTAATTGCATTAGATGGTTGTGGGTATGGTTATATATATATGTGTCGATATGACTATGGAACGACCTAGTCTTGATATCGCTGTCACAAGTGTGCGTAATACTAGAGTATTATGACCTTATAAGAGATATGGGGTACTGGGTTTATATGACTATTGTAGGGCATTTGAGATGCCTGAGAATGATCGTGGAATCATGTATTCATTATAAGACATGTGAGATGTCTAAGTATAAATGAGAATTTGTAAAATAAAGGCTAGGCATTTGAGATGCCTGAGAATGATCGTGGAATCATGTATTCATTAAGACATGTGAGATGTCTAAGTATAAATGAGAATTCGTAAAAATAAATGCTAGGCATTTGAGCTATCTGTGATTGGTAGCAAAGTTGAAAATCAGTATTAGATATCGAGTATCAATATTTGTATGTATAATGAATTTGGAATCATTAATTATTGATACTTGAGAACCAGGCATGCTATGAGTTAAATCAATGTGTTGATTTACTGATTTTTGAGATTTGATGAGTTTGATGATTGTGAGAACAGTGACAGTACACGGAATCCCGGATGAGGATGTTGCCATCTAGGGAGTATCATTTAAAATTCATCAATATTTACTTGTGTTGTAAATTATGAATTTCATTATTGTGATTATGAGATTTTGTGTATTGGTATGCTCACCCCGTTGGGGGCTGTCTCTGTTGGGGCAGGTGAACATGTACATCGATGGCTGTGGAGCTGGGCTCGAGCTGTTGATTGGATGTACTCCCAGGATCATGGTACCAGGGCTTGATGGAGCACGGTATCGTATAGAGTACTCATATACACCTGAGGATTATATACATATTCATGATGCTCGCATGTGAGCACGATTATACTTGTATATGGATTGTATATAAAGGCATGGGCCTTTCTCTCTTTCATTTTGTGTTGCATGCAATTAAGAGTAGAATTGCTAATGATATGAGAGTCATGGGTGTATTATGTGGGTGTTGAAACCCATTTATGTTGTCTTATGTGTGGTGTCTTCCCTGGCTGGGAATTTACTTAGTGGTGCTGTGTTCTGTTGAGTATGTGTTTTCCCTGGCCGGGAACTATATATTGTGATGCGCTTTTATTTCGGGATGGCTCTATTTATGGGGAGACTCTGCCCAAATTTTTAAAAAAGTTTACCATGTGAAAAGTGGTGTAATGGGGATGGAAATGGGCGGAATCTATGAGTCTAAATGTGGGTAGAGATGATCTTAATGTTGAATATTAAAGAAATTTTGTAATTGCCATTCAATAGTAAAGTATCATCTGAGTTTCCCGATTGATTTTATTGAAAGCATGTGCCACACATAATGAATAATACACTAATTAAGGGTTAAGGGCTTGGGGTCCTTACACCTATAGATCCTTACGCTAGGCACGAATGACGCTTCTCCCAATCTTTAATGGAGAAATTAGTAGATAATCATGCTTTAATTGATTAATCCAATACCATTCATAATGAACATGATATAATCGACTTAAAGCATCACAAATGTAACCATGCTCCCACTAACCCTTTTGCACACACATGTCACTTCCGGATTTTTAACAAAACCAAACACTTTGATGATGTGATCAAAACGGAATTTCAAACTTCGGGATGCCTTCATAGGCCATAAATGGACCTCTCGAGTTTGAAAACATTTTTCTCACTCCAAGAATTTTTAAACACATTTGGCTGCTACATTCTACCTCAATGCCACCACTGAGAAATGTTGTGTTCAAATTCATTACTCATATCTCATATTCATAATATAAAGATATAACTAATAAAATCTAAATAGACTATAGCATCATAACTGATGAAAATTTTCTCATAAACAACTCTTTGCCTATGAGAATAACTGTTTCTCACCAGTCAAGCTTTGAAGGTCACTACCTTCCCATCCACTCCAAGCTTTCACTTGTAAATTCATGTAGCCAATGGGAACAATTCCCAAAGATGATCTACTAAGGCCATACCTTATTGGAGTACATGGAGTCCATTTCAGATTTCATGGCATCTTGCCAATGTCCTGAATCAATATCTGACATCACCTCCTTGATAGTCAAAGGATCATATCCATGGTCTATTTCTTGACTACTTTCAAGGAGTAGATTCATTCTATCAGGAGCTCTTGAAACATTTTCAAATCTCATTGGTGTGTGTAAATCAAAGGTTGTGATTGACTCAATTAATTTCACCGTTTTCACTTTTCTAGTGGTTTGTGGTTCTTGAACCCTTTCAAGTTATATTATTTTGTCATCCATTCTAATAGAAACATTTTCTCTAGAAAGATTACACTTGCGAGATAAACTCTTTGCCTGCAATTGATAATATAAATTTCCACAAAATAACATAAGATGGATCAACTATTCAACTCATCTCCCACTGGCTGCTTCACATAAGCAGAACAAAAAAATAAAAAAATGGATTTTTTTTCCAGTCCATATCATATATGGAATTTTGGTCACTGCATCGGTATGAATTATATTCAACAAATATGTAACTTTAGAGAGTTACTCAGAGACAATCACATTTTCTTTAAGATAACTCAACATCCCCTTGCACTAACATTTAGTGCTCCATATACGTCCATATGAATCAAATTCAATGGACATTCAGCACAAGCTAAAGATATGTGGGATTTAAGTTATTCTGCCTTTTATATTATTTGAACATAATCATACTAATCGTTCATAAGTTCACCAGATTCAATAAAACATGAATTCTTAAAAATATTGCAAATAATATTCGCAAATTTAAAACAATATCATTCTCTATCAAAATAGGAATAATGTTCATGATTAAATCTAGAACAAATAAATAATTGCTCAAACCAGTTCCTAACCAGTTCAAGATTTTATATTAAATAAATGTTTCAAACAACCTTTGCAACAACTCTTGCTACAATGACTAGCCTCGTGTAGGTTTCACTTTCCTAGAGCTCTCTACTCTTCTCCACATATGCAACTCTTTGCAAAGATGTGAGCACAATTGGTATCATATACCAAAGAAGTAGAAATAATAGAAACATTAATTTTTATAAAATACACAATTTCCAGAACGCTTCTGGTCTAGGTATTCCTTGCAATTTTGCGCCAGTGACCAGCAGTGAAAACATAGATGCCTCTCCTTTCTTAGTTGCTACTATCCATTTTCGTCTTTTGAGATTGAGAACCATTTCCCTTCCTATTCTTTATCATTGAACTCTTCCTACCATTGGTAGAAGATTCGACAAGAAGAACATGTTTCTCCTTTTGGATCAAGGACTCATGAGTTTCCAACTTTTTGACTATAAGATCAAATCTACAGTCAGTTAATGAGGTATCGTCACATTCAGATTTTCGAAATTGATCAACAAGAGATATTTTTCTTACACCATGCTCATAGACCGAAGCCCCATCTTGCATGTGAAATGAAAATAGCTCTTTTGAAGTCGTGAGTCTCAGTAATCGCGTCAGTTCACCAAACAACATTTGTAGGTGTTGGAAAATATCAGCAATGTGAGCGAGCTTCTCATATCTGTGTTGGAACTCATTGGTGATATTGATGCTATCATATAGCACCTAGTCGAGAGATCATCATCCCACCACTTCTCAAGCGTGGCAATCTCTTCATAAGACGAACCGGGAGACACTTCAACAGGAGGCTCCCACCAAGGGTATATAGTTACTTTCAAGAAGCAAGCACTATTTTAAAATTAATAGCCAATCAGAATAATTTGGTGGTTAATTTGTTTATATCAAGACTTGATGTCACGACAATCACAATAATGAGAATAAACAGAAAATATAAGCAAACCGTTTGATTATTAATTAATTCAAAAACTATGGACTTTAGTTATTGAATGCTCCCACTAAAATTTTCGAATTCATCACCCTCATGACAAATGAACGGAAAATCATATTTTCTTAGTGGGCTTGGAGTCCAACTAGCTCATGAAAACCCCGGACGTGGGCCCACCGGCTTCATGATACTAAAGGTAGATCACAATTGCATTATATGCAACCCCTTAGATATTTGTCTCGCGATTGGCATAACCCTACATGGGCAGAACAATTATGCATTCTCACGTCAAACTAACCCATCTCACGGATGGAAATGTCACGCCCAAAAGACCCCACGTGGATGAGTAATCTAGAAGGTTAACATACCACACCCTTAATTAAGTGGCAGTTAAACGCACAACTTTCCCATCCCAGATGCCCCCCCACGTGGGTGTAAGTAATCCAAGAGCATACAACGCAGCGGAATAAAATTTTATATGGATTACTAACCAGCAGATCTATACATAGGATTTCATATCGGACAAAGGATAATAAGAATCTCACCCTTGTAGCGTGTTTGAGCAGATTCCACGGAGCTGCACCACGTCCAACGCCTCCTCCGAGTCACTAGCAAAACTTGTCTAGTTTTGCCTCAACGGTATCCACACGATCAAATCGGGTGAAGGGATAGTTTAATAACAAGTTGCTAGACAAGTTATTAAACCGGAACAAGAAACGATCTCAATTCACAATCGAGAATGATCGCCTAAATCAACCAAGTTTCTCTTCGGCTATATGAACAAAAACCGAGAGCACCTTGGAGATGAAGGAGGCGGCCGAATGCTTGTGTAGGTTGTGATATGATGTGTTCATTTCATTAAACACCTTGTTAACAAATTATATATGATTAATTAAAGGCTTTCATAAAGCCTCATGGGCTTAAGCCCATGATTTAATTTAATCATTATGATAATTAATTAAGACTCCTCTTAATTATTTAATTCATCCCATGAATTTAATTTCCCTTCTCGATTTGATCTTTTGTGCGACCCGATAGGATCTTGTAATGTTGGCAGTGACATAAAATCTCATTTTATGTCGCAAGCAAGGAGCGGTGTCTAGCAACACATCGAGGCTACCCAAATTACAAGAATGTCAATGACTCGACATAACCTTTAGAACTTGTGATAATATTAACCATGTAATTTAATCCCTTTGTCCTTTGTGTTTAGATTGAACACGAGTCATGGAATAGTCATACTCGTATATCCAATCTTTATTTCTTGATCCCCAAGTAGAACTAGAATAAACGAATAAGCTCGATATCTCATATCGACTCATTCGAGCATGGCCATGCATTTTAGTTCTCACTTGATCAAGGTCCAAACACATCTCCTGTTATATAGGAGGGACAAATCCTATCTCGATCAGTCAACATCCCTCTACATAATTCGTAGTGTATCCAATAGTCGCCTTTATAGTTTACCCTGTTACGGGTAACGTTTGACAATATCAAAATACATAACTCCTTATGTTGGGATCTCTGATGATCACAAGTCGTAAGGATTACATACATTATTATCACTATGAGAATTGCATATGACGATCATATAACTATCCATGTTGCATTCTCATGGTGGGTCTGTCCAGTACATCGTTCTCTAACATGTACCCATATGTTGATTTGATATCTCATATCAATGAACAATTCATCGATCAACACATACTAGTCTCTACGTATTATCATTATCCCTTTCATGATAATACTTGACTAGGGAAATCTTTAAGAATAATACAATATTATTCTAAGGACATAAACATATATATTAATTCACATTGCACAGTTAAAAGAATAATATATAATAATGAATTGCCATTTATAAAATCATATTATATTGTATGTCATAAACAATCATCTAATGATATGTCTTAGGGCATATCCCAACAAATCTCCCACTTGCACTAAGACCACTCAGACATATACCTAATGCCTAGAGATCTAGTATGACGATCATGCTTCTGCTGTGACAGTGGCTTCGTCAATGGGTCAGATACATTATCATCTGTTGGTACTTTGCATATTTTAACATCTCCCCTTTCAACGATTTCTCGAATGAAATGGAAACGCCTAAGTATGTGCTTGGATCTTTGGTGAGATCTTGGTTCCTTAGCCAATGCGATCGCTCCATTGTTGTCACAATAGAGTTCTATCGGATCTTTAATGCTAGGCACCACTCCAAGTTCAGAAATGAACTTCCTCATCCAAACAGCTTCCTTTGCTGCATCCGAGGCAGCAATATACTCAGCTTCCGTTGTAGAATCGGCTACTGTTTCTTGCTTTGAACTCTTCCAGCTCACAGCACCTCCATTTAGGCAATACACATATCCAGATTGCGATCGAAAATCATCTTTGTCAGTTTGGAAGCTTGCATCAGTGTAACCCATTACATTTGAGCTCTTCCTCACCTCCATAAATCAAGAATGTATCCTTACTCCTTCTCAAGTACTTCAGGATGTTCTTGACAGCAATCCAGTGACCTTCACCTGGATCAACTTGATATCTGCTCGTCATGCTCAAAGCATACGATACATCGGGACGAGTACATATCATGGCATACATGATAGATCCAATAGCTGACGCGTATGGAATCTTACTCATGCGTTGTCTCTCATCTTTTGTTGAAGGACACTGTTCCTTCGAGAGATAAATGCCATGCGTCATAGGCACGAATCCTTTCTTGGATTCTTGCATGCTAAACCTTTTAAGCACCTTGTCTATGTATGTACTTTGACTTAGACCAAGAAGCCTTCTTGATCTATCTCTATAGATCATGATTCCTAATACATAGGTGGCTTCTCCTAAATCTTTCATCGAAAAGCAGTTCCCTAGTCAAATCTTTACAGATTGCAAGGCAGGGATATCATTTCCAATAAGAAGTATGTCATCTACATACAACACTAGGAAAATGATTATGCTCCCACTGACCTTCTTGTAGACACAAGGTTCATCTTCATTTTTGATAAAACCAAACTCTTTGATTGCATCATCAAAACGAAGATTCCAACTCCGAGAAGCTTGCTTCAATCCATAAATGGATCGTTGTAGCTTGCATATCTTTCCACATCCTTTGGATCGACAAAACCTTCGGGCTGTGTCATGTACACATCCTCGAGCAGATTTCCATTAAGGAAAGCTGTTTTGACATCCATCTGCCAGATTTCATAGTCATGAAATGCAGCTATTGCAAGTAAGATCCTTATGGATTTAACCATGGCCACTGGTGAAAAGGTTTCATCATAGTCAATATCATGAATTTGTTTGAATCCTTTTGCAACCAGCCGACCTTTATAGGTTTGTACGTTACCATCCATATCGGTCTTTTTCTTGAAAATCCATTTGCACCCTATGGGTCGTACCCCTTCAGGTGGATCAACCAAAGTCCATACTTGGTTTGCATACATGGATTCCATCTCAGATTTCATGGCCTCTTGCCATTTCTCAGAATCATTGCCCATTATAGCTTGTTGATAAGATGACGGCTCATCCTCATCAATAAGTAGTAAGTCACCTTGTTGAGTCACAAGAAATCCATATCTCTGTGGCTCCCGGTGTTCTCTTACAGACCTACGCTGGGCTTGTGTCTCTTGAGCAGGTGCTTCTTCCACAACAGCTTGCGGAGCCTGCTCTGTTTCCATCTCAATCTCAGGTTCAGTGTTTTCTTGTGGTTGAACTTCACTAAGTTCTATTTTTCTCCCATTGGTTTTTCTAGAAATAAATTCTCTTTCAAGAAATACACCAGTCCGAGCAACAACTACTTTGTTCTCGGTGGGATAATAGAAATAGTATCCTTTCGTTTCCTTAGGATACCCCACAAATAAACACTTATCAGATTTGGGTCCAAGTTTGTTAGTGGCGTGACGTCTAACGAAAGCCTCACAACCCCAAATCTTCATAAAAGACATACTAGGACGCTTCCCAGTCCATATCTCATATGGTGTCTTTTCCACTGATTTAGATGGAACACGGTTCAGTAAGAAAATCGTTGTTTCTAGAGCGTGTCCCCAAAACGATATCGGAAGATCTGCATGACTCATCATTGATCTAACCATGTCTAACAAGGTTCGATTTCTCCTCTCTGATACACCATTCCATTGTGGAGTATACGGAGGAGTGAGTTGTGGGACTATTCCACACTCCTTTAGATAGTCATGAAACTCTTGGCTTAAGTATTCACCTCCTCGATCTGATCGAAGGATTTTGATACTCTTGCCAAGTTGGTTTTGTACTTTATTCTTGAAATCTTTGAACTTTTCAAAGGTTTCATGCTTATGCTTCATTAGGTACACATACCCATATCTACTGAGGTCATCAGTAAATGTAACGAAGTATTGAAAACCACCTCTAGCTTGTGTACTTATTGGTCCACATACATCACTATGTATTAGTCCCAATAAAACATTTGCCCTTTCAACATGTCCCTTGAAAGGGGCTTTAGTCATCTTGCCCATTAAACAAGATTCGCATGTTTCATATGATTCAAAATCAAATGAATCTAATACATCCTTATGAAGTTTAGATATGCGGTTCTCGTTTATGTGGCCCAAGCGACAATGCCAGAGATAAGTCGGATTACAATCATTATTTTTAATCCTTTTAGTATTTATGTTATAGATAGGCATATCAAGATTTAATACATAAAGACCATTCACCATTTGTGCACTAGCATAAAACATATCATTTAAATAAATAGAACAACAGTTGTCCTTTATTATAAATGAAAAACCATACTTGTCTAAACAAGAAATAGAAATTATGTTTTTAGTAATAGATGGCACAAAATAACAGTCTTTTAAAATCAACGATAAACCAGAAGGTAAAGCTAAACAGTAATCTCCTATAGCTAATGCAGCAACTCTTGCTCCATTTCCAACTCGGAGATCAACTTCACCTTTCGCCAACGTCCTACTCCTTTTTAGATCCTGCACATTTACACAAATGTGAGATCCACATCCAGTATCTAATACCCATGATGAAGAAGTAGATAAATTGACTTCTATAACAAAAATACCTGAAGCGGAAGTCACACTTCCTTTCTTTAGATCCTCCAGATATACTTTCCAGCTTCTTTTACAATGGCCAGTCTCACCGCAATGGAAACAGTTCCCTTCCTCTGCTATCCCTCCCTTTGGTTTCAATGCAGAAGACTTTGGCTTAGATTTAACAAAGACCTTCTTTGCTTTCTTGTTGCCTTTAGCTTTGGCCCTTCCTTTGCCCTTATTCACAATAAGAACATTTGTGGCCTTAGTCTTCTTTGTATTTGCTTCATATGTTCTCAACATACCAAGCAATTGTGGTAGAGTCTTTTCCATGTCAGTCATATTGTAATTTACTACAAATTGACTGAAGCTCTCAGGCAACGATTGCAAGATCACATCGGTGGCCAACTCTTGGTCCAATGGAAAACCCACCTTGTCCAGATTCTCAATGTACCCAATCATCTTGAGCACACGAGTTCCAACTAGGCTTCCCTCTACCATCCTGCACTGGAATAACGCCTTAGAGACGTCATACCTCTCTTGTCTTGCTTGCTGTTGGTACAATTGCTTTAAGTGTTCGATCATATCGAACGCCTCCATTTCCTCATGTTGCTTCTGAAGCTCAGAGTTCATGGTGGCAAGCATAAGGCACCCAACATCAAGTGCGTCACTTTGATGCTTCTTGTAAGCATCTTTTTCAGCTCTTGTAGCCGTTAGGGGAGGTTCCTCAGCGGGTAAGGGTTCCTCTAGGACATATTGTTTCTTTTCTTGTTTGAGGACTATTCTCAAGTTCCTATGCCAGTCTAGGAAATTCGTCCCATTTAATTTGTCCTTCTCAAGGACCGATCGCAGTGATAAAGTGCTAGTAACGTTGTTAGTTGCCATGGATATCTACAATATAAATATGCAAAATAAGTTTATGATTTAATCATTTAACATGGTCTTATATTAAATGATACTCCCACTATTTTGTTCAAAAAATATCAACCCTCAAAACCTTTAGTGGGCCAAGATCCATATTTCGCCTAATCTTGAGTTAACTTTGGCTAATCGCCCAAGACTCGGTTATTTAGGTAGACAACACTTTGTCAATTACATCACATGTAATTCTTGGATAGTTGGACGAACAACACTTTGTTCAATTCATCAAATGAATTATAATCCAACCCATGCCTCTAAGTTCCCAATCCTATTGAGATAACTTAGTTAAGTCGTACCCAATTTAAAGTATGACGGATATCACTTTTATCCTTTCGCGCCCTACTAAGATTGCCACGGTGCTTTGCTTTGGCAAACCCACACATGTACAATCGAAGTTATTGACGAGTACTTTCAATTTTGGAAGGCATCTAAAACTTAATATTTTAGAGGGATTTATTGATCTCATGATTAGTTTGATAATTTAAAATATGTCAACTACATATAGTTGTATACATATCTACATATATGTGTAATATTATTATCAAACTAAAACATAAGATAAATCATGCATCAACATACATAATTAAACGTGACATGGTTATAGCCCCTACTAACGATTCTCTCAAGCCAATGAGAAAATCCTAAGAGTCAACCTAAGGTAACTTCACAAGCACCTTCCTTTGGCTCCAATTTGTGAATGGCCTCCTCATCCCGGCACGATGCTCCATCTTCATTGATCACCATCAATAAAATAAACTACACTATTTACAAGATATAGAATTCCTCGATTCACATTCGAGGGGAACATAGGGGAGGGATTACATTTAGAATGAAATAGAGAAGGCACGACACGCAGGTCGTATTATATATTACAAACATCCACAAATCCTATCTAATAGGTCAAAGGGCTATAACCACGCACCATGCTCAAACAACACATAAGGCATGCATTAACATTTAATTAATTAAATTCTAAACATTTTAAATTTAATTCTAATTAAAACTGTAAAATAATTTTTGAAAAATTATCGTACGCTCGGGACATCACATGCCACGAACTAAAGCGACTAAGACACGAACCACCATGGTTCGAACCACAAAGCACACGACTTGACCATTAATGGGCCTAGGGTTCGAAACCCTAGCCCATGGCCGAGCAATGGCTCGAGCGGCGGCGGCGCTAGGGTTCCAAACCCTAGCCGCCTCGCATCTTCATGCAACTTTATAGAGCCATCTTAATTGAAAACGCCGGAATTTGTTAGCCACGAGTCACGGTCAGGCCATGCACGGGGTTGGCTCAACCATCTCGAGCTAAGGGTTCGAAAAACCTTGCTCTCATGTGGTAAAGCTACTAACCATGCATGCGTGAACCATTATCGAGCCAAAGAGTTCAAAACTCATCCACGTCTCAAAACTTTAGCAAAATAGGCGACGATGGCCGAGCCATGCACGGCTACTAGGGTTCGAAACCCTAGCCGTCATGAGCTAGCCGTCACATCCAATGGGTTCTAAACCCTAAACAATTTTCGACACTTCCATGCACAATTATTAGCCACAACGACTAAGCCATCTCGAGCCAATGGTTCGAAAACCCTAGCCCTCATGTCGCTAGCCGTGGTGTCATTTGTGATGGTGATGGCCGAAAACTTGCCCATTAAAGTTTATTATTCGCCAATTATATCAAATACAATTTTACGATGATTTTCACAAACTAAATATTAACATATCATATATGTTCATACAGTTTTAAATAGCATGCAATATTAATTCTAATATGATTAAACTATTTAACCACATAAATCCGATATGAGCCTTGGACACGGCTCTGATACCACTGTAAGTAATCCAAGAGCATACAACGCAGCGGAATAAAATTTTATATGGATTACTAACCAGCAGATCTATACATAGGATTTCATATCGGACAAAGGATAATAAGAATCTCACCCTTGTAGCGTGTTTGAGCAGATTCCACGGAGCTGCACCACGTCCAACGCCTCCTCCGAGTCACTAGCAAAACTTGTCTAGTTTTGCCTCAACGGTATCCACACGATCAAATCGGGTGAAGGGATAGTTTAATAACAAGTTGCTAGACAAGTTATTAAACCGGAACAAGAAACGATCTCAATTCACAATCGAGAATGATCGCCTAAATCAACCAAGTTTTTCTTCGGCTATATGAACAAAAACCGAGAGCACCTTGGAGATGAAGGAGGCGGCCGAATGCTTGTGTAGGTTGTGATATGATGTGTTCATTTCATTAAACACCTTGTTAACAAATTATATATGATTAATTAAAGGCTTTCATAAAGCCTCATGGGCTTAAGCCCATGATTTAATTTAATCATTATGATAATTAATTAAGACTCCTCTTAATTATTTAATTCATCCCATGAATTTAATTTCCCTTCTCGATTTGATCTTTTGTGCGACCCGATAGGATCTTGTAATGTTGGCAGTGACATAAAATCTCATTTTATGTCGCAAGCAAGGAGCGGTGTCTAGCAACACATCGAGGCTACCCAAATTACAAGAATGACAATGACTCGACATAACCTTTAGAACTTGTGATAATATTAACCATGTAATTTAATCCCTTTGTCCTTTTGTGTTTAGATTGAACACGAGTCATGGAATAGTCATACTCGTATATCCAATCTTTATTTCTTGATCCCCAAGTAGAACTATATCTCGTATCGACTCATTCGAGCATGGCCATGCATTTTAGTTCTCACTTGATCAAGGGCCAAACACATCTCCTGTTATATAGGAGGGACAAATCCTATCTCGATCAGTCAACATCCCTCTACATAATTCGTAGTGTATCCAACAGTCGCCTTTATAGTTTACCCTGTTACGGGTAACGTTTGACGATATCAAAATACATAACTCCTTATTTTGGGATCTCTGATGATCACAAGTCGTAAGGATTACATTCATTATTATCACTATGAGAATTGCATATGACGATCATATAACTATCCATGTTGCATTCTCATGGTGGGTCTGTCCAGTTGTAAGGACCCCGTATACTTAACCCTTGATTAGTGTATTAACCACTATGTGTGGTACATGCTTTCTATAAAAAGCCAATCGGGAAGCTCAGATGATACTTTACCATTGAATGTCAATTACAAAACTTCCTTTAATACTCAATGTTGTAAGATCATCATCCTAACAATAAAAGACTCATATGATTGCCCTTTACCAACCTCTTGGTGCCATTTTTCACATTGTGAACTTTTATAAAAATTTGGGCAGAGTCTCCCCATAAATAGAGCTATCCCAAAAAAAAAAGCACAGCATATAACATAATTCCCGGCCAGGGAACACATAATACTCATCAGAAAGCAGTAATACAAGTAAATTCCCAGCCAGGGAAGACACCACACATATGCCGACAAAAGTGGGTTTCAACACCCACAAATACACCAATGACTCTCTTATCATTTAGCAATTCTACCTCTAATTGCATGCAACATAGAATGAAAGAGAGAAAGGCTCATGCCTTTACATACAACCCATATACAAGTATAATCGTGCTCACATGCGAAGCATCATGAACATGTATATAATCATCATGGGTATATAGGTACTCTATACGATACCGTGCTCCATCAAGCCCTGGTACCACGATCCTGGGAGTAGATCCAATCAACAGCTCGAGCTCATCTCCAAAGCCATCGATGTACCTGTTCACCTGCCCCAACAGAGACAGCCCCCAACGGGGTGAGCATACCAATTCCACAATTTCATAATCATAATGACATAATACATAATTTACAAAAAATGTAAATATTGTGGAACATATGTGACACTGCCTGGATGGTATCATCCTCATCCTAGCGTACCCCTGTAATAACCCTGTTCTCAAAACAGATAAATCATCAAATCCTGAATATGCAGTTAATCATCATATTGGTTAACCCTAACCAGTTTCGAATTAACAACATTTCATAACATCTTTCTTTATCTAGCAATTATCATAATTCTAGATATCATATTGAGACTTCCTTAACTTCCGATACTAGTTAATCACTTCTCTGATTAACTACGTCTCTGTTCCTATTCATTACCAATAGGGAATAAAATACAGATATCATAGATATCTAATCAACACCACATTTTCATTTCTTACTTCAAAGTAGCGTCATACTACTGGTGTTCGCTCCGTAGCGACCACACCCATCGTTTGCTCGCTTAATAGCGGCACCAAGCATTTCACCATGTGATTCAACATAACGTAACCAAGTCACGGTGCCATCATAGTAAAGCATTTCATGTATTTTAAATCATGCATCATACTTGTAAAACATCATTTAAGTTATGCTCGTACGCTAAACGTACCTTAAATCCTCGAAGTCCGAGCCAAACCTTGCTCGAGTTCCATGCCCCGAGGGATGATGTGCTAACACGATAAATAATTCACGATCATTTACGAACATGCAACCAATGCTCAAGCACACCCATAACCCTCAAAATATTGTCAACACACGACAATTAACCTTTAAAAGACCCGGGGCAGGGTACATGTAGGGAGGGGAACGAATGAGACAACAACGGAAATTGTTCAAGGATACCCTACAAATTTCGAACCCTTATCTCACAAATCGAACCCAAATTAAACATCATAATTCATCTAAAATATGAATTAATCAATTAATAGCAAGAATCATCACCCTTGCCAAAAACCCCCAAATTTTGGAATTTCAAAGCCCTAAATTCGAACTCAATACCTTAAATTCGGACGCAATTAACCATCAACAATACATCTAAAACATGTAATGAATGACCCATAACAAGAATCGTCACAACCCTTCCAAAACCCCCAAAATCGAACCCACTTCATGCACCCATCCAAAAATCGAACCCAAGCCAACGAAAATCGAAATCATTCGAGCCAATAAATCACAATTTGGCAGGGAATCACATCACAAGCATGGAAAAAGGGGTTAGGAAGGTTACCCAAACGAAATCGGAAGAAAAATCGACCAAAATCGATAAACCCTAGAATTTGGGGATCGCCGCTTATCTGCAAAATTCGAACTCAAACCGCGATGAAACTTCGAATTGACGGAGGGGAAAGGAGCGTCTCGTCGAGACGAAGCCGGTGATAGGTCGCATGCGCCGAACGGCGGCCGGACGGCGGCGGGCGCGGCGTTTTCGTGCGCGGGGGTACTGTAGCAGCGGGTTTCGGGAATGGCGGGGAGAGAGAAAGAAAATTGGGCTGAAATGATATTTTCATAAAAATCTCGGGTTCAACTTGTATTTATAGCAAAATACCCCGAAAAACTAATAGCCCCACAAATACATCGTGATTCCTTAAAAATCATCTGTTTTCAAAAACTCTCTCTCTAACTCCAAAACCCTCTACCGGTGCTCACACAGCACCCGAGATTCCGAGACACATTAAAAACCCAACTCTTAGGTTTTACACCGTAATGTGAATACAATCTCATCCTCGGGATCCAACGATCCCAACTACCCAAATAAACGAGCCCAGAAGGCCCAACATCGCGATTAAACTCCAAATCGCTACGTAAAACATCTTTAGGGGTTATTAACACTCCGGGATTAACATCTCCAATCCCAGGTCATCACACCAGTACATCGTTCTCTAACATGTACCCATATGTTGATTTGATATCTCATATCAATGAACAATTCATCGATCAACACATACTAGTCTCTACGTATTATCATTATCCCTTTCATGATAATACTTGACTAGGGACATCTTTAAGAATAATACAATATTATTCTAAGGACATAAACATATATATTAATTCACATTGCACAGTTAAAAGGATAATATATAATAATGAATTGCCATTTATAAAATCATATTACATTGTATGTCATAAACAATCATCTAATGATATGTGTTAGGGCATATCCCAACAGTGGGTGAGTAAGGCAATATGACACAAGTAGCGTCTCATGGCTTAACTGTTGATGGAAGACAAGAAGCAACAAACCCTTTTGAGCTCCCCTTATCAGTTTGATATTAAAAGTTTTGAATCATATTCAAAATAAGGATTTAATTTATTTTAAAATCTCATCAATTGTTTGTTTGTTAGTTTGTTTGTCGGATTCATGCAACTATGTTTTATTCATGCAATCATATGCACTAATAAAATGTACAAACAAACATTTATCATACATCAAATGCATAATAAAATTAAATATGGACGATTATGGCCTTTTCCTAATTGATCCACGTGAGTCATACGTGGATCACAAGTCTGTCTATGGTGATGCAGGTATGCAATGCAATCCTATTACATTTTTGCTTCCATTAAACATGTCTTGATTCTTGGTGCTCCATCTTCAATCTCGATCTCCCACTAATTCTAATGATTTTACATTTAAATCGTACAAACAAGAGAATAAGGATACAAATCCGGGGTGGGATACATAAGAAAATAGAGAGAGCAGGCTCGCAGGCCCGATAACCAAAATAACAATAATAATGAAACAATAAAAACCTAAGCATTCACCTAAACACATTGGTCAAGGCTCGTAATCATCCATCATGCAATCACATCATGTAATTAAACATTAAACTAAACAATTACATCATATGTAATTCTACTAATTACATCACATGTAATTAGATCACAATAATTAATTTATTCTTTCGTTTCCCACTAATGGAATCATTAATTGAAAATAAAATTAACAAATTAAATAAAACAATTTTATTTAATTTCTAATTAATCAAAATTTCAATAAATTGGTAAAATCTCTAGTTTACCTTTTAATCATCATATTGATCGAAAATAAAATTAACAAATTAAATGAAACATTTTCATTTAATTTTCAATTAATTAAATTTTCATTTACTTGGTAAAATCACTATTTTACCTTTTAATCATAATGATAATCGAAAATAAATTAACAAACTAAATGAAACACTTTCATTTAACTTTTAATTAATTAAATTTTCAATTACTTGTAAAATCTCCATTTTACACTTAATAAATTAAAAATCATATTTTTAAAGTTTATGATTTTTTAATTCAAAAATTAATATCCGGATAAAACATCTAAAATGACCCAAAATAATTTATGGACTCCAAACAATTTGGATCCAAAATTAGAAAATCAATTTCAACCCAAAATACCCTATTTTTGGATTTAATAAAAATAAATTTTTTTTTAATAATCGAAAATTACATTGTTCATCTTCCCAAAATTTAATTTAGGGTTTCTGACTAGGGTTTACTGTAACCGTCGCCGCCGCCTATACATCTGTGCGCCGCTAGGGACGGAAAGAGACGCAGCTCGCCGCTGCTACACCTTCTCCTCTTCACGTCGACAGCCAAGATGGCGAATCGTGGCAGCAACACTTGCTCGCTCACGCTGTTCGCCGGCCATCTTCGTTGCAGATTCATGCGCAGAAGAAATCCCCGCAGCGGCCATGCCATAGGCGATCTATCAGCGTCGCGCCTGGCGATGAAACTTTTCACCGCCGACGCTACGATTCCGTCCTGCGGCTGCGGCTGCGGCTGCGCTCCAATATCCGGCAGCGGTCCAGAATTAAAAATAATTTTTAACTCAATTTCTATATTTTTTCGGACTACCATATTTTTGAAATTTCGAAAACGATATTGGAAACGATCTAATAAAATTAATTATACTATTGGGTTTCTGTACCCCGACGCCAGATCTAAACGCAGCGGAAAATAAACAGTAAACAGATCTGACCCAGGGACGGATCGATCGCTCCTGATTCATATATTAAAATGCATATATCAAAATAATATTAATGCACGAAAAGAGATTATCGATAACAGCGAAATCAATCTGATGTCGGTGACCTTCGAGTCCAATCAACGTGACCAGATCTATAAGCTCGGCCCCAGTGCTAGTGTGATGACGGTTTTTCTATGAGAGTGTGTATTGAATGACCTTCTTCAACCCTAAAGATGCCTGTTATATTTATAGTGATATTGAGTTAGCAAATTGGGCTAGGGTCCATAAAGCCCATCGGGCCAACGTTTGGCTTGCTGGGCATTTATGCTAACAATTAGAACCAATGAAAGTGCATAAGTCTGTTGTCGATCATCCATTTTCTTTGCAACCAGCCCAATCAGCATAAGGGAACGCAAACTAGTTAAGGTTATTATGTGTCAAAATCTAAGTTCAAGCCGAAGTGCCCAATGAATATTACATAAGATGCGCTTGACATAATTACAGAACTAAATGTTCCAACAAAATCAACCCCCTCTTCTTGATAAATCATTTAGCCACTAGACGAGCTTTGAGGCATTCTAAACTCCCACCAGCATGAATTTTTTTCTTGAATACCCATTCGCATCCAATAACATTCATGGTTAGGAACGTGGGACAAGTTCCCAAGTCTTATTTTTAGCTCGAACATCCATTTCAGCAAGAATAGTTCTTTCCAACTATGATGTTCGAGTGCTAAACAACATTTTTTGGTTCTGATGGAATTGACGAGACATGTGTTAATTGTAGCTATCCACTGAATGATCTTTACTTTATTCATTTTCTCATTATATTCCACCAGTTTACAACTTTGATGGGTATCCTAATCTAGGAAAATCTGTCATTATCCCTAAATTAAATTCACGACATATATACAATATGTTAATTAAGGAATGCCGTGTGATGTGTTGGGATGATTGATTGTGTGTTGACCGGGCTGTCATCATCTCTCAAATTTATGATGTTTGATCGAGAAGCAGCAATTTTGTGATGTCCGGGAATTACTGGTGTTAATCCCGGTGTAGTGATAATCCTTAATGGATTTTTAAATTGTGGCAATTGTGTATTAATTGCAGTTTCGGGGCTCCCGGGGATTTTAAATCCTGTTTTTGGAGTTTGGTACTATATATACCAGGTGGACTCGGTATTCCGTCATTTTTGCACGGAATCCTTCCCCTCCTCCCTCTCTCCTCGCTCAAGCCCGCCCCCCCCCCCCCCCCCCCATTTCTCCTCTTCTCCCTTGGTGGAAAAAATCGATGGTAGCCTGGCTCGGAGGCTGGATTTCTCGAAGATAATTTGATAATTTTTTTCTCCTCACCTTTAGCTCCGTTTTGATTGTGGTTTGTGCTAAATGGTTGAGTTTTGGGTTTTGGGAGATTTTTGTAAAATCTTGAATCTTTTGGGTTTTGTGTTTAAATGGATTAGAACCCTTGTTAAGTGTACTAGGGTGTTAGTATGTGGTTATTTTCGAGTTTGAGGAAGTTTGGGTATGATTGCTGGAGGTTTTTAAGCTTATGAAAATGGTGATTTTTGGGTTCGCACAGCGACCGATCGATCGGTATCTTGGACCGATCGTCGGTGCATGTGCGTAGCGATGGATGTTTATTTCGATCTTTAGCGATCGATCGGTAAGAGCGACCGATCGATCGGTGGGTGGCTAGCGATCGATCGGTATCTTGGACCGATCGATCGGTGCAAGGCCGTAGCTTAATTTGTTTTTATGAACAGTTACCGATCGATCGGTAGTGGTGACAGATCGATCGGTAGGGCGATTTTGGAAAATTGTGTTTTTGGGTTCTCCCTTGGGTTTTAGGGAGCGATTATCGACCATTTACTATTTAATCAATGTGTTGGGATGATTGGGGTCGGATTTCATGCTTGTGCATATAAATTTGGGATTACTCATTGATTATGAGTTATTGAATTGTGTTTAGCACATTCCTCCATCGGACCTCGGGACTGAGGCAATGTTTGGATTCGAGCAACGGGAACATAAGGTACGTAGTGAGATGTACGAGCATAGCCTATTATAATGTTGCAACTGTAAAATGCATGGTATGTGGTAATTGCATTAAATGGATATTGAAATACATGGTATGTGATAATTGCATTAAACGGACATTGAAATACAGGGTATGTGGTAATTGCATTAAATGGACATTGAAATACATGTTATGTGGTAATTGCATCAAATGGACATTGAAATGCATGGTATGCAGTATTTGCAATAAATGAGTATTGAAATGCATGGTACATGATACTTGCTATAAATGGATAGCGATATGCATTGTAAATGGTATTTGCGTTAAATGGATATACATTGGGAACCATACGGTGCCGCTATTGAGCGAGCAATGATTTGGGACGCTGTCACCGTTGAGCGACCATCGATTATGACACCGCTATTGTTGAGTGTGCGCGGGGTTTAGAATGCCGCTATTGTGGAGCGAGCAATGAAATAGGAACATGGAATCATTGGTTAGATATATGTGATGTCTACGGTCTTTTATATAATGATTTTACCATATTGATTATGGAACTGGCATAATAGAGCGGTATTAGTTAATCTATGTGGCGATTAACTGGCTTTGGGAATTTGATGAGTTTGGTTATTTTGAGAACAGGGACAATACAGGGGATCCCGGATGAGGATGATACCATCCAGGGAGTATCATTTAAATTCATGGCATTTACATTCTGTAAATTATGAACTGTAATATTATGACTTTTGGATTGGTGGTATTGGTATGCTCACCCCGTGTGGGGGCTGTCTCTGTTGGGGCAGGTGATACATGTGTAACAACAGCTTGGGAGTTGAGCTCGGGCTGTCGATTGGAGGTACTTCCAGTATCGAGGTACCAGAGCTGGTTGAATAAGTGCACAGATCCAGAGTTGAGATCGAGTTGTGCTTGGGAGGTGCTTCCAGGATTGAAGTACCAGTAACAATATCCGGTAGAGTGTTTTATACATTAGATACACGCTTATTCATTGGGTGCTCTTATGTGAGTACATTTTATGTGTATATGGGATGTATAAGTGGGCTACGGCTTTTCTCTGTTCATTCATGGTTTGCATGCAATTAAATATGGAATTGCTAAATGAACTGAGAGCATGTTAGTGTATGATGAGGGTGCATGTTATATATTAAATTTGGTTGGGGAATTTGAATATTATATGGATCAAATGCAAGAAATTTTCTGGATGGCATATGGTGTTGTACTTGCATATGGCTTTTCCCTATGATAGTATGATTATATGCACTAATGGTATGGATTAATACACTAATAACGGGTTAAGGGCACGGGGGTCCTTACAAATTTGCCAACCAAAAACCGATGATGTTGTCGAGTCAAGGTTTTGGTGAAAATGTCTGCAAGTTGAAGAGTAGTAGTAACATACATTAGAGTAATAGTCTTGTTGTCTACAACATCGCGAATAGAATGACAATCGACTCTATATACTTCGTGCATTCATGGAAGACAGGATTGGCTACAATTTGAACTGCGCTTGTGTTGTCGTCATGTAGAGGAGTGGGTTTAAGATGAGCAAAACCAAGTTCATCTAAGAGACCAAGCAACCAAAGGATTTCAGAGCACGCATTAGACATAACCCGGTATTCAGATTCGGTAGATGATTTGGGTACTCGTTCCTCTTTCTTGCTTTTCCAAGAGATCAAGGATTGGCTCAAAAACATGCACCAACCTGCAACGGAACGACGTGGATCCAGGTAGCTAGCCTAGTTAGCGTCACTTTAGGCAACGAGCATGATTGGATTCCCTATGGGATAGAATAGACCATGAGATGGCAACTACTGAGGATATCGAATGATACGACGAACTGTTGACAGATGTAGATGTCAAGGAGACTTCATAAACTGGCTAACTTGTTGAACCGCAAAGGAAATGTCAGGTTGAGTGATGGTCAAATAGTTCAAGCTACCAACCAGCTGCCGATATATTGTAGGATCAGAAATAAGATCACATTCCTCATGATGATATTGACATTAAGTTCCAGGAGAGTATCCACGGAGGAAGATTCCTCTGGTCGAGCTAGGATGATGAGATCATTTGCATATTTTTGCTGGTTCAAGAAAGTTCCGAAGGGTCTAGTATGTATTTCCAACCCCAAAAAATATGTAGTGGACCAAGATCTTTTATAGGAAACGAAGATTGTAGATGTTCTTGGAGCCGAGTAATTAATGCGAAATCGGTGCCGGTAATGACAATGTCATCCACATAAACCAGGAGAAGAAAAATATCTTATGCAGTTTTACAAAGAAGGAGTGAAGAGTCATACTTGCTATGATGAAAAGAGAACTCGAGTAAGGTTGTGCGAAATCTGTCAAAACAGACCAAGGTGCTTGTTTCAAGCCATGTGGAAAGCGTTTCAGTTTACAAACGGCCGAAGAAGGCACGACCCCAATAAGAAAAGTATTCTCAACATCCATCTGATGAAATTGCCAGCATTGAGAAGGAGCTAGAGAAATGATAGTTCAACAGTAGTCATTTTGGCAAATGGAACAAAATATCATTATAATCGATCACATACTCTTGTGGATTGCCAAGAGTAACCAATCTTGCTTTATAGTGATCCAGAGTCCCATCTAAGCGGTGCTTTAATAGAATAAACAAATTTATATACAATGGCTTTGGTATTGGGCGGGCAAGGAACAACATCTCAGATATCATTATCCTTTAGAGCATGTAACTCTTCGGCCATGTCGTGTTTCCAACATTCATGCTAGGGGTGATTATCGAGCCGGTTCAATCCGAACTCGGCCCGGAACCGAATCGATTACCACGGTTTGGAACCGGAACCGGGCTAACCGGTTCCAACCCACTACGGAACCTGTAGAAAACCGATCTGGAGTGGTTCGTGTCTTGAAACAGGTAGCACCACCGGTTCCGAAACCGAAACCGGCAATTTTTGAAAAAAATAAAAAAAATTAAAGCAATTGAAATGGCTAAAAAAGTGTTTGAAAATAAAAAAATTCAAAAATAAAAAAAATAAAATCATAACGAACCAGGTCGGATAGATCCGGAACCGGATTTGATCCAGTTTTTAACGGACTGACCGGTTCCGTGCTTAATGGATCTAGAACCGGCCGGTTCCGGACCAGACCGATCCGATCCGTTATGAACCCCTAATTCATGCTTAAGTGCCTCTGAATAACTAGTAGGAATGTGATTAGATGACAGGGTAGTATGAAATGATGTGGGATAGAAGTCATACTTATCCGGAGGATGAGAAAATCGAGTCGACCGGTGAAGGGAATCGTTAGTTTCTAGATCAGGCCCATGGTGCTGAAGTTGAACAGGATTAGACGATGGGTCTGGCTCACGAATAAGCACCAAGAGACGACGTCTTTCATGCACAAGCCCGAGTATGAATCATTGAGGAAGAGACAACAAGATACCAAAGGAAGGAAACATGATGTGATGGGATGATGTGGACGGGACCGTAATGCGGTTGACAAAATACTGATTTTTGAAGAAACCACATGTCAGGAGATGCGAAATTATTAGATGAAGAATCATAACAAATATAACATTTGTGAGAAGTATTATATCCTAAAAGTACACATTTTACTGATTGAGTCGACAACATGTGCCTTTCGTCAGTTTCGTGACTAGGCAGTTGGACAAAACTGTGATGCCCAGAAACTAATTATATGCAATTTGGGCATTAATGATGTTTATATGATTAATTATGATGATAATTGATTTATGTGTTGAAATTAATTATCTTGTTGAAATACTTAGTCACATGATAGGCGTGACCCGGGGGTCGCATTTCAGGGTGCATGTTATGCATGTTGGGAAATGAGGTGTTAACATGATTTAATTGTATTGGTTGTTAATTATGAGGAAAAATATGAATTTAGTGGAAGTTTGTTGCATTTTTGTAAAATGCTTTTAAAATACCATGTTGGGGTATTTTATACATCATGTTGATTTTGGGGTGCAAATTAATAACTCTTATAACCCTTTACCCCACCTTTTACCCATCACTTTAACCCCACTTTATCCTTTACTCTTTTAAATCCCCAATTTCACTCTCAAACCCTACCCATTTCCCATTTTCGAAACTTGGCAAGGAAGGAAGAAGAAATCTTCACAAAACTTTTGTTTGTGGGAGTTTTGTTAAGATTTGGAGCCCTCAAGAGGTATTAAACCCTTCCTAAAGTTTTAATGATGTTTGGTTTAGAAATGGGTTAACATTTTGGGATTTTTGTAGATTTGTTTTGGGTATATGTGGTATGTGGTTAGGGTATGATTTTTGAAGTGTTTTATGTGGGTTTTAGTGAGTTATGATGATGTTTGTGTTGTTGCAAAGTTTGGGTTTGAAGGGTATAAGTTTGAGCTTGAAAAATGCTCAAAAATGGTGAAGAATCGCGCACCAGCAGGTGGCGATCGATCGCTATATATGAGGCGATCGATCGTCGAAGACCAGTAGCAAAAAAATGCTACAGGCGATCGATCGCCATATTCGAAGCGATCGATCGCCGCGAGACAAAAAGTCAGGCGATCGATCGCCTCGATGCAGCGATCGATCGCCATCAGCTTAAAAATGGCAAATGATGTTTTTTGTTGAATTTTTGGTATTTGGCTATTATTTAGCTTCTAATATTGATTTGTATGGTTGTGTAGAACCACCCCAGGTACCAACAACATCAAGGAAATAAAGTTCTTCAACTTCTCCACTTTTGGGAATTAAGGTACGTAAGAAACGTATGGGCATCGGACGGTAAAACACACTCATATACTAAACTACGCAATGATTGCATAAGTATATATGATGATTATGATAAGTAAGTTTATGATGATGATGTTTAAGATGAGTAAAGATGATATGATGTTTATGAGGACGTTTATGATAAGATGATGATGTTTACAAGATGATGATGTTTACAAGATGATGATGTTTATAAGATGATGATGTTTATGATATGATGATGATGATGTATGTTTAACTATGTTATTGAGAATGGTAGAGTGTTCTGGTAGTTGTTATGGGAAAGCGAGGAAGGTACTTACCGCTGACATAGCTAGCGATGAGATACATCCGCTATCAAGGTGTAGCGAGGGGTATCACAGTACCGCTATATGTCGAAACGAGGGGGCCAATTGTTCCGCGGACATAACAAGACCAGAAACATCCCCATTTCTAAATAACATTGTTGATTATGAGCATATATGTGAAGTATGATTTTAGTCATTTATGTCAAGAACTAATGATTATATGCATGACTATGAAACAGGGACAACCAAAGTGGGTTAATGCGATTAACCAGGAAGTATATGTTACGATTATTTTCATGCATTTATTTATATGCCATTACCTTATGATGTTAAGTAATGATGTAAATGCTCATGATGGGTTGTTCCTGTAGGTACACTTTTGGACTAAAGGGCTAAGGGTCGGGTTGAGGCAGTGAGCTAAAAGGAGCATGGAAGAATATAGGATACAGGATTTTGATAGTCTCTACTCTAGGAGTAGTGTAAACCTATAATGTTAGCATTCGTTTTTGGGAATGTAATTATTAAGTTTTGAAATTTTATTTTTTTGGCCTGTAATCTTATTAGCTCAAAGCTACAACCGGTACCCTAAGATGTTATTAATGAATGTTTAGTCCATAATACGTTGTTAGTATGATGTTAAGGTAGGAAGACCCTACAAAAACATACACATCCAAAAGTATGTAGGTTAAGGTATGAAGGCGTACGATGATAGAGTTGTAATAAGGTGATTCGAACCATAGGACACGAGAGGGTAAGCGATTGATGAGGTAAACAACCATCGATAATAGCCGACTCAGGTAACAAGGTACATGTGACGTCTACCAGTTGACAATTCGTGTGTTCGGTTACATCATTTTGTTGTGGTGTATAGGGACAAGAACATTGTGAAATTTTGCCTTTTTGATTGAGGAAGGCGAGAAAGTCGTGAGAAATATATTCACCACCAGAATTAGAGTGAAGTCTTTTGATGGATTTAGAGAATTGTCTCTACCTAGGCTATGAATCACTGGAACATAGAAAACGTCTCAGATTTAGATCGTAAAAAATAGATCCAAATGTATTTGCTATGATCATTAATGAAAGTAACAAAATATTTATATTTGGCATGTGATATAATTAGTTAAATTCTCCACACATCAATGTGTAAAACAATGTTCAGCATGTGTGCTATGATCGGAAAATGGGAGAGATACTTTTCCAATTTGCATGAAGGAAAATCTAGAGACGCATAAGATGAAATATGAGTTTTATTACTCAATGGATATTACTTTATTACATGAGATAATTAACAGAGCTAAGGTGACCAAGACATTTGTGCCAAATTGCACTATTTTTAGCTAAGTGCATACCAAAGGGAGGACGGGGGAATGGAGAATTGCAAAACGAACAACCGTCCCACTTTAGGCCCTTCACGAGTATACCCTACTCCTAACCCTGCACAAGACTACTGGAGTGAGAAAATACAACTTTACAATTTTCATCTACTAACTGCACAACAGATATAAGACTAGTAGATATATCGGGGGATACAAACACATCCCTGAATGAATGGTTAACATCGTCAACCTCATGAATGGGTGTAGGATCAAGCGTCTGTCATTTTACCAAAATCTATAGTTGGTGGTAAACCGTATAGCAGCACAAATACCACACTTCGATCGCTATCCAAACAGAGACCATTATTCCACTCCAACAATCTTTCTCCCAATAATTTCACAACCTTGCAACTCATGAGAATCAAACACGTGACTGGCTCTGATATCAATGGTAGAATCAAGTGCTTGCAACTTTACCAAAAGCTATAGCTGGTGGTAATGGTACAACTCTAATCTTTAAACCGTATAGCATCTCAAGTGTCATGCTTCCATCGCTCTTCAAGCACGAATAATTGTTGCACCCCAACAATCTCCCTCGATTGCCGCTTTATCAAAAGCTATAGCTGGTGGTAATGTTGCAACTCTGATCTTTAAATCATATAGCAGCCCAAGCGTCACGCTTCCATCTCTCTCCAAGTAGTGAATTATTATACCCCCAACAATCTCCCTCCCAATAATTTGACTACCTTGCAACTCATGAGAATTGAATACGTGACATTGGCTCTGATGTCAATTGCTACTGCTTTTGGTAAAATTGTAAGCGCGAGCTAAGCTCATATTGCAAGGTAGTTGATAGGCTTAGATTTTAAGTGTTTTTAGCTGTAATTTCTTCCCGTTTTTCGTACTTTTTCATGGATGATATTATGCTTTTTGGTATTTATTTGCTTGTTTCAGAAAAATAGATCGAAATGGAAGAAACGAGCTAAAATGAAGAAAACGGGCGAAATCGAGGCGAAAAAGAGATGAAAAGAAGAAGTTTGATTTTTCAAAGGTTCGATCGATCGAGAGTACTTCTCGATCGATCGAGCCAGGCAGAATGTTGAGCATCAAAAGTATCGAAGGATCGATCGATCGGAAGGAAAATCTCGATCGATCGAGCGAGGCAGTAAGTTTCAAAGACTGACGTGAACAGTGCACCGATCGATTCGACATAAATCTCGATCGATCGAGCGAGGCTGTGAGACCCCGATATCTCAAGATACTAATAGGTGCGATTAAGATAACTAAGCATTTCAATATTAGAGTATTTAATCGTGTTGACATTTTGAGCTTACAGTTCAAATGTACCCATAAAATTTGAAACAGATAATAGTTACATTTCTCAAAACAATAGGAGTGACACTATAGTTCTACTCTACTACTTGTAGAGACTACGCATAAGAACTCTGTCCTGCTATTGTAGTAGCACTCCTTACAGCTCAAAGTATCAGCCCCGACCCTGTTCTCCTTAGCAAAAGCACCTACAAAGACAACCCCCAACACATGAGCACATAGCTATCCATATACAACACAATATGAATACGTAAGGCGTAAATGCATAATCATAAATACAAAACACTTCCTGTATTTTTATCGCATTTACAATGCCCATTGGTTGTCCCTGTACCACAATTCATAATCAAAACACTATATGAATGTATGGCTTCACTAATAAATGTTTGAGTCAGTCATCATCAGTTCTTTTAATGCTTCTTCGCTTTACAATCTCAAAACAAGCGGTATCTCATCCTCGCTTCTTCATACTAGCGGTATCTCATCATCGCTTAGTATGGTATACCCCGCCTCCATGTGCAAGCGAGCCTCCCCCCTCCCGCTCCACATTTTTAGCGGTCAAGCGTAAGCATTAAACCTTCACTGTGATCACCCCTGACTCGTAGAATACTCCTCTTTATTCCACATCACAATATGCAACAACAATGCATAATATGCAACAACAATGCATAATAACATGTATCAACTCTTAATGCATCACATTGCATTCATCATATGTCAAAAAGACAAACATAAGTACATGTTACCGTTGGGATGCCCATACGTCGCTTACGTACCTTTCCAAAATGTAGTGTGTGGTGGGACTCTATCCCCTGCGTTGTGTAGCCGTCTGTAAAGGCTCTACACCAGTGTACAACACAATATTAGATGCCAATATATGATCCAAAATCAAAAATCCAACATAAGATCAATATTTCAAAATTTTGCCTCTGGCGATCGATCGCTACCACTTGGCGATCGATCGCCAAACTCCACTGTCCCATGGCGATCGATCGCGCCATTCATGGCGATCGATCGCGTGCCTTTGATTTTGGCTACTGTACTTCAGCGATCGATCGTGCCATTTGTGGCGATCGATCGCCACATGGTTTGTGCGCGACATTTTCCAGAATGCTCAACACTGATTTTCACACCTTCATTCTAACATGTAAGACATACAACATGCCTAAACAAACATGCTAGTAGCTACAATACACTACCCTGAGTGAAATCATACAAGATATATATCCCAACCACAAACCCACATGCATTAAAAGCACCCTATAACATCAGTACTCAACCAACTTTTTCGAAAAAACAGAGCATTGTCTTCCTGCCCAGATTTTTGAGTACTCACTTTCAAGCAATGAAATCTATCACATAAGTCATGAATATTGCTCGAATAAAAATGCCAAAGGCTTCACATAACTACCATGCATATTTTCACATCAAAGGTTTACCCTAAAACCCATCTAACATGCATAATATCACTTCCTCAAAATCACTCCAGTCCACATTTTCCAGAAAAATAGGGCATACTCCTACCCAGATTTCCGAACACCCTACTTTACATGCTTATTTCCTCAACATAAAACATGTAAAATACATAAGGAAAAATACTGAGAGCTACATAACAACACCATGTAAGTATTTAAATCGAAGGTTTTAAGAAACCTAAGCTAACATGCCATTTTTCACACCAATAAAAGTATGAACTCAACAACTTAATTTCAAACCCAGAAATGGTTTCTCACCCCTTTTTGCTCCGATTTTTGGAAGCTTTCCAGGCAACAAAAATGGTGGATCTCCTTCTTTTCTCCCTTATCAGATGTTGGACGAAAAATGGGAGAGGAATGGAGTGATTTCAGACATGGGAGGGTTGGGTGAGAGATGGGACAAAGGGTATGGGCAAGCAGCTGGTAGTTGGCAGCAGGGCATGGGTCAAGGGGGGTGGTTGGGTGGTGGGTTATGTGATGTGTTATGTTTTGGTCCCGGTATTTAGCACGATGTATTAAAATATCCTCACATGATATTTTATAGTATTTTCTCAATAAAATACTTCAACTCCCATTTAAAAAATGCTTTACCAAAACAAACAACACACACCCCAAAATCCCAACATATAACACATGCACCCTCACATGCATTTCCCAATATTATCAATTCAACACAAGAATTAATACCATAATTTTCACAACAATGATTATGTTTAAATAACACCTAATCATTTCGGGGATATCACAATACTCCCCTACTTATAAGATTTCGTCCTCGAAATCAGCATGCTTACCAACATGAAGTAAAACAAAACATAAACGCATACCAGAAAACAGCTCTGGATAGTGCTGCACCATGTGTCGCTCTGTCTCCCACGTGGCCTCCTCGACACCCCTACGATCCCACTGAACCTTGATCATAGGAATAACTTTGTTTCTCAGTCTGCGATCTGCCCTATCCAAAATTCTGATAAGCCGCTCAACATAGGAAACATCTGACTCAATCTGAACCTCAGAAGGCTGCAACACATGAGAAGGATCTGGCTCGTACTTCCGCAACATAGACACATGAAATACATCGTGAATGCCAGACAGAGAGGGCGGTAAAGCTAACCGGTAAGCAAGAGTACCCACACGCTGTAAGATCTCGTACGGCCCCACATATCTCGGGGATAACTTCCCCCGCATACCAAACCGTACCACGCCTCTGAAAGGTGAGATCTTCAGAAAGACTCTGTCGCCCAACTGAAACTCCAACGGCCTACGCCGCTGATTGGCATACGCTGCCTGTCTGTCCTGAGCTGCCTTCATCTTTTGCCTTATCACTTTTACCTTTTCTTCCATTTCCCGGATCAAATCTGGTCCTCCGACTGATTTGCGATCCCCGTCATCCCAACACAAGGGTGACCTACAACGCCTACCATAGAGGGCCTCGAAAGGAGCCATCTGTATACTTGCCTGGTAGCTGTTGTTGTAAGAGAAACTCCACCAAGGCTATCGAGTCCTGCCATGAAGTGTCGAACTCTAGCACACAAGCTCTCAACATATCTTCGAGCGTCTGTATTGTACGCTCGGTCTGTCCGTCCGTCTGAGGGTGATAGGCTGTGCTCAGCCTGAACTCCGTACATAGAGCTGTCTGCAGACCCTCCCAAAAGTGAGATGTAAACCGCGGATCTCGATCAGACACAATCGAAACAGGGATCCCGTGCAGACTCACCACATCTCTGATATATAACTGTGCCATCCTCAAGTACGTGAAGGTCATACAGTAGGGAATGAAATGAGCACTCTTAGTCAATCTGTCGACGACTACCCATATAGCATCGAAACCCGAAACAGTCCTTGGTAAGTGGGTCACGAAGTCCATGGATATATGCTCCCACTTCCACTGTGGTATCTCCAAGCTCCTTAGCTCACCTCCAGGCCTCTGCCTCTCAGCCTTCACCTGTTGACAGATCAAACATCTCTTGACGAATGAGGTGACATCTTGTTTCATACGCCTCCACCAGAACTGGTTGCGTAGATCCTTATACATCTTTTTCCCGCCCGGGTGGACACTCATCCTGCTGCAATGAGCTCGCTGTAATATACCCTGACGCAACTCGGGTGTATTTGGAACCACCCATCTGTCGCCAAGTCTCAGAGAACCGTCCTCAGCCACTTTGAATCTCGATGGCTGCCCTGAATGAACCACTGACATCCATCTCTGAACCTCTGTATCGGTCCCCTGAGCTTTCCTGATGTGATCATAATTAACAGGCTCAGCTAACAAGGTCAAAACCTGTACTTGTGAAGTAGACACATCATAATCAAATCCCAAATGGCAGTAGGAGTCCAACATAGCTGATAGACACATGGCATCCTCTGCTGTGCTCCTCACCTTCCGACTCAAAGCGTCGGCTGTCAAGTTTGCTTTCCCGGGATGGTATAGGATTTCACAATCATAATCCTTCAGCAGATCCATCCATCTCCTCTGTCTCATCTTCAGCTCAGCCTGTGTAAACAAGAACTTCAGGCTTTTGTGGTCAGTGAAGATGGTGAATGAGGTACCGTTTAAGTAGTGTCGCCATATCTTCAAGGCGAACACTATAGCTGCTAGCTCCAGATCATGGACCGGATACCTCGTCTCATGTGGCTTCAATTGTCTCGAAGCGTAAGCCACAACGTGCTTATCCTGCATCAGCACGCATCCTAAACCCTGAAGCGATGCGTCGGTATAGAGAACGAATCCTTTGTTCTCCCTGGGAATTACCAAAATTGGCGCTGAAGTCAATCTGTGCTTCAACTCCTGGAAGCTCTGCTCACAAGTTTCCGACCAAAGGAATGGAACTCCCTTCTGAGTCAGCTGTGTAAGTGGTTTGGCGATCTTTGAGAAACCCTCGACGAAACGTCGGTAATAGCCAGCCAATCCAAGAAAACTTCGAATTTCACTGACTGAAGTAGGGGCAGACCAATCCATAACTGCCTCTATCTTCCTCGGGTCTACTGATATCCCCTCTGTGATATGATATGGCCCAAAAATGATACACTGCTCAGCCAAAACTCACACTTGCTGAGTTTGGCGTACAACTGATGATTTCTGAGAATCTGAAGTACTGTCCTCAAATGATCGGCATGTTCCTCCTCACTCCTTGAGTATACGAGGATGTCATCAATGAATACGATCACAAACTGATCAAGGTACTCCTGAAATACTCTGTTCATCAAGCTCATAAACACTGCAGGTGCATTTGTCACTCCGAATGGCATCACTAAGGACTCGTAGTGCCCATACCGAGTTCTAAAAGCCGTCTTTTGGACATCGCCAGCTCTAACGCGCACCTGATGATAGCTGGACCTCAAGTCTATCTTCGAGTACACCTCTGTACCCTGAAGCTGATCGAACAGATCATCAATCCTCGGAAGTGGATACATGTTCTTTACTGTGGCCTTGTTCAGTTGCATGTAGTCAATGCACAGACGCATTGAACCATCCTTCTTTTTCACAAACAAGACTGGCGCACCCCAAGGCGATACACTAGGACGAATGTATCCCTTGTCGAGGAGCGCCTGTAACTGTACCTTCAGTTCTCTCAGCTCTTCCGGTGCCATCCTGTAAGGGGCACGAGAAATAGCAGAAGTCCCTGGCAGCAGCTCAATGGCGAACTCAACATCCCTGATAGGCGGAAACCCCGGAATCTCATCTGGGAACACATCAATGAAATCCGCCACAACTGGAATGTCCTCGGCTCTCACTTCCTTCTCTTCCGATGCATTCACGGCGTAAATAAGGTACCCAGTGTGGCCACGTTCCAATAACCGCGACATCTTAACCGCTGAGATCACTGGAATCCTTGGACGAGAGCCGTCCCCATAAAAAGTCCACTGGAACCCCTGATCAGTTAGAAAACGTACCATCCTCTGTCGGCAATCTACCACAGCTTGGTATCTGCTCAACACATCAATGCAGATAATGCAGTCAAAATCTGCCATGTCTAACTGAATCAGATCGGCCCTCAGATCATTGCCCTCAAAATAAATGAGGCAATCAGATAACAGTCGGTCCGCAATCACATGCTTTCCCATGGGTGTCGAGACCATGAGAGGCGTGGGTAACAGAGACGAGCACAAGTGGTGTCTCTCCACAAAAGCAACAGATACAAAAGAATGAGAAGCACCTGTATCTACCAAAATAAATGCAGGGTACGTAAATAAATGACACGTACCAGCAATGACCTCCTCCGGGGCTGCCTCAGCCTGCTCCCTAGTCAGTGCATACACTTGTCCCTGCGGTGGTCCTGTCGCCTGACCTCCCTGTGGTCGAGGCACAAACTGCTGCCTCGGTGGTGCCGTCCTAGCATCAAATCTTGGCCTATTCGGCCCTGAGTCTGCCTGACTTGCCCGATTGGGGCAATTCCGAGCTAAGTGGCCCACCTTGCCACAAACATAACAGCATCGGCAGTCACATGACAAGTGTAATCCTCCACAGCGGTCACACCTGTCCCCTCCTGCTTTACTCCCCTGTGTAGGTCCTCGATTGCTCTGCTTCTGACTTTAAGATTTCTTCCCGCTAAATTTGGAAGATGATGAGGCTCCACGAGCCTTGAACTGATCCCCTCGTGGTTTCAAACTATCAGTAATAGGCCTCTGTGATGGCACGGAAGAGGGTACAACGTCCTTATACGCTCCCACAGCAATCTCTGCCAGCTCTGCCCGTGTCAGGGCGTCATCAAAAGAGCTGGGGTTGTTGGAGACAACCCGGTCAAATAGTTCTGGCCTCAGTCCCTTCAGGAAATGCCTCATCTTTGCATGGCTGCTCACAGCGATGTGGGGGACATACCTCAACAGTGAGGAATACTGCAAAGCAAAGTCTGAAACTGACATGTTGCCCTGCTTCAAATTAGTGAACTCGTCCTCCTTGACTTGTCTGGCAGCGGCAGAAAAATACCGGTTAAGAAACCGGGTCCTGAATACAGTCCAGTCCACTATCATACCTTGGGCCCTCAGCTCCATCACAGTGGTCTTCCACCACATAGAAGGCTTCTTCGCCATCTGAAACTCGGCTAACCTCAGCCATGCGGTACGTGCACAGGGCGCAGTCACAAGTATCTGCTCTATCCGTTCTAGCCACTCTTCGGCCCCTTCTCCAGACTCGGTCCCCTCAAACATGGGTGGACGGAAGTTCAGAAACTGTGTCAAACTGAGCTCCCCAGGTAATAACATCTGTGCACTGGGCTCCACTCCTACAGCAGGTGGCGGTAAAGGATTTATATGAGCAACACTAGCATTCATACTGCCCATATCCCCTACCTCTTCATTGAGGTTCTCCGGATTAATAGCCGCCATGCTGCAACACAAGAGTTAACAACAATACCAAAAGCAGTTCATAGTATAAGCCGTTAGATAACAAGAGTATCATATTCAAAGCATGTTAGTATAACACTTATACAAAAATATGCATCACATGCATAACATGCCCAACAATGAATACCTAACCAACTTGTCTCTAAAGGCTACCCTTCACTCTCCCCTGGTTATCTAACCACTGCTCTGATACCACTAAATGTGAGACCCCGATATCTCAAGATACTAATAGGTGCGATTAAGAGAACTAAGCATTTCAATATTAGATAATCGTGTTGACATTTTGAGCTTACAGTTCAAATGTACCCATAAAATTTGAAACAGATAATAGTTACATTTCTCAAAACAATAGGAGTGACACTATAGTTCTACTCTACTACTTGTAGAGACTACGCATAAGAACTCTGTCCTGCTATTGTAGTAGCACTCCTTACAGCTCAAAGTATCAGCCCCGACCCTAGTTCTCCTTAGCAAAAGCACCTATAAAGACAACCCCCAACACATGAGCACATAGCTATCCATATACAACACAATATGAATACGTAAGGCGTAAATGCATAATCATAAATACAAAACACTTCCTGTATTTTCATCGCATTTACAATGCCCATTGGTTGTCCCTGTACCACAATTCATAATCAAAACACTATATGAATGTATGGCTTCACTAATAAATGTCATGACATATCATCTCTTTTTCTTGAGTCAGTCATCATCAGTTATTTTAATGCTTCTTCGCTTTACAATCTCAAAACAAGCGGTATCTCATCCTCGCTTCTTCATACTAGCGGTATCTCATCATCGCTTAGTATGGTATACCCCGCCTCCACGTGCAAGCGAGCCTCCCCCCTCCCGCTCCACATTTTTAGCGGTCAAGCGTAAGCATTAAACCTTCACTGTGATCACCCCTGACTCGTAGAATACTCCTCTTTATTCCACATCACAATATGCAACAACAATGCATAATATGCAACAACAATGCATAATAACATGTATCAACTCTTAATGCATCACATTGCATTCATCATATGTCAAAAAGACACACATAAGTACATGTTACCGTTGGGATGCCCGTACGTCGCTTACGTACCTTTCCAAAATGTAGTGTGTGGTGGGACTCTATCCCCTGTGTTGTGTAGCCGTCTGTGAAGGCTCTACACCAGTGTACAACACAATATTAGATGCCAATATATGAACCAAAATCAAAAATCCAACAAAATATCAATATTTCAAAATTTTGCCTCTGGCGATCGATCGCTACCACTTGGCGATCGATCGCCAAACTCCACTGTCCCATGGCGATCGATTGCGTGCCTTTGATTTTGGCTACTGGACCTCGGCGATCGATCGCGCCATTTGTGGCGATCGATCGCCACATGGTCTGTGCGCGACATTTTCCAGAATGCTCAACACTGATTTTCACACCTTTCATTCTAACATGTAAGATATACAACATGCCTAAACAAACATGCTAGTAGCTACAATACACTACCCTGAGTGAAATCATACAAGATATATATCCCAACCACAAACCCACATGCATTAAAAGCACCCTATAACATCAGTACTCAACCAACTTTTTCGAAAAAAACAGAGCATTGTCTTCCTGCCCAGATTTTTGAGTACTCACTTTCAAGCAATGAAATCTATCACATAAGTCATGAATATTGCTCGAATAAAAATGCCAAAGGCTTCACATAACTACCATGCATATTTTCACATCAAAGGTTTACCCTAAAACCCATCTAACATGCATAATATCACTTCCTCAAAATCACTCCCAGTCCACATTTTCCAGAAAAACAGGGCATACTCCTACCCAGATTTCCGAACACCCTACTTTACATGCTTATTTCCTCAACATAAAACATGTAAAATACATAAGGAAAAATACTGAGAGCTACATAACAACACCATGTAAGTATTTAAATCGAAGGTTTTAAGAAACCTAAGCTAACATGCCATTTTTCACACCAATAAAAGTATGAACTCAACAACTTAATTTCAAACCCAGAAATGGTTTCTCACCCCTTTTTGCTCCGATTTTTGGAAGCTTTCCAGGCAACAAAAATGGTGGATCTCCTTCTTTTCTCCCTTATCAGATGTTGGACGAAAAATGGGAGAGGAATGGAGTGATTTCAGACATGGGAGGGTTGGGTGAGAGATGGGACAAGGAGTATGGGCAAGCAGCTGGTAGCTGGCAGCAGGGCATGGGTCAAGGGGGGTGGTTGGGTGGTGGGTTATGTGATATGTTATGTTTTGGTCCCGGTATTTAGCACGATGTATTAAAATATCCTCACATGATATTTTATAGTATTTTCTCAATAAAATACTTCAACTCCCATTTAAAAAATGCTTTACCAAAACAAACAACACACATCCCAAAATCCCAACATATAACACATGCACCCTCACATGCATTTCCCAATATTATCAATTCAACACAAGAATTATTACCATAATTTTCACAACAATGATTAACCTAATCATTCGGGGATATCACAGAGGCAGTGAGTTTCAAAGACTGACATGAACAGTGCACCGATCGATCGGACATAATTCTCGATCGATCGATATGCGATTTTTGAAAAATCTTATCTTCCAAATTTAAGTTGATCTTCGGGGGTTTTAAGGGGGATATCATTCATTCCCTTCCATAGATCATATCAGACAAAAATCCAGAAAAAGAGAACCCTAGCCGCCGCCTAGCCGCCGCCAAGGAGAGCCATCTTCTTTCGGTTTTCATCCAAGCATGAGCGTACAATCCGGAGTGCAAGGAAGGAGCAAGAGAAGAAATCACGGTGCAACGCACGGATTCATTCCAGCCGTTTATCGTATTTCTAAACTATGATTTATTTTATTTTCATTCTCATTTGATGTTTTTGAGGTCGAGAGACGATTAAACTTCTTATGTAATTGACTTGAATTGAATCTAGTTTATTTTATTGAGTTTTACTGAAATTGTGTTTCATTTATTGATTCGTTCGTGTTTAAGTGGATTGAGTTCTTATGTTCATGAATTAAACACTTATTAAAATCAAAGCCTAGCTAACTTGGGTTGAAATCTGTGATTTATAACCGAGATCGAGAGATAACGTTATAATACGCTATATTAATTCATTATGTATGTTAAGATTGAGATCGAGAGATGAAATCGTATACGTGAGAACTTTGAATCGAGAGATTTAGAGTAACGAGGTTTTGAAGATTTATGCAATATTGGATTAGTAAATAGGTGCACGAGAGTGACTTGTTCTAATTTGATATTAGTTTCTTTACAACTCGAGAGAGTGTATTGAATAATAACGAAAACCTTTCACCTTAAGGATCAATTGTTTGATAATTGATTATTCAGACGAATCATTAAAGATAATACAGTTGAACGAAGAGCGAGATAAATTTCTCAAGCGAATTACCTTTGCATGTCCGGAATCCGATTTGTTTTATTTCATTTTTGTGTCCTTTAGTTCTAAGATTGCATTAGATAATCTACTCCTTTGTCAATCGTAGGCTAAATATAATTTTGCTAGTCTTATTTGGTACTTATACATTAGTCCCTGTGGATTCGACAACCTTTACTTACATTTCACAATACTAAAACTTGACAACCGTGCACTTGCGATAGAATCGCTTCACACTACTTTGAAATATTTTCTGTTTAAATTAAAGCGGTCAAGTTTTTGGCGCCGTTGCCGGGGACTAATCTGTATAATATCATACGAGATTAGTTAATTGTAATTTAGCCAATCTTTATTATTGCGTTTCTGTTTTTCTTTTTCTTTCTTTTGTTGATCTTTGTTAATAATTTTGTAATTTTTTTTTTCGTTGTTGTCTCCTTTTGTCTGATCCAGTACAGGAAGCAATTGTCTAGTGCATGCTCAGAAGAGAGGAGCCCATTCTCGAGCCATTTGATCCGGAAATAGAGAGAACTCTACTAAGAAGATTACGAGAAGCTCGAGCGATGGCTGACAATAACGAAGCACAGAACCCTAGATCAATGATGGACTTTGCACAGCCGGCATTTCATGGATCTTTATCCAGTATAACGAGGCCGACGATTCAAGCAAACAACTTTGAGATAAAGCCTGTTATTATCCAAATGATACAGTATTGGGGGAGCTGCCACGGACGATCCAAACAATCACATCTCCAACTTCTTGGAGATATGTGACACGTTTAAACATAATGGCGTCTCCGACGACGCCATCAGGTTAAGGCTCTTTCCTTTTTCATTACGAGACAAGGCTAAATCCTGGTTAAACTCATTGCCTGCAGGATCAATTACAACGTGGGAAGGAATGACAAAAGCTTTCTTATCAAAGTACTTCCCTCCCTCCAAGACGGCAAAGATGCGGAACGATATCACTATATTTGGGCAGTTCGACCCCGAGACGTTATATGAAGCGTGGGATCGTTTTAAAGAATTGTTGAGGAGATGCCCACACCACGGTCTACCCATCTGGCTGCAGGTACAAACTTTCTATAATGGTTTATTTTCTGCTAACCGTTCAATGATAGATGCAGCATCTGGGGGATCAATTATGCGGAAGACACCGGAAGAAGCATATGACCTAATGGAGGAAATGGCGTCCAATAGCTATCAATGGCAGTCAGAGAGGAACACGCCATTGAAACCAATAGGAGTCCATCAAGTGGATGAGATTACTGCTCTTTCGGCTCAGTTGGAAGCTATGAACCGGAAGATAGACATCATGGGAGCAGCAGCAATGCAAGCTCAAGCTATCTTCTGTGACTTGTGTGGAGGCGGTCATCCGAGCATCGAGTGCCAGGCAGGTAACCAATTTTTGCAAACTAATGAAGTGGTGAATTTTGTAGGAAACAGGCAGCAGAATAATCCGTACTCGAACTCCTACAATCCGGGGTGGAGGAATCACCCAAATCTGAGATGGTCGAACCAGGAGAATGTGTTGAACCCACAACCACAGGCAGGGTTCACACAAAAACCGAGTATGGAGGCACTGATGGCCAAAGCTGATTTCGTCTACTGAGGTGAGGATGCAAAATCAAGATGCATCAATTAAGAATTTGGAAGGGCAAATAGGGTAGTTGGCTACATTGATTTCGGGAAGGACGCAAGGTACGCTCCCGAGTGATTCTGTAAAGAATCCAAAGGAGCAATCGAATTGACAGACGAGGAGGTGACAGTCCAGCTTGGGACTATAAATTAAGAACTTTCTTTTCCTTCCTCGAGTTTTTGTTTTTAATTCCTTGTGTTAGTTTGATTTGTTTTTATTGTGTTTTTAGTTTTTCCGTGAATGAGTTCGTGAAATTTTATTGCAGGTGTAAAAGAAAGAGCAATAAGGATGTAGGCGAGGCAACCCGAGAGAAAAGTTTTTGAGAAAAATGTCAATTTTTGACTTCTGGTGCTGGCGATCGATCGAGACAAAATCTCGATCGATCGCCCGAAGCTTTTAAAATATGATTTGAGTACTGCCTCGCTCGATCGATCGAGAATTATTTTCGATCGATCGAGCGAGAGAAAATTTTGAAAACAAAATAGGGCACCGAAGAGCTTTCTGCACAGAATCATACTCATTTTCTCTCCTCTCCGACACAGACCCAAATCGCCTCTTTCAAATTTTTCATCTTCTCTCATCCAAATTCCATCAAATTTCCAATTTGTTTCAAATCTTTGAAGTAATAATCGATCTGATGAGATTTTAATTACAGATTTGAAGAATTACAAGCCAAATTGGGTAGAAGTGCATCCAAAAGAGAATTCCACGCCAAGTGCCAAACTCTTCAAAGATCAGATTTTTAAGTGGTAATTGTTTTCAAATTTCACATCTTTTTCTCTTTTGGTGCAATTACATTGGTGAGTTGAATTGGGTAAAGAAGGATCAAAGTTTGGGGGAATTATTGTTGTGTTGAGGGGTATTGGCATTGCTGTGTTTTTGGTGTGGTGTTTAAGTGCGATTAAGTGAGATATTTGAGAATAAATTAGCAAGACAATGGCTCCGAGAAAGAGGTCAAAGCAGGCAGAGGCTTCACAAAAGCAAAAGCAGGCGTAGGCTACTACTTCTGAGCAAGAGCATGACGAACAGAAGTTTGTCAATGTCACAGCTGCTGAGTTATATCCCACTTATCATAAGAAACCCCTTAGTCGTGAAAGGGGCATGAGCATGGAAAAAATTGAGTGTCCGGTCATTAGGACAGTACGGTGTAGAGGGTGGTTTCAATTTGTTCAGACACCTATTGATGCTGTGGTTCCACTGGTGAGGGAATTTTACACAAATCTTCGAGTTATTCCACCAGGGCACCAAGTAAATGTTTATGTTCGAGGGAAGGATGCGTTGATAGATCAGGCAGCAATCAATAATATTTACCGGATGCCATTCATATATAACTGTGCGTACCAATCCTTTCGAAAGAGTACGATCAATTATGATGAGTACTCGCAGTTATTGGCATGTCGGGAGTAGATTGGCAGCGGAATGACAAGGGAGAGCCACAGGTGGTTCTCAAGAAGCATATGACACCAGAGGCCCAAGCATGGTTCTCATTTGTCGCCTCACGGGTCATGCCTTCGACCCACACTTCTGAGGTGACGAAGGACAGAGCAGCCCTGGTTTTTGCCATTCTCACAGGGCAGGAGGTGGATTTGGGTGAGATCATTAGTGATCACATCCATGAGATCGGTAGCAGTCCACCTACCTCCGCACTACAGTTTCCATCTACCATCACGGCTTTATGCAAGCGATGCGGAGTGCAATGGGGAGAGGATGAGGAGCTACTCCCACCAAAGACCCCGATTGTTGTTGATGGTCCACCACCACCTACAGGCCGAAGAAGGGCTGCCCCACGACCCTCGGACACTAGCTAGGCCGGAGCATCATCATCCTCTGCTGCAGAGCGTACACGTGTTACATTGGACTCTCTTCACAGGGATCTCCAAGATATTCGCCTGGAGCAGCAGAGTATTCATAGCATGCAGCGGGATATTCACAGCATGCAGAGAGCATTGCAGATGGACCATGAGCAAGTAGCTCAGCGTCAGATGGAGTTCATGCACTACCAGAGTGCATGGAACACTGCCATGGCCCAGGGCTTCCCACGTTTCCAGTTCCCGGCAGAGCCACACTTTCCACCATATCACCTGCATGCACCTCTTGAATACCCACCATTTCCGCCATATCAGGGCGAGGAACATCAATACCCAGTTCCCCCTCCGGAGCATGATGAGGACGACGATCAGTGACGATCGTTGTCATGGTATGTGTTTTTGCCATTGCATTTATTTTTCTTGTTCATTGAGGGCAATGCACATATTAAGTTTGGGGGGGTTTGTGTATTTGTATATATCTTGTTTTTGCATTCTGCTACTTGTCTGGTTTCTTTTCCTTGCATGACTGCACGATTTTGTGACTGATTCATCCTTGAGCATTACCAACAATTTTTTTTATTATTATTGATTGAGTTATTCTTGAGAAATGAGGAATTAGATTTGCAACGGTAATACATGATGAAATTAATCCTCATCTAGATAGGAGTCATGAAAAAGTTTAACTTGTGTGTTTATATCCTTTGTTAAGCATATGTCAAAATTGAGGAATAATTTGAGCACGTTTTGAGTCATGATTGAGTGAAGTATGTATTTGTAATACCCCCGAAATGTTATATGATTATGTGCTATGATGACGATTTATGTTATGTTTAAGGGTTGTGGTGTATTTAAATTGGGGAGTATAATTATGATATGATGATATGATTTAGGGGGCATGTGGAGTGTTTTAAAGGATGTATTAATTAAATGAAGTTAGAAAATATCGAGTGAGGATATTTTAATACATCGTACTAAATACCGGGACACAATTAAACACCACATGGCACCCCAACCACACCACCCCACCCCCACCACTCGGTCACCACCCATCCCCCCACTTGGCAACCCATCCCTTCTCAACCCATGCTCCACTCATTGGCTTTCAATCAACTCCCCTCCACCTCCTTCTCCCTCTCTTTCCCTCTCAAAAATCGGTGGAGTAAGCTGCTTGTAGGAGGAGGAATAAGCTTGTGATTTTGTGTGCAAAAGCCTACCAAAGAAGAGGGGTAAAGTTTAATACTCTGTTTTTCATAGTTTTGTTTGGGGTTTGGTTTTGGTGGGAGGTTTTATTGCATGATAGGTATAAGTTTGGGTGGAACCTTGGTAGGGATGCTTACATGGTAGTATTATGTAACTACTAGCATGGTTGTTCGAGCTTTTTACATGTTTTATGTGATAGATTTCTAGTTATGAATCTATGTGCTCGAAAATCTGGGCAAAGAGGAACACACTCTGTTTTCTGTATAGGTTGGTTGAGGATGAAGATTATGATGATGTTATGAAGCATGTTAGCTTAGGTTTTGTTAAACCTTCGATTTAAATACATGCATGGTAGTTTTATGAAGCTTGTAACATCTTTGCTCAGGCATGTTTTACGCCTTATGAAGTAGAAATGATGGTATGAAATGAGGTGCTCAAAAATCTTGGGAAGTCCCGATTTTTCAGAGCTCTCGATCGATCGAGATTTGGTCCCGATCGATCGAGCGAGACAGAATGTTTAAAGCATGTTTTAAATTCCAGGTGCCGATCGATCGAAGGATTTCTCGATCGATCGGTGAAGCTCCTCGATCGATCGGTAAAATGTTTCGATCGATCGATCGAGGCAGAATGTTGGGCACTGTTGTGCACAGTTTCTCGATCGATCGAGGCCTTGGGCCGATCGATCGAGAGAGGCAGAAAGTTGAAAAATAAGATGATGTTTTATTTTGTTAAGTTTATGATGTGAGATGGTATTGAGGCATCTAATAAGGTATTGTGTGGTCTTGTAGAACCATCCCAGGTACCGGCACCATCAAGGAGATAAAGTCTGTTGACTCCTCCTCCTTTTGAAAAGGTACGTAAGAGACGTACGGGCATCGGACGGTAAAGCACATCCCTACACTATGACTATGCATTTATCGCATGAATATACGATGTTTATATGATGATGTTTATACGATGTTTATACGATGTTTAAATGATGATGTTTATACGATGTTTATATGATGATGTTTATACGATGTTTATATGATGATGTTTATACGATGTTTATATGATGATGTTTATACGATGTTTATACGATGATGTTTATACGGTGTTTATATGATGATGTGATGCAATGTTTATTTGTGGTAAGATGCCACGGGGTAAGATGCCCCACATGGTAAGAGACCATGCGATGTTTATTTGTGGTAAGATGCCACGGGGTAAGATGCCCCACATGGTAAGAGGCCATGCGATGTTTATTTGTGGTAAGACGCCACGGGGTAAGATGCCCCACATGATAAGAGGCCATGCGATGTTTATAATGTGGTAAGATTCCACAGGGTAAGATGCCCATATGCATGATTATGAATCAGGAACAACAAGAAGAAGGTAACGAATAAACAGCATGTTCACTTAACTAAGATGTCGTACATTTACTGTTATATTTTGTTATGATGTTATATGATGATGATGTTATAAGATGATGATATTTACAAGATGATGATGCTTATATGATGATGATATTATAAGATGATGATATTTATAAAATGATGATGCTTATATGATGATGATGTTACAAGATGATGATATTTACAAGATGATGATGCTTATATGATGATGATGATGTTATAAGATGATGATATTTATAAAATGATGATGTTTATATGATGATGATGAAATAAGATGATGATATTTACAAGATGATGATGCTTATATGATGATGATGTTATAAGATGATGATATTTACAAGATGTTGACGCTTATATGATGATGATGTTATAAGACGATGATATTTATAAGATGATGATTTTAATCATTCATGTCAAGAATTAATGATTTTTATGCATGGCTATGAAACAGGGACAACCAAAGAGGGTTAATGCGATTAACCAGGAAGTATATGTTACCAATTATTTTCATGCATTTATTTATATGCCATTGCCTTATGATGTTAAGTAAAGATGTACATGCTCATGATGGGTTGTTCCTGTAGGTACACTTTTGGACTAAAGGACTAAGGGTCGGGTTGAGGCAGTGAGCTACGAGGAACACAGGAACGTATAGGATTCAGCTTCTGTTTAGTATCTACTCTAGGAGTAGTATAAATCTAACATATTAACATTCATTGTGGGAATGTAACTAATAAGCTTTAAAGTTTTAATTGGCCTGTAATTCTGTTAGCTCATGTATCAACTAGAACCCTAAGATGTTATTAATGCATGATTAGTCCTTCTTATGTCTATTGATCACTGTTAAGGTGGGAAGACCCCACATTAGTGGTATCAGAGCAGTGGTTAGATAACTCGGGAATGAGTGAAGGGTAGCCTTAGCAATAAGTTGGCTAGGTGCTTACTTTTGGACATGTTTTATAAGTATGTTGCATATGAAGTTCCTATGTTATGCTAACATGTTTAATTATCTAACGAGGTGCTTTATATGAACTGCTTTTGTGTTTGTTGTTAACCCTTGTGTTGCAGTATAGCAGCAAATGCAGAAGTAAGCGATGCGATTTCATATGCACTTCTCCGTCACCCATGCCTCTTGTAGTCTCGACCCCCGCTGGAAGAAGTTTGATAACTGATCAGATTGTTTATGACGGCCTCATTTATTTTGAGGGCAACGAGCTGAGGACAGACTTGATTGTTCTGGGAATGCCAGACTTCGAATGCATTGTGGGCATCGATGTGCTGAACAAGTATCAGGCAGTTGTGGACTGCAGACAAGGACTGTCCAATTCAGGTCTGATATGGGAGTCCAATGGACATTCTATGGGGATGGTTCCCGTTCAAGGATTCCGTTAATATCTGCTGTTAAGATGGCACAGATATTGGAACAAGACCATAAAGGATATCTCATCTATAATGTTGTTATGACGGAAAAGAGAAAAGAGTTAAAGGTTGAGGATGTGCCCGTAGTGGCGGTGTTTCCTGGTGTAGCTCCGGAAGAGATTCCCGGATTCCCACCGACGAGAGAGGTCGAGTTTGGGATTAAGTTACTACCAGGGACGTCTGCAATTTCCCGTGCCCCATATAGGATGGCACTAGCAGAGTTAAGGGAGTTAAAGATTCAGTTGCAAGAACTCATTGACAAGGGCTACGTACGCCCTAGCGTATCGCCCTGGGGTGCGCCTGTCTTATTTGTTAAGAAGAAAGATGGATCGATGCGTCTATGCATTGACTATAGACAACTGAACAAAGCTACAGTAAAGAACAAGTATCCACTCCCAAGGATCGATGACTTGTTCGATCAGTTGCAGGGTACGAGGCTTTATAGTAAGATCGATCTGAGGTCAGGGTACCATCAGATTCAAGTAAGAGAAAACGATGTTCAGAAGACGGCATTCAGGACTAGATATGGGCACTACGGATTCTTAGTCATGCCTTTTAGGGTGACGAATGCCCCAGCTATTTTATGAGCCTGATGAACAGGGTGCCCCAACCATGTTTGGATCAGTTCGTCATAGTTTTCATGAACGATATGCTTATTTGCTCTCGAACTGAAGAGGGACACGTGAAGCACTTGGGAACAGTACTCCAGATCCTTAGGTATTGCCAGACCCCTGGCACAGTTGACTCAGAAAGGAAAGTCGTTCTATTGGTCCGAAGCTTGTGAGGAAAGCTTCCAAGAATTGAAGCGTCGTTTGACTACGACACCTATGTTGGTGATTCCTTCTAAGAATAAGAGGGATGCCTTGTACACGAATGCATCTGCAGGGTTTGGACTGTGTGTTGATGCAAAATAAGCATGTGGTGGCTTATGCATCGAGGCGGTTGCAACCACATGAGGATGGGTACCCAGTCCATGATTTGGAGCTGGCAGCCGTTATACTTGCTTTGAAGATTTGGAGGCATTACTTGCATGGTACGTCGTTTACCATGTACACGGACCATAAGAGCCTGGAGTTTTGTTCACACAGGCTGAGATGAATATGCGACAAGGAAGTTGGGTGTCATGAATTTATCAGCTATGATGACCTCTTGTTGCCATTTGGGCTATGATTTTGATGTGGACACGTTGCCGGTGTGAGTGTCGACCTTGTTGGCTGAGCCAGACATATTTGAGGCTACTAGGAAAGCCCAGAGGTCAGATGATGAGGTTCAGAGGTGGTCGTTTTTAGTACTTCGAGGACAGCCATCAAAGTTCAGAATGGCAGAAGATGATTCCTTGAGGCTGGACAACCGACAGGTAGTCCCAGATACGCCGGAGTTACTTAAAGGAATATCGGAACGAGCTCATAGTAGTCGGTTCAGTATCCACCCAGGAGGAAGGAAAATGTATAAGGACCTAAGTGGTCAGTTCTGGAGGAGGCACATGAAGCACGATGTGATCACGTTTGTGAAAAGATGTTTGATCTGCCAACAGGTAAAGGCAGAAAGGCAGAGGCCTGGTGGCGAGCTGAAGAGCTTGAAGGTACCTACGTGGAAGTGGAGGCATATCATTATGGACTTTGTGACCCACTTACCGAGGACGGCCTCTGGATTTGATGCGATCTGGGTGATCGTGGATAGGCTAACGAAGGTAGCTCACTTCATCCCCTACAGTATGTCTTATACATACTTGAAGATGGCCCAGATGTTTATACGGGATGTAGTGAGATTGCATGGTATTCCAGTCTCGATAGTGTCTGACAGAGACCCGAGGTTCACTTCACATTTCTGGGAGGGTCTCCAGACAGCTTTGGGCACAGAGGTGAGACAGAGTACGGCCTATTACCCTCAGACAGACGGCCAAACAGAGCGTACCATTCAGACGCTCGAGGACATGTTGAGGGCATGTATTTTGGAGTTTGATACTCCGTGGCAGGAGTCAGTGCCGCTGGCGAAGTTCTCCTACAATAACAGTTATCAGGCGAGCATTCAAATGGCTCCTTTTGAAGCTCTGTATGGACGACGATGTAGATCACCGCTGTATTGGGAGGACTTGACTAACAAAGCGGTCGGAGGACCGGATATGATAAAGGACATGGAAGAAAAGATTAAGATGATACGCCAAAAGATGAAAGCAACCCAGGATAGGCAAGCAGCCTATGCCAATAAGCGGCGACGACCGCTGGAATTCCAGTTAGGAGACAGGGACTTCTTAAAGATCTCGCCCTTCAGGGGTGTGGTTCGTTTTGGGATGCGAGGGAAGTTATCTCCGAGGTATGTTGGGCCATATGAAGTTTTACAGCGTATCGGTACATTGGCATATCGTTTGGCTCTACCGCCATCCTTGTCTGGCATACACGATGTTTTCCATGTCTCTATGTTACGGAAGTATGAGCCAGACCCGTCTCATGTCTTACATCCTACTGAAGTTCAGTTAGACTCAGATGTGTCCTACGTTGAACGACCGATCAGAATTCTGGATCGAGAGGATCGCAGACTACGAAGTAAAGTTATACCGATGGTCAAAGTTCAGTGGGATCGTCGGGGTGTCGAGGAGGCTACGTGGGAGACGGAACGGCATATGGTGTAGCACTATCCGGAACTATTCTCTGGTATGTTTTTATGTTTAGTTTCGATATGATGATGCATGTGGATTTCGAGGATGAAATCTTATAAGTAGGGGAGTAATGTAATACCCCCGAAAATGTTATATGATTATGTGCTATGATGACGATTTATGTTATGTTTAAGGGTTGTGGTGTATTTAAATCGGGGAGTATAATTATGATATGATGATATGATTTAGGGGGCATGTGGAGTGTTTTAAAGGATGTATTAATTAAATGAAGTTAGAAAATATCGAGTGAGGATATTTTAATACATCGTACTAAATACCGGGACACAATTAAACACCACATGGCACCCCAACCACACCACCCCACCCCCACCACTCGGTCACCACCCATCCCCCCACTTGGCAACCCATCCCTTCTCAACCCATGCTCCACTCATTGGCTTTCAATCAACTCCCCTCCACCTCCTTCTCCCTCTCTTTCCCTCTCAAAAATCGGTGGAGTAAGCTGCTTGTAGGAGGAGGAATAAGCTTGTGATTTTGTGTGCAAAAGCCTACCAAAGAAGAGGGGTAAAGTTTAATACTCTGTTTTTCATAGTTTTGTTTGGGGTTTGGTTTTGGTGGGAGGTTTTATTGCATGATAGGTATAAGTTTGGGTGGAACCTTGGTAGGGATCCTTACATGGTAGTATTATGTAACTACTAGCATGGTTGTTCGAGCTTTTTACATGTTTTATGTGATAGATTTCTAGTTATGAATCTATGTGCTCGAAAATCTGGGCAAAGAGGAACACACTCTGTTTTCTGTATAGGTTGGTTGAGGATGAAGATTATGATGATGTTATGAAGCATGTTAGCTTAGGTTTTGTTAAACCTTCGATTTAAATACATGCATGGTAGTTTTATGAAGCTTGTAACATCTTTGCTCAGGCATGTTTTACGCCTTATGAAGTAGAAATGATGGTATGAAATGAGGTGCTCAAAAATCTTGGGAAGTCCCGATTTTTCAGAGCTCTCGATCGATCGAGATTTGGTCCCGATCGATCGAGCGAGACAGAATGTTTAAAGCATGTTTTAAATTCCAGGTGCCGATCGATCGAAGGATTTCTCGATCGATCGGTGAAGCTCCTCGATCGATCGGTAAAATGTTTCGATCGATCGATCGAGGCAGAATGTTGGGCACTGTTGTGCACAGTTTCTCGATCGATCGAGGCCTTGGGCCGATCGATCGAGAGAGGCAGAAAGTTGAAAAATAAGATGATGTTTTATTTTGTTAAGTTTATGATGTGAGATGGTATTGAGGCATCTAATAAGGTATTGTGTGGTCTTGTAGAACCATCCCAGGTACCGGCACCATCAAGGAGATAAAGTATGTTGACTCATCCTCCTTTTGAAAAGGTACGTAAGAGACGTACGGGCATCGGACGGTAAAGCACATCCCTACACTATGACTATGCATTTATCGCATGAATATATACGATGTTTATATGATGATGTTTATACGATGTTTAAATGATGATGTTTATATGATGATGTTTATACGATGATGTTTATACGATGTTTATATGATGATGTTTATACGATGTTTATACGATGATGTTTATACGATGTTTATATGATGATGTGATGCAATGTTTATTTGTGGTAAGATGCCACGGGGTAAGATGCCCCACATGGTAAGAGACCAAGCGATGTTTATTTGTGGTAAGATGCCATGGGGTAAGATGCTCCACATGGTAAGAGGCCATGCGATGTTTATTTGTGGTAAGATGCCACGGGGTAAGATGCCCCACATGGTAAGAGGCCATGCGATGTTTATTTGTGGTAAGACGCCACGGGGTAAGATGCCCCACATGATAAGAGGCCATGCGATGTTTATAATGTGGTAAGATGCCACAGGGTAAGATGCCCATATGCATGATTATGAATCAGGAACAACAAGAAGAAGGTAACGAATAACCAGCATGTTCACTTAACTAAGATGTCGTACATTTACTGTTATATTTTGTTATGATGTTATATGATGATGATGTTATAAGATGATGATATTTACAAGATGATGATGCTTATATGATGATGATATTATAAGATGATGATATTTGTAAAATGATGATGCTTATATGATGATGATGTTACAAGATGATGATATTTACAAGATGATGATGCTTATATGATGATGATGTTATAAGATGATGATATTTATAAAATGATGATGCTTATATGATGATGATGTTATAAGATGATGATATTTACAAGATGATGATGCTTATATGATGATGATGTTATAAGATGATGATATTTACAAGATGATGACGCTTATATGATGATGATGTTATAAGACGATGATATTTATAAGATGATGATTTTAATCATTCATGTCAAGAATTAATGATTTTTATGCATGGCTATGAAACAGGGGCAACCAAAGAGGGTTAATGCGATTAACCAGGAAGTATACGTTACCAATTATTTTCATGCATTTATTTATATGACATTGCCTTATGATGTTAAGTAACGATGTACATGCTCATGATGGGTTGTTCCTGTAGGTACACTTTTGGACTAAAGGACTAAGGGTCGGGTTGAGGCAGTGAGCTACGAGGAACACAGGAACGTATAGGATTCAGCTTCTGTTTAGTATCTACTCTAGGAGTAGTATAAATCTAACATATTAACATTCATTGTGGGAATGTAACTAATAAGCTTTAAAGTTTTAATTGGGCTGTAATTCTGTTAGCTCATGTATCAACTAGAACCCTAAGATGTTATTAATGCATGATTAGTCCTTCTTATGTCTATTGATCACTGTTAAGGTGGGAAGACCCCACAGTATTGATTAAAGTGACAACTTGTGTTAACTATGATTAGTCTTGAGCATCTTAGATAACGCTACAATTTATTTGAAAGCACTTTGAGGCGAAATTTATAATTAGGAACTTGACTTGGAGATGATTTAGGCGATCTTTGGACCGTTTGTGCCTTTCAAGCCTACCTTTCATACATCATTCCTTAGTGTCCCCTCTTGAGCTTTATTGAAAAATAATGGTATATGCATTGCATATGATTAGACCCCCATTCGACATTCTTGGCAAACTCATTATACCTACCTTGGTTTAAGCCTAAAAGAAAATTTTTATCCATCCCTAAGGGATTATAATGAATCACATTCATTGCACTGAATTGTTATATGTAAATGAGTTCATTGTGAAAAATAAAATGAACAAAAGAATGAGCAAAAAGAAAAGATGTAGAGAAAAGCCTTGAAAAGAAAAATCAAATAAGACCCAAAGTGGCCAAGGCTAGAAAAAGTTGAAGAGAAGCTCAAAATTGTTGAACTGATTTTATTATACTCTCTTCTTTGCATTCATCCTACCTTTTCTTTGGAACCGACACCAAAAGGCCTAACGCTATAAGCTTTTAAAGACCTTTTGATCCAAGTCTAGGGAATAATTACATTAGTGGAGAAGTGCTGGATAGTAGATTTGTAGAGTAATTCAAAGTATTCTTGACTTTGAGTTTTTATAGCACATTTTGATCTTAAAGATATGTACATTACTCATGTTTGACAATAGCACACACGCACGTTCCAATGTTGCGATGAATTGTTTAATTTAAGAGAAATTGCTTCTTGTTAAATTTTGAATGACTCTTATCGATGTGTAAGTAGGATTTCTGAGTTTTTACATGAGTTGTAAAGATGATTAATGCATAGTATTAAGGTTAACTCTTCTTTTTGAGCTTATTGCTTGCTCGAGGACGATCAAGTCTAAGTTTGGGGGAGTTGATAGGCTTAGATTTTAAGTGTTTTTAGCTGTAATTTCTTCCCGTTTTTCGTACTTTTTCCTGGATGATATTATGCTTTTTGGTATTTATTTGCTTGTTTCAGGAAAATAGATCGGAAATGGAAGAAATGAGCTAAAATGAAGAAAACGGGCGAAATCGAGGCGAAAAAGAGATGAAAAGAACAAGTTTGATTTTTCAAAGGTTCGATCGATCGAGAGTACTTCTCGATCGATCGAGCCAGACAGAATGTTGAGCATCAAAAGTATCGAAGGATCGATCGATCGGAAGGAAAATCTCGATCGATCGAGCGAGGCAGTAAGTTTCAAAGACTGACGTGAACAGTGCACCGATCGATCGGACATAAATCTTGATCGATCGAGCGAGGCAGTGAGTTTCAAAAACTGACGTGAACAGTGCACCGATCGATCGGACATAATTCTCGATCGATCGATACACGATTTTTGAAAAATCTTATCTTCCAAATTTAAGTTGATCTTCGGGGTTTTTAAGGGGGATATCATTCATTCCCTTCCATAGATCATATCAGACAAAAATTCTCCAGAAAAAGAGAACCCTAGCCGCCGCCTAGCCGCCGCCAAGGAGAGCCATCTTCTTTCGGTTTTCATCCAAGCTTGAGCGTACAATCCGTAGTGCAAGGAAGGAGCAAGAGAAGAAATCATTGTGCAACGCACGGATTCATTCCAGCCGTTTATCGTATTTCTAAACTTTGATTTATTTTATTTTCATTCTCATTTGATGTTTTTGAGGTCGAGAGACGATTAAACTTCTTATGTAATTGACTTGAATTGAATCTAGTTTATTTTATTGAGTTTTAGTGAAATTGTGTTTCATTTATTGATTCGTTCGTATTTAAGTAGATTGAGTTCTTATGTTCATGAATTAAACACTTATTAAGATCAAAGCCTAGCTAACTTTGGTTGAAATCTGTGATTTATAACCGAGATCGAGAGATAACGTTATAATACGCTATATTAATTCATGATGTATGTTAAGATTGAGATCGAGAGATGAAATCGCATACGTGAGAACTTTGAATCGAGAGATTTAGAGTAACGAGGTTTTGAAGATTTATGCAATATTGGATTAGTAAATAGGTGCACGAGAGTGACTTGTTCTAATTTGATATTAGTTTCTTTACAGCTCGAGAGTGTGTATTGAATAATAACGAAAACCTTTCACCTTAAGGATCAATTGTTTGATAATTGATTATTCAGACGAATCATTAAAGATAATACAGTTGAACGAAGAGCGACATAAATTTCTCAAGCGAATTACCTTTGCATGTCCGGAATCCGATTTGTTTTATTTCATTTTTGTGTCCTTTAGTTCTAAGATTGCATTAGATAATCTACTCCTTTGTCAATCGTAGGCTAAATATAATTTTGCTAGTCTAATTTGGTACTTATACATTAGTCCCTGTGGATTCGACAACCTTTACTTACATTTCACTATACTAAAACTTGACAACTGTGCACTTGCGGTAGAATCGCTTCACACTACTTTGAAATATTTTCTGTTTAAAAATAAAGCGGTCAGTAGTGCAATTACTGGGAGGGAGATTATTGAAGTGTAATAATTATCCATGTTTGGAGAGCGATCAAATTATGACATTTGGGCTACTGTAAGATTTAAAGATTAGAGTTGTACTGTTACCACAAGTTGTAGCTTTTAGTAAAGTAGCAAGCGTTTGATCCTACAATAGGTATTTGACTACCATTCGCAATTATATTTGAAGTGAGCCAGTGTATGACCGAGTATCATGAAGAGCGGTAGTTGATTTGGTCATATGATTGGATGTCTAGACTTAATTAACCAAGACTTTACATTAGGTATACGGTTCCTTGAAGTCCATGTGAAAATAGAGCATAAATAATAATTTGTTGGACTATTTTGGGCGTGATATGAACAGGATCGTTGACAGTCAGAGAATGAGAGGTGACTGTTGCATGATAATATGCTGCAGATTTTGAGGAGTGGGACAATCGTTGATAATATGGCCCTATTTCTTGCAATAATTGCATTGCTTTGTGGGACAGCTTTTGGCAATATGACCATGTTCTTTACAGCATTGAATCAACCGGATGCATATCACTGTCAGAGTTTAAAATTTGCAAAAATAAAATTAAAAAATCTCTATCTAAATAGAGCTTCTCCCTTTCAGCGTAGAAGTCAATTTTTCTAAATAATTTTACAGTCGTAAATCAAAATATTTACATGAAAACATGTTCATAAGATGCCAAAATGATCAACCCTACTTACATACTAAGGATCTACAGAATTCTACCTATCTATTAATCATTGTAACAACTATTTATGAATTTACAAGTGAGTTGTAAGACTGAATGATGACTTTAAATTAACCTAAGACCGCTGTTTTAGATACAGAGTCCTGCAATGATCTAGAATAAAAATCTTGTTTTTGGAAATAAAATCTAGAATATATTATGAATGTTTTTAACATGGGTTTTGAAAAATCTCATCATTTTCAAATTTTCATTGTACTTGAGAAAGTTTGATCCTACACGTTGTGCACAAGCTGACCATGTGATTTGAGTTACTTTTTCCATTGTGATCTGTTACTTTTTCCATTTTATTCGTTTATGTTTATTTCTTTGTTTGTACTATTTGTTTTGCATATGACCCATACGCCTTTTTAACATTTTGGATTTTCTTTTCTATTAAATTGCCTTCTCACACATTATCAGCTAAATTAATCTTCTTAGCCAAGATAATACTTCAGACTATTCGTTATGGGTTTGTCGAACTCTCGAATGCTAGCATTTTCAAATGCTTATTATCAGGGGCGAAACCAGGAATTTAGGTCAGGGTGGGCTAAATTAAATATGGAGCGGAGCATATGTTGTCTATATGAAGGGAAAAAACTCATTGATATAAACTTAAGGCACCAAGATACATAGTTTATCTAACATAACATGGTGGATAAGATTTATTCAAACATATGGATCTTATTCAAACTTACAAATTAATCCTCAAATATATTGCAAGCAACGTCTAGAACAGTCATCAACCAATTAAAGAAGATTTGTACACTTAACTTGAGGTGAAATAATTAAACAAACAAAACCTAAAAGATTATAACTCAAAACAGAAGCTCCCATAAATCATAATTACACAAATCTAGGGAAAACCCAACAATTCACCATTAAAAAACTAAACCAACGTTTAATTTCAATTAGAAATCCCAAATTGAATCGAAAAGCAGACAAAATTTACAATTATCTGTTGTGACAGAACACCCAAAAATAAAGTATAAACACCATACACCCAACGAACACAAAAATTTGTGTGGTTCGACAATTGTCTACCCCCACGGGACCAAACACATTTTTTGATATATTCATGAGAATTACAGAAATATTTTTGGATCCACTCAAAGCTCACATATCATATTTAGAAGCTAAACATATGAGGGATAATTTACAAAGAATGGATTGATGTTATATAGGCATGAAACCTTGGTAGAAATCATCTTACTGTATACTCGATTAATATTGATCAAGTCCAAGCAGTATTGAAACTTGATCCATGTTACCACCTTTGTTAATAAGTCTGCAGGATTATCTGCGGTACTGCTTTTCTTGAGTAGAATATCACATTCTTCTACTATGTACAAAATAAAGTGATTGTTGTGAATATGATGAACTCTGTTACTTGCTCAGATATATGAGCCTCTGACTGTCACAGAAAATCTCAGTATTTTCTAATGAACTATGTCTTTGCCAGACATATGGCACTCAAACTATCATAGAAAATCTCTATATTTTTCTGCCGGGTACCCAAGTCTTTCATCAAATTAAGCAACCAGATGCCTTCTGTGATTGCCATATATTATGTCTATGCGGTATACGAATCAACTATGGATTGTAGCTTAGATATCAAACTAACTAGTATTCCTGACATAATCAGCACATAATAGTAGTTGATAGACGCTTTCTAGGATCACCAGCATAAACTGAATTGACGTATCAAACTTGACGATTGACCATTGTTCGTCTTTCTGAGTCTGTGTCACACGGACTGTGCCGTTATTTTTTTTGCAGAGACACATTTCCAGCCAATCCTTTTGGGAAGTGGAACCACCTTCCAAGTTTTATTATGATAAAGCAATTTCATTTTTTCATCCATCATCGTCTTCCACAAGGCCCTTTCCCTACTATACACAACTTCTTTGTAGTTGTACGGGATACTATATTGATCAACTGGAAGAGTGAATGCTACCATATCAGTAAACCAACCAGTATTCCGGATAATTATCTTTGGTTTACTAGTAGCAATATAATCAGGTACTGATGCTGAATCTGATACCACAGTTTGAACGGAGTCATCAATCTGATCGTCAAAGTCTTCTTCAGGATGATCATCAGTCTGAACAGGTTGGTCTGGAGTTGTGGTTATTTCAAACTCCACCTGCAACTAAGAACCCGAATCTTGGTTCTCTACCTCTGACTTTGTCTGTTTTAACATTACAGATTCGTCAAAGGTAACATCTCGGCTCAAGACAATCTTCTTTTGACTCATGGTTCTATAGACGAAATGTTTTGCACCTTCACTAAAGCCCATGAACATAGCTTTCTCAGCTCTAGGTTTCAGCTTTAACTTTCTGAGATAAAAGTATGTGGGACATCCAAATATATAAAGAGAATCATAATAAAAAACGGGTCGTCCAGACCATACCTCCTTGGGAGTTTTTCCTTTTAGTGCAGAAGCTGGTAGCCTTTGATGATATAAGAGGCGTATGACAAGGTTTTAGCCCAGAATGCCTTGCTTAGTCCAGATTGGGATAACATGCAGCGGACTTTGTCAATCAGAGTACGATTCATTCGTTCTGCAACACCATTTTGCTATGGCGTGCCTGATACAGTGAAATGTCCGATTATCCTTTCTTTCTGACAGATTTGCTGAAATGGATCTGACTTGTATTATCCACTATTATCAGATCTAAACCTCTTTATCTTTCTTCCGATCTGGGTTTTGATCACGTTGTTCCAGCTGAGCAAGATGTCCAGCATATTCAGGTCGTTTTGTGGTTCCGACAAATTCAGGCCGGTTAGCCGATGCAGACAGAGTTGGTTATGCGGTCCGACAGATTCAAGTTGGTTTCTGCCATTCTGACAATGCGAACGGATTTAGGTTGGTCCTACGATTCCTACATGGCAAACAACTTCGGGTTAGTTCTGTGATTCCGACAATGCAAAAAACTTCGGGTCTGTTACGTGATTCCAATAGTGCAGAGAGCTTCACATTGGTTTTGCGATTCTGATAGTGCAATCAAATTCAGGTCGGTTCTACATTTTCGACGTTGCAGATATCTTCTGGTCGGGTTCTGAGGTTTCAATAGTATAGACAGATTCGAGTCGATTTTGAGGTTCCGATAGTGCAGGCAGATTCATGTTGTCCTACGATTCGACAGTGAAGGCAGATTCGGGTTGGCTTTTGCGGTTCATATAGTGCAGGCAGATTCAGGTCAGTTGTGCGGTCCGACAGTGCAAACGTATTCAGCTCAGGTTCTGCGGGTCCAACATTGCACACAAATTCAGGTCGGTTCAATGAATCGGACAGTGCAAACAGATTAAGATCGGTTATGTTATTCCTGCAGTGCTGATTAAGACACTTGTTCGATCTGGTTCACCCCGGTGAGGCTGGTTCATATGGCTTCAGCGGTTCAAACCAGTTCATCCGGTATGGCCTGGGCCGACCGACATAGTTCCACTCATCAGGTGACATATCCTTGATACCATTTGTATTTCATAATGTCACATGTCAAGTTGTTGGTGCCGTCAAATTTCTCCACCTCGAACTTTGCATTTGATATCTATCTTCGACTTTGTTTTCGATAGCTTTTAGCAGAAACATATGATACCCTTGTTTTCGGAATGGTCGAAATAGTAGGGAACCAGTGGATCGGCAAAAAAGGAAGAAAAATCAATCAAACCGGGCAATTTTAGTTCGGATGAATTGTGGGGTCCTCGTTACTTAATCCGTTATGTATCAGTTCATTTATATATATGTGAGTTAGAATTAAGTAAAACATACACCTGATTAAGAGTTTAGTTATGTAGGTTGTTACAAGTTGACAAAACTATGTCAAAACTACACATCATATATACATAACAACAACCTAAACCAAAAACTCCTAAGCAGTGGTTCAGCTCGCAGCGGAATAGACTCGCAATCCCGTCCTCCCACGTCTATGAGTCCCTACAGAAACAATCACACAATATGAGTACAGATAAACAACCCTTCTAGTGCGATATCATTAAACACATAAACAATAAATCACTATGAATAACAAATGTGATTGTCCTGTATCATGCACTATCAAATACAATTATGTCATGACATGTCTCACTCCTCATCCTGTTATAACCAGACCAATATGATATGTCTATCTCAGCTCAATATGTCAGGGAACCCTCTCACATCTTCATATTAGCGGCACATATCATAGTACCGTCCTAACATGTTATAACAGCCAGAGCATATACCCAACCGGCGTATATCTCTCATGCCAAAGCATATGTAGCATACCTATCGTGGCAACAATCCCAGCCAATGCATATGCCCAACACTGGCATATCTATCGTGGCACCGATCTCAGCCAAAGGATATACTACATATCTATCGTGGCATCCATCTCAATAATATAAATCTCATGAATGCACATGCATATGGTACCACTAATCATATGATAACATACTCACATCATCATCACAACAATATCATATACTCGTACGTCAAAACGTACCTGTTCTGCGACACAAAAACGATATAAATTAGGCGTCACTGTCTAACCGCCTCGTTGTCCCATCCCCTGTGATGATGCTACAACAAGACCAACAATATATCATGTTATCATAGGCATTAAAATCAAATTCTAGAAAAATATAACATTTTTCAAAATTCTGCCTTTGGCGATCGATCGCTACATCTCACCGATCGATCGCCATACTGTTCTGTTCCATCACGATCGATCGCCACCACCTCGCGATCGATCGCCACAATGTTCTGTTTCTCGCGATCGATCGCCACATTTTTACCGATCGATCGCCACATACATTAACCGCCTTATATTTTTGCTCTCTATTCGGCGGTCGATCGCCACAAAGCTAGCGATCGATCACCGATGTCCAAAAAAATCAGAACATGACGATTTTGAGCTTATCCTCATGGTATATCTCCTACAACTCGAAAATCAACATTCAAACATGTTTCATGCAATCTCTAATATCATATGAACATGTTTATATGACCATAGAACTCAATTGTTTACACCATAACTCAAATCAAAACACAAGCAAACCAAACACCTTCAATTCCATGCTTTAACTTCAATTCTTCTATTACAACCATAAGTAAGGATACAAAGCACATAATCTATACCAAGATGTTAGGACTTCACTTTCCCACCTTTCTATCTTGATATCAAGTGGAAATCCAAGCAAAGAAGCAATTCTAAGAAAAGACCTAGAGAGGAGCTTGGGTAGAGATTTGTGGGTGTAATATGGTGTTCTATGTGATCACAATCTGATTTTGCATATTTAAGTAAACCTTCAAATTCAATACAAATGTAATTATAATTCCTTTCAAACTCATGGCAAATGTATATGGAATGCAACTCATATGTGCATTCTAATGCACCTTCAAATGCATACTCATAGTTTACTTGATATGCCACTACACTTGATTTAATTCAACTCATATTGCCATATATCATTTTATACATGTATTAATTCATCCTCAGTTCAACCCGAACCCGAGTCCATATCATACTGTAATTAATCGTAATTACACCATAAACATATAACACATGTATACGTCAGATCGAGGCATGACATGAATAGTGTCGGACCAATGAACAGTACGGGTTGTGAACAATACCGGTTTGCAAGAGTACGATCTGGAATAGTACCCGAGTGTGAATAGAACCCCGTTTGAATAGTACACGAGTTTGAACAGTAAGCGGGTTTGAACAATAGCCGATTTTGAATAGTAACTGAGTTGGAACAGTATGTCTTCCCAACTGATCTTGCAACTTTTTCAAATAATTACAGAAATGCCATCCAGTTTTGACCGGAGTTTCTTGTTGATTTGGAACTCAAAAAATTTCAACAGCAGGTGTTTCCGACTGCCGACGACAAGACAAATCTAGTTGTATGATCAAAATTCAATTTCGAACACTTACAATTTTCTGTCTTTTTATCACAACACATGGCTTTGATATCAATTGTTGTGTCAGAAAACCCGAAAATAAAAGTATAAATATCATACACACCCAACGAACACAAAATTATGTGGTTCGACAATTGCCTACGTCCACGGAATTAAACGCAAATTTTTTATATATTCACGAGAATTACAGAAATATTCCCGGATCCAATCAAAGCTCACATATCATATTTAGAAGCTAAACAGATGATTGATAATTTACAGAGATTTGATTGAGGTGTTTATATAGGCATGAAACCCTCGGTAGAAATCATCATCTTGGATTTGTATTCTACCAGGGTTGAATTCAAATGGTATGATATCGGCCACACCGTCCATCGTCCAAGTCACCATTTCAATAGTGCATGGTGGAAAAGAGCTATTGACCAACATTATCCATATGGACTGAAAACGTTAAGGGGAGAGAGAATAAAATTAAGTTAAAGACTAAAAATTAAGGGCTAAAAATTCCCGCAATAATTTTTAGAAATCAATAATTATTTCAAATAGGTTGAAATATTTTCATACTAGACTTATAAAATAATGGAAATATTTAAATAAAAACAAAACAATCTTTCCATTTAATGAGACATATATACAGTGAGAAACTTATTAAAATATTTTATTTGCAGCAGATATATAAATTTATTGTAATTATTTGCAGGGTAATTCACTTGAATCCATTAATAATGTTGATGTAGCTCTGCGGATTAATTTATTGCTACAAATTCTAATCACACCTTCTCTATGTCACATTTATTTCCCCCATTTACTTCTCCCCCAGCTAGCTCTCTCATATTCTGTAATTTTGCAGCTTTCTATTTTAAGCTAAAAACTCATTAGAGAAGAAATCTTTCAATCCTTATCAAAACCTTTTATCATCTTCTCACAAATTCTTATTCAAAATTTAGGGTTCTTGAAATCAAAGAGCAACAGTCCTTTTGCAATTTCTGTTCTTTTCCAGACATGGCGCTGAGATGACGCCGATATGGCTCTGGCTTGTGTAGTGCACATAAGCAATCCCAATGAAAAACAACTAAAATTAAAAGAAATAGGACTAAGAGCCAATTTTGACAAAATAAATTACCACAATTACAAAGAGTTCTAAGTTTCGAAGATGAAAAAATGAATTAATTAAGCTTGACAAACCTCACCAAACCCAATTGGTATCATGCAAGGATTCTTGAACCACTTCTTAAAAGGAAAAATTCAATATTTCTCAATTTCTTAATTGTCATTCCAAATAATTATCGCGTGAGACAATTTGGGGGCACATTATGTTGTTTTATTTTCTCTCAAAGTGTATCTCATGAATAAAAATAACAATAGCTTCAAAACAAGTTTTATGTCGAGGCGAGATTTGTAATCTCCGTTCTTAAGACAATATTGCCCCGCTATGGTGCTAATGGTTTGCTATGTCAACGACTATGACTTTTGATAGGAGCACTCAAAATCACAAGTCCTCAAACCACAAAGGTTCAAAGCACTCAACTAGAAGAAAAATGATGAACAACAAAATGCTCTCTATTTTCTCACTTATTGTCTGAATGAATTCGAAAATCAATGTTAAAAAAAATTGGGGTTATGTTGTATATATAGTGAACAAAAAACAAGTCTGAATGGACACCATTTGGAGGCACTATATCGCCAAAAATCGCACCCTAAATGTGAATGGACATACCATTTGACAAAACAGATACAGTGCTCGATTGATCGAGGAAGGAGGTCGATCGATCGAGCTACTGTTCACGAAGGCAACAATTTTCTGGCCCGCTCTATCGATCGAGCATTTTGCTCGATCGATCGAGCATGTTAAAAAAAAATTAATTCTTACTTGTCCTTTTCCAACAATCCCCCCCACATGAATTAAATTAATGAATTGAGTGCTTTGACGAACTATATGGCATCTGGAGAGATAGCTTGCAGTTTTGAATCTTCCATAGTAGTATTCAATCGGATTCACTTGACTTAATAGTGAACTTATAGTCTTGAACTATTTAGTCGTTGGTGACAATTGAACCCACACCGTAATAATTCTAACCTCCGTATTGGTTTCTTATGGTTGTGTTCGTTTGGCCATGGACCACGCTTGGTTTCATAAGTGCTTTTCATTCTTTGAAGCGGCCACTCTTCACACTTACGTAGGTGATCTCCTAGAAGAATATCCCACTATACTCCAACATATTCTAATATATCTTATGAATAATTAAAGGCCTTTTGTCAATCCTCGAACCCCTTTTGCAGGCTACACCCCTTATTATAGGAATGGGTCGGAGATTAATTCTCCAAGTGTTTATACACTCTTGTAGTTTGGTTGTCCCTTTTGAACCTAGAACTTGGGATCTCCTGTCGCATAGGTTGGGTATCCACCACAAGATTTTGATCTCCTTTGACTTCACGTAGTCAATGGACATAATGCCATTTGAAATCAACTATTTAATAGTATTGTGTCTACGGCGTATATGTCTAGACTTACAATTATACATGCTACTTTGTGCCCTTCCTAAAGCAGATTGGCTATCACAATGTATTTTAATTGCAGGCACAGGTTTTTCCCAACAATGAATTTCTTCCAAGAAACTTCTAAGTCATCCGGCTTCTTCTCCCGCTTTATCCAAGCTATGAATTCAGATTCTGTAGTGGATCTAGCAATACAAGTTTGCTTGGTAGATTTCCACAACACTGCAACCCCTCCAATGGTAAACACATAACCACTTGTTGACTTGGATTCTTGAGTGTCCGGTTTGCCAACCGCATATGCAATATCAGGACGTGTACAATTCATGAGATACATGAGACTGCAATTATCTGTGATGCCCGGGAATTAATGGTGTTAATCCCGGTGTGGTAATGATCATTTATGGATTTTAATTGTGGCAATTATGAATTAATTGCGGTATTGGGACTCCCGAGGATTTTAAATCCGGTATTTGGAGTCGTTGGATCCAAGGGATAAGATTGTAATCTCATCGTGGTGAAAAACCTTGGAATTTGGTTTTTGTGGGATTTGGGGTCCGGAGTACTTTGTACTGGGGCTGGAAATGGAAATAGAGATTGAGAGCTAATTTTTGAAAACAGATGATTTTTAATGAGCCATGATGTATTTGTTAAGGGATTAGTATTTTGGACTTTTGGTACTGTATATACCAAGTAGACTCGATATTCCGTCATTGCACGGATTCCCTCTCTCTCCCCTCTCTCTCTGCGCGCCCAACCTTCCCCCATTTCCCTATTTTCTCCCTTGGAGGAGGAATCGTTGGTAGCTTGGCTCGAGAGCCGGATTTCTCGAAGATAATCAGGTATTAATCTTCCCCTCATCATTGTCTTCAATTTGGTAGTAGTGTGTTGGATTTGGATGAGTATTTTGTTGGATTTGGAATTGGAGGGTTTTTGATAAAAATCCAAAGTTGAGTATTTAGAGTTTTTATTGGTTTTAAATGGTGTATTTGAGGTGTTGATGGTGTATGGGGTGTTGATTTTGAGTTTGGGTGTGAAAAACACCATGGAAGCTCGAGTTTTTCGGGAAATCGCAGGTCGCGATCGATCGCCAAGGAGTGCCAATCGATCGTGACGAGCAGCTGGAATTTGGTGAAGATATACAGTACTGGCGACCGATCGCAAGGTCTCAGCGATCGATCGCGGGTGGGTTGGCGATCGATCACGATAAGGCGCTGGTTGGCCACTGGTTAGGGGCGATTTTTGGAAAATGCCAGGATTTGGAAACGGGGTTTAAATAACCGATTTCCGGGGCAATGTCTACATTCCAATGAGAATGCTATACTTTTAAAATGGATTGGTTGGAGCCAAAGTTTAATAACGGAATTCTCGATTGAGTTTTTGGCTATCTTTTAAACTTATAAAATGGAATATTTTGGGTATTATGCATGCTTAGCCGGGGGCTTTTATATTGGTAATTGTCACGGTGACGATAGGGGTTGGAAGTTGTGAGCGTGCTTGGGTACGTGATTGCATGCCTATGTTTAATTGTGAGTTATTTGCATGTTAGCACTTAACTCATCGGATCGTGGGACTCGGGCAAGGTTGGACTCGAACTACGGAATTATAAGGTACGTATAACGTACGAGCATAGCCTGTTATAATGTTGCAACTGTAAAATGCATGGTATATGGTATTTGCAATAAATGGATATAGAAATGCATGGTATATGGCACTTGCAATAAATGGATAGTGAAATGCATGGTATATGGTATTTGCAATAAATGGATAGTGAAATGCATGGTATATGGTAATCGCGATAAATTGATATACAGTGGGAATTACATGGTGCCGCTTTTGAGCGAGCAATGATTGGGATGTTGTCGCCGTTGAGCGACCATCGGTTATGACACCGCTGTTGTTGAGCGTGCGTGGTGTTAAAATGCCGCTATTGTGGAGCGAGCTATGAAATAGAACTATGGAATCATTTGCTAGATATATGTGATATCTGTGGTGCTCCATTTGATGATTTAATCATATTTGATTATGGAACTGGTATAGCAGGAATGGTTTTTGTTAGGATCGATTCCGGGGGATGGTTGCTATTCACCCGACTTCAACCAACTTGAGCTTCAATAGCTCGTGTTCTTGAAATAATTGCACCGAGAGATTATATCGAGTTCGGTTACCAAACCGAGCGGAAGACACTCGACATAACCCGCTCTAAAACCGATTACTCATTTGAAAAGCATTTTAAAGATATGAAAGAAAGTATGTAAAAACAGTAAGGTAAATAACACAGGCATTTGTTTCTGGAAGTTCGAAGCACAACGCTTCTATGTCTCCCCTTCTTGCATCTCATGGAAGGATACACTAGAAGACTTTGATTTATACAACTCTTTGTACAAACCCGGTCCAGTTGGGCATTCCCCATCCAACTAGAACTCCTAGCAACTCAACTATGTATGTTCTTTAATGTCTCACATACAAAGACCTCTCAATCGGTTGTGATGAATCATCAACCGTTACAATGGTATTCACTCTTCTATTTTAGCTCACAAATACAATTAATAGAGTGAATACAAAGGCACAAATGATTCCATAATGAATCTGATACAGCAAGGTAAGAGGTTCCAAAGGTTTGAGGAGTGCTCTTCATTAGCAGCTTTTGTCTTTGAAGTTCCTCAATTGAATCCCAAGTGGGTTTGCTTTGGAAGGCTTGGATTGATCTTCAATCAGCTGTTATTGAGCTTCCAAATCATGATATATAGCCCCAAGTAATGATATATACGTTAGATACAAGAATATAACCGTTTGGACAATTTTGGTAAGCTTTCAAACATTGCAACGGTCATATTCTGCTTCTGGGCTATTTTTGGAAGTCTGCTGGTCTGGTCATGTAAGGCCCCAACACTTAAACTCGTCATTAGTTCATTTATGACGTCGTATGTGTATAAATTTTTCATTTTCTTTTCATTCTTTAAAAAGAATCATATCATGTTTCCCACAATCCCATGACATAAATAATGTTCAACATTATATGATCAACTCTACCAATAAATAGACTCAAAGATTTTACCCTTTACCAACCCCATTACACCACTTTTGCATTATGGGTTTTTATAAAAATTTGGGCAGAGTCTCCCCACAAACTGAGCTAACCGGAAATAAAAACTCATCACATAATATAATTCCCGACCAGGGACAACGCAATATTAAACAGAATATAGAAACACATTAAATTCCCGGCCAGGGAAGACATCACACTAATAAGACAACAACAGTGGGTTTCAACACCCTTATACAGTCCATATACACATACAAGTGCTCACAGAAGAGCAACGAATAACGGATACACATCCGGATGCATAATTAGTATAAATACCAACCGCTCAACCTCGTATATCGGCTCAATCACATACTATGCTTCTGGAAGCATCATCCAACAAGGTTCGAGCCTAGTACTCCAAAACAGCATCGTACCTGTTGTACCTGTTTCAACAGAAACAGCCCCCACACAGGTGAGCACACTCCCACTCAATATTCAATCACAAATCAACATACAAAATCATAATGCAATAATCTAAATTATGCAAAACTTATAAAGTATACTCCCTGTACAATTCCGAATTTGTATGGCTTCCACACACTGTTCCTGTTTCAAACTCACATACTTCATAATGTCAAGTTTAGTATTGTCACTGAAAAAGTAATACTCAACAACACTTATGAATTCAATACAACGACAATATATTATTTATGCTCAAACATAAATAATTCAACATCAATGTGAACCTGGTTATCCAAATGTAACCCTGGTTATCCCACCATCTCATTCTCAATACTTTCTCATATAGCTCATGCCCACGGCATCACTACTCAACAAATAAAATTGGACCACGTACCATTACGTGTCCCCCATAACTCGTATATGATATTAAAGTCAAACACTTACTTGAAACATCATATTCAAAATTGCATGTATACATGAATGTATAGATACTAGATATACCTGCTCGTACGTCACCACGTACCTTATAGTAGACAACATGAACAAGCTCTCAGCAACGTCCGAAGTCTCCTGTAGAGTCTATATCGAACATCAATTCAATATTAGCTCATAATTCGAGCAATGAACATCCATCAAATAATTCTTACTTTCATTTCCATATCACAAATCAATAACTCGATATTATGAATCAAATCATAATCAATACTTTGGATGCACGCATCCTCACATGAATCATGATACTACATTGGTAATGCAAAACCCCATCATCTCCCACCATCCGCTACATCACACACATGATGCGGGATACACACACCCATACGTGCAAGATCACGGCCAACTCGCATAGTAGTTTACTAGACATACTAGTTCAACAGAGGAAAGGAAATGCAAGGTGTATGTATAATACTATACAACTAGTGTCTAACTAAAACAATCCAATTAAGCCGATTAACATGTTCCACAATTATTCAAACCCACACCGAGGTGATTCATCCAAGGCACGAAAGAAGGGATCCATGTAGACATAAGATTCTACTCTTTTAAATCTAATCCCCTTAATCCCCACACAAAGTCATTTATTGATTAAATTCAACTTTAACAATTTAAAGATGCATTGGTTCCATAATTCTTGATTTAGAACTCACTACTAAGGGTGGTAATTCAATAAAGTGACATAAATCATTAATACATGTCATGCTATCCACTTGAGCATAAATATCACCATAACTCTATTCCATGTCAACACATACTAGCATGTATCTAGTCTTCATCTTTTAACAACAATGACACTAAACCACGACATTTAATCACCAATTCATTTTCAACAATTATCCGTTCAATAATGTGAATTATGAATAAATCCCTACAATTAATAACATTTTCATGCTATCCAATTCCCAATTGTTCAAACTCAATTTATCGTCACATAACCGCCTTAACTCATCACGCTAATTTAAGTTAACCTTTTACATTATCAAAACATCATCCAACCACAAGGCACAATATGTATAGAAGTCTTGTACCTATACCAATACATGTTGGAATACACATTTTCTTGTATAAACTTCACCTACACACACTAATGCATGCTGGATACAAACACACACACACAGAACACACACGAACACACACTCTGCACATAGAACACACACACGCACACACACTGCTGCACACACTAGCAACCCTTCGAAAAATGCCATCAAAATCGAACCAAAGTTCATCAAAAATTCGTGGGATTTCAGGGGAATAACGACTAAGGGACGACGAGGATTACCCACAAAACAATCGGAAGAAAATCGTCCCAAAATTGGACGAAATCGCGACTTCAACCCGCGGCGCTTCCTTGCAAGATCCGGACGCAATCCTCGACGAAACTTCGCGATATTGGTATGGAAAGAAGCGCCTGGGAGATACGAAGGCGGCGGCGGTTCGGACGCGCCGGAAGGAGCTCGGACGGCGGCGGGCGCGGCGGTTTAGTGGCGAGGGGTCAGGTATCGCGCGGGATGCAGCAGAGAAGAAAAGGGTTCGGGTTTTGTGCGTGATTTTACACCTTTTAATGTGTGTCCGAAAATGCCAACATAACATATTTATTTTTTGTATCCTAACCCGGTTTTGTACATCGAAGTGTCGCCGGTGCACTGATATATTATTTAGAGACAACGATTGGGATTTATACACACCCCAAAAACCCAAAACTTAAATTCTTCATTTTAATTAATTTAACTCTAAAATATTATCGGAGTATATTTTACAATCTCAAAATATTTTAGGATCCGATTAATTTGCCAGTTGACCTTCACTTGGTCAATTCCACTTCTAATTAATTCTAAAATTAATTATCAATAAAATTCAAATCATATTTAGTCCAACAAATGATTAATAATAATCTGGACATCACAATTCTCCCCAACATATAGAATTTCGTCCTCGAAATTTCAACGCATGCTTACCATAAAAGCCAACTGTAAAATTTACATACCGTATATAGCTCAAGATAGAGACTTTACCATCCGTAGGATGACAGTCATCGGAATCATCGTGGCTCACACATGTGCCCCATTGCACCAACGATCGCAAGAAGTGTTTAACCGTCAAGCTTCTTTGTCATACCTCACCACCTGTGTACTTTCATCGACACAATTCCATTGCACAATCTTATTTCCCGTCATATACTTTTATCACAGTACCCATCATATAATCTCGTTAAATCATGCAATCCATGCTTTCATGTATATTCAAGAATATATGACAATACATCAACATTTATCTTAATTAACTTCATACCTGCGTCGTTGCAAATGTATGCAACTTATCCTCACATCATCACCATCATCCGTATGAAGTAACGGTACTCTTGAGCCTTTACGCATCAATCTTCCATATATCATCTCCTGGCTATTATCTGGTGCAAGGTAATGACTAGAAAAGCCATTAGTCATTCTCACATACATATATGCGCATTATACACACCCATAGCCACAGACCATCAGTATCAATCACGATAAATGGCTTAACACCAATATTTTCATGTCACGATTATACTCATCTAACACAAGGCATCAACATCAATATCGAATAGTTCGTGACATACCTTTGTAGATGGAATCATCTACAATACACAATGGCACCATAATATCATGTTAATCACAGCACTCACATACTCTTAAGTATCAACATTTCCATATTACTACACCCAATTATTATCTGTCATAGGACAAGTACCAAAATAATCCCGTTAGTATTTCTCAAATACTAGTAACATAACACGTACCTTGTCATTTACGCATTTCGACATCCATAATGTTTCTGTCATCAAACACTAATTCCTGTATCATAAGTTTCTCGCAGTTCTATACACAACATGTTACTGCACACTATCACATAGGGTGATTGAAATTTAACATAAGAATCAGTTGCATGCTTTAATGACGCAATTTATATCAATCTTTAACTCATCCTCGAAACATATTAATACATTAATCATGAATATTCACAATGAACACATGTCCACACACGACATTCGTAGTAATCACGCGTCATCCCGTGACATACTCATGCCATCCCGTGACGACACATGCCCACTCATGGCATCTAAGGTATCGTCAACTAGTGACGATACATGTCAACAATGACATCTAAACAACCCAGTCAACTCGTGACGGTCCATGTACATCAACATATGTCATCCATCATCATGCTAGTAAAATAGTCATAATAAAACATGTATAACAACGCATGCCAGCTATAATAATGCTAAATAGAATAGCAATATCTCATACCTCATCGCCAACAAGATAGCGGCATACCTATCTCCGTCGCTCAATAATAATACGTAATCAGTACCCATCGCTCGAAGGCGGCAAAATCATGTGCTGTATATATAGCGGCACAGTCCATCGCTATAGAATCGACGGCATGATACCTCGTCATATAATAGGTGGCATGAAACCTCGCTATACACCTGAGCATGAATCATCGTCCACATAATAGCGGAGAGAGGCATCGCTATCAATACCCGGCGGTATAACCCATCGCCAATCAATATAGCGGAATGGACCATCGCTATCAATACATCTGGCGGAAAGAACCATCGCCAATCAATATAGCGGAATGAGGCATCGCTATCAACACATCTGGCGGAAAGAACCATCGCCAATCAATATAGCGGAATGAGCCATCGCTATCAATACATCTGGCGGAAAGAACCATCGCCAATCAATATAGCGGAATGAGGCATCGCTATCAACACATCTGGCGGAAAGAACCATCGCCAATCAAGATAGCGGAATGAGGCATCGCTATCAACACATCTGGCGGAAAGAACCATCGCCAATCAATATAGCGGAATGAGCCATCGCTATCAACACATCTGGCGGAAAGAACCATCGCCAATCAATATAGCGGAATGAGGCATCGCTATCAACACATTTGGCGGAAAGAACCATCGCCAATCAATATAGCGGAATGAGCCATCGCTATCAATACATCTGGCGGAAAGAACCATCGCCAATCAATATAGCGGAATGAACCATCGCTATCAACATATCCGGCGGCATAAACCATCGCCAATCCTCATAAAAGAATGAGTCATCGTAAATCCACATAATAATATCGTATGGCCTCTTACTATATGGGCATCTTACCCCGTGGCATCTTACCACAAATAACATCGCATGGCCTCTTACCATGTGGGGCATCTTACCCCGTGGCATCTTACCACAAATAACATCGCATGGCCTCTTACCATGTGGGGCATCTTACCCCGTGGCATCTTACCACAAATAACATCGCATGACCTCTTACCATGTGGGGCATCTTACCCCGTGGCATCTTACCACAAATAACATCGCATGGCCTCTTACCATGTGGGGCATCTTACCCCGTGGCATCTTACCACAAATAACATTATATCATTATATAAACATCATATAAGCATCATCATTATAAACTTATTCCTCATAATCATCATCATAATCATCATCATAAACATCATATCATCTTTACTCATCATAAACATCATCATAAACTTACTTATCATTATCATCATCATAAACATCATAAGTTAATGGCATATAAATAATGCATAGAAATAATTGATAACATATACTTCCTGGTTAATCGTATTATCCTTCTTTGGTTGTCCCTGTTTCATGTTATGCATATAATCATTAGTTCCAAACATAAATGATTAACATCATACTTCACATATGTGCTCACAACAAACCATGTTAATTAGTAATGGGACTATCCGGGTTCTATTATGACAGCGGCACAATTGGCCCCCTCGCTCGACATAACACATCGTATGATACCCATCGCTACGCCTTGATAGCGGATGTATCTCTTATTCAGCGGATGATACCCATCGCTACACCTTGATAGCGGATGTACCCCATCGCTCAGTTATGTGAGCGGCAAGACCTTCCTCGCTTGCCCATAATAGTCACCGGACATTTAACCATTCTAAGTAGCATAATTAAACATGCGTTATCATCTTACAAGCATCATCATCTCAAACATCACCATCTTATCATAATTGTCATCGTAACATCATATCATCTTCGTTTATCACAACATCATTATCATAAATACTTACACAATCAATGCTAAGTCATAGTTTAGGAATATGTTACCGTTTGATGCTCGTACGTTTCTTACGTACCTTCCTTGCTTGAACATTACATGAACAAACGCATTAGTATATTCAATAATAATTGAGACCATACCGAAGTATTCCACTGTCGGTTGTCTACCCAGTCCGTCCTCAGACAATACATCATATCTTTCTTTTCCCTGATTTTCTTCCAAAATCAGATTCCTTGGCACGTAGCATATAGAGTGTTAGACATCGTTATTAATGCCATCCTATCGTGTTCCACATGATTCCTGCAACCACAATGGTTAGCAATACCACTTTTCGTATCATATAAGCACATAAACAATTAGTCATGTCGTATAACATTAATGCCATCATGCATAAATATGTGTTATCAATAACTTCCTAGGCCCTTAACAGCCCCAAAGAGCTAACCACTGCTCTGATACCACTAATGTAAGGCCCCAACACTTAAACTCGTCATTAGTTCATTTATGACGTCGTATGTGTATAAATTTTTCATTTTCTTTTCATTCTTTAAAAAGAATCATATCATGTTTCCCACAATCCCATGACATAAATAATGTTCAACATTATATGATCAACTCTACCAATAAATAGACTCAAAGATTTTACCCTTTACCAACCCCATTACACCACTTTTGCATTGTGGGTTTTTATAAAAATTTGGGCAGAGTCTCCCCACAAACTGAGCTAACCGGAAATAAAAACTCCTCACATAATATAATTCCCGACCAGGGACAACGCAATATTAAACAGAATATAGAAACACATTAAATTCCCGGCCAGGGAAGACATCACACTAATAAGACAACAACAGTGGGTTTCAACACCCTTATACAGTCCATATACACATACAAGTGCTCACAGAAGAGCAACGAATAACGGATACACATCCGGATGCATAATTAGTATAAATACCAACCGCTCAACCTCGTATATCGGCTCAATCACATACTATGCTTCTGGAAGCATCATCCAACAAGGTTCGAGCCTAGTACTCCAAAACAGCATCGTACCTGTTGTACCTGTTTCAACAGAAACAGCTCCCACACAGGGTGAGCACACTCCCACTCAATATTCAATCACAAATCAACATACAAAATCATAATGCAATAATCTAAATTATGCAAAACTTATAAAGTATACTCCCTGTACAATTCCGAATTTGTATGGCTTCCACACACTGTTCCTGTTTCAAACTCACATACTTCATAATGTCAAGTTTAGTATTGTCACTGAAAAAGTAATACTCAACAACACTTATGAATTCAATACAACGACAATATATTATTTATGCTCAAACATAAATAATTCAACATCAATGTGAACCTGGTTATCCAAATGTAACCCTGGTTATCCCACCATCTCATTCTCAATACTTTCTCATATAGCTCATGCCCACGGCATCACTACTCAACAAATAAAATTGGACCACGTACCATTATGTGTCCCCCATAACTCGTATATGATATTAAAGTCAAACACTTACTTGAAACATCATATTCAAAATTGCATGTATACATGAATGTATAGATACTAGATATACCTGCTCGTACGTCACCACGTACCTTATAGTAGACAACATGAACAAGCTCTCAGCAACGTCCGAAGTCTCCTGTAGAGTCTATATCGAACATCAATTCAATATTAGCTCATAATTCGAGCAATGAACATCCATCAAATAATTCTTACTTTCATTTCCATATCACAAATCAATAACTCGATATTATGAATCAAATCATAATCAATACTTTGGATGCACGCATCCTCACATGAATCATGATACTACATTGGTAATGCAAAACCCCATCATCTCCCACCATCCGCTACATCACACACATGATGCGGGATACACACACCCATACATGCAAGATCACGCCCAACTCGCATAGTAGTTCACTAGACATACTAGTTCAACAGAGGAAAGGAAATGCAAGGTGTATGTATAATACTATACAACTAGTGTCTAACTTAAACAATCCAATTTAGCCGATTAACATGTTCCACAATTATTCAAACCCACACCGAGGTGATTCATCCAAGGCACGAAAGAAGGGATCCATGTAGACATAAGATTCTACTCTTTTAAATCTAATCCCCTTAATCCCCACACAAAGTCATTTATTGATTAAATTCAACTTTAACAATTTAAAGATGCATTGGTTCCATAATTCTTGATTTAGAACTCACTACTAAGGGTGGTAATTCAATAAAGTGACATAAATCATTAATACATGTCATACTATCCACTTGAGCATAAATATCACCATAACTCTATTCCATGTCAACACATACTAGCATGTATCTAGTCTTCATCTTTTAACAACAATGACACTAAACCACGACATTTAATCACCAATTCATTTTCAACAATTATCCGTTCAATAATGTGAATTATGATTAAATCCCTACAATTAATAACATTTTCATGCTATCCAATTCCCAATTGTTCAAACTCAATTTATTGTCACATAACCGCCTTAACTCATCACGCTAATTTAAGTTAACCTTTTACATTATCAAAACATCATCCAACCACAAGGCACAATATGTATAGAAGTCTTGTACCTATACCAATACATGTTGGAATACACATTTTCTTGTATAAACTTCACCTACACACACTAATGCATGCTGGATACAAACACACACACACAGAACACACACGAACACACACTCTGCACATAGAACACACACACGCACACACACTGCTGCACACACTAGCAACCCTTCGAAAAATGCCATCAAAATCGAACCAAAGTTCATCAAAAATTCGTGGGATTTCAGGGGAATAACGACTAAGGGACGACGAGGATTACCCACAAAACAATCGGAAGAAAATCGTCCCAAAATTGGACGAAATCGCGACTTCAACCCGCGGCGCTTCCTTGCAAGATCCGGACGCAATCCTCGACGAAACTTCGCGATATTGGTATGGAAAGAAGCGCCTGGGAGATACGAAGGCGGCGGCGGTTCGGACGCGCCGGAAGGAGCTCGGACGGCGGCGGGCGCGGCGGTTTAGTGGCGAGGGGTCAGGTATCGCGCGGGATGCAGCAGAGAAGAAAAGGGTTCGGGTTTTGTGCGTGATTTTACACCTTTTAATGTGTGTCCGAAAATGCCAACATAACATATTTATTTTTTGTATCCTAACCCGGTTTTGTACATCGAAGTGTCGCCGGTGCACTGATATATTATTTAGAGACAACGATTGGGATTTATACACACCCCAAAAACCCAAAACTTAAATTCTTCATTTTAATTAATTTAACTCTAAAATATTATCGGAGTATATTTTACAATCTCAAAATATTTTAGGATCCGATTAATTTGCCAGTTGACCTTCACTTGGTCAATTCCACTTCTAATTAATTCTAAAATTAATTATCAATAAAATTCAAATCATATTTAGTCCAACAAATGATTAATAATAATCTGGACATCACAATTCTCCCCAACATATAGAATTTCGTCCTCGAAATTTCAACGCATGCTTACCATAAAAGCCAACTGTAAAATTTACATACCGTATATAGCTCAAGATAGAGACTTTACCATCCGTAGGATGACAGTCATCGGAATCATCGTGGCTCACACATGTGCCCCATTGCACCAACGATCGCAAGAAGTGTTTAACCGTCAAGCTTCTTTGTCATACCTCACCACCTGTGTACTTTCATCGACACAATTCCATTGCACAATCTTATTTCCCGTCATATACTTTTATCACAGTACCCATCATATAATCTCGTTAAATCATGCAATCCATGCTTTCATGTATATTCAAGAATATATGACAATACATCAACATTTATCTTAATTAACTTCATACCTGCGTCGTTGCAAATGTATGCAACTTATCCTCACATCATCACCATCATCCGTATGAAGTAACGGTACTCTTGAGCCTTTACGCATCAATCTTCCATATATCATCTCCTGGCTATTATCTGGTGCAAGGTAATGACTAGAAAAGCCATTAGTCATTCTCACATACATATATGCGCATTATACACACCCATAGCCACAGACCATCAGTATCAATCACGATAAATGGCTTAACACCAATATTTTCATGTCACGATTATACTCATCTAACACAAGGCATCAACATCAATATCGAATAGTTTGTGACATACCTTTGTAGATGGAATCATCTACAATACACAATGGCACCATAATATCATGTTAATCACAGCACTCACATACTCTTAAGTATCAACATTTCCATATTACTACACCCAATTATTATCTGTCATAGGACAAGTACCAAAATAATCCCGTTAGTATTTCTCAAATACTAGTAACATAACACGTACCTTGTCATTTACGCATTTCGACATCCATAATGTTTCTGTCATCAAACACTAATTCCTGTATCATAAGTTTCTCGCAGTTCTATACACAACATGTTACTGCACACTATCACATAGGGTGATTGAAATTTAACATAAGAATCAGTTGCATGCTTTAATGACGCAATTTATATCAATCTTTAACTCATCCTCGAAACATATTAATACATTAATCATGAATATTCACAATGAACACATGTCCACACACGACATTCGTAGTAATCACGCGTCATCCCGTGACATACTCATGCCATCCCGTGACGACACATGCCCACTCATGGCATCTAAGGTATCGTCAACTAGTGACGATACATGTCAACAATGACATCTAAACAACCCAGTCAACTCGTGACGGTCCATGTACATCAACATATGTCATCCATCATCATGCTAGTAAAATAGTCATAATAAAACATGTATAACAACGCATGCCAGCTATAATAATGCTAAATAGAATAGCAATATCTCATACCTCATCGCCAACAAGATAGCGGCATACCTATCTCCGTCGCTCAATAATAATACGTAATCAGTACCCATCGCTCGAAGGCGGCAAAATCCTGTGCTGTATATATAGCGGCACAGTCCATCGCTATAGAATCGACGGCATGATACCTCGTCATATAATAGGTGGCATGAAACCTCGCTATACACCTGAGCATGAATCATCGTCCACATAATAGCGGAGAGAGGCATCGCTATCAATACCCGGCGGTATAACCCATCGCCAATCAATATAGCGGAATGGACCATCGCTATCAATACATCTGGCGGAAAGAACCATCGCCAATCAATATAGCGGAATGAGGCATCGCTATCAACACATCTGGCGGAAAGAACCATCGCCAATCAATATAGCGGAATGAGCCATCGCTATCAATACATCTGGCGGAAAGAACCATCGCCAATCAATATAGCGGAATGAGGCATCGCTATCAACACATCTGGCGGAAAGAACCATCGCCAATCAATATAGCGGAATGAGGCATCGCTATCAACACATCTGGCGGAAAGAACCATCGCCAATCAATATAGCGGAATGAGCCATCGCTATCAACACATCTGGCGGAAAGAACCATCGCCAATCAATATAGCGGAATGAGGCATCGCTATCAACACATTTGGCGGAAAGAACCATCGCCAATCAATATAGCGGAATGAGCCATCGCTATCAATACATCTGGCGGAAAGAACCATCGCCAATCAATATAGCGGAATGAACCATCGCTATCAACATATCCGGCGGCATAAACCATCGCCAATCCTCATAAAAGAATGAGTCATCGTAAATCCACATAATAATATCGTATGGCCTCTTACTATATGGGCATCTTACCCCGTGGCATCTTACCACAAATAACATCGCATGGCCTCTTACCATGTGGGGCATCTTACCCCGTGGCATCTTACCACAAATAACATCGCATGGCCTCTTACCATGTGGGGCATCTTACCCCGTGGCATCTTACCACAAATAACATCGCATGGCCTCTTACCATGTGGGGCATCTTACCCCGTGGCATCTTACCACAAATAACATCGCATGGCCTCTTACCATGTGGGGCATCTTACCCCGTGGCATCTTACCATAAATAACATCGCATGGCCTCTTACCATGTGGGGCATCTTACCCCGTGGCATCTTACCACAAATAACATTATATCATTATATAAACATCATATAAGCATCATCATTATAAACTTATTCCTCATAATCATCATCATAATCATCATCATAAACATCATATCATCTTTACTCATCATAAACATCATCATAAACTTACTTATCATTATCATCATCATAAACATCATAAGTTAATGGCATATAAATAATGCATTGAAATAATTGATAACATATACTTCCTGGTTAATCGTATTATCCTTCTTTGGTTGTCCCTGTTTCATGTTATGCATATAATCATTAGTTCCAAACATAAATGATTAACATCATACTTCACATATGTGCTCACAACAAACCATGTTAATTAGTAATGGGACTATCCGGGTTCTATTATGACAGCGGCACAATTGGCCCCCTCGCTCGACATAACACATCGTATGATACCCATCGCTACGCCTTGATAGCGGATGTATCTCTTATTCAGCGGATGATACCCATCGCTACACCTTGATAGCGGATGTACCCCATCGCTCAGTTATGTGAGCGGCAAGACCTTCCTCGCTTGCCCATAATAGTCACCGGACATTCAACCATTCTAAGTAGCATAATTAAACATGCGTTATCATCTTACAAGCATCATCATCTCAAACATCACCATCTTATCATAATTGTCATCGTAACATCATATCATCTTCGTTTATCACAACATCATTATCATAAATACTTACGCAATCAATGCTAAGTCATAGTTTAGGAATATGTTACCGTTTGATGCTCGTACGTTTCTTACGTACCTTCCTTGCTTGAACATTACATGAACAAACGCATTAGTATATTCAATAATAATTGAGACCATACCGAAGTATTCCACTGTCGATTGTCTACCCAGTCTGTCCTCAGACAATACATCATATCTTTCTTTTCCCTGATTTTCTTCCAAAATCAGATTCCTTGGCACGTAGCATATAGAGTGTTAGACATCGTTATTAATGCCATCCTATCGTGTTCCACACGATTCCTGCAACCACAATGGTTAGCAATACCACTTTTCATATCATATAAGCACATAAACAATTAGTCATGTCGTATAACATTAATGCCATCATGCATAAATATGTGCTATCAATAACTTCCTAGGCCCTTAACAGCCCCAAAGAGCTAACCACTGCTCTGATACCACTAATGTAAGGCCCCAACACTTAAACTCGTCATTAGTTCATTTATGACGTCGTATGTGTATAAATTTTTCATTTTCTTTTCATTCTTTAAAAAGAATCATATCATGTTTCCCACAATCCCATGACATAAATAATGTTCAACATTATATGATCAACTCTACCAATAAATAGACTCAAAGATTTTACCCTTTACCAACCCCATTACACCACTTTTGCATTGTGGGTTTTTATAAAAATTTGGGCAGAGTCTCCCCACAAACTGAGCTAACCGGAAATAAAAACTCATCACATAATATAATTCCCGACCAGGGACAACGCAATATTAAACAGAATATAGAACACATTAAATTCCCGGCCAGGGAAGACATCACACTAATAAGACAACAACAGTGGGTTTCAACACCCTTATACAGTCCATATACACATACAAGTGCTCACAGAAGAGCAACGAATAACGGATACACATCCGGATGCATAATTAGTATAAATACCAACCGCTCAACCTCGTATATCGGCTCAATCACATACTATGCTTCTGGAAGCATCATCCAACAAGGTTCGAGCCTAGTACTCCAAAACAGCATCGTACCTGTTGTACCTGTTTCAACAGAAACAGCCCCCACACAGGGTGAGCACACTCCCACTCAATATTCAATCACAAATCAACATACAAAATCATAATGCAATAATCTAAATTATGCAAAACTTATAAAGTATACTCCCTGTACAATTTCGAATTTGTATGGCTTCCACACACTGTTCCTGTTTCAAACTCACATACTTCATAATGTCAAGTTTAGTATTGTCACTGAAAAAGTAATACTCAACAACACTTATGAATTCAATACAACGACAATATATTATTTATGCTCAAACATAAATAATTCAACATCAATGTGAACCTGGTTATCCAAATGTAACCCTGGTTATCCCACCATCTCATTCTCAATACTTTCTCATATAGCTCATGCCCACGGCATCACTACTCAACAAATAAAATTGGACCACGTACCATTACGTGTCCCCCATAACTCGTATATGATATTAAAGTCAAACACTTACTTGAAACATCATATTCAAAATTGCATGTATACATGAATGTATAGATACTAGATATACCTGCTCGTACGTCACCACGTACCTTATAGTAGACAACATGAACAAGCTCTCAGCAACGTCCGAAGTCTCCTGTAGAGTCTATATCGAACATCAATTCAATATTAGCTCATAATTCGAGCAATGAACATCCATCAAATAATTCTTACTTTCATTTCCATATCACAAATCAATAACTCGATATTATGAATCAAATCATAATCAATACTTTGGATGCACGCATCCTCACATGAATCATGATACTACATTGGTAATGCAAAACCCCATCATCTCCCACCATCCGCTACATCACACACATGATGCGGGATACACACACCCATACGTGCAAGATCACGCCCAACTCGCATAGTAGTTCACTAGACATACTAGTTCAACAGAGGAAAAGAAATGCAAGGTGTATGTATAATACTATACAACTAGTGTCTAACTAAAACAATCCAATTAAGCCGATTAACATGTTCCACAATTATTCAAACCCACACCGAGGTGATTCATCCAAGGCACGAAAGAAGGGATCCATGTAGACATAAGATTCTACTCTTTTAAATCTAATCCCCTTAATCCCCACACAAAGTCATTTATTGATTAAATTCAACTTTAACAATTTAAAGATGCATTGGTTCCATAATTCTTGATTTAGAACTCACTACTAAGGGTGGTAATTCAATAAAGTGACATAAATCATTAATACATGTCATGCTATCCACTTGAGCATAAATATCACCATAACTCTATTCCATGTCAACACATACTAGCATGTATCTAGTCTTCATCTTTTAACAACAATGACACTAAACCACGACATTTAATCACCAATTCATTTTCAACAATTATTCGTTCAATAATGTGAATTATGATTAAATCCCTACAATTAATAACATTTTCATGCTATCCAATTCCCAATTGTTCAAACTCAATTTATCGTCACATAACCGCCTTAACTCATCACGCTAATTTAAGTTAACCTTTTACATTATCAAAACATCATCCAACCACAAGGCACAATATGTATAGAAGTCTTGTACCTATACCAATACATGTTGGAATACACATTTTCTTGTATAAACTTCACCTACACACACTAATGCATGCTGGATACAAACACACACACACAGAACACACACGAACACACACTAATCTGCACATAGAACACACACACTGCACACACACTGCTGCACACACTAGCAACCCTTCGAAAAATGCCATCAAAATCGAACCAAAGTTCATCAAAAATTCGTGGGATTTCAGGGGAATAACGACTAAGGGACGACGAGGATTACCCACAAAACAATCGGAAGAAAATCGTCCCAAAATTGGACGAAATCGCGACTTCAACCCGCGGCGCTTCCTTGCAAGATCCGGACGCAATCCTCGACGAAACTTCGCGATATTGGTATGGAAAGAAGCGCCTGGGAGATACGAAGGCGGCGGCGGTTCGGACGGCGGCGGGCGCGGCGGTTTAGTGGCGAGGGGTCAGGTATCGCGCGGGATGCAGCAGAGAAGAAAAGGGTTCGGGTTTTGTGCGTGATTTTACACCTTTTAATGTGTGTCCGAAAATGCCAACATAACATATTTATTTTTTGTATCATAACCCGGTTTTGTACATCGAAGTGTCGCCGGTGCACTGATATATTATTTAGAGACAACGATTGGGATTTATACACACCCCAAAAACCCAAAACTTAAATTCTTCATTTTAATTAATTTAACTCTAAAATATTATCGGAGTATATTTTACAATCTCAAAATATTTTAGGATCCGATTAATTTGCCAGTTGACCTTTACTTGGTTAATTCCACTTCTAATTAATTCTAAAATTAATTATCAATAAAATTCAAATCATATTTAGTCCAACAAATGATTAATAATAATCTGGACATCACAGGTCAGTTGGTATGGTCAGATGGTCTGAGATCTGCTGGTTCAGCATCAGCTGGCCAAGGTCTGCTGGTACAGCATCAGCTGGTCTGGGGTCTGCTGGTATAGCATCAACTGGCCAAGGTCTGCTGGTATAGCATCAACTGGTCTGGGGTCTGCTGGTATAGCATCAACTGGCCAGGTCTGATGGTACAGCATCAGCTGGTCTGGGGTCTGCTGGTATAGCATCAACTGGACAAGGTCTGCTGGTATAGCATCAACTGGCCTGGGGTCTGCTGGTACATCATCCGCTGGCGTGGGGTGTGCTGGTACCCTGCTGCCCAACATCTGCTGTCCTGTTCTCTTGGTTATATCTCTTGATTCGTTGATTTCTGGGCAAAGTGATCTTCATGAAAGTTGTAGCCCTTTCTCTTAGCTTTCCAATCAAGAATCGCTCGATTTCGAGTTCATATGAGAGAGTTATGCTCGAAATACGAGGCAATGGTCCTGCTGTATGTTTGCTGGATGCAGTAGCACATGTCGTGACTTGCAGAAGCCTTTTGGTCATCTTAACTTCCTGTTCAGTCGTTTACTTCCAAAGATGACTTGTAGATCTTTGTCTTAGCTTTCTAACCCATACTGAATCATCTCGTTTCAATAGGCGAGCTGAGAGTTATGGCCGATATACCACAACTGCTACAATCTGTTCGCTGCTGTTTCAGCTTTGTACCAGCAAGCTCTTGCATACATGTTTTCATCATGTAAACCTTCGAATCTAGTCTGCTTGCCTGAAATACGACTTGTAGAGAATTGAGTTGGCTATACAACCCCTTTAGAATCAGGTTGTTTCGATATCCGAGCTATGAGATATGATTAATTTAGTCAGCAGCGCTCGGGGTCTACGGGATGCTGAATTCTCATTTCAGCAACCAAACTCAATGTCATTTCTTAGCAGATCATCAAGCTGTAAAATATCATCTATGAACTGCACACTTGATGAAATATGTTAGCAACACAATAACAAGTTTTGTTAACATCAAAACTAAGATTATTCGGTTTTCCAAAACCCAACAATCTCCCCATTTTTGATGATCACAAAACTTGAATAAAAATATGAACATTAAAGCACAATGTTGCATAACAAGAAAAATCATATTTTTTAAAAAACATATTTCTCCCCCTTTTTGGGTGAATCAAAAAGGAAGACTAATGGATTTACTCCCCCACAAGGATTGAGATTAAACTCTCCCCCTTAATTTTAAAAAGTTTGAAAATTTGAGCAAGTGATGGGCAAATGGGGTAGGCTAAAATAAATTAAAAAAAATGCAATGCACGTTAAATTTTTTAACAAAAATAACCTATTTTGATGATGGATGAAGCATACTTGGCAACAAATTTGAATTTCTTGACAAAACTCAACAATGTCCATTTTTCATCTTTCTGTGGTGGCAGCACACTTAGTCCAACTTTGCAGAATAAACTGTATCTCCTCGTGAAGAATTAGGCTGCAAGAACTATACCATTGCGATCCTCTATGAGTCTAGTTTGTAACGCAAAAAAACGGTTTGTCATTTAGACATCCGAGCAAGAAGTTATGCCAATTTTCCAAAAGTCGCTGCAAGCTGCCAGAAAAACTAAATGCTTCGAAAATTGTTAGAAAAAAATTTCAAAATAACAATTTTAAACTTAAAATGAGTTTAGAACAGATTGAACAAAATTAGAACATTTGAAATAGATTTCAAAATTATTTTCGTGCAAAATGAATGCAATGAAATTGATTTTTATGGTAAAAATTTCATACACCATGTTTTAGAAAATTATGCCATGAAAATAATTTCATGCTCATGAGAAAATTTATTTAAAAGATTTCCGTCTAAAATCGATTAAAATGCTTTCCAAGAACAACTAGGCTCTGATACCACTTGTTAGGATCGATTACGGGGGTGGTTGCTATTCCACACCCGAATTCAACCAACTTGAGCTTCAATAGCTCGTGTTCTTGAAATAATTGCACCGAGAGATTATATCGAGTTCGGTTACAAAACCGAGCAGAAGACACTCGACATAACCCTCTATAAAACCGATTACTCATTTGAAAAGCATTTTAAAGATATGCAAGAAAGTATGTAAAAACAGTAAGGTAAATAACACAAGCATTTGTTTCTCGAAGTTCGAAGCACAACGCTTCTACGTCTCCCCTTCTTCCATCTCATGGAAGGATACACTAGAAGACTTTGATTTTTACAACTCTTTGTACAAACCTGGTCCAGTTGGGCATTCCCCATCCAACTAGAACTCCTAGCAACTCAACTATGTATGTTCTTTAATGTCTCACATACAAAGACCTCTCAATCGGTTGTGATGAATCATTAACCGTTACAATGGTATTCACTCTTCTATTTTAGCTCACAAATACAATGAATAGAGTGAATACAAAGGCACAAATGATTCCATAATGAATCTGATACAGCTAAGAGGTGCCAAAGGTTTGAGGAGTGCTCTTCATTTAGCAGCTTTTGACTTTGAAGTTCCTCAATTGAATCCCAAGTGGGTTTGCTTTGGAAGACTTGGATTGATCTTCAATCAGCTGTTATTGAGCTTCCAAATAATGTATATATAGCCCCAAGTAATGATATATACGTTAGATACAATAATATAACCGTTGGGACAATTTTGGTAAGCTTTCAAACATTGCAACAGTCATATTCTGCTTCTGGGCTATTTTTGGAAGTCTGCTGGTCTGGTCAGCTGGTATGGTCAGATGGTCTGAGGTCTGCTTGTTCAGCATCAGCTGGTCAAGGTCTGCTGGTACAACATCAGCTGGTCTGGGGTCTGCTGGTATAGCATCAACTGGCCAAGGTCTGATGGTATAGCATCAACTGGCCAAGGTCTGCTGGTATAGCATCAACTGGTTTGGGGTCTGCTGGTATAGCATCAACTGGCCAAGGTCTGCTGGTATAGCATCAACTGGCCAAGGTCTGCTGGTACAGCATCAGCTGGCCTGGGGTCTTCTGGAATAGCATCAACTGGCCAAGGTCTGCTGGTATAGCATCAACTGGCCTGGGGTCTGCTGGTACATCATCCGCTGGCCTGGGGTCTGCTGGTACCCTGCTGCCCAACATCTGTTGTTCTGTTCTCTTGGTTATATCTCTTGATTCGTCGATTTTTGGGCAAAGTGATCTTCATGAAAGTTGTATCCCTTTCTCTTAGATTTCCCCGGAATCAAGACTCGCTCGATTTTGAGTTCATATGAGAGAGTTATGCTTGAAATACGAGGCAATGGTCCTGCTGTATGTTTGCTGGATGCAGCAGCACATGGCATGACTTGCAGAAGCCTTTTGGTCAACTTAACATCCGGTTCAGTCATTTACTTCCAAATATGACTTGTAGAACTTTGTCTTAGCTTTCTAACCCATACTGAATCATCTCGTTTCGATATGCGAGCTGAGAGTTATGGCCGATATACCACAGCTGCTACAATCTGTCCGCTGCTGTTTCAGCTTTGTACCAGCAAGCTCTTGCATACATGTTTTCGTCATGTAAACCTTCGAATCTAGTCTGCTGGCCTGAAATACGACTTGTATAGAATTGAGTTGGCTATACAACCCTTTTGGAATCAGGTTGTTTTGATATCCGAGCTATGAGATATGATCAATTTAGTCAGCAGCGCTCGGGGTCTACATGATGCTGAATTCTCATTTCAGCAACCAAACTCAATGTCATTTCTTAGCAGATCATCAAGCTGTAAAATATCATCTATGAACTGCACACTTGATGAAATATGTTAGCAACACAATAACAAGTTTTGTTAACATCAAAACTAAGATTATTTGGTTTTCCAAACAGTTTTAGTTAATCAATGTGGTGATTAACTGGCTTTGAGAATTTAATGGTTTTGGTTATTTTGAGAACAGGGACAGTACGGGAATCCTACGTGGTAACGATACTATACAGGGAGTATCATTTACATTACAGTTTTATATTCTGTAAATTACGTAATGTGATTATTGGAATGTTGGTATTGATATGCTCACCCCGTGTGGGGGCTGTCTCTGTTGGGGCAGGTGGTACAGGTGCAGCAATGGCTTTGGAGTTGAGCTTGGGCTGTTGACTCAAGGTACTTCCAGGATTGAGGTACCAGAGCTGGTTGAATAAGTACGTAGATCCAGAGTTGAGATCGAACTATGCATCGGAGGTGCTTCCAGGATCGAAGTGCCAATAACGGCATTCGGTAGAGTATCTTATATATTATATACATGTTTATTCATTGGGTGCTCTCATGTGAGCACGTTTTTACATGTATATGAAATGTATAAATGGGCAATGACTTTTCTCTCTTCATTTATTGGTTGATGTAATTAAATACGGAATTGCTAAATGAACTGAGAGCATGTTAGTGTATATGAGGGTGCATACTATGTAAGTGATCTTGGTTGGTGAATTTGAACATTATGTGGTTCTAATGCAAGAATTTTTTTGGATAGTATATGATGTTATACTTGCATATGGTTTTTCCCCCATAATAATATGATTGTATGCACAAATTTATAGATTATGTAAGGCCTCTCTACCTTAACAGTGTAAAAAGGATATAAATAGGGCTAACATGCATTAAAGACAGTTTATGGTTCCGGTTGTAGCCTTGAGCTAACAGGATTACAGGCCAAAATAAAATTCCAAAAGCTAATTAATTACATTCCCAATAATGAATGTTAATGCTATAGATTTACCTTACTTCTAGAGTAGAGACTATCCAAAAATCTTGTATCCTAATCCTTTAATGCTCATCGTAGCTCACTGCCTCAACCCGGCCCATAGCCCTCCAAGTCCAAAAGGTGTACCTATAGGAACAACTCACCATGAGCATATACATCACTATTCAACAAAATCCAAGCACAATAACATAAATAATTGCATGAGATATATATGTATGTATGCTCCCTGATTTACCACATTAGCACATTTTCATTGTTGTTCATGTTTCATAAACTCATGCACAAAATCATTACTTCATAATACAATGATCAATACCACGTTCCAGTTATAACCACAATATTCCACATTAATCACTTGAAATGTGACTGTTCCGGTCCTGTTACAACAGCGGAATTTTAGGACCCCTCGCTTCGACATATATCGGCATCATATGCTATCCCTCGCTTCGACAATGACAACGGCATGTACATCGCTTCGACATGACAGCTGCAAATATCATATTACCATCGCTTCATATGACAGCGGCGAGTACCTCCCTCGCTCGTATATAATAACTACCGGAACAATCAAGCATTTTGAACCACATATATATATATATATATATATATATATATATATATATATATATATATATATATATATATCACAACACTTGAGTCCACAATCATAATGCATCACCATTATCTCAATATATATAAACACATTTCGTAATCCACACTTGTCCACGATATATATATAGCCAAAAGCGTAAGAACACATTTTACCGTCTGATGCCCGTACGTGTCACTACGTACCTTAGTCTCAAAATTGGAGAAGTTGAAGAACTTTATCTCCTTGAAGTTGTTGGTAACTGGAATGGTTCTACACAACCATACAAATCAATATTAGAAGCCTATTATAGTCCAATATCAAAATTCCACAAAAAGACACCAAAAACACACATTTTTGTATCTCGCGATAGATCGCCACCCAGGCCTGATCGATCGCGAGATCATACTGGCCGTTTCTAAAATTTTCAGCCCTTGGCGATCGATCGCCACATTTGGTGCGATCGATCGCTTCGCGCCAAATGTGGCGATCGATCGCCAATTGCTTCTGGAGCCTACTGGTTGCGCGCGATCGATCGCCAAAAACGGGCGATCGCCGCTGTCTGTGTTGCGAGAAACACCATTTTTGCACCATAAATTCTTCACCAACCTCACCAACACTTATACCAACAAACCAAAAACATAAAAACACCTTAAACCTTCAATTTACACCATTAAACAACCAAAAATCCTACACCCAACCAAAAATCATACCAACCCAAAACAAACCCATTTTCAAAACTCAAATAACAACTCAAAGCACAACCAATCCTTACAAAAACAAGGAATGATCTATACCCTTCCTAGACCTCAAATCTTACCAAGAATCACATAAATGGAACTTTTGCAAAGATTTCTCTTCTCCTTGAAGCCAAAAATCGAAAATGGAAGGGAAGGTAGGGTTTGGAGAGTCTGTTGGGGATTTTTTTAATAAAGTGATGGGTAAAGTGGGGTAATAAGGGGTTGTGGGGGAGTTAAATTAAAAAAATGAACCCCAACAATTAACATGATGTATAAAACATCCCAACATGGTATTTTAAAAGCATTTTACCAAAATGCACCAAACTTCACTAAATACATACTTTCCACATAATTAACAACCAATACAATTAAATCATGTTAACACCTCATTTCTCAACATGCATAACATGCACCCTGAAATGCAACCATCGGGTCACGCCTACCATGTGACTAAGCATTTCAACAAGATAATTAATTCCAACACATAAATCAATTATCACCATAATTAATCACGTAAACATAATTAATGCCCAAATTGCAATTAATCATTTTGGGGATATCACAGATTAATACACTAATAACGGGTTAAGGGCACGGGGGTCCTTACATTATCCTTGAGTAATCTAATTGCATGACAGGGTCTCCTTTGTTGTTAACCAAATGTAGATTCGGGTCATAGGGTGTTTTTGCAGACGACGTGTCATTCGCAGAAATTTCTTGAGTATTTTCTGCGACAATACTCGTCCTTCGGATATCTTGGAGATTTTAATTCCAAGTATCACATCAGCTTCACCCATGTCTTTCATTTCAAAATGTTTTATTAACATTTTCTTTGTCACGATGATGATTTCTAAGTTGCTTCCCACTATGATCATATCATCAACGTACAAGCATACTATTACATATGTTTTAGGCGTGTTTTTCATATAAACGCATTTGTCACATCGTTAATTTTACAACCATTTGACAACATTGTTTTGTCAAATTTTTCATGCCATTGCTTTGGCGCTTGCTAAAACCCATATAATGTCTTAACGAGTCTACACACCTTTTTCTCTTGTCCGGGAACAACAAACCCCTCGGGTTGTTTCATATAAATTTCCTCCTCAAGTTCCCCATTGAGGAATGTTGTTTTCACATCCATTTGATGTATCTCTAAATTGTTTAGAGCAGCGATAGCAATGATCACTCTAATGGCGTAATTCTGGTGACTGGTGGATATGTATCAAAGTAATCAAGGCCTTCTTTTTGTCTATATCCCTTTGCCACAAGTCTCGCCTTGTACTTATCAATTGAACCATCGGACTTATACTTTCTTTTAAGAATCCATTTGCATTCTAATAGTTTACTTCCAGTTGGAAGGTCTACCAATTTCCACGTGTGGTTTTGCATTATGGATTCTATCTCGCTATTAATAGCCTCTTTCCACATAGGAGCATCAGGGCTAGATAAAGCATCACTAACCGATCTTGGTTCATTGTCCAACATATAAGTCATGAAGTCAGGACCATAAGTCTTAGCCACTTTGGTCCTCTTGCTATGTCGTGGCTCTATTTCCTCAATAGAGTCTTGGTTAGCATCTTCATACACCCTTTTCTTAGGGATCATTTCCTTGTTAGATTTGTAAGGAAACATTTCTTCAAAAAATACCACTTTTCTTGATTCCATGATTTACCTTCATGCACATCACTAATTTAAGATTTGTGTACTAAAATCGATATGCACTACTATTGTTAGCATAACCAATAAATACACAATCTATTGTTTTAGGTCCAATTTTCACTTGCTTTGGTTTTGGTACTTCTACCTTAGCCAAGCAACCCCACACTTTCAAATATTTGTAGTAGGGGTGCTTACCGGGCCGGGTCAATCCGGACCCGGCCCGTATTCAGACCGTTAAGTCCGGTCCAAAACCGAAACCGAACTTAACGGTTCCGGTCCGCCCCGGAACCGATTAAAAACCGATCCGGGGCGGTTCCTAAGAACCGAACCGGTAGCACCTCCGATTCCGGTGCTACCGGTTTGGTTCCGATTCCAGAACCGGAACCGGTAGTTTTTAAAAAAAAAAAAAAAATGGGAAGAAGGCAATGGCTATAAAGTCCTTGCCTTCAATTTAAATGTTAACGTTGGCAACGGCACTTAGTCGTTGCCAACGTTAACAAATTCTTTTTTTTTTTTTTAAATTTTTTTAATAAAAAAAAACTATAAATAGGGGATGTTATGTTGTGTATTTTTTCATAACAATTCTTGTAACGAAAAATACTTCACACTCATATTTTTTTCTCAATTGTGCTATCTACAATTTACTTATATAATAATGGCATCTTCATCTAGCAGCGGTGCTGGTCGTAGCCGGGGTCACAGTCGGGGTCTCGTTCCGGGTCGTCTATCACTGAGTTCATCTTCTGCAATGAATTTGCCTGTGCCAATTCCTGAGTTAAATGAAAGTTATGATTTTTTTGCTGACATCAATGTTGGTGGTTCTTCTATGAATGTCGAACCACAACAACCCCAACAACCTGCTGAACCTGTTGCTGCCCAAACCCAAGAAAGATAACATGTGGAGTCATCCGGAGCCACTACAGCAACGAGTAGACAACCGACTCGTGCCAAAAGAAGTAAGATATGGGATCACTTTGAACTCGCTCAAAAAGAAGGTACTAATGAATCTGTTGCAATATGTAAATTATGTAAGATCCAGTATTCATATAAAGCTGGTGGTTCAGTGGAGGCACCGGAACATTTAAAAAACACTTAGTAAAAAAACATAATTTTGATGAGACAACATTACAACCATTAGGTCGAGAAGCAACACAAGCACAAATTAATGTTCTTACTGGCACGAGTTTTATTTTAACTGCTGAAATTAATCGTAGGTCACTTGTTAGATATGTGATCAGATGTGAACTACATTTTATACAAGCTGAACGTGCTGGTTATTGAATTTGTGTAAGACCCAAACACCCAAACTCGTCATTAGTTCATTTATGACATCGTATATGTATAAATTTTTCATTTTCTTCTTTAAAAAGAATCATTACATGTTTCCCATAATCCCATGACATAAATAATGTTCAACATTATATGATCATCTCTACCAACAAATAAACTCAAAGATTTCGCCCATTACCATCCCCATTACACCACTTTTATATTGTGGACTTTTATAAAAATTTGGGCAGAGTCTCCCCATAAATTGAGCTATCCCAAAATAAACACATTACCAAAATAACTCCCAGCCAGGGAAAACACAATACTTAACAGAATACAGAAACACTAAGTAAATTCCCAGCCAGGGAAGACACCACACTAGTAAGCCAACAAAAGTTGGTTTCAACACCCTTATACAGTCCATATACATATACAAGTGCTCACAGAAGAGCAACGAATAACGGATACTCATCTGGATGCATAATTAATATATTTACCAACAGCTCAACCTCGTATATCGGCTCAATCTTATACTATGCTTCTGGAAGCATCATCCAACAAGGTTCGAGCCTAGCACTCCAAGGCAGCATCGTACCTGTTATACCTGTTTCAACAGAAACAGTCCCCACACAGGGTGAGCATACTCCAACTCAAAATTCAATCACAAATCGATATATAAAATCATAATGCAACAGTTTAGATTATTCAAAACTCATAAAATATACTCCCTGTACAATTCCTAGTTTGTATAGCTTCCACGCACTGTTCCTGTCTCAAACTCACGCACATTCATAATGTCAAGTTTAGTATTATCATTGAAAGCGTGATACTCAACGACACTATGAATTCAATACAACAACAATATATTATTTATGCTCAACATAAATAATTCAACATCAATGTACACCTGGTTATTCCACCATCTCATTCTCGACACTTTCTCATGTCGCTCATGCCCAAGGCATCAATACTCAATCAGTATAATCGGATCACGTATGACCGCTTTATTTTTAAACAATTATTTTTCAAAGATTAGTGTGAAGCGATTCTACCGCAAGTGCACGGTGTCAAGTTTTAGTATAGTGAAAATTAAGTAAAGGTTGTCGAATCCACAGGGACTAACGTATAAGTACCAAATAAGATCAATCAAATTATATTTAGCCTACGATTAAAGGAGTTTGATAAACTAACACTAAATTAAACTAAAGAACAAAATTAAACGAGAAACAATGACAAGAATGGTTCCGGAAATGCAAAGGTAAGTGACTCGAGAAAATTACCAAGTTCGTCGTTCAATTATGTTATCTCTAATGATTCAATGGAATTCTCACTTTATTAACCAATTGATTTTAAAGGTGAAAGGTTTTTATGATTATTCGATACACTCTCTCGAGCTGTAACGAAACTAACAATAAATTAGAACAAGTCACTCTCGTGCACCTATTTACTAATTCAAAGTTGCTTAAACTATCAAAACCTATTAACTCTAAATCTTTCGATTTCAAGTTCTCACGTATGCGATATCATCTCTCGATCTCAATCGTAACATACATCATAAATTAATGGAGCGTGTTACAGCGTTATCTCTCGATCTCGGCTGTAACCCTCAAATTCAATCAAAGCTAGCTAGACTCTGATCTACACATGCAATTAATTTATGAACTTTAAATATCAATGCGCTCGACTATCAATGAATCAATAATATCAAACATAACGAACTAAAACTTCAATAATATAAACCAAATTCAATGCAAATCAATTACAAATGAGTTTTCTTGTCTCTCGACCTTAAAAACAACAAATGAAAATTGAAAATCAAATAAATTAAGTTTAGAAATACGATAAACGATGGATGAATCCGTGCGTTGCACCGTGATTTCTTCTCTTGTTCCTTCCTTGCACTCCGGAACGGATAGTCTCGACTTTGGACGAAGAACGGAGATTGGATCTCCTTCTTCCGGCGTTAGGCGGCGGCTAGGGTGGCTGCTCTTGACCTAAAAAGTCTGATATTTACTCTCCAAAATCGTCCTTAATTCTGTGGAAGAGAGTCTTCTTAAAAAGCCCTCAAAAAATCTCGATAAATTAGGAAAATAAAATCTTCAGATCTCGCGTCTCGATCGATCGAGAATTTCTCCGATCGATCGGTGCACTGTTCACGCCAGCTTTTGGAACTTACTGCCTCGCTCGATCGATCGGGAATTTCCACCGATCGATCGAGATTTCTCAAAAATTGTTGCTGAAGCTACTGCCTCGCTCGATCGATCGGGAATTTCCACCGATCGATCGGGCCTTCGAAAATTCTGAGTCTTGCTACTGGCTGGCTCGATCGATCGAGAATAAATCTCGATCGATCGAGATCTGAAAAATCCACCTTCTTAATTTTCTTGTCTTTTACGCCTCGATTTCGCCCGTTATCTTCTCATTAGCTCATTTCTTCCACTTCTGATCAAATTTCCTGAAACACATGAATAAACACCAAAAAGCATAATATCATCCAGGAAAAAGTACAGAAAATGGGAAGAAATCACAGTTAAAATCACTCAAAATCTACGCCTATCAACTCCCCCAAACTTAGACTTGATCGTCCTCGAGCAAGCAATAAACTCAAAAAGAAAAATTAAACTCGATACTAAGCATGAATTATCTTTGCAACATATGTAACAGCTCAGAAATCCTACTTACACAGTAATAGAAGTCAATCAACATTTAACACGAAGCATTTTCTCCTAAGCTAAACAATACATCGCAACATCGGAACGTACGTGTGTGCTATTGTCAAACATGAGTTACATATATATCTTTAAAATCAACATGTGCCATATTAACTCCTAGTCAAGATTACTTTGAAATACTCTACAAGTTTACTATCCAGCACTTCTCCACTAATGTAATTGTTCCCTAGACTTGGATCAAAAGGTCTTAAAAGCTTATAACGTTAGGCCTTTTGGTGTCGGCTTCAAAGAAAAGGTAGGAGGGATTCAAAGAAGAGAGTATAATAAAATCAGTTCAACTCTTTCTTGAGCTTCTCTTCAACTTTTTTCTAGCCTTGGCCACTTTGGGTCTTATTTTGAATTTTTCTTTTCAAGGCTTTTCTCTACATCTTTTCTTTTTCTTTGCTCATTCTTTTGTTCCTTTTGAACTCATTTGCATATAACAATTCTTTGCAATGAATGAGATTCATTATACTCTCCTAGGGGTAGGTAAAAATTTTCTTTTAGGCTCAAACCAAGGTGGGTATAGTGAGTTGCCAAGAATGTCGAATGGGGGTCTAATCATATGCAATGCATATACCATTCTTTTTCAATAAGGCTCAAAAGGGGACACTATTGAATAATATATAACAGGTAGGCTTGAAAGGCTCAAACGGTCCAAAAATCGCCTAAATCATCTCCAAGTCTAGTTCCTAATTATAAATTTCGCCTCAAAGTGCTTTCAACTAAACTGTAGAGTTATCTAAGATACTCAAGACTCATCATAGTTAACACAAATTTTCAATTAAAACAATACATACTTCACTCAATCATGACTCAATAAGTGCTCAAATAGTTCCTCAATTTTGACATATAGTTAACAAAGGATATATGCAAACAAGTTAAACGTTTTCATGGCTCCTATCTAGATGAGGATTAATTTCATCATGTATTACTGTGCAAGTCCAATTCATCAATTCTCAAGAATAACTCAATCAATAAAAAATTTTTTTTTTTTTTGGTAGTGCTCAAGGATGAATTAGTCCACTAAATCATGCATTCATGCAAGGTAGGGGAACAAAACAAGTAGCAGTATGTGCAAAAACAAGATATATGTACAAATACTCAAAACCCCCCCAAACTTAAATCAAACATTGCCCTCAATGTTAAAAAGAATCAAAAGGGAAACAGTGAACTCCCCTGATCAAGACGCTTGCATGAGGGTTGAGGAAGATTTGCTTTTGAAAGCTCCACTGTTGTAGGGGTTCATCGCACCAACTAAGTACCTAGCAAGAGAAGAATGCAAATAGTAAAATAGTCGACTTGAGAGATAAACAAAACTAAAAACAAAAACTGAAAATCAAATAACAAAACTAAATAAAAAGGATACGCTTGGGTTGCCTCCCAAGAAGCGCTGATTTTTGGTCTTCGGCTTGACCATCAGAAGCAACCATCAAAGAGCGGCTGCCGCCCATAGTAAGTATCGTATGATACCACTAATGGGTCTTCATTCAGTATGCCCTCAAGATTGGCAAGATTGTAGCAGTGTACGCTCGTCGCTCCAACAACATTCATCTTGAAGTGGTAGGAATGGGAGAATGAATCTTGAATCGGCTTTATCTCTTTCAGGATGTAGTGCGGTGAAGTTGGCATCGATGGAAAATACGCATCCACATATGGCATAGAACATGTCTCCATCGATGGACTTAAATCAGAATCTTCGCAAGTCTCTTCCTTCTCCAACATCACACTCGATTCATCTTCATATGGGAACTCCTCGGATGACATCTCTGAAGTATGCTCAATCTCTTGAAGAGGCTCAAGTTCCTTTGAATCTTCCACACTAGGAGGATCACTCCCCCAAACTTGGTTGGTTGAGTGATCATCATCATATAACCAAACTCGATTTGTCGCCTCTTGATTTGTAGCCCTCATCTCTTCCTCTTGGTAGCTAGTTGAAATTGTTTCAATGAGGACCACCATTTGCTGCTCCAGGTGACGCATAGAGTTGTTTTGGCGCTCCAAACTATTCTCAGTTGCTGCCATGAATCTCACTAAGGTATCCTCTAACTGAGTTGTGACATCTGCAGAACTATCTCTCCTCTCTTCACGATGTTCAAATGGTTGTGGCGTATCAATAGGGTAGTGAGGCTCCGGTGGGTATTGGTGACTCCAACCTTGTAGTGAAGGATCACAATGCCAGTGAAGATCAAAGTCCGCCATATCATTGAACAGGTGCATCACACTGTCCTCATCTCTATCAACCAGGGGACTCCCAGTCACCAGTGCTCCGCTCAATACCCATTCTCGTGTCTGTGCATCCAACCCTTTGAAGAAATATTGCAGAAGAGTGTAGTTCGAAAAGTTGTGATACCGGAATGTGTTGGCCAATTCATTGAATCTCTCCCAAACAGCGTAGAACGGCTCGGAACGTTGTTGGGCAAAGCTTGTGAAGGCATGTTGATGTAACATCTCCAAGTACCTCACAAGACAAACAAAACAAAAACAAAATAAATATATACAAATCTCTTCTTTTTTTTCGAAATAAATAAACAAAAAAAATTGGTTAAATTACAGTCAAAGAACCTAGTATGATATTACTAAAGTTAGTCCCCGGCAACGGCGCCAAAAACTTGACCGCTTTATTTTTAAACAATTATTTTTCAAAGATTAGTGTGAAGCGATTCTACCGCAAGTGCACGGTGTCAAGTTTTAGTATAGTGAAAATTAAGTAAAGGTTGTCGAATCCACAGGGACTAACGTATAAATACCAAATAAGATCAATCAAATTATATTTAGCCTACGATTAAAGGAGTTTGATAAACTAACACTAAATTAAACTAAAGAACAAAATTAAACGAGAAACAATGACAAGAATGGTTCCGGAAATGCAAAGGTAAGTGACTCGAGAAAATTACCAAGTTCGTCGTTCAATTATGTTATCTCTAATGATTCAATGGAATTCTCACTTTATTAACCAATTGATTTTAAAGGTGAAAGGTTTTTATGATTATTCGATACACTCTCTCGAGCTGTAACGAAACTAACAATAAATTAGAACAAGTCACTCTCGTGCACCTATTTACTAATTCAAAGTTGCTTAAACTATCAAAACCTATTAACTCTAAATCTTTCGATTTCAAGTTCTCACGTATGCGATATCATCTCTCGATCTCAATCGTAACATACATCATAAATTAATGGAGCGTGTTACAGCGTTATCTCTCGATCTCGGCTGTAACCCTCAAATTCAATCAAAGCTAGCTAGACTCTGATCTACACATGCAATTAATTTATGAACTTTAAATATCAATGCGCTCGACTATCAATGAATCAATAATATCAAACATAACGAACTAAAACTTCAATAATATAAACCAAATTCAATGCAAATCAATTACAAATGAGTTTTCTTGTCTCTCGACCTTAAAAACAACAAATGAAAATTGAAAATCAAATAAATTAAGTTTAGAAATACGATAAACGATGGATGAATCCGTGCGTTGCACCGTGATTTCTTCTCTTGTTCCTTCCTTGCACTCCGGAACGGATAGTCTCGACTTTGGACGAAGAACGGAGATTGGATCTCCTTCTTCCGGCGTTAGGCGGCGGCTAGGGTGGCTCTCTTGACCTAAAAAGTCTGATATTTACTCTCCAAAATCGTCCTTAATTCTGTGGAAGAGAGTCTTCTTAAAAAGCCCTAAAAAAATCTCGATAAATTAGGTCAGATCTCGCGTCTCGATCGATCGAGAATTTCTCCGATCGATCGGTGCACTGTTCACGCCAGCTTTTGGAACTTACTGCCTCGCTCGATCGATCGGGAATTTCCACCGATCGATCGAGATTTCTCAAAAATTGTTGCTGAAGCTACTGCCTCGCTCGATCGATCGGGAATTTCCACCGATCGATCGGGCCTTCGAAAATTCTGAGTCTTGCTACTGGCTGGCTCGATCGATCGAGAATAAATCTCGATCGATCGAGATCTGAAAAATCCACCTTCTTAATTTTCTTGTCTTTTACGCCTCGATTTCGCCCGTTATCTTCTCATTAGCTCATTTCTTCCACTTCTGATCAAATTTCCTGAAACACATGAATAAACACCAAAAAACATAATATCATCCAGGAAAAAGTACAGAAAATGGGAAGAAATCACAGTTAAAATCACTCAAAATCTACGCCTATCAACGTACCACCACGTGTCCTTCACACAACACATGTATACACATATTCTTTTCTTTACTCATCTTCTTGGATCACGTATAACTACGTATCAGCCAAACTACGTATTTTAAACTCAATTATCAGATTCAATCGATTAACCTGAAACATCATATTCAAATTACATGTGTACATGAATGTATAGATACTAAATATACCTGCTCGTACGTCACCACGTACCTTATAGTAGACAACATGAACAAGCAATCATCAACGTCCGAAGTCTCCTGAAGCGTCTATATCGAATATCAATTCAATATTAGCTCGAAATCAAAGCAATTCATAACCATCATTATTTCTTACTTTCATATCCATATCATAAATCAATAACTCAATATTATGAATGAAATCATAATCAATACTTTGGATGCACACATCCTCACATTAATCATACAAATTTGCATGCCTTCTACTATAACAATCACATGCTCAATATAATTTCATCATTATATCCACTTCATTTTTCATACTTCAAAAACTACACAAACAAACCAATTATTGTCTATTCATTCGAGTTCTCTACTAACTCAAGTATATAGTCTGTACCTTATAAGGCTTATAAACTTATTTCATTGTTCAAGAAATCTTCACAATATTCATAACCATAATAATCAAATTGACACTTTAGAGGTGAAGTCTATTAAATTTCAGCTTTACCATCCTTCGGTATGTTGACTATAACTCTTTCATAACAAATCCAAATCAAACGATTCTATATTCATTTCAAGGATTTTTCATAGAGATACCACTTTTATTTAGACCACATTTCCGGAAAACAAACTAATTTTTCCTGGAAATTGGCTTAAAATATCTTATGTGCAGAGAACCTTGCTGTCAAAAATGATTGCACTTGTTTCTTGTTCATATACTTCAAGTTTAACATCAATAAAATCATATTTTATAAAATTTGCTCATCTATTCTAAAGTTAGAACAACGATTCACAATTTTTAATCTCATATCTTCATAACTCAACAAAGTAATAAGCCATTAAACGAGAAACAACAATTCCCGGACAGCAACCATTCCTCAAAACAACAGCAATAGGTTTTGATCGATACAACAGGGAAACAAAATGAACACTGAAAGCTTAAACAACCTTTCAACTCAATATTTAACCAAGTAAAACACAACTCAACAATGAAATAAGCAGCTGATGAAGAAATGAAAACTCCTTTACTACAAAGCATCAGGATCGACAACCTCAATCCCTCCCCACAACAGCAAGTTTCGATCCATTCTCCAAGGGGAAAGCAAGATATACAAAACTACCTAACTCAAGATTTACTCAAGCCAATACATGAATCAAACAATTTAATAATCGATTAAACAACAATCAAGCCTCTTAACTTCAAGCCATAAAGATATCGATCCCTATTTTTTTCCCAAACAGTAGAAACATTCGAACCATAAGTTCAAAAGTCCAAGGGAAAGAAGATTAAGGAATAAGAGAGGATTACCTACAAAAATATTGGAAGAAATTGCCCCAAAATCGGACGAATTCGGAAAAATCGAACCACTGCGCTTCCTTGCAAGATCAGAACGCAGTCCGCGACGAAACTTCATGTTCTTGGTATGGAAAGTTGCGCCTGGAAGAGACGAAAATGATGGTGGTTCGGACGCGCCGGAAGGAGGTCCGACGGCGGCGTGCGCGCGACTTTAGCGGCGAGTGGTCGGACATGCACGATGATCCAGCAGAGAAGAAAAGAGAGGATCGGGTTTTAGTGCGTGAGTTTACACATTTTACTATGTGTTCCGAAAATGCCCAACATAACATATTTAAATTTGTATCCTGGCCCGGTTTTGTACATCGAAGTGTCGCCGGTGTACTGATATATTATTTATAGACAACGATTGGGATTTATACACACTCCAAAAAACCAAAACTTAAATTCTTCATTTTAATTAACTTATCTCTAAAATATTATCGGAGTATATTTTACAATCTCAAAATATTTTATGATCCGATTAACTTGTCAGTTGACCTTCACTTGGTCAATTCCACTTCTAATTAATTAATTCTAAAATTAATTATCAATAAAATCCAAATCATATTTAGCCCAACAAATGATTATTAATAAATATGGACATCACAATTTGCTTCGTCTACACAACCCATGTTTAAACGTATTTCCAGGCACACACTAAAAAGAAATTGTATGGACGTATTTGTTGAATATAGAAATACATTGTTTCAACATCTTTCTAGTTTGCCTTGTAGGGTTAGTTTAACAACTGATATTTGGACAAATGTAAATTCTGATTCATATCTTGTTGTCACTTGTCATTGGATTGATGATAATTGGTGTATGCAAAAAAGGATTTTGTCTTTAGATGAGTTAGACTGTGCACATACTGGTTATGTAATTGCTAAATATGTATTCAACACTTGTAGACATTATGGAATTCAGGATAAGGTATTTTCAATCACATTAGACAATGCTGCGAATAACAATGCTGCGATGCGTGATTTAAAGACCTATCTTAAACCAATGCTTGATGGTATTTTTTTTCATGTTAGATGTGCATGTCATGTGATTAATTTGGCTGTTAAAGTTGGTTATGAGGACAATCACTCAGCATGTATTGAGAAAATGAAATACTACGCTAAATGGTTACGCACGAGCCGTGTTAAGCGTGATTGGAAACAATTATGTTTATCTAATGGTTTAAAGCATCTTCTTTTTCCATCACCAATAGAAACTAGGTGGAATTCGTTGTACAATATGTTGAATGCTATGTTACCTTACAAAGATATTTTAACTCCATTTTATAATTCATATCAAATGCCTGATAGCGATGAAAGTATTTATTTGACTAATGAGGATTGGGAATTTGTTGAAAATTGTGTATCATTGTTAGGTACTTTCAAAGAAGCGACAGAACGTTTCTCTGGTGTTACTTATCCAACTTCCGTTTATTTTCTTCCTTTAGTATTTAACATGTTTGATAAATTTATAGAATTTAGAGATGACTATGACTTGCATGCTTTTGTTAGTGCAATGGAAACTAAATTTATAAAGTATTGGGAACAAATCTCACCCGTGCACTGCATCGCAACATTGCTAGATCCTAGTCAATGTTTATCTTCATTTGAGATATTTTTTGAATATTATGCTAAATTTTTGGGGAAGGTTGTTGACGATCAAAAGACGTCTACAATGCAATCTCTCCAAAATATGTTTCAATTGTATTATAATCAACAGGCAAGTGAATCATCGCAACAAAGGCCTGTTGAAGAACAACCCCAAGCTCAATCTAAAGGTGGGGGCATCAATTTGCTTAGAATGCTGGGCAGGAAAAAATTAAGGGAAAAGGACCTTCTACTAGCACGTCGACTGAGTTGCAAATTTATCTGAATTATCAATTTCTAACCGAAGACAACTTCGACGTCTTACAATGGTGGAAGTCCAATGCAGCACAATTCCCTATCTTAGCCAAAATGGCTAGAGACGTGTATGCTGTACAAGCTTCAAGAGTCGCTTCTGAATCGCCATTCTCAACATGCGGCCGTATTATTGGAGACTACATAAGTAGTCTATCAGCTGATTCGTTATGCATGCTCACGTTACTTAAAGATTGGTTTGAAGCAGAATGCAAAAATAGAAGAGATGGGACGGTTGACGAATTCGTAAATCATTATGACGAGCAAGAAGAAGAGAACGCCAAAACAACTTATCAATTATGAAGACTGCTAAGTTAGATTTTCAATTGTCATGTCTTTACAATTATTTGTATGCATCTATATTATGAAATGAAGAAGAAATATATTGAATTTGCGATGAACATCATTGAGGAAACATTTACAACATAAAAAAAATAAATAAAAATCGAAAAAACCGTTAAGGAACCGGACCGAACCAGAACCAGTTGGAACCGAAACCGGTTCGATCCGGTTCCTTAACGGACCGGACCGGTTCCGCCCATAACGGGTCCGGAACCGGCCGGTTCCGGTCAGGACCGGACCGGTTCACCCCGGTAAGCACCCCTAATTTGTAGGAAGGTTTGTGGCCTTTCCATAACTCATAAGTAGTTTCATCCTTACTTTTGTGTGGTATTTTGTTTAGAATGTAGTTGGCAAACAGGATTGCTTCCCCCCACAAGTTTTGTGGTAATCCAGAACTTATCAACATATCATTCATCATCTCTTTTAGAGTACGATTTTTACGTTCGGCAATACCATTTGATTGAGGTGAATAGGGGGCAGTGGTTTGGTGAATAATGCCATACCCAGTGCAGAATTCTTCAAACGTGCTCCATATTCTCCTCCTCTACCGCTTCGAACATTCTTTATCTTTTTGCTAAGTTGATTTTCAACTTCATTCTTGTAGTGTTTGAATACTACCAAGGCCTCGTCTTTACTTCTTAGCAAATAGACATAACAATATCTTGTACAATCATCAATGAAAGTGATGAAGTATTTTTTCCCACCTCTAGTTTCCACAAACTTTAGATCACATAAATCCTTATGAATTAATTCAAGAGGTGTCGTGGTTCTTTCAATTGAATGGAATGGCGGGTTCGTTAGCTTGGCCTCGACACAAGTCTCAACACTTATGTTTCAAGTTAACATTCATTTGAGGCAATAAGTTTAACTTCACCAATTTGTTAAGTGAACCATAATTTACATGACCTAAACTATCATGCCATAAATTACAAGATTCAATCAAATAAGTAGAATCATTCACTTTATTGCTTTCAAATTGACGTTTAACCGTCATTGCATTCATTTTGAATAGGATTTTCTCCATATAACCTTTTCCTACAAAAACTCCATTTTTGGATAGTACAATTTTTCCAGACTCTAAAACTAGTCTAAAACCCACATTGACTAGAGCCGATCCGGATATCAGGTTCTTTTGGATGTCAGGAACATGTAGGACATCAGTGAAAGTCAATTCCTTTCCCGAAGTCATCTTTAGAACCACATTCCCCAGTCCAATTACCGGGGATGTAGTGGAGTTTCCCATATAGAGTTGGCGCCCACTTATTGGAGTGTATGTGGAGAACATGGCCTTGTCCGAACACACATGTCGGGTTGCACCAGAATCGACGAACCATTCCATAGGATTGTCCACCAAGTTCGCTTCAAAGACCACAACGGTTAACATTAGATCATTCAAGTCACCGAGATCCGATCATGTTCGGTCACATTGAATTGATCTTTTGCTTTCCCACGAGTGTCTTTGTTACGACAATCCTTTTCCATGTGATTGGGTTTTCCACACTTGTAGCATTTTCCTTTGAAACTTTTTCGCCTTGCCACTGTTGGAAGCCGTACCGTCAAAGTTACGCTTTGATCCTGTTCTTTGTTCAACTAGGTTAGCCCGTGGTTCCGAAACCTACCCACATTCCTCTCGAAAACTTTGTTGTCCTCCTCGATTCGTAGTCGAACCACAAGATCTTTGTGATATCCCTGAAATGATTAATTGCAATCTGGTGCATTAATTGTGATTATATGATTAATTATGGTAGTAATTAATTATGTGTTGGTATTATTATGTGGAAATGCTTAGTTATGTGTTAGATTGACCCGGGGTAGCATTTCAGGGTGCATGTTGGGAATTATGGTTGGGAACATGATTTATTTGCCTTGGTTAGCAAGTTGTGGAAATCATGTGTTTAATTGATATTTGGTGCATTTTGATTTAATGCTTTGGAAAATATCATGTTGGGGTGTTTTATACACCATGGTAAATTATGGAATGAAATTGGTTTAATTAAACCACTTATACCCCATCCCTCCCTTCCAACCATCACTCTTACTTTCCCCAAAAACCACCACCAAACCCTTTCTTTCCCCATTTTCGAGTTGGTGCTTAGGGTTGAAGAGAAAACCTTCAAAAAACTTGCTTTGTGGGATTTGGTGTGAGTTTTGGAGTCCCCAAGAGGTATGGATACCTCCCCATTGCTTTTATTGTGTTTAGATTGGGTTTAAAATGATTTTTGAAAGGTTTTGAAATGGGTTTGTGTTGGGTTATTGTGGTTTTGTTTGGGGGTTGGATTTATGGTTGTTTTAAGGTGTATTTTGGTGGTTTATGTTGATATTTATGTTGTTGATTGATTGTATAAGTGTTGGAATGGGTTGGAATGGTTTTGAGGTGCAAAAATGGAGGTTTTTCGGGTAACAGGGGTTGGCGATCGATCGCCCATTCCAGGCGATCGATCGCGCCCAGGCAGTGGGCTTTTCAAGCATTTGGCGATCGATCGCCACTCTTGGGCGATCGATCGGCGGGACTGGCGATCGATCGCGCCAGGGGTGGCGATCGATCGCCGAAGGGTGAAAAATGTTGGTCTCGGATAGTGAGGTTTGGCGATCGATCGCCGTGATGGGCGATCGATCGCGAAGGCCAAAATATGGTATTTTTGGATTTTTTTGTAGGATTTTTGGTATCGGACTATTATTGGGTTCTAATATTGATTTGTGTGAATGTGTAGAACCATCCCAGGTGGCAACACAGCCAAGGCATTGAAGTCCTACCATATCCTACATTTTGGAAAGGTACGTAGTGGACGTACGGGCACCCCAACGGTACATGTATCTTATATACTTATTGTTATGCATTGTGGATGCAAGTATATATGTGGTATTGCATTGTGGATGCAAATACATGTTATGCATGATGTTTATAGATGCATATGATTATTGGTGCATATCCCATGAGTCGTGGTCATCCCTTGATGATTTTAATGCTTGCCGCTATTTGGTTTGGTTCCGCTAAATGTGAAGCGAGGGGTGGGAGCGCCGCATGTCACATTTGAGCGTGGTTATCATATAGGGCGAGGAAAGGGTATTTGCCGCTCAATGAGAGGCGAGGGGTGGGAGTCCCGCAGTCCATTGAAGCGAGGTTATCCTATGCCGCCTATATGTAAATAAGCGAGGGGCATTAAAATACATTGTGATGGACAGACTAGGGATTGGTGATCAGTATTTGGTATTGATGAGTTGGTATATGTCATGACATGTTTAGACCATTAAAAATAATCTATTGATTATACTCATGAGTTATGGTACAGGGACAACCAAACGGGAAGCGTTTGAAATGCATGGGAAAACAGGAAGTGTTTTATTATGATTATGCATTTACGCTTTATCTTCGTATTGTGTTGAATATGAATGATTATTATTGCTCATGTTTGGGGGTTGTCCTTGTAGGTACACGTTTGGCATGATAGAAGGGCTAGACGGGTTGAGACAGTGAGCTTGAGGATGCTTTTGTGAATTGAAGGACAGGATTGTTTTGGATAGTATCTACTCTAGGAGTAGTATAAAACTATAGTTGAACACATTCATTGATTGGAATGTAATTAATCCTTTTTGGTAGTCCTTATTTTTGGCATGTAATGCTTAAGCTCATAAACTCAACACGTTATTTCTCACTCTGATCATTTATATTAGCTCTCTTATGCCTTGATTCCGCACTTAAGGATTAGGGTCCTTACATTAGTGGTATCAGAGCAGTGGTTAGAGAACCCGGGAACGAGTGAAGGGTAGCCTTAGCATGATAGGCTAGGTGCTTACATTTGAAGCATGTTTATGCATGTGGTGCATATTGATGTATATTCTGTTATACTAACATGCGTATTCTCATTCCTGTTATCTAACGGCATAACATATATACTGCTTTGGAATTGTTGTTAACATTTGTATTACAGCATGGCTGCTAATGAGGAAGTTGGAGATGTGGGTAGTGTGAATGCAAGTATCGGACAGGCGAACCCTCTACCTCCACCGGCTGTAGGTTTGGAACCAGTGGTTCAGTTATTGCTACCGCGTGAGATTAGCTTGACGCAATTTCAGTCTTACCATCCGCCCCGGTTTGAGGGGACAGAGTCCGGAGAAGAGGCTGAAGAGTGGTTGGAAAGACTTGAGCAGATCTTTGTATCGGCTCCTTGTGCTGTGACAGCTTGGCTGAGGCTGGCGGAGTTTCAATTAGCCAAGAAACCTCTGATGTGGTGGAGGAGCACAGTAATGGAAATGAGAGCACTGGGTGCTGTGATTGATTGGACACTCTTCAGGACTAGGTTTCTGAACCGGTATTTCTCCGCTGCGGCGGGACAGACGAAGGAGGATGAATTTACAAGTCTGAAGCAGGGGAACATGACAGTGGCAGACTATGCCACACGGTACTCTTCGTTGTTGAGGTACGTTCCCCACATTGCCACCAATGGGCACGCCAAGATGAGGAACTTTATGAAGGGGTTGCGACCGGAGCTCTATGACCGGGTTATCACTAATAACCCAACTTCTTTTGATGACGCTCTCACAAGGGCGGAGCTTGCCGAGCTAGGAGTGGGAGCTTATGCTAGTACTATGCCACCACCGGTACCACAACAAAGGCAGACTAGTGACAGCTTGAGGCCCCGGGGTGAGCCATTTAAACCCCGTGGTGCCTCTTCATCTTCGCGATATGGTGGAAAGAAACACTTTGGTCAGAAACAGGATGGCAAGAAGGGCAATTGGACGGCCAACCGAGGGTCTTCACAAGGGGATAGGCCGGGAGAGCCGAGGTGCAACAATTGTGGAGGGCCACATTCTTCAAACAAGTGTCCTGCATGTTATATCTGTGGCAAGATGGGCCACATCGCTCGGTATTGCCCCACACGGGGAGGACAGTCTGAGTTTCAGGGCAACAGGCCGAGGTTTGAGGATAGGACAGTGCAGCAGAGGCAGCAGTTTGGGCCTCGACCATCGGGAGGTCAGACAGTAGGACCACCCCAGGGACAGGTGTATGCACTGACCAGGGAGCAGGCCCAGGCAGCCCCAGAGGAGGTGATCGCCGGTACGTGTCATTTATTTACGTACCCTGCTTTTATTTTGATCGATACAGGTGCCTCCCATTCTTTTGTATCGGTGGGTTTTGTGGAAAGACACCATATGCACACGTCTTCTTTACCCACGCCTCTCCTTGTCTCGACACCCACTGGAAGGAATGTCGTTGCTGATCAGTTTATGGCAGACTGCCTCATTTATTTTGAGGGCAACGAGTTGAAGGCAGACTTGATCGTATTGGGCATGTCAGACTTCGACTGCATCTTGGGTATTGATGTTCTAAACAGATATCAGGCAGTGGTAGATTGCCGGCAGAGGACAGTGAAGTTCAGACCTGAGTTGGGCAGTCAGTGGACTTTCTATGGCAACGGTTCTCGTGCGAAGATTCCGTTGATTTCAGCGATCAAGATGACTCAGCTGTTGGAACGTGGTCACACGGGCTACCTCATCTATGCCGTGGACACGTCTGGGAAGGATAAGGAACTAAGAGTTGAGGATGTGCCAGTAGTGGCAGAGTTCGCTGATGTATTTCCAGAAGAGATCCCAGGATTCCCACCGGCTAGGGAAGTTGAGTTTGGGATCGAGTTGCTACCAGGGACATCCGCTATCTCTCGTGCACCTTATAGGATGGCACCGGCTGAGTTGAGAGAGTTGAAAGAACTGTTGCAGGATCTCCTGGACAAGGGATATATACGCCCGAGCGTGTCGCCATGGGGCGCACCAGTTCTCTTTGTGAAGAAGAAGGACGGTTCGATGAGGTTGTGTATCGATTACCGGCAACTGAATAAGGCTACAGTGAAGAACAAGTATCCTCTTCCAAGGATCGACGATCTGTTTGATCAGTTGCAAGGTACCAGGGTGTATAGCAAGATTGATTTGAGATCCGGGTATCATCAGATTCGGGTCAGAGAGGAAGATGTGCAGAAGACAGCGTTCCGGACCCGATATGGACATTATGAGTTCCTAGTGATGCCGTTCGGCGTGACGAATGCTCCAGCAGTCTTTATGAGTCTGATGAACAGAGTGTTTCAGCAGTATCTTGATCAGTTCGTCATTGTGTTTATTGACGATATTCTTATCTACTCCCGGAGCGAGGAGGAGCATGTGAAACACTTGAGGACAGTGCTTCAGATTCTCAGAGAGCATCAGTTATATGCTAAGCTCAGTAAGTGTGAATTTTGGCTGAGCAGTGTAGTGTTTCTGGGGCATGTCATATCGAGCAGCGGGATATCTGTAGATCCCAAGAAGATTGAGGCTGTGATGGAGTGGGCTGCCCCCACTTCTGTGCCTGAAATCCGGAGTTTTCTTGGCCTGGCCGGGTATTATCGGCGCTTCGTCGAGGGCTTTTCGAAGATTGCCAAGCCGTTGACGCAGTTGACCCAGAAGGGAGTACCTTTCTTTTGGTCAGAAGCTTGTGAGGAGAGCTTCCAGGAGTTGAAACACCGGTTGACGACGGCGCCAGTGTTAGTGATCCCGACGGAGAACTCCAGATTTGTTCTGTATACTGACGCATCACTTCAGGGCCTTGGGTGTGTTCTGATGCAAGATAAGCATGTGGTAGCTTATGCATCGAGGCAGTTGAAGCCGCATGAGACCAGATATCCAGTTCATGACTTGGAACTGGCGGCTGTCATCTTCGCCCTGAAGATTTGGAGGCATTATTTGTATGGTACTTCATTTACCATATACACGGACCACAAGAGCCTCAAATTGTTATTCACTCAGACAGAGCTGAACATGAGGCAGAGGAGGTGGATGGACCTACTCAAGGACTATGATTGCGAGATAGAGTACCATCCCGGGAAAGCCAATTTGACAGCAGACGCTTTGAGCCGGAAAGTGAGGAGTTCTGCTGAGGACGTCATTCATTTGTCTGCTATGATGACCTCCTATTGCCATCTGGGCTATGATTTTGACATAGATGCATCGCCTGTGTATGTATCGACTCTGTTAGCCGAGCCAGACATCTATGAGAACATCAGGAGAGCTCAGAGGTCAGACGACGAGGTTCAGAGGTGGTTATCTTTAGTACATCTTGGTCAGCCAACGAAGTTCAGGGTGGCAGATGACGGATCCTTGAGATTGGGGAACCGTTGGGTGGTTCCGAGTACGCCGGAGTTGCGTAAAGGGATCTTGGAGCGAGCTCACAGTAGCAGACTTAGCATCCACCCAGGCGGGAAGAAGATGTACAGAGATATGCATGGTCAGTTTTGGTGGAAAAGGATGAAATCAGACATCGTCGCTTTTGTAAAGAGGTGTTTGATCTGCCAGCAGGTTAAGGCAGAGAGACAGAGACCTGGCGGCGAGTTGAGAAGCTTGGAGATACCGAAGTGGAAGTGGGAACACATTTCCATGGACTTCGTGACTCATTTGCCGAGGAGTGCTTCAGGCATTGATGCTATTTGGGTGATTGTGGATCGATTGACCAAGGTAGCTCATTTTATCCCCTATAGCATGACTTTCACATTTCTGAGGATGGCGCAGTTGTATATTAGAGATGTGGTGAGATTGCATGGGATCCCCATTTCCATAGTGTCAGATCGAGATCCGCGTTTCACATCTCATTTCTGGGAAGGCCTTCAGTCAGCCTTGGGAACTGAAGTCAGATTGAGTACTGCTTATCATCCTCAGACGGATGGACAGACCGAGCGCACTATTCAGACGCTCGAGGACATGTTGAGAGCTTGTGTTTTGGAGTTCGATGCCTCTTGGCAAGATTCAGTGCCTTTGGTAGAGTTTTCTTATAACAATAGCTACCAGGCGAGTATTTAGATGGCTCCGTTTGAAGCTCTTTATGGCAGACGGTGTAGATCACCCTTGTGTTGGGATGATTTGGACCGCAAATCGGTCGGAGGACCGGAGTTGATTCGGGAAATGGAGGAAAAGATAAAGACGATAAGGCAGAAAATGAAAGCGGCCCAGGATAGACAGACAGCTTATGCGAATAAACGGCGGAGACCGTTGGAATCTCAGTTGGGAGATAAGGTCTTCTTGAAGATCTCGCCTTTCAGAGGCGTTGTGCGATTTGGGATGCGCGGGAAACTGTCTCCGAGGTATGTTGGACCGTACGAGATCTTACAGCGCATTGGCACCTTAGCTTACCGACTGGCTTTGCCGCCTTCTTTATCTGGTATACATGATGTGTTTCATGTATCGCTGCTGCGGAAGTATGAGCCGGATCCGTCGCATGTGTTACAGCCTTCCGAAGTTCAGTTAGAGACCGATGTGTCTTATGTGGAACGGCCTGTCAGAATTCTGGATCGAGCAGACCGCAGACTTCGGAACAAAGTGATACCTATGATCAAGGTTCAGTGGGATCGCAGGGGTGTCGAGGAGGCTACGTGGGAGACGGAGCGGCATATGGTGCAGCACTACCCGGAACTATTTTCTGGTATGTGTTTATGTTTAGTTTCCTTTTGGGGTAAGTGCATGTGATTTCGGGGACGAAATCTTATAAGTAGGGGAGTATTGTGATATCCCTGAAATGATTAATTGCAATCTGGTGCATTAATTGTGATTATATGATTAATTATGGTAGTAATTAATTATGTGTTGGTATTATTATGTGGAAATGCTTAGTTATGTGTTAGATTGACCCGGTGTAGCATTTCAGGGTGCATGTTGGGAATTATGGTTGGGAACATGATTTATTTGCCTTGGTTAGCAATTTGTGGAAATCATGTGTTTAATTGATATTTTGGTGCATTTTGATTTAATGCTTTGGAAAATATCATGTTGGGGTGTTTTATACACCATGGTAAATTATGGAATGAAATTGGTTTAATTAAACCACTTATACCCCATCCCTCCCTTCCAACCATCACTCTTACTTTCCCCAAAAACCACCACCAAACTGTGATGACCAGGGATTATAGGTGTTAATCCCGGAGTATTAATAATCCCTAAAGTGGTTTTACGTGGCGATTTGGGATTTAATCGAGGTGTTGGGCCTTCTGGGCTCGTTTATTTGGGTAGTTGGGATCGTTGGATCCAGAGGTTGAGATTGTATTCACATTACGGTGTAAAACCTAAGAGTTGGGTTTTTAATGTGTCTCGGGATCTCGGGTGCTGGGTGAGCACCGGTAGGGGATTTTGGAGTTAGAGAGAGAGTTTTTGAAAACAGATGATTTTTAAGGAATCATGATGTATTTGTGGGGCTATTAATTTTTCGGGGTATTTTTGCTATAAATACCATTTAAACCCAAAATTTTAGACATAATTTCATTTTCAGCCCTCATTTTTTCCCTCTCTCCCGCAGCCGCGATTCCCGTCGCCCCCTGCACCCCCGCCGTTTCAGGCGCTCCGCCAGCCGCCGTCCGGCCGCCGATCGGCGCGTGCGACCTACCCACGGCTTCGTCTCGACGAGGCGCTCCTTTCCCCTCTGCCAATTGAAGGTTTCGTCACGTGTGGAAGTCGAATTTTGCAGATAAGCGGCGATCCCCAAATTCTAGGGTTTATCGATTTTGGTCGATTTTTCTTCCGTTTTCGTTTGGGTAACCTTCCTAACCCCTTTTTCCATGCTTGTGATGTGATTCCCTGCCAAATTGTGATTTATTGGCTCGAATGATTTCGATTTTCGTTGGCTTGGGTTCGATTTTTGGATGGGTGCATGAAATGGGTTCGATTTTGGGGGTTTTGGAAGGGTTGTGACGATTCTTGTTATGGGTAATTTATTACATGTTTTAGATGTATTGTTGATGCTTAATTGTGTTCGAATTTAAGGTATTGAGTTCGAATTTAGGGCTTGGATTTCGAATTTGGGGGTTTGGCATGTGGGATGATTATTCATGCTATGGATTGATTAATTGACATTTTAGATGAATTATGGTATTTAATTGGGTTCGAAATTGTGAGATTAAGGTTCGATTTTTGTAGGGCATTCTTGAACAAATTTCGATTGTCTCATTTATTTCCTTCCCTGCATGTACCCTGCCCCGGGTCTTTTAAGAGGATAATTGTCGTGTATTGACAATGTTGTGAGGGATATGGGTGTGCGTGAGCATAGGTTACATGTTCGTAAATAATTGTGAATTATTTATCGTGTTAGCACATCATTCCTCGGGGCATGGAACTCGAGCAAGGCTTGGCTCGGACTTCGGAGATTTAAGGTACGTGCGACGTACGAGCATTATTATATATATGTGAAATGCATAAGGTGTTTTTGATTGCATTGAATGTTTTGCGTATGGTTATACATACATGTTGATATAGCCAAGGAATGACCCAAATCTTGATATCGCCGCTTGTAGCGTGCGTGACACTAGAGTAGGATGACTCTTGTATGATATATGGGGTACTGGGTTTATATGACTATATTATGAGACATTTGAGATGTCTAGGTTTGTAGAATCATGCATTCTTCGTAAGACATTTGAGATGTCTAGGTTCGTAGAATCGTGTATTCATTATGAGACATTTGAGATGTTTAGGTTCATAGACTCATGTTTTCATTATAAGACATATGAGATGTCTAAGTATAATGGAAAGCAAGGTTATGAAATCAATATTTGATATTGATATATCTATTTTTGCATGTATATGAACTTGGAATCATTCATTCTTGATGTTTGAGAATCAGGCATGCGATGTGTAAATCAATGTGTTGATTTACTGATTTATGAGATTTGATGAGTTTGATGTTGTGAGAACAGGGACAGTACACGGAATCCCGGATGAGGATGTTGCCATCCAGGGAGTATCATTTAAATTCATTAGTATTTACTTGCGTTGTAAATTATGAATTTCATTATTATGATTATGGGATTTTGTGTATTGGTATGCTCACCCCGTTGGGGGCTGTCTCTGTTGGGACAGGTGGACAGGTACATCGATGGCTATGGAGCTGAGCTCGAGCTGTTGATTTGAGGTACTCCCAGGATCGTGGTACCAGGGCTTGATGGAGCACGGTATCGTATAGAGTACCTATATATACACCTGAGGATTTATACATATTCATATTCATGATGCTCGCATGTGAGCACGATTATACTTGTATATGGATTGTATATAAAGGCATGAGCCTTTCTCTCTTTCATTTAAGGTTGCATGCAATTAGGTTGAATTGCTAGAATGATATGAGAGTCATTGGTGTATTATGTGGGTGTTGGAACCCACTTTTGTTGACATATGTGTGGTGTCTTCCCTGGCTGGGAATCTACTTGTATTACTGCTTTCTGTTGAGTATTATGTGTTCCCTGGCCGGGAATTTTGTTATGTGTTGTACTCTGTTTTGGGATAGCTCTATTTATGGGGAGACTCTGCCCAAATTTTTGTAAAAGTTTACAATGTGAAAAGTGGCACCAAGGGGTTGGTAAAGGGCAAGCATATGAGTCTTTTATTGACAGGCAATGATTAAGTATCATCAGAGCTTCCCGATTGACATTTTATAGAAAGCATGTACCACACATAGTGGTTAATACACTAATCAAGGTTTTAAGGGCTTGGGGTCCTTACATTAGTGGTATCAGAGCAGTGGTTGCTCATTGGGGCTGTTAAGGGCCTAGGAAGTTATTGATAGCACATATTTATGCATGATGGCATTAATGTTGTATGACATAACACATTGTTTATGTGCTCTTATGATATGAAAAGTGGTATTGCTAACCATTGTGGTTGCAGGAATCGTGTGGAACACGATAGGATGACATTTATGGGGATGTCTGGCACTCCGTGTGTTATGTGCCAAGGAAGCTGGTTTTAAGAAAATCAGATAAAGGGATATTTCCGAGGTAACATGTATTTTACGTTGTCTTGTTGACACATGATGAATGCAAAGTGGTGCATTGAGGTTATGATATATGTTATTGTGCATTGTTTTTGCATATGCATGTCTTGAGTCAAAGTTATCTTAGTAAGGATTTTAATGGCTTATGCTAAAGTCCATATGAAGCGATGAAGAGTCCCGCTTATATGGAGTAGCAACGCTAAAGTCCAGTGGAAGCGAGGAAGAATTCCGCTTTCCTGGAGTAGCAAGAAGCATTAAAATGTACTAATGATAAGGGCTCAGGATGAAATAAGGATTTAAAGAAGGATATCATGACATTTATTTGTGAAACCATACATTCTCATAATGTGTTTTTATTATGAATTGAATGTGGATGCATAGCGTATATGGCTATTGTTGTTAACCCTGATGGTTGCAGGTTACAGGAAATATTGAGTATAAAAAGGAATGATGATTATACATTCCAGGAGTCCTGCTTATGACAGTGAGAATTTTTATACTTACGCTTGACCGCTAAAAATGTGGAGTGGGCGGGGATGCTCGCTTGCACATGGAGGCGGGGTATTCCATACGAAGCGAGGATGATATACCGCTTGTATGAAGAAGCTTATGCTTGTACCGCTAAAAATGTGGAGCGGGCGGGGATGCTCGCTTGCACATGGAGGCGGGGTATGCCATACGAAGCGAGGATGAGATACCGCTTGTATGAAGAAGCGAGGATGAGATGCCGCTTGTTAGGATGATGATTCATTCCTTTGTGGTGACACGGATGATAGCGGTGATGTGTCCCGCTGTGTCGATTTATATTCATTTCTCTATGAGGACACGGTTTATAGCGACGGTTCATTCCGCTATATTGATTGGCGATGGTTCATTCCGCCAGGTGTATTGATAGCGATGGTTCATTCCGCTATATTTATTGGCGATGGTTCATTCCGCCAGGTGTATTTATAGCGACGGTTCATTCCGCTATATTTATTGGCGATGGTTCATTCCGCCAGGCGTATTTATAGCGACGGTTCATTCCGCTATATCTATTGGCGATGGTTCATTCCGCCAGGTGTATTGATAGCGATGGTTCATTCCGCTATATCTATTGGCGATGGTTCATTCCGCCAGGTGTATTGATAGCGATGGTTCATTCCGCTATATTTATTGACGATGGTTCATTCCGCCAGGTGTATTTATAGCGACGGTTCATTCCGCTATATTTATTGGCGATGGTTCATTCCGCCAGGCGTATTTATAGCGACGGTTCATTCCGCTATATCTATTGGCGATGGTTCATTCCGCCAGGTGTATTGATAGCGATGGTTCATTCCGCTATATTGATTGGCGATGGTTCATTCCGCCAGGTGTATTTATAGCGATGGTTCATTCCGCTATATCTATTGGCGATGGTTCATTCCGCCAGGTGTATTGATAGCGATGCCTCTTTCCGCTACTATGTGGACGATGATTCATACTCAGGTATATAGCGAGGTTTCATGCCACTTATTATATGACGAGGTGTCATGCCGTCGATTCTATAGCGAGGGATTTTGCCGCTATGTACTCAGCACAGGATTTTGCCGCCTTCGAGCGATGGGTGCTGATTACGCACTATTATTGAGCGACGGAGACAGGTATGACGCTATATCACTAGCGATGAGGTATGAGATATTGCTATTTTATTAGCTTTATTGTAGCTGGCATGCATTGATATACATGTTTTATTATGCCTATTTTACTAGCATGATAGTGGATGACATACGCTGATGTACATGTATCGTCACTAGTGGGCAATGTTTTAGATGCCATGAGTTGGCATGTGTCGTCACGGGATGACGATGACGATGGTGTAGGAGATGTCTTATTAGACATGCATCATCGTTACGATGATCGATGCGTTGAGTATACGTATTCAGTGGTATGCCTTGGGTGCCAGTACCGAGCACAAGGTGGTGTGTGCGACACCGATGGACGTGACCCTTATACCGAGCGGGTTGCTCGAGGAATGGATGGATGCGCTGTACATGTGATTGTACCGCAGCTTATGTTTGGGGGTAATCATTTTACGAGTGGTGATACCCTTGAGGTATGCTCGTTGGAGTGGCTTTTGGCCATGTGATTTGACGACAGGAGTAATCATGGAGGAAAGTACTCGCTTTCTGTCGATGTGACATGTGGTGGACATGGTCACACCACCCTTGAGGGTGTAGGATGGGTCCTAAGGGAGTAGGATCAGGTTATGTTAAGTACATAGGGACATTGGGTTGTCCAGGGTGTATCGGCATTGAGGAATGTTGGATAAAGACCCACTACTCTATTGAGTTTTCCTCCCATAGTATGTTATACCATGTGGAAACGTCCGTCTTATTGGTAGGTTTGAGGTAAACCTAAAGAGGCAGAGACTAGGTTGTCTGCCGCGTGTGTGTAGCACCATGATGGGCTTGCTAGAGCCGTTACACTGCTCGTTGGAACCAAGTTTGGCAAATCGTAAGGTGATACGATGAGGATTGTGGTGGACTCTAGTAGTCACCATGTCATTGAGGTTAAGGTTGTTCATGCCTCACTGAAACGTGTATACGTTTATGTTTAATCTTGGAGACTTGTCTGGGACAGCTCAGGATGTTGGAGTACCAACAAGAGAGTCATCAGGTTGTTATTGACTCAATCTAAAGGAACCCGTGTATTGGGATACAATGGGTGTTATTGTATCCAGTTTTTCCGAACGATGGTTCGAGACTTGTGGATCTCGAGTTCGATGGCACTTCCCTTGCGAGGAAGGAGGTAGTATTATACCTATTTGGGAATCTTTGAAAGATTCGGTAAGTTGGTGCAAGTGGTGTTGATCTTGGGAATCACACCATGTATTGTTAATCGTCGATTTTCATCCTCCACTGAGTAAGGAATGACTCAGAATTGACGGTTGTGTTTGGGGCTTAGGGATATGTGGTAGATACCCGAGCCGAGTGCATTGAGTATGCATGCGACATCAGTGCTTAGGCAGGTATACCGGTGAGTATACGGATGCCAGTTATTGATTTCCTCTCTGTTAAGCATAGAGTTATGCTATTTTAGGAGGGTTAAATCTCTGATGTGAGATATGGAACACCTTGAGATTGGGAATCTCCATGGCACGATGATTATGAGGAATGATCGTGAAGTTAGTTGACTCCCTTGAGGAGGGATTTTCTTGTGAGGGTTAAGGTATTTCCCTTGTTGGTGTTTTCCTTCGAGTTATGCGACAGCCTTCCCAAGTTTGGATTGTTAAATCCGAGGATTTTCAAGGGATGGCAGGATTTCGGATTGGTTGAGTGTCGCTGACGACACAAGCGTTGAGGATGCAATGGGTTTATTGCATGCCCCTTAAGAAATTTAAACTCTGCGGAGTCTCGGTTGTTATTTATGATCAGGACGTGATTCTTGGAACATCCGGAGGTGGACATCTTGTGAGATGTCTTTTGTTTGAATTTGTGGCCGTGAGTTGCCCAAATTAAGTTGCAATGAGGCGACTACTCCTTCGATGGAGGAAGTGTGAAAGTGGAAACCAGGTTTGATATGTGTACACCGTGGTTGTACTAGTGTTTCCCTCGTAACGATGTATGTTAGACATCGTAAGTCATAGTAAAATATCATTGGACTGTTAGCGTTGAGTTGTGCTGACGCTCTTTGACGTTATGATGGATTTGGAAGTCTACTCCACTCCAGAGTTTGACACGAGGTCAACGTTCTTACGGTTGAGGTGTCATTCAGGATGTGTTCGTACTGTTGTATTAGAACGAAGGATGACTGTCCGATCTACAGTCGTAAGTATTGGTTGATTTGCAGTCATGAGAGGCTGACTTTTGGGATGACCCGCATCGAGGTACGTTTTACCTCTTGGGTGTTATGTTGGTTATGGTATGTCGCTCTGTTTCAGAGATTAGATGAGAGGTAAGTATCCTCGCGTTTATTAATACGATTCTGATATGGTCAGGAATCGATGTTATGGCTTCATGTTGTTGTGCAGCCTGGGTGTTACGTGATACACCAGTGCTAATTTCGAGGACGAAATTCTTTTAGTGGGGGATATTGTGATGACCAGGGATTATAGGTGTTAATCCCGGAGTATTAATAATCCCTAAAGTGGTTTTACGTGGCGATTTGGGATTTAATCGAGGTGTTGGGCCTTCTGGGCTCGTTTATTTGGGTAGTTGGGATCGTTGGATCCAGAGGTTGAGATTGTATTCACATTACGGTGTAAAACCTAAGAGTTGGGTTTTTAATGTGTCTCGGGATCTCGGGTGCTGGGTGAGCACCGGTAGGGGATTTTGGAGTTAGATAGAGAGTTTTTGAAAACAGATGATTTTTAAGGAATCATGATGTATTTGTGGGGCTATTAATTTTTCGGGGTATTTTTGCTATAAATACCATTTAAACCCAAAATTTTAGACATAATTTCATTTTCAGCCCTCATTTTTTCCCTCTCTCCCGCAGCCGCGATTCCCGTCGCCCCCTGCACCCCCGCCGTTTCAGGCGCTCCGCCAGCCGCCGTCCGGCCGCCGATCGGCGCGTGCGACCTACCCACGGCTTCGTCTCGACGAGGCGCTCCTTTCCCCTCTGCCAATTGAAGGTTTCGTCGCGTGTGGAAGTCGAATTTTGCAGATAAGCGGCGATCTCCAAATTCTAGGGTTTATCGATTTTGGTCGATTTTTCTTCCGTTTTCGTTTGGGTAACCTTCCTAACCCCTTTTTCCATGCTTGTGATGTGATTCCCTGCCAAATTGTGATTTATTGGCTCGAATGATTTCGATTTTCGTTGGCTTGGGTTCGATTTTTGGATGGGTGCATGAAATGGGTTCGATTTTGGGGGTTTTGGAAGGGTTGTGACGATTCTTGTTATGGGTAATTTATTACATGTTTTAGATGTATTGTTGATGCTTAATTGTGTTCGAATTTAAGGTATTGAGTTCGAATTTAGGGCTTGGATTTCGAATTTGGGGGTTTGGCATGTGGGATGATTATTCATGCTATGGATTGATTAATTGACATTTTAGATGAATTATGGTATTTAATTGGGTTCGAAATTGTGAGATTAAGGTTCGATTTTTGTAGGGCATTCTTGAACAAATTTCGATTGTCTCATTTATTTCCTTCCCTGCATGTACCCTGCCCCGGGTCTTTTAAGAGGATAATTGTCGTGTATTGACAATGTTGTGAGGGATATGGGTGTGCGTGAGCATAGGTTACATGTTCGTAAATAATTGTGAATTATTTATCGTGTTAGCACATCATTCCTCGGGGCATGGAACTCGAGCAAGGCTTGGCTCGGACTTCGGAGATTTAAGGTACGTGCGACGTACGAGCATTATTATATATATGTGAAATGCATAAGGTGTTTTTGATTGCATTGAATGTTTTGCGTATGGTTATACATACATGTTGATATAGCCAAGGAATGACCCAAATCTTGATATCGCCGCTTGTAGCGTGCGTGGCACTAGAGTAGGATGACTCTTGTATGATATATGGGGTACTGGGTTTATATGACTATATTATGAGACATTTGAGATGTCTAGGTTTGTAGAATCATGCATTCTTCGTAAGACATTTGAGATGTCTAGGTTCGTAGAATCGTGTATTCATTATGAGACATTTGAGATGTTTAGGTTCATAGACTCATGTTTTCATTATAAGACATATGAGATGTCTAAGTATAATGGAAAGCAAGGTTATGAAATCAATATTTGATATTGATATATCTATTTTTGCATGTATATGAACTTGGAATCATTCATTCTTGATGTTTGAGAATCAGGCATGCGATGTGTAAATCAATGTGTTGATTTACTGATTTATGAGATTTGATGAGTTTGATGTTGTGAGAACAGGGACAGTACACGGAATCCCGGATGAGGATGTTGCCATCCAGGGAGTATCATTTAAATTCATTAGTATTTACTTGCGTTGTAAATTATGAATTTCATTATTATGATTATGGGATTTTGTGTATTGGTATGCTCACCCCGTTGGGGGCTGTCTCTGTTGGGACAGGTGGACAGGTACATCGATGGCTATGGAGCTGAGCTCGAGCTGTTGATTTGAGGTACTCCCAGGATCGTGGTACCAGGGCTTGATGGAGCACGGGTATCGTATAGAGTACCTATATATACACCTGAGGATTTATACATATTCATATTCATGATGCTCGCATGTGAGCACGATTATACTTGTATATGGATTGTATATAAAGGCATGAGCCTTTCTCTCTTTCATTTAAGGTTGCATGCAATTAGGTTGAATTGCTAGAATGATATGAGAGTCATTGGTGTATTATGTGGGTGTTGGAACCCACTTTTGTTGACATATGTGTGGTGTCTTCCCTGGCTGGGAATCTACTTGTATTACTGCTTTCTGTTGAGTATTATGTGTTCCCTGGCCGGGAATTTTGTTATGTGTTGTACTCTGTTTTGGGATAGCTCTATTTATGGGGAGACTCTGCCCAAATTTTTGTAAAAGTTTACAATGTGAAAAGTGGCACCAAGGGGTTGGTAAAGGGCAAGCATATGAGTCTTTTATTGACAGGCAATGATTAAGTATCATCAGAGCTTCCCGATTGACATTTTATAGAAAGCATGTACCACACATAGTGGTTAATACACTAATCAAGGTTTTAAGGGCTTGGGGTCCTTACAACCCTTTCTTTCCCCATTTTCGAGTTGGTGCTTAGGGTTGAAGAGAAAACCTTCAAAAAACTTGCTTTGTGGGATTTGGTGTGAGTTTTGGAGTCCCCAAGAGGTATGGATACCTCCCCATTGCTTTTATTGTGTTTAGATTGGGTTTAAAATGATTTTTGAAAGGTTTTGAAATGGGTTTGTGTTGGGTTATTGTGGTTTTGTTTGGGGGTTGGATTTATGGTTGTTTTAAGGTGTATTTTGGTGGTTTATGTTGATATTTATGTTGTTGATTGATTGTATAAGTGTTGGAATGGGTTGGAATGGTTTTGAGGTGCAAAAATGGAGGTTTTTCGGGTAACAGGGGTTGGCGATCGATCGCGCCCAGGCAGTGGGCTTTTCAAGCATTTGGCGATCGATCGCCACTCTTGGGCGATCGATCGGCGGGACTGGCGATCGATCGCGCCAGGGGTGGCGATCGATCGCCGAAGGGTGAAAAATGTTGGTCTCGGACAGTGAGGTTTGGCGATCGATCGCCGTGATGGGCGATCGATCGCGAAGGCCACAATATGGTATTTTTGGATTTTTTTGTAGGATTTTTGGTATCGGACTATTATTGGGTTCTAATATTGATTTGTGTGAATGTGTAGAACCATCCCAGGTGGCAACACAGCCAAGGCATTGAAGTCCTACCATATCCTACATTTTGGAAAGGTACGTAGTGGACGTACGGGCACCCCAACGGTACATGTATCTTATATACTTATTGTTATGCATTGTGGATGCAAGTATATATGTGGTATTGCATTGTGGATGCAAATACATGTTATGCATGATGTTTATAGATGCATATGATTATTGGTGCATATCCCATGAGTCGTGGTCATCCCTTGATGATTTTAATGCTTGCCGCTATTTGGTTTGGTTCCGCTAAATGTGAAGCGAGGGGTGGGAGCGCCGCATGTCACATTTGAGCGTGGTTATCATATAGGGCGAGGAAAGGGTATTTGCCGCTCAATGAGAGGCGAGGGGTGGGAGTCCCGCAGTCCATTGAAGCGAGGTTATCCTATGCCGCCTATATGTAAATAAGCGAGGGGCATTAAAATACTTAGGGATTGGTGATCAGTATTTGGTATTGATGAGTTGGTATATGTCATGACATGTTTAGACCATTAAAATAATCTATTGATTATACTCATGAGTTATGGTACAGGGACAACCAAACGGGAAGCGTTTGAAATGCATGGGAAAACAGGAAGTGTTTTATTATGATTATGCATTTACGCTTTATCTTCATATTGTGTTGAATATGAATGATTATTATTGCTCATGTTTGGGGGTTGTCCTTGTAGGTACACGTTTGGCATGATAGAAGGGCTAGACGGGTTGAGACAGTGAGCTTGAGGATGCTTTTGTGAATTGAAGGACAGGATTGTTTTGGATAGTATCTACTCTAGGAGTAGTATAAAACTATAGTTGAACACATTCATTGATTGGAATGTAATTAATCCTTTTTGGTAGTCCTTATTTTTGGCATGTAATGCTTAAGCTCATAAACTCAACACGTTATTTCTCACTCTGATCATTTATATTAGCTCTCTTATGCCTTGATTCCGCACTTAAGGATTAGGGTCCTTACAATCTTCAAGACTCATATCCTTTCATTTGTGTTTCAGATAGTTCTTGAAGTCTTTCCACATAGGAGGTAATTTTTCAATCATAGCGGCGACTTGGAATGAATCACTTAGACTCATTCCCTCCGCATGAATGTCATGCAAGATAACTTGTAGATCTTGCACTTGCGCCATCACAGGCTTGGTATCAACCATATTGAAATCCAGGAACTGTCCAACTATGAATTTCTTCATGACGGCATCCTCGGATTCGTACTTCTTTTCCAGCAATGCCCAGAGTTCCTTTGCTGTTTTCACAAGACAATAAACGTTATACAATTTATTGTCTAACCCATTTAGGATGTAGTTCTTGCATAGGAGCCGCCCTCTTTTGGGTGTCAGTATCTCATTCTTCAACCTAGGAGGCTCATCGGTTAAGAACCTTGCCAAACTCAGTGTGGTCAAGTAAAATAGCATCTTTTGTTGCCACCGCTTGAAATCGTTCCCATTGAACTTTTCAGGCCTTTCACCATGATGAACAGGAGTCGTTGTTGCACTCGATGAAGCCATTTGTATTGCACAATATTGTCTTAAGATTGTTGTTTTATTTTTTCTCAAAGTGTATCTCAGGAATAAAAATAACAATGGCTTCAAAACAAGTTTTATGTCTATTGCCCCCCTATGGTGCTAATGGTTTGCTATAGCAATTTGTCTCCCAAGATACAACGACTATGACTTGTGATAGGAGCACTCCAAATCACAAGTCCTCAACCACAAATGTTCAAAGCACTCAACTAGAAGAAAAATGATGAACAACAAAATGCTCTCTATTTCTCACTTATTGTCTGAATGATTTCGAAAATCAATGTTCAAAACAAGTGGGGTTATGTTGTATATATAGTGAACAAAAACACCATTTGGAGGCACTATATCGCCATACCCTAAATGTGAATGGACATACCATTTCACAAACAGATACATTGCTCGATCGATCGAGCAATGAGCTCGATCGTAGCTCGATCGATCGAGTTACTGTTCACGAAGGCAACAATTTTCTGGCCCGCTCGATCGATCGAGCATGTTAAAAAAAATAATTAATTCTTACTTGTCCTTTCCGACACATTATTCAAGATGCAACTTCAGCTATGTACTTTATTGATTTCAGAGGCACACCTACTGCATAAGTGCTCATGTTATGGACCCTTATAAGGATTCAAAGTTAAACTCCGAAAAGTTGTCAACTAGACAAAAAATATGCTGTATTATCATCCAGAAATGATCCTACGGCCAATGGATATTGCAGCAGTCCTCCTCTGGTCAACTTACTGAGTCCATGGATTATCTGTACAAATTCGTTGATACCAAAAGGGGGGAAAGTAAAGGAGATAGAGATAACGGAAGCAAAGGAGGATCAAGATCAAGTTCTAAACACCAGCAGAGCATGTCTAAACTAGCATGATACTACAGCAAGCATCATCTTAAGCCTTCACTATTGAAGTTGTTGTAGCAGTTCATTTGTTTTGTATATTTGTAATTTTTCATAAACTTAATGAAAAATTAGTCTTCTCGAATGCCGAGTTTAATTATAAACGTTTTTATAACTGATGAAGTTAACAAAACTAAGCTACTCTGAATAATCTGATATATTATGCACCAGCAAAGGTCAACCCTACTGAAGAACTAACTAACTGCTACCTATCTGTTTTGTCAAATACTCTATCCTGCTAGACAGTCTAATAATTACAAGTTCTAAAAATCCGCTGATACTTCTCGATGCTCGAAGTACAATTATAGAAGTCGGTACTATCTACTTTAAGCTAAGTTGTAGTCTAAACCAAGGAGCATTGCACAATTACTATATTTGTTAAGTAGCCAGTGAACATTTAATGCGAAACAGGAAGCACTCTACAAAAGTTTAAATTTGTGTAGAAAGTAGAGTACTGTATTTGAATTTTAAGGAATGTTAATGTTGGATTTTCAAGTACTTACGAATGCAATTATTGGACCAGTAAATAAGATAAATAACAAGTAACAATGAATCACAAATACACATGATCTTGAGTATTTATGAGCAATAAAACATTCAAGCTCGAGTATAATTAAAATTTGAAAAACAAGCATCGGATACAGATCTCAAATAAACCAGCTTTTTATTGCATAAATTAAAAGTTGTTTTTTACAACGGAACTGATAAAATAAAGAACTTGTCTAAAATAAAATAGCATCAGATTGACTCCATGGCAATAGCAGTTCACCATCCTCAAAACTGATATTGTTCATTGTCTTCAACCTCGGATTCACTCTTATCTAGGGAGGGACGTAATGAGTGAGTGTTTTGATAAACACTCAACAAATGTGGGTCAATCAGACAGAACATATATATATATATATACATATATATATATATATAAGAAACAAGTAACATTAAAACAGATACAAAACTGAACTAATTTCTTTTTTAGATTGTTTTCAATAGAGCCTAAGCTGATATGTTCATCTAGAGCATGAACTGAAGTTGTTCAGCTCGAGCCTGAACTGATCAAAAGCCACGAAATTGGTCCTTCTTCTTCTCTGGTACAACAAAATGTGTGTATATTTTGGGATTTTCTTCATATTTGAGTAACCCTTCCATTGGTATGAATATGCCAGCCATTAACTTCCCCCATGATCTCCACATCAATGTGATTAACCTCCAATAATGCTCACGATTTGTAGAAGTTAAAATTACTTCATTGTATTTTATTTACGATGATATTATTAGTCATCAGCAAGGCTATTCATTTAGCCAATAGATTCTCTACGCCCCTTGTACAAAAAATTTAATCTCATCGGTAAAGCCAAACTGATTTAGAATCAGATTTCACTTACTAATGTTTGGTTTCAATCCCCCGACGTCAGATCCAACGCATCAGAAAATAAACATAAACAAATCTAGACTCGAGGATGGACGATCGCACCTGATTCATATGTAAACATGCATAAATCGAATATAAATGCACGAAAAAGAGATTATCGATTAACAACGAAATCAATCTGACGGCGGTGATCCCTCGAGTCCAATCAACCTGACCAGATCATAAACTCAACACCAGTGCTAGTTGATGTGAGTGTTTCTATGAGAGTGTATTGGAATAGTATATAACCCTAGAGATGAATCACTTATTTGTAGATGAGTTTGAGTCACATTTGGGCTAGGATGGGCCAACCATTGGCCAATTTGGCTTGTAGGACATCTCATGCTAACAATCTCCCACTTGCCTAAAAGCCAACACAAGACTCCAAACTCATAATCCAAGTTAGTCAATCCAATTGAACAACTTGATATACTACCAATGTACATAATTATGAGACATAAATATATCAAACATTTTTTAGAACTTTGTATAAATGAAACATTTTCAAATATAGAAACTTCACTTAAGTTAGGAGCTTTCAAAAAATAAATTCATCTCTTCTAAATCACTCAATTTGAGCACTTAACATTTAAGTCTCAATTCCCATCAATAGATCGGCGGCCGGTTAATTGTGACCCAACGAGGCTCAAGTGTATGATTACAGTAGGATCACGACCTTTGTGATTTTAGAAGTCAAACAACTTCTTTGGGCTTAACTTAATGCCCCCATTGCCAATTAAACTCCTTTAATAGACAATGACTTAAATATAATTCCAGCAACAACGTATCAATCATGGGTAGCGTCTACCATCTACACTTCATGAAGACCTAGATACAAATGACTAGCAACATACGAGAACCTGCCAGCCATAGTTAGCGTGCAGTATATTCCTTTCACTCATATGTCCCGATTGAATCCAGGGCATTGGTTGGTCGAGGCCCCTTATGATTTCAATAACTACATATTTGTTTCACATTATATGATTCATTGTGTGCGTATATGAATAACACCTTTTTCACAAGCACTACCCACTTTGGCCAGAGATTCCTTGAATCATATAACGAAAAACAGATAAGACATCCTGGTTCATCAAGACCAGTGGTGAATCCCCAACGACAATCATAGTCCTCTGACAGCATCACTGAATACCCAAAATAACAACTTTATGACCCTCATGTGAGAATGATTTAAATCAAAGTATACAACTATCTGTCAATACTTCAATGGCGCCTTGGGTCATGAGAAGTAATGGGGCACAACTATGACTAGGAATTCTATACTTGACAAATGGTAACCACTTATAGAATTCTGAGTAGGGTCGTTCAGTGAACTCATTCATAATGAGCACCTATTCATGTGTGTTGACTTCTCCAAGCCAACGCCGATGAAACGCGGCGCATTACACTAGACACATCATGAATACCAGTCTCTAACGAGCATATATTGATATCTCATTCTAAGATATTTAAATAAAGATGGAATACTAAAACAGTCATGGTAAGCCTAATTTCCCTCTGGTTATGACTCCGGTTCTCCTGTATCTGGAACTCAAAATAAATAATAAGGAAAATAGAGGTTAAGTCAAGGACATAGTGAGGAAATAACAATGTCTTATATTTGTACTTATCAAATGATGCAATGTGTTAATATGACATGGTATGTAATACAGAGATAGCACTGCATTTAAAGAAATTATCAATGAACAATGACGATTTAGGACATTAGAGTGAATATTATGGCTAAAGAGGTGGCTCCCACCCGACATTTAGGTGTAGTACTTTTCCCCACGTATTCGAATACGATGTGTACAAACAATTATTTATGAGCCAAGGTGAACCATTCTCCGGACCATAAAACGGTGTACGTTGTTCAGATGAACCAGATACCCGGACTATCATCCTTTGTTGCATTGGACTCATTTTTCGGGCCGAAGCCACGTTGTCCAGTGTACTTTATTTCTGAGGCTCCGATCATTCATTCGATCATTCAAAAGCATAGATTAGCAATAATCGACAAGGCATGTAGTCAATATGATCAATGAAATGATAAGGATGCACAATATGATAAAATTGTTGAAAGGTACGAAAACAATTAAATATTCACGGTGAATTCCAGGCCAAATGCCAAATGGGTGTATAACAAGAATCTGGTAATAAACCGCATCTTGATAACTTATGATATTTTTTTGGTTGCTAGGTCCAAGCCAATATTAATTCCTAAAATTACAATTCAAGCAATATTTCATGGGTTAGGGCTAGTATTTGGTATTTAAGTATTTAAAAATCATTTTGGCTCAAAATCCATTAAATCTTATTTTGTTCAACGCTTTAAAAATTAATGATAAATCATCCGTACATCGAAAAATCATGAAACTTTCCAGAAAAACCTAAACTATGTGCAGAAAACTACGGCAACCGGAAAATATGAATCGGCACGGCGCGTGAGGTTCATGCGGCTGGAATTTTTCCAGTGTGTTCACCCTGTCGAGTTCTAAACATTTGTTCCAAAATATTTTGAAATTCCTATCCATTTATGCCCAGAATTTGATTTTAACTAAATGATATGCATGTATACTTTGGACAATCGGACGACATGCATGTAAACTAGAACACTTTTTGAACAATTTTCATTTATAGCTAAGACCGAAAACAAAATGTAAGTGCAATAAATAAAGGCTTGAATATACTACCTCCAAATAACTTTCTGGACAGAATTTTCAGTAGGTGTTCTTCACGATTTTGATTTTCTGGGTGAAACTGGTTGTGATTTTTGTTACACCTCCTTCACGAAATGATTTCTAGGAGGAAATAGTATCTACTGTAATTTTTTTAGAATTTTTGGAAAAGTGTTGAGCCTTAAACACATGATTGTGTTTAATGCTTAATTTATCTCCGAAATATTTATGGGTTTTGATGATCAACAAAACTTGCATTTGTTGTACTAATATGTCTACTTAGGTACCGTTTGGTTTGAAGGATGAGATAAGTAATGTAAAGATTAAAATGTATGTAATGATTGTAAAAATAATGTGTGATAAGTTATATGATGTTTGGTTTGAGGATAAGATGGTTGATAAAATTTATTATTTGGTATAATGACTAAATATCCTTAGTATTATAATAATAATAAATAATAATATTAATAATATATAATAACATTATTATTCTTATTATATAATTACAATAAAATAATAAAAATATTTATTATATTATAAAATAATAATAATTACAATAATTATTCTTATTATATAATTATAATAAAACAATAATAATACTTATTATTATTATATTATAAAATAATGAAAATAATAATAATATATAATATATATATAGTAATAATAATTATAATTATATTATTATGTATAAATTATTATATATACGTCTATGTTATTATTTTATAAAATATATTATATTATATTTATATATTATTATATAATCGATTAATATTATTATTTATATATTATATATATACAAATACATATAATAATAACCATAATTAAATATAAATTGAAATAATACAAATACAATAAGTAATAATAATGTTGTAAGAAATAAGTTGTACTTTTTGGCGGGAATTTCAAGTTTTGAAATAGTAAAAAAAAGTGGGAATGGGTATATATGTCTTTTTAGTATAAAGTGGGATTAGAATGTGATAAATATGGTGGGATAATTTTTTTTTATATAACAAAGTAAACATGGGATAAATAAATAATCTAAAGATTATTAAACCTATCCCACAATCCAAACGGAGCCTTAGTGTACAGGGTTATACTGATAAATTGGTTGGGAAGACCAATGGAAGAGAACCCAAGTTATACAATAACATATGCAAGTTCATAGGACAAGCGTTGATTTTTATCAAGGAATCTATTGAGCTTGGACGAGAAGGAATGACATCTATGAACAACCAATTTAAGTGTTCAACATGTGTGGAATGATGTTGGAACAATTTCTTATGATGGGATGAAGACCCACAAACCAATGGTCCGTTGGTGGGCAAATTTGTTTAGAAGCCAATTGGAGCGCAGTGCAATGCTTTTGATTATATCTCTTGGCTCGATGCTCCAAACAATGTGAATCCAAAGAGGTTGGAAAGCCAACTCAATATTCTAGATTTCATATTCAAACATCTCAGTCCAATTCGGATTGCATCATGGAGCAAAATGTCATGGAAGTCATAACAAGTGCAGATTGTAGCAAGGTTTGAGCGATTGTAGCATTGTGGGCATAACTTCTTCATACATTAATGAAATGCAATGAAATTTTGTCCACACCTAGATAAGAGGAAGGGCTACAACTTTAAGGTTTACCATTTTTCCCAGAAACGAGCTTAAGATGGTCGAAAAGTACAAAGTTTGAGAGTGTTGAAATCTGGGAGATAGTATGAGGCGATCCGAGCCATAGTTTGAGGCGATCCGAGCCATGTTGCGCACCATCGACTGAAGCGATGGAACGGTGTGCATTCTGGCGATCAGATCGCCCCAGGCGATCCAGAATGCTTCCTAGGCCATTTTTTGAGGGCGATCGCCCCAGGCGATGCACGGAATGCCCGAGGCGATCCAAAACTTTACCTACGGCCTTGTTTATCATTGATGATCGCCCCAGGCGATGGGGAGATCGCCCGAGGCGATCTGGGCCAGATTTGACCGTTAAAGGGTGGCGATGGAGATCGCCCGAGGCCATGTCCGAGGCGATCGAGGAGTGATTCAAGCCTTATGTGTAGCAACGGCTAGTAGGAGCTTTGGGGGCCTCCTACACTATAAATATGGATCTTTTGGAGCTTTTTGAAGACAAGAAACAAGCCTACAAACTTCATCAAAGCTTTTCCAATTCAAATTTCAAATAGCTTTGCAATCTCCATACATTGTTGTTGTATTGGAGCTTGTAATTCTTTTATTTTGATAGAGTCTTGTTTTCTTCGTGTTGGTACACCGTGAAGGTGTGTGTTGAGTTATTGTAAGGTTCTCCAACACCAAAGCAAGTTGGAAATTGTAAAGTCATCAACAAGTAAAGTTGGTGCATGTGTTGTGGCTATCCTTGGAGCCCTTAAGGCCAAGAAGACTCGTGAAGAGTGTTGGTAGCTCGTGAAGAGCTTTGTGTACTCGTGAATAGTAGTGTGCTCGGGAAGAGCTTTGTAAACTCGGGAAGAGTTGTTGTGTGGCTAACTTGGAGCCCTCAAGGCTAAGATCTATTGTTCTAGTGGAACCTCGGTTGGAGGTTATCTAACCGGGAAGAGGAGACGTATGCGATTCATCGCCGAACTTCTATAACAAATATCCTTGTCATTTACCGCTTTATTTCTTTACGTATTTATTTATTTGTTTACTTCTTATTTTATTTTATTTATCGATTGACGTAAGCCTTCCGCAAGCGCAAAACTCTTTTAGTTTTGCAAACTCATTTTAAAAAGCTAAAGTAGCCAAGGAATCTCATTCACCCCCCCCCTCTTCGATTCCAACAAGTTGTATCAGAGCCATTTGATTTTTGTTTTTAAATCAAAATCTTTTATATGGCTAATCTAGCAAATGAGTTTGGAAGATCATTTGCTGTCAAGGTCAATCGACAAATAGACCTCCGCTCTTCACGGGTGATAACTACGGGTATTGGAAAAATAGAATTTCTCTATATATCCAATCCATAGATTATGACCTTTGGAAGATCATAGTGAAAGGTCCACATATTCCTTTAAAGGAAGTTGGGGGAATAACTATTCCCAAAGAAATGGACGATTTCACTAGAGCGGATATGATTTTAATTTCTCAAAATGCTAAAGCTATTAATATTTTACATTGTTCTTTAGATATGAAGGAGTACAACCGGATCTCGATGTGCTCAACGGCAAAGGAGATATGGGACAAATTACAAATTTGTCATGAAGGAACAAATCAAGTGAAGGAGACCAAGATTGATCTTCTACAACTCAAATATGAGACATTTGAGATGGAGGCCGGAGAAGAGGTGGATTCTATGTTTAGGAGGCTCACCCTAATTATCAACGAGCTTGCTCAACTTGGAGAGAAGTACCCTCCAAAGCAAATATGGAGGAGAGCACTAAGAGCCTTGCCTAAAGAATGGGACGCAAAGAGGACGACCATCATCGAGTCCAACAAAGGAGAAAATGCCTCCTATGACCTTGATGAGCTCTATGGCACATTGGTGACTCATGAACTTGAAGTTGCAACAAGGAGAGAAGTAAAGGAGGAGGATAGATCCAAAAGAAATGGAATTGCCTTGGTTGGAAGGAAAGACCATTCCGATGATAAAGAAGACGATGATGATGAAGAGATGATCTTGTTCACAAAGAAGTTCAAGAAGTTCTTCAACAAACATAGCAAGTCAAAGACCTCCAATGCTACCAAACAAGAATCCAAAAATGAGGTAACTTGTTATAATTGTCAAGATAAAGGCCATTATGCTAACAAATGTCCTAGGAAGAAGAATGAGGACAAAGGGAAGAAGAAGGCGTTTATAGCCACATGGAGTGATAGCGACTCCGATGAAGAAGAAGCCATAAACCTTTGTTTAATGGCTCTTGGAGATGAAGGAGATGAAAGCAACGATGAGGTACCTTCATTTAATGAATTATTAGATTCCTACCATGAACTTATAGATGCTCTTGGCAAATCCAAGATGAGTAACAAATTACTCAAACTTGAGATTGCTAAGAAAGATGAAGAAAATAATTCATTGAAAAATGAATTAAATTCTTTAAAGGTATCATTTTGCAAATTTAGTGAAAGTAGTTTAAAAATGAATGAATTGCTTGGCTTGCAACGTTGTAGCTTTGATAAAGCCGGTCAAGCAAATCAAAAATATTTTCAAGCTTGTTTGCCAATGCTAAGCATGATTCTCCTACTTGTAACTATTGTTGTAAAAAGGGTCATACCAAGAACAAATGTAGATTTGCTAGAATCCAATACCAACCTAACAAAAGGTGGAAATGGATTCCAAAGGTGCCAAAGGAAGCTAACCCTCTAGGACCCAAAAATCAAATGGGTACCAAAGATCCTCCTATTGGAAATTTATTTTGTAGGAACAACCATGGGAAGAAGGATGAAGGGCCAAGCAACTCAAAGGAGGAGTTTATCTTGTTCACCACCATAGAAGAAGCAAGAGGCATTGGACCAATGACAAGAACGAACTCTTGTCATCGATGGTAATATTTATTTTTACATGTTATAAGAGCAATTCAAAATTTAATTGACACAAATTAATTGTGACCAATAAATTATGAAGCTCAACATTCATTGGAGTAAAATGCATAACCCCTTAGCATAATTGTTTAATGCATGATGTATGCTTATTTTTTTATAGTAAGTAACTTGACATGCCATGTATTCAAATTTGAATTTGCTATGTGGAAATGTGATATTATATGTTTTAACAAACTTATCTAATGATGCTTGAGAATTATCTTTTTTGGCATAGGTGCATGAACTCTTGGTAGAACATATGAACACTTTGCAAAATTTAGAATTCATTGTTGATTGCCTTAAACGCATGTTTGTCTTTCTCTAAATGATCTTATCTTATGCTTGTTATGGCTATTACATACTTGATGAGGAACATGTGTAAAGTGTTAAAATATGACTTTGTGTCAACATATACTTGTGATTATTTGAATTTTGTGCTTTTTGATTATCACAAAAAGGGGGAGAATTTTGTGATAAACTTGAAGCTTTATACATGCATGGTTTGAGGGGGAGAGCTTTTGTATGCATGGTTTGAGGGGGAGAGTTGTTTGTTTTATGCATTACTTAGTTTAATCTTGTATGTGCTATGCAATTGTTAAGGGGGAGTCTTGTTTACTCACATTTCATGCATATTACATATTCAAGTTTATCAAGTTTTGTGATCATCAAAAAGGGGGAGATTGTCGAGCCTTAAACACATGGTTGTGTTTAATGCTTAATTTATCTCCGAATTATTTATGGGTTTTGATGATCAACAAAACTTGCATTTGTTGTACTAATATGTCTACTTAGTGTACATGGTTATATTGATAAATTGGTTGGGAAGACCAATGGAAGAGAACCCAAGTTATACAATAACATATGCGAGTTCATAGGACAAGCGTTGATTTTTATCAAAGAATCTATTGAGCTTGGACGAGAAGGAATGACATCTATGAACAACCAATTTAAGTGTTCAACATGTGTGGAATGATGTTGGAACAATTTCTTATGATGGGATGAAGACCCACAAACCAATGGTCCGTTGGTAGGCAAATTTGTTTAGAAGCCAATTGGAGCGCAGTGCAATGTTTTGATTATATCTCTTGGCTCGATGCTCCGAACAATGTGAATCCAAAGAGGTTGGAAAGCCAACTCAATATTCTAGATTTCATATTCAAACATATCAGTCCAATTGGGATTGCATCATGGAGCAAAATGTCATGGAAGTCATAACAAGTGCAGATTGTAGCAAGGTTCGAGCGACTGTAGCATTTTGGGAATAACTTCTTCATACATTAATGAAATGCAATGAAATGTTGTCCACACCTAGATAAGAGGAAGGGATACAACTTTCAAGTTTACCACCTTTCCCAGAAACGAGCTTAAAATGGTCGAAAAGTACAAAGTTTGAGAGTGTTGAAATCTGGGAGATAGTATGAGGCGATCCGAGCCATAGTTTGAGGCGATCCGAGCCATGTTGCGCACCATCGACTGAAGCGATGGCACTGGTGCACGCTGGCGATCGGATCGCCCCAGGCGATGGTCAAGCTCGCCCCAAGCGATCCAGAATGCTTCCTAGGCCATTTTTTGAGGGCGATCGCCCCAGGCGATGCACGGAACGCCCGAGGCGATCCAGAACTTTACCTACGGCCTTGTTTATCATTGATGATCGCCCCAGACGATGGGGAGATCGCCCGAGGCGATCTGGGCCAGATTTGACAGTTAAAGGGTGGCGATGGAGATCTCCCGAGGCGATGTCCGAGGCGATCGAGGAGTGATTCAAGCCTTATGTGTAGCAACGGCTAGTAGGAGCTTTGGGGGCCTCCTACACTATAAATATGGATCTTTTGGAGCTTTTTGAAGACAAGAAACAAGCCTACAAACTTCATCAAAGCTTTGCCAATTCAAATTTCAAATAGCTTTGCAATCTCCATACATTGTTGTTGTATTGGAGCTTGTAATTCTTTTATTTTGATAGAGTCTTGTTTTCTTCGTGTTGGTACACCGTGAAGGTGTGTGTTGAGTTATTGTAAGGTTCTCCAACACCAAAGCAAGTTGGAAATTGTAAAGTCATCAACAAGTAAAGTTGGTGCATGTGTTGTGGCTATCCTTGGAGCCCTTAAGGCCAAGAAAACTCGTGAAGAGTGTTGGTAGCTCGTGAAGAGCTTTGTGTACTCATGAAGAGTAGTGTGCTCGGGAAGAGCTTTGTAAACTCGGAAAGAGTTGTTGTGTGGCTAACTTGGAGCCCTCAAGGCCAAGATCTATTGTTCTAGTGGAACCTCGGTTGGAGGTTATCTAACCGGGAAGAGGAGACGTAGGCAATTTATCGCCGAACTTCTATAACAAATATCCTTGTCATTTACCGCTTTATTTCTTTACGTATTTATTTATTTGTTTACTTCTTATTTTATTTTATTTATCGATTGACTTAAGCCTTCCGCAAGCGCAAAACTCTTTTAGTTTTTCAAACTCATTTTAAAAAGCTAAAGTAGCCAAGGAATCTCATTCACCCCCCCTCTTCGATTCCAACAAAAAGGTTTTGGGATTTTTCTGGATTTTGGGTGTTTTGGCTTAATTTGCACTCATTTTTTCACCATTCCCTAAGTCTTTTCATCAAGGTAGAGCACAAAAATTGTGTCTAAGACTGAGTGTGTTGAGTGTATTTATAGCCAAATTTTGCATGTAGTGGTGTCTTATGGTTTTGCCACATGTGAGGTTAGTGTGTACAAGTAACCATGATGAAAGTTATCATCATTACTATTATTACTACTTTTCTTTTCTTTTCTTTTTTTTATATCATTGTTATTATTATAATAATTATTATTTTTAAAGATTATTTAAAGATACACACATATATATATACGATGTTACATCAATGCATCAAGATACATGGGTAAACAGGTGAAGAAGTGCCATATATATTAATATCCAAACAAAGATTTGTCATAATAAGATTACAAGTACAATCAATCAACTATTGATTTACTTAAATCACATATGACAACAATATCTTTCTCTTTCTCCCAAAGTCAACTACTCATGTGTCTTAAGACCATCTTCCCAAAATGTCTGACAGACACCCATCATTGTAAAGGCTTTGTCAGTAGATCTGCTACATTTTTCTTGTGAAGCAACTCTCTCGATGTCGCATATACCATCTTTCTCATTAGATGATATTTTCTCAATATATGTTTGGATTCTGATGAGATATTGGCTATTTGTAATAGCTCAACTGTTGTCACAGTACACAAAGACTGTGTCAACCGCACTAGAAGTTACACCCAACTCTTGGATGAAATTTCATAACCAAACTGTCTATTTGCTGCAACATAAACTGCAATATATTCAGCTTCAGTGGTGGAATCCAATGTGTTGTCTTGCTTGGAACGTTTCCAAGAGACAACACCATCATTAAGCTTAAATACAAATCGGAACATCGATTTGGAATCATCTACATCCGACTGAAAAATAGCATCACTTTAGCTTTCAACTTCTCCATTTACATATCCAAAAACATGAACATATCATAAGATCTTCATAAGTACTTAAGGATTATTCACAGTTTTTCAGTGACCTTCACCGGGATTCTGATGTTTGCTCATTACACTAAGACCATACTTAACATCAGGCCAAGTTCATAAAATAACATGCATAATGCTACCAATAGTTGAAGTTTAAGGTACTATGACATCTTTTCTCTCTCCTCACCAATTTAATGCACATTGACCTCAAGAGATGAAAACTATGACATATTGAGATGTTACCCCCTTTTCGACTATTCCATGCTAAACCCTTTTAGCATAGTATTTATGTACGTAGACTGAGAGATCTCAAACATCCTTTAGTTCTATCCTTATAGATCCTTATGCCAAGCACGTATGACTCTCCTCCCAAATATTTAATAGAGAAATTAGTAGATAATCATGTTTTAATTGATTACTCCATTATCATTCATAATGAGTAGGATATAATCGACTTAAAGCATTACAAATGTAACCACGCTCCCACTAAACCTTTTGTACACACATGTCACTTCCAGATTTTGACAAAACCAAACATTTTGATAATGTTGTCAACCGGATATTCTTGCTTTAGAACGCATTCTTAGGCCTATAAATGGACCTCTGGAGTTTGCAAACACGTGAACACCTTTGGCTGCTATATTTCTACCTCAATGTCACAATTGAGATATGTTGTGTTCACATCCATCTGGCATATCTCATATTCATAATATAAAGACATAATAAAATCCAAATAGACTATAGAACCAAAACTGATGAAAAGTTACTCACAGACAACTCTTTGCCTATGAGAATAACCTCTTCCCATCCCATCAGTTAAGCTTTAAAGGACTCTACCTTCTCATATACTCCAAGCATTTGCTTGTAGATTTATTCGCAGCCAATGTGACCAGTTTTCTCAAGAGGATCTACTAAGGTCTATAGCTTATTAGAGTACATGGAGTCCATTTTGAATCTTATGGCATCTAGCCAATGTCCCGAATCAATGTCCAACATCGTCTCCTTGAAAGTCCTAGGATCACATCCATGGTCAAAATGATTTTGACTACTTTCCAGGAATAAATTCAATCTATTAGGAGTTATTGAAACACTTTCAGATCTCCTTTGTATGTGTACTTTAAAGGTCATGATTGACTCAAGTAATTTCACTCTTTTCACGTTTCCAGTGGTTTGCGGTTCTTGAACCCTTTCAAATTATATTATCTTGTCATTCATTTCTAATAGAAACATTTTCTCTAGAAAAATACACTCGTGGAAACAAACACCTTGTTTCCAATTGATAATATAAAGTCGACAAAATAGCATAAGGTGGATTAACTATCCAACTCATCTCCCACTAGCTGCTTTACATAAGCAAAACAATCCCAAATCTATATTTGGATTATTTTTCAGTCCATATTGTATATGAAGCTTTTGTCACTGCATTTGTATGAATTATGTTCAAGCAATATTTGAGAGTTACTGGGAGATAATCACATTCTCTTTAAGATAACAACATCATCTTGCACTAACATTTACGTCCATATGAATCGAATTCAATGAACAGTCAGCACATGCTAAAGATATGTGGGATTTAACTTATCATTCTTTTTGTATTCTGTAAGGCCACGTTGGTAATTAATTATGATTAATCCGGATCAATAGTAATTATGTACAACTCGAATGATAAAAAATAAAATAAAAAAATAATAATAATAGATTACTTTGAAGACACATATCATGTATGGATCAATAAGTAGCATTTATATCTATATAATAGATATATAATCTAAAAAAATATATATGTATATTATAATATATATACACTCACACATATATATAAAATACATAGCAACACTCAACCCGAAAACCCATCTGCACTCAATACTTTGAAACTTGGGAACATCGATCCTTTCCTCTCTTCTTTTCCTTTTTCATTTGGTCGACCCTTGCTATTTTCTTTTCACAAAAACCTACATGCAAACAAGCATTTGAAGGAGAAAGATGATAAAAGCCAGAATTCAGCAAGAAGAAACAAGAAAAGAGGCAAGACACTCAAGTTTGAGCAAAACAGCAGTGGTATGCCGTATTTCGCAGCTCCGGACGTTTTCGTTTGGTGTTGTAGCTTCAAATATCGACCAATTGAAGGTATATATGTATATTTTGAGATTATAAACTGAAATGGTCGACTTGTTGTGCAATTAGATGGAAATGTTGTTGTGTTAGATGAAAAAGTTGCTGTCAAATTCTTTCTGTTTGGAATCAGTACATAGGGAGGCTATTGTTTCGAATTTTTGGGATCTTTTTGTTTCGAACTGGAAGATGGTGTCCATTATGAAAGTTGTAGTATTTTAACTTAGCTTTAATTGGCCACCAAAATCAGCTAATTTAGAGTTAAGATGGAAACGATGGTCATTTTACCAACATGTGTCAAATCTGGAAATTCAGTGCATGCGAGTTTCATGTATCGTGTTCTTCATGTTTATGAAATGAACCTTGTTGTTGTCGAATGTTTCCCACTGGTTTGAAGTCATTTGGAGGTCTTATGAATTTATAGTGATTTTTCTCCGAAAATGGGTCAAGCTGGAAATTAAGAAAATCACTAAGGGTCAATATTTAGAAGTTGCATTTGATTCAATGCACTACTTGAACACTTAATGTCATTTGGAATTTACATTACCAGGTTAATAGATTCCGCGATTGATTCGAGGAGTACTCGGTAGATTAGCTTGGGTTCTGAGGTACGTTGAAATGAGTTTTATCATGACGTCTGGCAAAGACGTGTAATGATGCTAATGTATGACCTTATATGTAATTAATTGATTTATATGATTTGTTGACACTATATGATTCGTATGTGACTATATGATATGTTGAGATGCATTGGACTATATGATATGTGAAATTACATGATATATATATACTTTCACATGAGATTGCATGATATATTGAGTTGCATATGTCATATGATGCATAGATGATTCATGGGCATATCATATTAATATATCCATTTCTTGATATCCTTGATGATGACTGAGTTGATTGTCAGGGACGACGGGCACGACGATGACAGACAGTGTAGGTAGCGACTATAGTCATGCACGTTGCTACCGGACCTAGACACGAGGAATGACGAGCACAACACATTATGATTCTCTTAGCACAAAGTGTGTGTGTTGTCACCCTCTGCCCGAGCTTAACATTGATTGATAATACCTTTCCTTTGGACTCCGATTTTGGTATCTTGATATTCGATTCTTTGTACCCAGTCATATATCGCATTCATGTATGTTATGCATTGCATGATACTTTGTCATTTGACATGATTCATTTATTTCTCGTACTGGGTTCTGACCTCCTTCGCGGGGGGGGGGGGGGGGGGGGGTGTGATGTCATGTCATTGTTGTATGGGCATGACAGGTGGTACATGTGGACGTACTGCAGATGCTCGAGGTGAAGCATCGATGAATACCACAGCTCCGTTTGAGCGAGCTCAAGTTTATGTTTTAAGTTTTGAGTCCCAGTAATTGTTAGATTAATTTTTAATTACATTTTAAATTACCGTGGTATGCCCCGAATATCTGTATTTTAAGTATCCTATTATTGGTTGATTATATATTCGATGCTTATGTGATGAGCAACATGTTGAATTGGAAAACTGGAATTACATATTTTCAGTATCATTATATATGTATCACCTAAAAGCGAAAATTTTTTAGGGCCATTTGACAGATCATTTGAAATAAATCTTCCGTTGTTTACGCAAATTAATCATTATGTGTTAATTAAACGCCACATTATGATCGGGCCCTCATATTCTTTGAACATAATCATACTAATCGTTCATAAGTTCACTGTATTTAATAAGACATGCATTCTTAAAAATACTGCAAATCATATTTGCAAATTTAAAAGAATTGTATTCTCTATCAAAATAGGAACAATGTTTTAATTGAATACGAAACAATAAACAATTGTTCAAAACTAGTTCCAAACCAGTTTAACATTTTACATTAAATAAATGTTTCAAACAACCTTAACATCTCTTGCTACAATGCTTAGCCTCAGGTAGGTGTCAGCTTCCTAGGGCTTTCTACTCTTCTCAACATATGCAACTCTTTGCAAAGATGTGAGAATAATTGGTATCATATACCAAAGAAGTAGAAACAATAGAAACATTAATTTTAATATATAACACATCCTTTCTAGAACACTTATAGTCTAGGTATTTCTTGCAATTTTGCGCCACTGACCAGTAGTGATAACATAGTTGATTCTCCTTTTTAGTTGCTATTATATCCATTTTTGTCTTTTGAGGTCGGGAACAATGTCCCTTCCTCCTTTTTATCATTGAATCCTTTCTACCATTAGTAACATATTCAACAAGAAGAACATATTTCTCATTTTGAATCAAGGACTCATGAACTTCCAATTTCTCAGCAAGAGATATTTTTCTTTTAATTGTTCATGGACCGAAGCTCCATCTTGCAAGTGAAATGAAAATAGATAGTTTGAGGTCGCGAGTCTCAATAATCACATATGTTCACCAAAAAAAAATTTGTAGGTATTGAAAAATAGGAGCAGTGTGAGCGAATTTCTCATATCTATGTTGAAACTCATTTGACATTGATGCTATCTGATGTGATTCGATTTTTTCCGTGTTCGATAGATTTACGTGTTTGCGGAAAATAAAAGAAAGACATCATATTTTTTACGTGGAAAACCCTCAAATTGAAGGAAAAACCACGGGACCTAGTCCAGTATAAATTCTCCACTATAAACCATAATTTTTACAATGCTTTGTACAAGAAATGAATAAAATCCAATCCAAGGAAAATTGCATTCCATTCTCTTCTATCAAAAGCCGAGAGCCTCCCTTCAATGGATAGTCCCTTAAATGAGAAAAATGAATCCCCTTTAAATAATGGTTTCCCTCCCTCCATAAATGGCCGAGAGCTTTTTTCAATAAAAGGAAGAATTTTCTCCCCCCAAATGAAGAGCCGAGAGTCCCTCTAATTAGCCATTAACTCCTCCACTAACATCTCTCTAATCATGCCCCTTAATGGCTCTTCAATCACTTGTGTCATTAACCCCACTAATACTTCCCACTAATTCCTCCTTCACGTCCGGGAAATCCGGGTTGATTAACTGATATGACCGGGTCTTATGCTGCTGTTTGAACACGTGGAACCGAGCGGAGTATCATCCTCTTCGGGCATTTTCCTGTTCGGACACTTTCTTGTTCGGCAATGATTTTACCCGATGTGGTATAATTTCCCCACCACATCACATCACCCCCTGAAGTAAAGCAAGATGAGCGAAGTCGAGATCTTGGTTTATAGACATCGGGTAAAATCACAGTTGCCATTTCAATGTATTTTTCGGAACTTGTGAATTTTGAGGGTTGAATCTATCCAATAAAACACACCCTGAGCAAATAGAGCTCAACTAATTTTCGAGATTTAATAGTTATCACGAGCAAATAAAGCTCGGGTTGAAACAAGAAATATCTTGAGCAACCAAAGACTGAGCACATAAAACTCGTACGATACAACCGAGCTCCAGAGATAATAGATAAGCATCCCGAGCAGATAAAATACTTCCGAACTCTAGTTTAAGAAATATTCAGAGCAAATAAAGCACGTCATGGGTACACAAACAATACATTCGAGCTCATCGAATACCCCATTGAATAACCATTCAGAACTTCTGAAACACAAATAAAGAATCCCTCCCGAGAACCGAACATAAAAAATATCCCGAGCAAATAAAGCTCATCTGAAATAATAAATATCTTGAGCGAGTAGAGCTTGTCCGAATTCCAGAAATAATAAGCATCCGAGCAAATAATACTCATCCAAAGCATCAATTTCCCAAAATAATAATGTGTCAATAATATGCATCGATCCGAGTAAATAAAGCTCAACCAATCTCAAGAGCTAATAATTATCACGAGCAAATAAAGCTCCGCTGGAATAAGAAATATCCCAAAATATTGAATATAACCGAGCTCGGGGACAAGACATCCCGAGCAGATAAAATATGGTCGGGGCTCCAGGGAAAGATCCCGAATAGAACAACTTATGCAATTTTAGATTTAATCATGGACCAACATCCTGATCCCATGAATAAACTAACAAAATACCGAACAAGCTCGCAACCCCGAGCACAATCACTTATAATCTTAAGTTTAAACGTGGACCAATCATCCCGATCCCAGGAGTAAACGATGGTAAATTTATGTTTAAACGTGGACCAAACATCCCGATCCCACGAGTAAACCGAACAGGCTCGCTACCCCGAGCAATAATCACACAGTCATGTTTTAGGTTCAAATACAGACCAAACATCCCGATCCTGTATTTAACCCGCCAACAATGGACAATAAGTAAAACAAGCTCGCTACCCCAAGCAATAATCACAGAGTCACGTTTTAGGTTCAAATACAGACCAAACATCCCGATCATGTATTTAACCCGCCAACAACGGACAATAAGTAAAACAAGCTCGCTACCCCGAGCAATAATCACACAGTCACGTTTTAGGTTCAAATACAGACCAAACATCCCGATCCTGTATTTAATCCCCCAACAACGGACAATAAGTAAAACAAGCTCGCTACCCCGAGCAATAATCACACAATCACGTTTTAGGTTCAAATACAGACCAAACATCCCGATCCTGTATTTAACCCGCCAACAACGGACAATAAGTAAAACATGCTCGCTACCCCGAGCAATAATCATACAGTCACGTTTTAGGTTCAAATACAGACCAAACATCCCGATCCTGTATTTAACCCGCCAACAACGGACAATAAGTAAAACATACTCGACACCCGAGCACCAATAATAGAATGCACTCGAACATCCCGATCACCAATAATAGAACGCACTCGAACATCCCGAGCACCAATAATAGACCGTACTCGAACATCCCGAGCACCAATAATAGAATGCACTGGAACATCCCGAGCACCAATAATAGAATGCACTGGAACATCCCGAGCACCAATAATAAAACGCACTCGAACATCCCGAGCACCAATAATAGAACGTACTCGAACATCCCGAGCACCAATAATAAAACGTACTCGAACATCCCGAGCACCAATAATAGAACGTACTCAAACATCCCGAGCACCAATAATAAAACGTACTCGAACATCCCGAGCTCACACATCCAGGGCTCAAACATCCCAAACACCTCATTTTTTTATAACTTTTGAAATGAACAAGGCTCAAATAACTCAAAAGCATATGGATGATGCCTTGGAAACTATTGTATAAAAGATCAAGCCAGTCTAATATTTTGAGCTCTAGTTATTTTGGACATTTATGTCAAATGTCATCAATCTGAAATTGCTGTTTTGAATGTTAGCAGGGGTACAAAAGTTGATAGCCTTTATGTCCAGCAAGTAAATTCATAGAACTTTGATAAACATTCGTGGCAATTCCAGTTCAATGTAACCATAATCCATATTGGCAATTGAATTTTTAATTATTTCATACAAAAAGAGAAATATGAAGAAAACTTATCTTTTCAAGTATGCAATGGATGTAAGGATGGAGAGAACTATGCGATCTCTGTAAACACAAATTACGAACTGATTGATCCTCACATTGAGTGCAACTTTGGTGATTACATGGTGTTTGCCGTAAAGGATCCGCACCACCGCAATCACAATATGAACTTTCCACACATTCAATCCGTGTGGGTGTGCTGCCAACGATGACAACTCCATCCTCTTCAGAACAAAACGTCTATCCATACCACCGTCCCCCTCCAGCACAATTTACCATTGATAACATTGATATTAAAATATAATCATCATTAATAAATTAATTTGAATTGCAAGCAAGTTGAAATGCAAGACCTAGTCGAGCAGATGAGAGATCAATCATTTGAGTCAGGACATATACGAATCCAATAAGATCATGTAATTGCTGCTAATTTATCATTAATAAACGTCAATAATCAGTAGAATAATCATCATACCTGATTGTGAGCTGAGGTAAACTTTCTGCTCAAATAACTGACGTCTTAGCAGTAGATACCCACGAATGACTTATGTAATTCAATTCAAGATTGCTATACATTCAAGCTTAATGAATCTCCCACGAGCATGATCTTCTCCCCTTTATATATATATTTTTTTCATCATTTACCTAATGATCAGTCAAAACACAGGTACGAAGAAGACTATGCTACAGGGCATGAGTTTCTGTAAAAATTCAGCCCTTGACTCTTGCATGTAATGGCCTATACATTAAATTATGGATCCCTAATAATTTGTCTAATGGGTGATCATTAATTAATTGATCTTAACTTTTTGAACCAATATTAATAAGTGCTGCACAATGATTCAAAGAGGAGGTATAGAAAACATGCTCCAATAATTCAACGGCAATAACAAGGAAATCATAACACTTATCTTGATCCCGTAGTCCCGGAGGTAGATTAGCCGCACAAGGATTGAGTGAAGGATAAGCTCATAGTGCCTCAAACCAGAACTGCCATGGATTATTGATTTCCGATGCTGAGTAATGGAACATCGCAGGTAATATAAGCCCAAGAGCACAAGTGCTGCTCGATTCCATATGCGTCGTCGAATGCAGCGGCGACTCCATCTCTGGTGCGTGAAGTGGAGGAACAACTAGTTTCATTTGATGCAGCCTCTTCGGATGAATAGAACAATAACCTGCTTTTCTTTCCCCGAAAAGTTTCTTTAATTCCCACCTCCCTTCTCTCAATTCCTAAGAAATCAGCCATCCCTTCACCCATAGCAAACGTAGAACCACGCATCGCACCCCTCATGAAAAAACCTGAAGCCTTGCTCTAATTTGCCTTCCTTCTCCCACCTCCGTGATAAATCTCTTCCAGGATTTCTAGAATATCATCACTTTGTGCAAGGGCCCAAACACATTCCTCCATATAAGGAAGACGAGGAACATGATGGATCCAGTTTAGAATTGATGAGAATTTGATTTTGGAGGACTTCGTGACACATGGACGAAATGTGAGGGTTTTTTATGAAAAGGGAGAGTTATTAAGTGATATCTGTCTTATTTTCATGGCCATTTCCTTCTGCAATAGAGGATAAGACATTTAGGCAGAGGTTTGTAAAGGCATGAAAAATCCAGATCAACTATTCTTCTTCGACGATCTGGTCTTCTGTAAATTCGCATACACATTTAATTCTTCATGAAAATCTCCAAATTTGTCAGCCGAGTTCAATGTGTCATCTTGAAGGATCAGGAACGCTGCTCCGTGTTTGGGCATGAAGGTCAAGAAATGGCTCGAATCTTGAGTTTTAGGACTGCTTTCGAGTCCATTTTTTATTTGGCACGCCATGGCAGTACCCGGACCAGATCATGAAAACCAGGAGCGTTAATGTTGATCATCTACAGCAACTCTTGAGGGGGTCTTTTGACCAATTATGATAAATCCCTACGCGTTAATGTTGATAATCTACAGCAACTCTTGAGGGAGTCTTTTGGCCAATTATGATAAATCTCCATCAGCTCTTCCTCGATCGATCTGGTCCCCCTTGAATCCACAGTTCCCCTCTTCTTTAACTCTACGCCTTAGTTCGATTTTCCCACAGACGGCGCCAATGATGTGATTCGATTTTTTTCGTCGGTAGATTTAAGTGTTTGCGGAAAATAAAAGAAAGGCATCATATTTTTTACGTGGAAAACCCTCAAATTGAAGGAAAAACCACGGGACCTAGTCCAGTATAAATTCTCCACTATAAACCATAATTTTTGCAATGCTTTGTACAAGAAATGAATAAAATCCAATCCAAGGAAAATTGCATTCCATTCTCTTCTGTCAAAAGCCGAGAGCCTCCCTTCAATGGATAATCCCTTAAATGAGAAAAATGAACCCCCTTTAAATAATGGTTTCCCTCCCTGCATAAATGGCCGAGAGCTTTTTTTCAATAAAAGGAAGAATTTTCTCCCCCCAAATGAAGAGCCGAGAGTCCCTCTAATTAGCCATTAACTCCTCCACTAACATCTCTCTAATCATGCCCCTTAATGGCTCTTCAATCACTTGTGCCATTAACCCCACTAATACTTCCCACTAATTCCTCCCTCACGTCCGGGAAATCCGGGTTGATTAACCGATATGACCGGGTCTTATGCCGTTGTTTGACCACGTGGAACCGAGAGGAGCATCATCCTCTTCGGGCATTTTCCTTTTCGGGCACTTTCTTGTTCGGCAATGATTTTACCCGATGTGGTATAATTTCTCCACCACATCACTATCATATAACACAAAGTCTTGAGACCTACCACTTCACAAGTGTGGTGATCTTTTCATTAGACGAATTAGGAAAAAACTTCAACAAGAGGTTTCCCATCAATTATATAAAGCAACTTTTCAGAAGCAAATACTATTTTTAAATTTAATAGCCAATCAAAAAAATTTGGTCATGTTAATTTGTTTATATCGAGACTTTATGTAATCAGATTCATGACAATCACAATACTGAGAATAAACAGAAAATATAAGCAAATCGTTTGATTATCAATTAATTCAAAAACCATGGACTTTAGTTATTGAATGATCTCACTAAATTTTTCGAATTCGTCACCCTGATGACAAATGAACGAAAAGTCATATTTTCTTAGTGGGCTTGGAGTCCAACTAGCTCATGAACCCTGGATGTGGGCCCACTGGCTTCATGATACTAAGGGTAGATCACAGTTTCATCATATGCAACCCCTAAGATATTTGTCTCGCGATTGGCATAACCCTACGTGGGTAGGACAATTATGCATTCTCACGTCAAACTAACATATCCCACGAATGGAAATGTCACGCTCAAAAGATCCCACATGGGTGAGTAATATAAAAGGTTAACATAATCGCACCCTTAATTAAGTAGCAGTTAAACACACAGCTTTCCCATGCCAGATGGCCCCCACGTTGAGTAAGGCAATATGACACAAGTAGCGTCTCATGGCTTAACTGTTGATGGAAGACATGAAGCAACAAACTCTTTTGAGCTCTACTTATCAGTTTGATATTAAAATTTTTGAAACATATTCAAAAGAAGATTTAATTTATTTTAAAATCTCATCAAGTGCATGTTTTCTTGTTTGTCGGATTCATGCAACTATGTTTTATCCACACATAATCATATGTGCTGTGATATCCCCGAAATGATTAGGTGTTATTTAAACATTAATCATTGTTGTGAAAATTATGGTATTAATTCCTTGTGTTGAATTAATAATATTGGGAAATGCATGTGAGGGTGCATGTGTTATATGTTGGGACTTTGGGGTTGTGGCATGATTATTTGGGGGGTGTGTTATTTGCTTTGGTGAAGCATGTTTAAATGGGAGTTGAAGTATTTTATTGAGAAAATACTATAAATATCATGTGGGGATATTTTTATACAACGTGCTAAATACCGGGACCAAAACATAACACATCACATAACCCACCACCCAACCACCCCCCTTGACCCATACCCTGCTGCCAGCTGCCAGCTGCTCACCCATGCCTCTTGGCCCATCTCCCACTCCACCTTACCATGTCTGAAATCACTCAATTTCTCTCCCAAAAATCGTCCAACACTTGCTGAGCAAGATAGGAAGGAGTTCAACCATTTTTGTTGCTTTGAAGCCTTCCAAAAATCGGAGCAAAAAGGGGTGAGAAACCATGTTCTGGTTTTGAATTTAAGTTGTTTAAGTTCATGCTTTTTGTTGGTGTAAAAATGGCATGTTAGATTTTGTTTCTTAAAACCTTCGATTTAAATGCTTATATAGTGTTGTTGTGAAGCTTCCAGTATTTTTCCTTGAGCATGTTACATGTTTATGTGGAGGGTTTAAGCATGTAAAGTATAGTGTTCAAAAATCTGGGTAATGTGTGTGCCCTGTTTTTCTGGAAAAATATGGGATGGGAGTGTTATTGTGAAGGTGTCATCATGCATGTTAGCTATGTTTTTAGTAAACCTTTGGGTTGAGTACATACATGGTAGTTTTGTCAAGCCCTTGGCATTTTATTTCGAGCAAAATTCGTGACTTATGTGGTAGATTTCATTGTTTCAAAGTGGGTACTCAAAAACCTGGGCAGGAAGACAATGCCCTGTTCTTCAGAAAAGTTGGTTGAGTACTGATGTTAACGGGTGATTTTAACGCATGTGGGTTTGTGTTTAGGGTATACATTTTATATGAATACACTCAGGGTAGTGTATTGTAGCTGCTAATATGTTTGTTTGGGCATGTTGTATGTCTTACATGTTAGATCGAAGGGTATGAAAATCAGTGTTAGAGCGATCTCGAAAATGTCGCGCACAGACCATGTGGCGATCGATCCCCACAAATGGGGCGATCGATCGCCGAAGTCCAGTAGCCAAAATCAAAGGCACGCGATCGATCGCCATGAATGGCGCGATCGATCGCGATGGGCCAGTGAAGTCTGGCGATCGATCGCCTCGTGGTAGCGATCGATCGCCAGAGGCAGAGTTATAAAAAAAATGATATTTTGTTGGATTTTTGATTTTGGAATATAAATTGGCATCTAATATTGTGTTGTACACTGGTGTAGAGCCTTCACAGACGGCTACACAACGCAGGGGATAGAGTCCCACCACACACTACATTTTGGAAAGGTACGTAAGCGACGTACGGGCATCCCAACGGTAACATGTACTTTATGTTTGTCTTTTGACACATGAGAAATGCAATGTGATGCTGTTAGGATCGGTCCGGAGTGTTTAGAGGGGGGGGGGGTGAATGAACACTCCTTCTAAAAATTAATCCTTCGTGATTTCTTTCGGATTAGTGAAAGAAATCTGTTTCTTAATCAATTCTTGTACAAAACAGACCACTGAAAATATAAGTGCGGAACGGTCTGTTCTTGTATGTAAGAACGGCTTGATGGCTAGTGAGAAAGAACGAGTGCAGAAATAAGATACACAGGATATGTTTCTGGAAGTTCGAAGGTGGTGTAATCCTTCTACGTCTCCCCTTCTTCCAATTAAGGAAGGTTTATACTAGAAGACTTTGATTTATACAATCCTGTTGTACAAACCCAATTCAGACTGGATTTACCTCACTACCAATCTGAAACTCCTAGTCACTCAATCTGCTCAGACACACTCTGTCTGACAGTTACAATATGTTTCTCACTTCTATTTTCAACACAGAAAACACAAGATGCGCACAGTGATCCTAAATGATCAAATGTTACAAAGTAAACGTGCTTAAGAATGATTTCAGCTCGAGAGCTTCTGAGCTTGTAAGCTTGTGCTGTTTTTGCTTTCTTGTGCGTTTTTCAATTGATCAGCGAGAGTCAGTAGCAAGAGTCAGTAAGTTCCTTTTGTTGCATCCTTTTATAGTTGAAGGTACCAACGACATTATTTCCCTTAATGTGCAACTTTGACTCTGCTTAAACTCTGAGTAGGCTTCAGTCTTCTTCTTCAGGATACTTGCCGTTCTGGTTCATACTTTCGGCGACTGTCAGGTAAGCTCTTCTTTGTCTTCTTACCTATTATGGCAATCTTTAGTCTTTGGTCCTTTGTAGCATTAATTACAACATTAAATGCTACAATAAATAGCCGTTAATGATTCGGACTGAGGAGCCATTCTGTATGCATCCTAAGCTGCTCTGATCTGATAAAGATAGAGATCGATCTGAAGCTTTGGTTGAGTCAGTCTGATATTCATCGATCCGGTCTGATAAGTAATTTGACTTATCAGCTTGTTCTGTTGTTGAGCTATCGATCTGGTCAGTCTGATTACCCTCGATCCGGTCTGATATGCTTTGTCATCTTATCAGCTTGATCTGTTTTGGGCGATCGTTCTGGTCAGTCTGATTTCTCTCGATCCGGTCTGATATGTTTTGTCATCTTTAAAATCTCATCGATAAGATCCGGGACTAACAAATTCCCCCTTTTTGATGATGAGAAAACCTAGCTTCTAAGTCTTTTTAACCAGTCTGATGAGAACTCTGAAGCGAAAACTTTCGGATCGATTACTCTTTCTTGTTCAAAATAAATGAACATCATTAAGTTGGATCGATTAAACCTTTATTATTAAGCCTTATATTGTAGTTCAAAATAAATGAACACGGACTTAATCGAAAGAGGATTTTTATTGATCACCAAAAAATCCTAAATACAGACAGTCTGAAAATATTATTTTCTAGAAGACTGAGACGGAGGCGGCCTGAAGTCTTTCTTCTTTTCCCCCTTTTTGTCAGCAGCAATCTCTTGAAGAAAGTCAACAACTTGTGCTAGCTGCGCGCTGATAGCGTCAAGACGAACGTCTTGAGCGCGGAGGGAATTGGCAACAGATGCTCTGACTTCAGTGGCTAGTTCGATCTGCTCTTTTCTCAGACTGTTCTTATAAGAGGCTTGTTGAGAAAACAGATCGTTTATGCCTCGCTGAAGGCTTCCGATACTGGCAGTCATCTTCTCTTTGAATGAATCAAAGTCCAAAGCTGTAAGCCTCTGACCTTGATGAACTTCGAGAACGCGTTGAGAGAGTGACAAGCAGTTGTCAGAGAGGTGCTGAAGAGTCCTTGCCAGAAATGGAGGTGCATCAGATTGTTGGCTGGGAGAGCGATCTGATGAGGACAAAGCCTGTTCATCGTCTTCAGCAACCGGGACAAGTGAAGATACAGCAACTTGGTGACTTTCGGACCGGATCAAGGTGACCAGATCCGAAGAAAATGTTCGAATAAAGGCCATATCTTCATCTGATTGGACTGGAGGAGTGCTGGGTCTGGAAGGCTCCTCAATCTGGAGAGCTGCAACAACGGTGGACACCACCAGATCCGGATCGACGAATTCTGAAGCGCCAACTGTTGCCAGTTCTACTGTTGGACCGATTTGTGCACGGGAGGCTGAGGACCCCAAAGGAATGGAGGTTGTTGGAGAGTCCAACAATACATTCAATGGTTCATCATCGGGCACAGACGGAGCATTAGGCAATGGCTGCTCCGCTGTCTGGTCTGGTAGTGGCTCTGCAGTCTGATCTGGTATTTGCTCTGCAGTCTGATCTGCTGCATCAGAAGGAATAACCTCAACGAAAGGTTCTGCCATAGTCTTGCTTGCAGAGGGATGATCCGGGCTGGTTGTGGGAGTGGATACACTGAGCTTCTGTCGTTGAAAATGGACAGCTAAGTGAAGAGCATGAACATCCATCTCGAGTTGAGCAATAACAGCCCCATCATCTCTGGCAGTTGGAGCAGTCGGATCAAAGTTCTCTTTCTTAGCAGCTAGGAGCAGAGTGGCTATACAGAATCTTTGATTAGCCGTAAATAGCTCTTTGCGCTGCACGGCAAGCCGAACATCATCACTCTCTGTTCCTTTCAGAACTTCCTCTTCCATCTTCTTCAGTCTGCTCAGCTTACCGAAGAATAACTCAATGTGGTTGATAGTCCGGTACTGGACATATTCATCAAAGACCACAATGAGTGCCTTCACCTTCTCATCAACATCCTCCATAGCGATGTCGATGGCTGTCTGCGCTGCAGATTTGGGTTTAGAGGAGAGGGGTTCGGAGAGAATGGCTTTTCCCTTGCCGGTGGAGGAGGGGGACTTGATCCCTGATTGGGTATAATCTCCCAACTCAGTGATAACTATTCCTTTGACCGTGGGAATGGCAGAGGGAACTCGGATAGTGACTTTGGGTGCAAGGGTTGAAGCCTGTGAAGGTTGGATGGAAGGTTGGGGTGCAGGGGTGGCTTTAGTTGGAGGCAATATGGGTAAGGCTTTCAGGGGTAATGGTTTGCTGGGCTTGGTAATCTGGGTTCTTGGCTTTTTGGGAAGTGGCTTGGTTGGTGGCGAGGGAGCAGACTGAGTTTCTTCCGAATCAGTCTGGATGGTCAGTTTGCGCTTGACGCGAGGTTTGCGCGCAACAGCTTGTTCTTCGCCCTTCTCAATCTTGACTGCAGCCAGAGTAGCAGGAGTAGGCGGAGCACTCTTGGACTTCAGCAATGCAAGTCCTTTGGAGTTTAGAATCTTAAAAGGGCTGAGAGCGGACTGCTTTCCCAGCTCGATGTCCAAAGACTCCAGTAGCTTGCTGAGAGGAACAGCAAAGCATACAGCTTGTTTCGATGCAATCACTGTTTCCATCAGAACTCCAAACAGAATCACGGACCAGTTCATCTTCTGTCCGGATACAATAGCCGCCATAGCTCTGAACTTCTCTGCGGTCACAGCGTCAAAACTTCCTGCTTTGCCCAACAGAGGCTTACCCACTATCTCGCACAGCACCTGGAAATGAAAGAGCATTTCCTTCTTCTTAAACGATGGTTGCAGGCGGTGGCCAAGAATAGATATCTTCCCTTGAAGATCTGAGAGTGACGCCTGAGGAATCTGTCCAAATTCCGTCAGTCCGGAATTGGGGAGGCCAAAGGTTTTGGCCAGCGTCATCGGCGAGATCTCAAAAGATTTGCCCTTGACAGTAGTAGATATGGATGTCTTCTGGGAGACGGCATTGGCGAATAGTTCGCGGAATTCTGATTCATAAACAACGGTGCCGCATTCCAGAAAGTTTCTCAGACCAGAAGATTCCAAAGCTCTGAAGATGGACACCATCTCTGCATCTTCTGCCCTGTAAATATCATTAAACTCAACGGAGAGGGAGTTATGAGTGATGGTAGCCATTGGAATGAAGTCAAACGAATGCGAAGATTTAGAAGAGTGAGAGAGTAATAAAACAGATAGCGGTAATTTGTAAAAAGTGAAATAAAATGAAATGTTCAGCCCGCTAAATAGGAGAGAGAAGACACGTGTCTTTATCTCGATGACTGATGAAAAGAAATTCAAAAATAAACGGTCAGGATAACATATAGTTAAGGCGGTTAAAATGCGATCAGTCCGGGCTGTTTTTGTGCAAAAGATGTATTGTCCAAACAGGTCATGGGATAACATCAGATTGACATAGATCGGTCTGAAAGTTCGGACCGGTCTGTGTCTTTCTGAACATTGTATTATCAATCTGTGGTAACAAAAATCTTTAAGTGCGAAAGTAAGAAAACATCTAAAATATTAAGATAAGTCAATTAATCCAAGAATTTGACGAAAATAATTAAACTTAGCCTCTGGGAGCGGTTTGGTGAAGATGTCTGCTGCTTGCTGCTCTGTTGAGATGTGCTCGATCCGAATTTCCTTTTTGCCAACATGATCTCGAATAAAGTGATGGCATATATCAATGTGCTTTGTTCGAGAGTGCAAAACTGGATTATACGTTATAGCGATTGCACTTGTGTTGTCGCAAAATATCGGAGAGTCAACAGCTTGGATGCCATAGTCTTTGAGCTGGTGTTGAATCCAGAGCATTTGAGCGCAACAGCTTCCAGCGGCTAGATACTCTGCTTCAGCTGTGGATGTGGCAATCGATGTCTGCTTTTTGCTGAACCAAGAGATCAATCTTTCACCTAGAAATTGACATGTTCCACTGGTGCTTTTACGATCAATCTTACACCCAGCGTAGTCTGCATCTGAATATCCGATCAAGCTGAAGTTTGAATCTTTGGAGTACCAAAGACCAACGTTCTGAGATCCTTTTAAGTATTTCAGAATACGCTTGGCAGCAATAAAATGTGATTGCTTTGGTTCTGACTGAAATCTGGCGCACATACAGACTGAGAACATAATATCAGGCCGGCTCGCTGTAAGATACAATAGCGATCCGATTAGTCCTCTATACATGGTTACTTCAACTGCTGTTCCCCCTTCATCTTTGTCTAACTTGATTGTTGGACTCATAGGAGTTGATGCAGTTGAGCATGTTTCCATTCCAAATCTCTTGAGGAGCTTTTTGGTATACTTGGTCTGATTGATGAAAATACCAATGTTGAGTTGTTTTACTTGGAGACCCAAAAAGAATGAAAGTTCTCCCATCATGCTCATCTCAAACTGTCCCTGCATTAACTTAGAAAATTTCTCGCACAATTTGGGGTTAGTTGACCCAAAGATTATGTCATCAACATAAATCTGAACTAATAGGGTATGTTCCCCCTTAATAAATTTAAAGAGAGTTTTATCTACTGAGCCGATCTGGAAATCATGGTTCAATAGAAATTGAGATAGAGTGTCATACCAGGCTCCTGGACACTGCTTTATTCAGTAGATACACATGATTGGGATGCAAATGGTCCTGAAATCCAGGTGGTTGCTCAATGTAGACTTCTTCCTGAAGCTTTCCATTAAGAAAAGCGCTCTTAACGTCCATCTGATATACTTTGAAATCTTTAAAGGCAGCATATGCAAGAAATATTTGGATGGCTTCAAGTCTGGCGACTGGTGCAAATGATTCATCGAAGTCGATTCCTTCTTCTTGTCTGAATCCTTGTGCTACCAGTCTGGCTTTGTTTCTAACCACAGTTCCATCTGCGTCCAGCTTATTTCTGAAAACCCATCTGGTTCCAATGACAGGCAGATCGCTTGGTCTGGGGGTTAGACTCCAAACTTGATTTTGTTCGAATTGATTCAGCTCTTCTTGCATGGCCTTAATCCAGTTGAAATCAGTTAGAGCTTCATCGATTTTCTTAGGTTCCAGAGTAGAGATGAACGCAGCATGTGTGAATTCATCCATCATCTGTCCTCTGGTTCTGATCGGTGCAGAGGGACTACCAATTACTAGATTGGGTGGATGCTTCTTAGTCCATCGATAGCTTGACTCTGGATTGTCTGGTCCGGTCGGATGAGTAGTAGCAGCATGATCAGCATCTGCTTTAACATTTGAGTGAAGATTGTCCGGATCAGCTCGATCTGAAGAAGCTTCAATGGCTTGAACCGGTCTGTCTGGTACTTCTGGTTCTGGTAGAATGTCTCTTGACCTGTTAGCTACAATCTCATCATCACTGTTAGCTTCGAGATGGATATTTTCCATCTGATTTTGAATTGATTCTTTGTTGCCCTCAACACATAAAGATTCATCAAAAACTACATGAACAGATTCTTCTACAGTTAAGGTTCGATTATTAAAAATTCGATAGGCTTTACTAGTTGATGAATATCCTAAAAATATTCCATTATCTGACTTAGCTTCAAATGCTGTAAGATGATTCTTACCATTGTTATGAACGAAGCATTTGCAGCCAAAAATATGAAAGTGAGAAATAGATGGTCTGTTACCAGTCCATATTTCATATGGGGTAAGGTTCAGCTTCTTGTTGATCATGGACCGATTTTGAGTGTAGCAAGCAGTGTTTACAGCTTCTGCCCAGAACTTTTGCGAAATTCCAGAATCAGCAAGCATTGTTCTTGCTGCTTCCTTGAGCGTTCTGTTTCTTCGTTCTGCAACTCCATTCTGTTGAGGAGTTCGAGCGGCTGAAAACTCATGCTTGATTCCATGATCTTCTAGAAAGGATTCAAGATTCTGATTTGAAAACTCAGTGCCTTTGTCACTACGAATCCTGTCTATGCTGGATGATTTCTCGTTCTGAGTGCGTTTCAGCAGCTTGATCAACTTCGGACCGGTCTGATCTTTACTGCTCAAAAATATAGTCCATGTAAAGCGTGAGTAATCATCAATAACAACAAGAGTATACCGCATTCCCCCAAAACTTGTTATTGGTATAGGACCAAACAAGTCCATATGCAATAATTCTAAACAGCGGGAGGAGGATTTGGCATTCTTGTTCTTGAAGGATGATCTGATCTGTTTGCCCATTTGGCAAGCTTCGCAGATCTTATCCTTAGCAAAATCGATCTTGGGCAGACCGATAACTAAATCATGTTTACACAGGCTGGAAATGGTCTTAAAGTTTATATGATTCAAACGCTTATGCCACAGCCAATGTTTATTATCATTGTTAGCGATGAAGCAAGTAGGATTATCAGGTTGAGCATGATTCCAGTTAATCTTATATGTATTTCCATTCCTGATTCCTACGAGCATGGTTATACCGTCCGATGATTTAACAGTGCAAGTGTGTTTGTGAAATTCTACAGCATAACCATTATCACAAAGTTGACTTATACTGATCAGATTATAGCACAGATTTTCAACTAACAGCACATCATTGATAATAATGTTACCATGGACATTCTTACCCTTGCCCACGGTCTTACCCTTTGAGTTATCTCCGAAGATGATCTTGGGTCCAGTACATTCTGTGACTTCAGACAGCAGCTCGATGTTTCCAGTCATGTGACGGGAACACCCACTGTCCAAATAACAGTCTGATGCGAGTTTCTTTGGTACCTGTCATCAAATATAATTATTGTTGGTACCCAATCCTATTTGGGTCCAGAACGGATTAGCCCTTTGGGAACCCACACCTGTATCAGCTTCAATGGCTTGTGTGTGTAAGGTGTGCTGTGTGCTGGTCTGTTTTGATGTTGTGTGTGATAATGTGTGCGCTGTGAAAACCTTTGATTCTCATATGGTAGTCTATATCTTCGTTGAATCGGTTTTGAATTATAGTAATTGTATTGTCTTCCTTGCCTTCGATCTTGCACCTTTGGATTTGGTCTGATAGACGCAAATCTTGCTGGTGCCTTTTCTTTGGTTTGGTCAACATAACCAATTCCTTTTCTCAGATTTTGATTCACGTAAGAGACTCCTGTTTGAATCTTAGGTGCTTCAGTCTCATATACTGTGCTGGATTTAACAAATGTCATTTGTTTGACTTGGTTCTTTACCAGCAACAGCTCAGATTCATCTTTGGTGCATTCTTTGGTGTCAAAGCCTATGCCGGTGAAATCACCGACGTTTCTTTGAACCTCTTGTAATTCTTCCAAGGATGTTCTGGATTTTGTCCATGTTTTGAATATATGAGAGAGCTTAGCATTTTGTGTGCTAATTCTCTTATTTTCTTCATGGAGCTGATCATAAGAGATTTTCAGCTTATTCAGCTCGATCTGGAGATTGTTGCACTCACCCTGCTCAGAGCAGCTTGGTTTGTTGTGCTCATCCATTTGATCACTGACTTTAGCTTTATTCTTCTCAAATGATTCAGCTAAGATCCTATAATCATTAGCCATGTCTTGCAGTGCGGACATGAGCTCTTCTCGTGTAAATTCATTTGAGTCAAGATCATATACCTCGTCTGTCTGACTCATCTCTTCGTCTGCCATAAGACATTGAATATCTTCTTCGCTTTCGCTGGAAGAATATTCAGAGCTTTCCGAGTCTGAGTCTGTCTGAGCCCATTTGCTGTTTCCTTCTTCAGCTACTAGGACTTTTTGGGATTTTCCATGATTCTTGCGGTCTTTGTAGTGCTTCTTCTTCCTATCATCACGATGCTTCTCTTTCCGTTCTTCTTTCTCCGGTCTGGTGCAATCTGCAATAAAATGCCCGATCTTACCACAATTGTAGCAAGCCTGATCGTTAACAGTATCATCTTTTCTTGATTTATAATGATGAGAGGGTTTGAAGTTCCTCTTATTCTTAGACATAAATTTACCGAATTTCTTGATAAATAATGACATAGCATCGTTACTTATCTGTTCAGCAGATCGGTCTGATGTTGAAGCGATCAGGTCTGGAATGGCTGCCAGGGCCTTGTTTGGTTGAGAGATGAATGGCTCTGCTTCACCTCTGCTTATCAGTTCAAACTCATAGGCCTTAAGATCTGCAAACAGATCATGAAGTTCAACCTTGTTAAGATCTTTTGATTCCCTCATGGCAATGGTCTTAACATCCCATTCCTTTGGCAGAGCTCTCATAACTTTCAGAGCGATCTCTCTGTTAGAATATTCCTTCCCCAGACCATTCAGTTCATTTATGATGCCAGTGACTCTTTCATCAAACTCATTTAGAGTTTCTCCACTTTTCATCTTTATGCTCTCAAATCTTTGAAGAGCAACAGTTAACTTGTTTTCTTTGGTCTGGTCGTTGCCTTCACATAGCTGTGCTATCTTCTCCCAAATTTCTTTGGCAGTAGAGCACATTTTGATTTTGCTGAACATGTTCTTGTCCAATGTCTTGAACAAGATGTCTTTGGCCACATTATCGAGATTTGCTTTCTTTCTTTCCTCATTCGTCCAGAGGGATCTGTCCCTTTCTACCATTTGTGGTTCTCCACCAGTAATGGCGACTGCTGTATTTATTTTTAGAATCTTCATTGGTCCATCAGTGATGACGAACCACATATCGTCATCCTGAGCTGCTAGATGAGCTTGCATTCTGATTCTCCAGTCATCATAGTCTTCTTTTGAGAACATAGGGATTTTGTTGAATGATGCCATCAGCTCGAGTGATTTAGCTGATTAAGATGACCTGCTCTGATACCACTTGTTAGGATCGGTCCGGAGTGTTTAGAGGGGGGGGGGGGGGGGGGTGAATGAACACTCCTTCTAAAAATTAATCCTTCGTGATTTCTTTCGGATTAGTGAAAGAAATCTGTTTCTTAATCAATTCTTGTACAAAACAGACCACTGAAAATATAAGTGCGGAACGGTCTGTTCTTGTATGTAAGAACGGCTCGATGGCTAGTGAGAAAGAACGAGTGCAGAAATAAGATACACAGGATATGTTTCTGGAAGTTCGAAGGTGGTGTAATCCTTCTACGTCTCCCCTTCTTCCAATTAAGGAAGGTTTATACTAGAAGACTTTGATTTATACAATCCTGTTGTACAAACCCGATTCAGACTGGATTTACCTCACTACCAATCTGAAACTCCTAGTCACTCAATCTGCTCAGACACACTATGTCTGACAGTTACAATATGTTTCTCACTTCTATTTTCAACACAGAAAACACAAGATGCGTACAGTGATCCTAAATGATCAAATGTTACAAAGTAAACGTGCTTATGAATGATTTCAGCTCGAGAGCTTCTGAGCTTGTAAGCTTGTGCTGTTTTTGCTTTCTTGTGCGTTTTTCAATTGATCAGCGAGAGTCAGTAGCAAGAGTCAGTAAGTTCCTTTTGTTGCATCCTTTTATAGTTGATGGTACCAACGACATTATTTCCCTTAATGTGCAACTTTGACTCTGCTTAAACTCTGAGTAGGCTTCAGTCTTCTTCTTCAGGATACTTGCCGTTCTGGTTCATACTTTCGGCGACTGTCAGGTAAGCTATTCTTTGTCTTCTTACCTATTATGGCAATCTTCAGTCTTTGGTCCTTTGTAGCATTAATTACAACATTAAATGCTATAATAAATAGCCGTTAATGATTCGGACTGAGGAGCCATTCTGTATGTATCCTAAGCTGCTCTGATCTGATAAAGATAGAGATCGATCTGAAGCTTTGGTTGAGTCAGTCTGATATTCATCGATCCGGTCTGATAAGTAATGTGACTTATCAGCTTGTTCTGTTGTTGAGCTATCGATCTGGTCAGTCTGATTACCCTCGATCCGGTCTGATATGCTTTGTCATCTTATCAGCTTGATCTGTTTTGGGCGATCGTTCTGGTCAGTCTGATTTCTCTCGATCCGGTCTGATATGTTTTGTCATCTTTAAAATCTCATCGATAAGATCCGGGACTAACAGATGCATTAAGAGTTTGATACATGTTATTATGCATTGTGATTGCATATTGTGATGTGGAATAAAAGAGATGTATTCCACGAGTCAGAGGTGATCACAGTGAAGGTTTTAATGCTTACGCTTTACCGCTATATATGTGGAGCGGGAGGGGGGAGGCTCGCTTGCACATGGAGGCGGGGTATACCATACCAAGCGAGGATGAGATACCGCTGGTATGAAGAAGCGAGGATGAGATACCGCTTGTGTTGAGATTATGAAGCGAAAAAGCATTTAAAATAACTGATGATGACTGACTCAAGAAAAAGAGATGATATGTCATGACATTTATTTATGAGACCATATGTTCATATAGTGAGTTGTTTATGAATTATGGTACTTGGTACAGGGACAACCAATAGGCGTTGTAAATGCGATGAAAATACAGGAAGTGTTTTGTATTTATGATTTATGCATTTACGCCTTACGTATTCATATTGTGTTGTATATGAATAGCTATGTGCTCATGTGTTGTGGGTTGTCTTTGTAGGTGCTTTTGCTAAGGAGAACTAGGGTAGGGGCTGATACTTTGAGCTGTAAGGAGTGCTACTACAATAGCAGGACAGAGTTCTTTTGCGTAGTCTCTACAAGTAGTAGAGTAGAACTATAGTGTCACTCCTATTGTTTTGAGAAATGTAACTATTATCTGTTGAAAATTTTATGGGTGCACGTGACCCTTAAGCTCAAAATGTCAACACGATTAAATACTTTGATATTGCATGCTTTGTTCTCATAATTGCACCTTACATTATGTTTAAGTATCGGGGTCTCACATTTAGTGGTATCAGAGCAGTGGTTAGATAACCAGGGAAGAGTGAAGGGTAGCCTTTAGAGACAAGTTGGTCAGGTGTTCATTGTTGGGCATGTTATGCATGCGATGCATATTTTTGTATAAGTGTTATACTAACATGCTTTGAATATGATACTCTTGTTATCTAACGGCTTATACTATGAACTGCTTTTGGTATTGTTGTTAACTCTTGTGTTGCAGCATGGCGGCTATTAACCCGGAGAACCTCAATGAAGAGGTAGGGGATATGGGCAGTATGAATGCTAGTGTTGCTCAGACAAATCCGTTACCTCCACCTGCTGTGGGCGTGGAGCCCAGTGCACAGACGTTATTACCAGGGGAGATCAGTTTAACACCGTTTCTGAACTTCCGTCCACCCATGTTTGAGGGGACCGAGTCTGGAGAAGGGGCCGAAGAGTGGCTGGAACGGATAGAACAGATACTTGTAACTGCGCCTTGTGCACGGACCGCATGGTTACGACTAGCAGAATTTCAAATGGTGAAAAAGCCTTCTATGTGGTGGAAGACCACTGTGATGGAGCTGAGGGCTCAGGGTATGGTAGTAGACTGGACTGTATTCAGGACCCGGTTTCTTAACCGGTATTTTTCTGCAGCTGCCAGACAAGTAAAGAGGACGAGTTCACTAATTTGAAGTAGGGCAGTATGTCAGTTTCAGATTTTGCTTTGCAGTATTCCTCACTGTTGAGGTATGTCCCTCATATCGCTGTGAGCAGCCATGCAAAGATGAGGCATTTCCTGAAGGGACTGAGGCCAGAACTATTTGATCGGGTTGTCTCCAACAACCCCAGCTCTTTTGATGACGCCCTGACACGGGCAGAGTTGGCAGAGATTGCAGTGGGAGCGTACAAGGACGTTGTACCCCCTTTCGTACCACCACAGAGGCCTGTTGCTGATAGTTTGAGGCCACGAAGGGATCAGTTCAAGGCTCGTGGAGCCTCATCATCTTCCAGATTTGGTGGAAAGAAGTCTCAGGGTCAGAAGCAAAGCAATCGGGGACCTACACAGGGGAGTAAGGCAGGAGGGGATAGGTGTGACCGCTGTGGAGGATTTCACTTGTCACGTGACTGCCGAGGCTGTTATGTTTGTGGCAAGGTGGGTCACTTAGCTCGGAATTGCCCCAATCGGGCAAGTCAGGCAGACTCAGGGCCGAATAGACAAAGATCTGACGCTAGGACGGCACCACCGAGACAGCAGTTTGCACCTCGACTGCAGGGAGGTCAGGCGGCGGGACCGCCGCAAGGTCAGGTGTATGCACTGACTAAGGAGCAGGCTGAGGCAGCCCCGGAGGAGTTCATTGCTGGTACGTGTCATTTATTTACGTAACCTGCATTTATTTTGGTAGATACAGGTGCTTCTCATTCTTTTGTATCTGTTGCTTTTGTGGAGAGACACCACTTGTGCTCGTCTCTGTTACCCACGCCTCTCATGGTCTCGACACCCACGGAAAAGCATGTGATTGCGGACTGACTGTTATCTGATTGCCTCATTTATTTTGAGAGCAATGATCTGAGGGCCGATCTGATTCAGTTAGAGATGGTAGATTTTGACTGCATTATCGGCATTGATGTGTTGAGCAGATACCGAGCTGTGGTAGATTACCGACAGAGGATGGTACGTTTCCTGTCTGATCAGGGGTTCATGTGGACTTTTTATGGGGACGGCTCTCGTCCAAAGATTCCAGTGATCTCAGCGGTTAAGATGTCGCGGTTATTGGAATGCGGCCACACTGGGTACCTTATTTATGCAGTGAATGCATCAGAAGAGAAGGGAGTGAGAGCCGAGGACATTCCAGTTGTGGCGGAATTCATTGATGTGTTACCAGATGAGATTCCAGGGTTTCCGCCTGTCAGGGATGTTGAGTTCGCCATTGAGCTGCTGCCAGGGACTTCTGCTATTTCTCGTGCCCCGTACAGGATGGCACCGGCAGAGCTGAGAGAGCTGAAGGTACAGTTACAGGAGCTCCTTGACAAGGGATACATTCGTCCTAGTGTATTGCCTTGGGGTGCACCAGTCTTGTTCGTGAAAAAGAAGGATGGTTCAATATGTCTGTGCATTGACTACAGGCAACTGAACAAGGCCACAGTGAAGAACAGGTATCCACTTCCGAGGATTGATGATCTGTTCGACCAGCTGCAGGGTACAGAGGTGTACTCAAAGATAAACTTGAGGTCAGGCTATCATCAGGTGCGGGTTAGAGCTGGCGATGTCCAAAAGACGGCTTTTAGAACTCGGTATGGGCACTACGAGTTCTTAGTGGTGCCATTCGGAGTGACAAATGCACCTACAGTTTTTATGAGCCTGATGAACAGAGTATTTCAGGAGTACCTCGATCAGTTTGTGATCGTATTCATTGATGGCATCCTTGTCTATTCAAGGAGTGAGGAGGATCATGCCGATCATCTGAGGATAGTGCTCCAGATCCTCAGAGATCATCAGTTATACTCCAAACTCAGCAAGTGTGAGTTCTGGCTGAGCAGTGTAGCATTCTTGGGCCATATCATTTCACGAGAGGGGATATCAGTAGACCCGAGGAAGATAGAGGCAGTTATGGATTGGTCTGCCCCTACTTCAGTCAGTGAAATTCGAAGTTTTCTTGGTCTGGCTGGCTATTACCGACGTTTCGTCGAGGGTTTCTCAAAGATCGCCAAGCCACTTACACAGCTGACTCAGAAGGGAGTTCCATTCCTTTGGTCGGAAACTTGTGAGCAGAGCTTCCAGGAGTTGAAGCACAGATTGACTTCAGCGGGAGTTTTGGTGATTCCCAGAGAGGACAAAGGGTTCGTTCTCTATACCGACGCATCGCTTCAGGGTTTAGGATGCGTGCTGATGCAGGATAAGCACGTTGTGGCTTACGCTTCGAGACAATTGAAGCCACATGAGACGAGGTATCCAGTCCATGATCTGGAGCTAGCAGCTATAGTGTTCGCCTTGAAGATATGGCGACACTACTTATATGGTACCTCATTTACCATTTTCAATGATCACAAGAGCCTGAAGTTCTTGTTTACACAGGTTGAGCTGAACATGAGGCAGAGGAGATGGATGGATTTGCTGAAGGATTACGATTGTGAAATCGAATACCACCCGGGGAAAGCAAATTTGACAGCTGACGCTTTGAGTCGGAAGGTGAGGAGCACAGCAGAGGATGCCATGTGCTTATCAGCTATGTTGGGCTCCTACTGTCAGTTGGGGTTTGATTTTGATGTATCTACTTCACCAGTACAGGTATTGACCTTGCTAGCTGAGCCTGTTATTTATGATCACATCAGGAAGGCTCAGGGGACCGACGCAGAGGTTCAGAGATGGATGTTAGTGGTTCATTCAGGTCAGCCATCGAGATTCAGAGTGGCTGAGGACGGTTCTCTGAGACTTGGCGACAGATGGGTGGTTCCAGATACACCCGAGTTGCGACGGGGTATATTACAGCGAGCTCATTGCAGCAGGATGAGTGTCCACCCGGGCGGGAAGAAGATGTATAAGGATCTACGCAGCCAGTTCTGGTGGAGGCGTATGAAACAAGATGTCACCTCATTCGTTAAGAGATGTTTGATCTGTCAGCAGGTGAAGGCTGAGAGGCAGAGGCCTGGAGGTGAACTAAGGAGCTTGGAGATACCACAGTGGAAGTGGGAGCACATATCCATGGACTTCGTGACCCACTTACCGAGGACTGTTTCGGGTTTTGATGCTATATGGGTAGTCGTCGACAGAATGACTAAGAGTGCTCATTTCATTCCCTACCGTATGACCTTCACATACTTGAGGATGTCACAGTTATATATCAGAGATGTGGTGAGACTGCATGGGATCCCTGTTTCGATTGTGTCTGATCGAGATCCGCGGTTTACATCTCACTTTTGGGAGGGTCTTCAGTCAGCTCTTGGTACAGAGTTGAGGTTGAGCACAGCCTATCATCCCCAGACGGACGGACAGACCGAGCGTACGATACAGACGCTCGAAGATTTGTTGAGGGCTTGTGTGCTGGAGTTCGACACTTCTTGGCAGGACTCAGTAGCCTTGGTGGAATTTTCTTAAAACAACAGCTACCAGGCAAGCATACAGATGGCTCCTTTTGAGGCCCTCTATGGTAGACGTTGTAGGTCACCTTTGTGTTGGGACGACGTGGATTGCAAATCAGTCGGAGGACCAGATTTGATCCGGGAAATGGAAGAAAAGGTAAAGGTGATAAGACAAAAGATGAAGGCAGCTCAGGACAGACAGGCAGCGTATGCCAATCAGCGGCGAAGACCGTTGGAGTTTCAGTTGGGCGACAGAGTCTTTCTGAAGATCTCGCCTTTCAGAGGAGTAGTACGGTTTGGTATGCGGGGGAAGTTATCCCCGAGATATGTAGGGTCGTATGAGATCTTACAGCGTGTGGGTACTCTGGCGTACCGTTTAGCTTTACCGCCCTCTCTGTCTGGCATTCACGATGTATTTCATGTGTCTATGTTACGGAAGTACGAGCCATATCCTTCTCATGTGTTGCAGCCTTCTGAGGTTCAGATTGAGTCCGATGTTTCCTATGTGGAGCGACCTATCAGGATTTTGGATAGGGCAGATCGCAGACTGAGAAACAAAGTTATTCCTATGGTCAAAGTTCAGTGGGATCGTAGGGGTGTCGAGGAGGCCACGTGGGAGACAGAGCGACACATGGTGCAGCACTACCCAGAGCTGTTTTCTGGTATGCGTTTATGTATTGTTTTACTTCATGTTGGTAAGCATGCTGATTTCGAGGGCGAAACTTATAAGTAGGGGAGTATTGTGATATCCCCGAAATGATTAGGTGTTATTTAAACATTAATCATTGTTGTGAAAATTATGGTATTAATTCCTTGTGTTGAATTAATAATATTGGGAAATGCATGTGAGGGTGCATGTGTTATATGTTGGGACTTTGGGGTTGTGGCATGATTATTTGGGGTGTGTGTTATTTGCTTTGGTGAAGCATGTTTAAATGGGAGTTGAAGTATTTTATTGAGAAAATACTATAAATATCATGTGGGGATATTTTTATACAACGTGCTAAATACCGGGACCAAAACATAACACATCACATAACCCACCGCCCAACCACCCCCCTTGACCCATACCCTGCTGCTAGCTGCTCACCCATACTTCTTGGCCCATCTCCCACTCCACCTTACCATGTCTGAAATCACTCCATTTCTCTCCCAAAAATCGTCCAACACTTGCTGAGCAAGATAGGAAGGAGTTCAACCATTTTTGTTGCTTTGAAGCCTTCCAAAAATTGGAGCAAAAAGGGGTGAGAAACCATGTTCTGGTTTTGAATTTAAGTTGTTTAAGTTCATGCTTTTTGTTGGTGTAAAAATGGCATGTTAGATTTGGTTTCTTAAAACCTTCGATTTAAATGCTTATATAGTGTTGTTGTGAAGCTTCCAGTATTTTTCCTTGAGCATGTTACATGTTTTATGTGGAGGGTTTAAGCATGTAAAGTATAGTGTTCGAAAATCTGGGTAATGTGTGTGCCCTGTTTTTCTGGAAAAATATGGGATGGGAGTGTTATTGTGAAGGTGTCATCATGCATGTTAGCTATGTTTTTAGTAAACCTTTGGGTTGAGTACATACATGGTAGTTTTTTCAAGCCCTTGGCATTTTTATTCTAGCAAAATTCATGACTTATGTGGTAGATTTCATTGCTTGAAAGTGGGTACTCAAAAACCTGGGCAGGAAGACAATGCCCTGTTCTTCAGAAAAGTTGGTTGAGTACTGATGTTACGGGTGATTTTAACGCAAGTGGGTTTGTGTTTAGGGTATACATTTTATATGAATACACTCAGGGTAGTGTATTGTAGCTGCTAATATGTTTGTTTGGGCATGTTGTATGTCTTATATGTTAGATCGAAGGGTATGAAAATCAGTGTTAGAGCATTCTGGAAAATGTCGCGCACAGACCATGTGGCGATCGATCGCCACAAATGGGGCGATCGATCGCCGAAGTCCAGTAGCCAAAATCAAAGGCACGCGATCGATCGCCATGAATGGCGCGATCGATCGCGATGGGCCAGTGAAGTCTGGCGATCGATCGCCTCGTGGTAGCGATCGATCGCCAGAGGCAGAGTTATAAAAAAAATGATATTTTGTTGGATTTTTGATTTTGGTCTAACTGGTCTAACTGGTAGCTATCGATCCAATTTATTAAACCCTAATCTAACTGGTCTATTTTTATTACTAAATTACCCCTATTGCAAGCAATAAAATCCATCATAAAAAATTTGATATTTCTAACATAACGATTATCGTTTTCCGAAACTTTTTTCATCTAATTCATTGAGCAGCTGATTTCGATCGTGTTTTAATTAGTTTTCTGATTTTAGATTGTTCGATCTGTCCAATATTCAATTAACTGTTAATTGATCAAATTTTCCTGAGATTTTTATCGTTAATTCTGATGGATAATGAAATCATGATTCTTTTGAAATTTAGAGAGGAAACACTGGTTTTGAATGTTAATCCCGGTTTCGAATTCAGTGATTTAATAGGCTGTGCATCTGCTAAGTGGTCTGATATGAATGCCGATGAATTTTGTTTCAAATACTCAATCGATGGGCATCCTAATTGTTGTTTGAGTAAGGCGATTGATATGAGAAATATGTTTTTGTTGTGTAAGATGATCAATCTTTGCTTGTTGACAGTGCATGTTGTTGATGGTAATGCTTCATTGTTGAGGTCTGTTGATGAATGTGTTGGTAGTTTACCGATTGTGTCTAGAGGTGCATGTGACATACATGCACCGGTAGACAGAATTGCTTGTGGTATAAACTTTTTGACAGAGTCAAGCGGTATACGCAATATACATGAACCTATAGAGTCTATTTATGCCCGTGATTTACACCCATCAATAGAATCAGGTGGTGCACATATATCGACAAAACAAATTTGCAGCTTCAGGATTACGAACGTACATAATTCTTATATAGATGTTTTCCAGAAAAGAAAGAAGATAAAAAAGACATAAGGATGAGCAAGAGTTTAATCTACAAAAAATTGAAAATAAAGGCACAAAGCAACATTGACAATGATGTCAATGACGTTACTCGTTTGGTGACCCTATACATTCTTGCAGCGTTTTTCATATCAACAAAATCATCGAACATTCCATGGGCGTACACATCGGTTGTTGAGGATCTGGACATGATTTGCAGCTACGACTGGTCCAAACACATATTGAATACATTGCTAAACAGCCTGATGCAGCCTGACTCGGAAAAACACTCCGGCTGTCTTCTACTACTACCTGTAAGAAGTCTTTATAATCAATCTTTAAACAACAATTATTTCTTCATGTTTATATAATAACATCGATACTATATAATTTGCAGTATTGGTTATGTGAGAGGACAGAGCTCATAAATCCTGTCCAGCCCAACCTTATCCCAAGGTTCCTTAAGTGGAATCTTGAGGATTTTTACAAAAGGATTCAAAACATTGACATCAAAGAGCTCGCCCGTGATTATGTAAGTTTCTTGTACATTCAATTTAACTATTTTGGTGCATGCAATTTAACTTGTTCTGGTGCATGCAATTTTTCGATACTGGTGCATGCAATTATATAACATGCGATGCTTGAATAAATCTTTATAATGATAATGATTTTACTTGAAACCAAACTAACGATGCATGTAAATACACAAGCATAAAACAAAGTTGCATTTATCAAACATGAAAAACTTGATTCAATCGGTGCATGTAAATACACATGCACCAATTCACATTTTTTTCTATCGGTGCATGTGATTTCACATGCACCGGTAGACCATTAGTTGCCTTTATACAACATGTGAGGCTTGAATATATATTTTATAATGATTTTACTTGATATGTACTAACGATGCATGTAAATACATAAGCACTAATTATCATTTTGTTTCAATCGATGCATGTGATATACATGCACCGATAGTTCATCCGGTGCATGTAATTTAACTATACCGGTGCATGCAATTTAACTATACCGGTGCATGCAATGAAACTATGCTGGTGCATGCAATTTAACTAGACTTCCAACAATTCAATTGCAGATAGTAAAAAAACCTCTGCAAATTTCTGTTGAAGAAGATGAAATGCTGAATAAAGCCATTCTTTGTGCTACAGAAGCTCCAATGACATATCAACTTCCCGATTTGAATTCAAACATTAAAACAGCTGAATGTTTGACAACAGCGGACTCCACCATTGCCGGAGTCCTCATGGAACTGAAGCAACTAAGTACAGAGGAAAATATATACAATGATGAATACATTGAAATGGAGGGCAACATGGTGGATGTAGCTATTGATGAGGAACCAGCCCAGAACGAAGAAAATGTCGCCAATCTGTCTGAAGAAATGAATGAACTTGATGACACACAAGCACAAGATATTCTTCAAGCTGCAGTACTTGTAACAGAGATTGAAGAATTGAAGGCGAAGCTCATGACAAAGGATAATGAAATAACAGAACTGAAGAACATTGTTGATTCCTTTGATCATGAGCAAGAAACAATTCCAACACCCCAATATTTGAATATGCGGAACTAACAGCCCAGCTGGAAGAAACAAAAATAAATCTTTTTATGAGAGACGAGCAAATCAAAGAAATTAAAGACAATTACGAAGATATGAAAAAAAAGAAAGATGAGCTCGAAACTATCATAACACAGCTCTATGCGGACCTTGAAAGGGTAAATGATGAGAATAATTCACTGAAAAATGAGCTTCTCAATGTCAAAGCTGCCTCCTTCATCATTAATGAAGAACAAGAACAGATCCTTAAAGAAAAGCAAGAACAAACATCCCTTGTCAAGAGGATCAAGAAAAGGGTGGACAGGCAACAAAAAATGGAGTTGGACCACACATACCCTGATAAGAGGAAGGCAAAGAGGACCAAGAAAAACGACGAAGAGGGAAATAAATTTTTTGCAGAAATGGAATCATTACAAAGTCTGAAAGACAAAGGTACAACTAATGATCCCGTAGATCTAGAGCTGAGAGATGATGATTTCGTCAGCGACAATAAACAAAAAGGGAAGACGAAAAAAGATAATGGACCTCTCAAGTTCAAAACCACAATGCCTGCCATGAAGCTCTTAACAGCAGATGAAAAGGCTTACATAATGAATATAAACAAGAACCATGGAAAATGGTACGTCTAATTTAATTAAACAACACTTCCTTGACACTGACTCTTCAACTGTGTGCAGGGGACTTATCTGGAAAGACAAATTCACCAACAGAAAGCTATTTGTATCGGATATTGCTGGAATCCTTCACGATGTACCTCTTGCCAACGATGTAAGTCAATTGCATTATACTTTTCTAATGGTTTTACTTGATAAAAAATCATTAATTCATATTTGGTTAATCGGTGCATGTAAATAACATGCACCAATTCACTTTTTTTCTATCGGTGCATGTGAAATCACATGCACCGATAGACCTTTAGTTACATTTATATAACATGCAATGCTTGAATAAAACTTTTATGATGATTTTACTTGATAATTACTAACGATGCATTTAAATACACAAGCATTAATTAAAATTTAGTTTCTATGCGTGCATGTTAAATCACATGCAACGGTAGACCATTAGTTGCATTTATCAAACATGTAAACATGCACCGACATAACATTAGGTGTATGTCTCGCACATGAACTACTATATATATCTGTGAAACTGATTGATCATTACTTACAGATGATTGAATCAACCGGTGCATGTAAATAACTTGTAGCAAATCAAATTTGTGGTATCGGTGCATGTGTTTTCACATGCACCGGTAGACCATTATTTACATTTATCAAACATGTAAACATGCACCGACATAATATTAGGTGTATGTCTCGCACATGAACTACTATATATATCTGTGAAACTGATTGATCATTACATACAGATGATTGACCGTTGGGCGACTATTGTAAATAACCAGATTGCCAATACCGGAAAAAAGAAGATAGCCTATGTGTTCAACAGCATGTGTTGGGTAATAAAATTCAACTATTAAATATTTTTTTTCTCATTAAACAAAGTGCACTCATACCATTCAACTTTGGATATTCGTTTATCATGCAATTATTTCATACAAATTCGCAGCAATACGCAGCACTGATCTCACTAGGAAGCTACTACAAAGACTCAGCAGAAAACAACATTGATAAATTCCTATCAGAGGCAATGTCATATAGGTTTTTGGTTTTTCCAATAAACACCCCAGGCAAAGAAGACCACTTAAAAACACCAGGATACCACTGGACACTACTTGTCTTTGATATTCAAGAGTCAGTTTGGACTCATTACAATTCAATAAGGCCACGAATTGAGGGGGAGACAGATTATTACTTTGAAAAGGCCAAATTACTGGTAAGGTTTACTTTGAATACACTTATTTTTTTAAATTCAATACTTTTTTATAAAATTACCAGTTGATAACAATACTTCTTCCAAAATATAGAAAGTCGACGTTGAAGAGAAGATGAAGAAAATCATTCAGGAGTCTCCCATTTCAGCAGGCATCAGCTACAGTCCAAGTGAAGATACATACGAAATCATAACATTCAAAGAAGCAATGCAACAAAAGGGTGGCTCGGCAGACTGTGCCGTGTTTGTTTGCATGAACATGGAAAGAATTATGAGAGGACAAGAAGTGCCCAAGCATTCAAATGTAGATATAAATAGTATTTATAGAGCAAAAATGGTGAAAGTCATCCTCCAAAATGTATAAGACAACGATTAATACTTTGTTGTATATATATTTTGTATTGTAAATGTATAATTTTGTAAAGAAACAAACTTTTGTTATTGAATAGCTGTACAGACTCATATTGGTGTTTTAGTTGGTAAAGAAACAAAGTTGCATTTATCAAACATGAACTGCTTGAATCAACCGGTGCATGTAAATAACATGACCTCTTCAATTTGTTTTGTATCGGTGCATGTAAATCACATGCATCAGCAGACCATCAGTTGCATTTATCATACATGCGAGCTTGAATATAATTGCAGTTATATAACATGGAATGCTTGAATAATCTGTCTACAGGTGCATGTAAACTAACATGCATTAACATTTTGTTTCTATCGGTGCATGCACATTTTCATTTATCCATGTTCAACTTGAATCTTTTGGTGCATGTATATGACATGCACCTATATGTGAAACTTAAATCTATAGGTGCACGTAAATTACATGCAACTAATAAATTGTATGTATTTGTATCATTATGTTAAATAACCAATAACAAATCAAACAAATAATTTCTACAATTAAATTTTGTTGAACATAAACTTACAAAAAACATCAAATAGGTTCCTTACAAGTCTTCCTATTATGTCCGTATTTTTTACACCGACTACAACGCAACTGTCGAATGTTTTCACCTTTGGATCTAATTCTCCTCTTCTTTGGACGACCCGGTTGCCTTTTTGTTTGTGGTTGTGACATCCCCGAAATGGTTAATTGCTATGTGGATTTAATTGTGTTTACATGATTAATTATGTGGTAATTGATTATGTGTTGGGATTTATTTACCTTATGGAAATGCATGGTCATGTGGTTAGGGTGACCCGGGGTAGCATTTCAGGGTGCATGTGGTGCATGTTGGGTAAATATTATTGGAAGCATGATTTATTTGCCATTGGTAGCAATTGATTAGAAATCATGGGATTAATTGATATTTGGTGCATTATGAGTAAATGCTTTGAAAAATATCATGTTGGGGTGTTTTATACACCATGGAATTGTTGGTATGCATTTTAATTAAATAACTCACTCTTTATACTCAAACCCACCTTTACCATCCAATTCATTTCACTTTACCAAAAACAACACCCAAACCCTACCCCCTTCCAATTTTCGAGCTTGAGCTCAAGAGTGAAGAGGAGTCTTTGCAAAATCTTGTTTTGTGGAGATTGTTGGGTGATTTGAGGTCCCCAAGAGAACCAACCCAGGTGGCAACACAGCCAAGGAATTGAAGTCCTACCATATTCCACTTTTGGAAAGGTACGTAGTGGACGTACGGGCACCCCAACGGTACATGTATCTTATATACTTATTGTTTATGCATTGTGGATGCAAGTATATATGTGGTATTGCATAGTGGATGCAAATACATGTTATGCATGATGTTTATAGATGCATATGATTATTGGTGCATATCCCATGAGTCGTGGTCATCCCTTGATGATTTTAATGCTTGCCGCTATTTGGTTTGGTTCCGCTAAATGTGAAGCGAGGGGTGGGACATGTCACATTTGAGCGTGGTTATCATATAGGACGAGGAAAGGGTATTTGCCGCTCAATGAGAGGCGAGGGGTGGGAGTCCCGCAGTCCATTGAAGCGAGGTTATCCTATGCCGTCTATATGTAAATAAGCGAGGGGAATTAAAATACATTGTGATGGACAGACTAGGGATTGTTGATCAGTATTTGGTATTGATGAGCTGGTATATGTCATGACACGTTTTGACCATTAAAAATAATCTATTGATTATACTCATGAGTTATGGTACAGGGACAACCAAACGGGAAGCGTTTGAAATGCATGGGGAAAACAGGAAGTGTTTTATTATGATTATGCATTTACGCTTTATCTTCATATTGTGTTGAATATGAATGATTATTATTGCTCATGTTTGGGGGTTGTCCTTGTAGGTACCTTTTTGGCATGATAGAAGGGCTTGAACGGGTTGAGGTGGTGAGCTTGACGAGCATTCTATTGAGGATGAAAGGACGGGATTATTTTGGATAGTATCTACTCTAGGAGTAGTATAAAACTATAGTTGCACACATTCTTTTGATTGGAATGTAATTAATCCATTTGGTAGTCCTTATTTTTGGCATGTAATGCTTAAGCTCATAGACTCAACATGTTCTTTTAGACTCTGATTTGTTTATTTTAGCTCTATTATGCCTTGATTCCGCACTTAAGGATTAGGGTCCTTACATTAGTGGTATCAGAGCAGTGGTTAGAGAACCCGGGAACGAGTGAAGGGTAGCCTTAGCATGATAGGCTAGGTGCTTACATTTGAAGTATGTTTATGCATGTGGTGCATATTAATGTATATCCTGTTATACTAACGTGCTTATTCTCATTCCTGTTATCTAACGGCATAACATATATACTGCTTTGGAATTGTTGTTAACATTTGTATTACAGCATGGCTGCTAATGAGGAAGTTGGAGATGTTGGTAGTGTGAACGCAAGCGTTGGACAAGTGAACCCTCTACCTCCACCGGCAGTAGGCATGGAACCAGTGGTTCAGTTATTGCTACCGGGTGAGATTAGCTTGACTCAGTTTCTGTCTTATCATCCGCCCCGGTTTGAGGGGACAGAGTCCGGAGAAGAGGCTGAAGAGTGGTTGGAAAGACTTGAGCAGATCTTTGTATCGGCTCCTTGTGCTGTGACAGCTTGGCTGAGGCTGGCGGAGTTTCAATTAGCCAAGAAACCTCTGATGTGGTGGAGGAGCACAGTAATGGAAATGAGAGCACTGGGTGCTGTGATCGACTAGACACTCTTCAGGACTAGGTTTCTGAACCGGTACTTCTCCGCAGCAGCAAGACAGACAAAGGAGGATGAATTTACAAGTCTGAAGCAGGGGAACATGTCAGTGGCAGACTATGCCACACGGTTCTCTTCATTGCTGAGGTACGTTCCCCACATTGCCACCAGTGGGCACGCTAAGATGAGGAACTTTATGAAAGGGTTGCGACCGGAGCTCTATGACCGGGTTATCACTAATAACCCAACTTCTTTTGATGATGCTCTCACAAGAGCGGAGCTTGCTGAGCTAGGAGTGGGAGCTTACGCTATGCCACCACCAGTACCGCAACAGAGGCAGACTAGTGATAGCTTGAGGCCTCGGGGTGATCCATTTAAACCCCGTGGTGCCTCTTCATCTTCACGGTATGGTGGAAAGAAATACTTTGGTCAGAAACAGGATGGCAAGAAGGGTAATTGGTCGGCCAATAGAGGATCTTCACAAGGGGATAGGCCAGGAGAGCCGAGGTGCAACAATTGTGGAGGTCCACATTCTTCAAACAAGTGTCCTGCATGTTATGTCTGTGGCAAGATGGGCTACATCGCTCGGTATTGCCCCACTCGGGGAGGACAGTCAGAGTATCAGGGCAGCAGGCCGAGGTTTGAGGATAGGACAGTGCAGCAGAGGCAGCAGTTTGGGTCTCGACCATCGGGAGGTCAGACAGTAGGACCACCCCAAGGGCAGGTGTATGCACTGACCAGGGAGCAGGCCCAGGCAGCCCCAGAGGAGGTGATTGCCGGTACGTGCCATTTATTTACGTACCCTGCTTTTATTTTGATCGATACAGGTGCCTCCCATTCTTTTGTATCGGTGGGTTTTGTGGAAAGACACCATATGCGCACGTCTTCTTTACCCACGCCTCTCCTTGTCTCGACACCCACTGGAAGAAATGTCGTTGCTGATCAGTTTATGGCAGACTGCCTCATTTATTTTGAGGGCAACGAATTGAGATCAGACTTGATTGTACTGGGTATGTCAGACTTCGACTGCATCTTGGGTATAGATGTTCTGAACAGATATCAGGCAGTGGTAGATTGCCGGCAGAGGACAGTGAAGTTCAGACCTGAGTTGGACAGTCAGTGGACTTTCTATGGCAACGGTTCTCGTGCGAAGATTCCGTTGATTTCAGCGATCAAGATGACTCAGTTGTTGGAACGTGGCCACACGGGCTATCTCATTTATGCCGTGGACACGTCTGGAAAGGATAAAGAACTAAGAGTTGAGGATGTGCCAGTAGTGGCAGAGTTTGCTGATGTATTCCCAGAAGAGATCCCAGGATTCCCACCGGCTAGGGAAGTTGAGTTTGGGATCGAGTTGTTGCCAGGGACATCCGCTATCTCTCGTGCACCTTATAGGATGGCACCGGCTGAGTTGAGAGAGTTGAAAGAACAGTTGCAGGATCTCTTGGACAAGGGATATATACGCCCGAACGTGTCGCCATGGGGCGCACCAGTTCTCTTTGTGAAGAAGAAGGACGGTTCGATGCGGTTGTGCATCGATTACCAGCAACTGAATAAGGCTACAGTGAAGAACAAGAATCCTCTTCCAAGGATTGACGATCTGTTTGATCAGTTGCAAGGTACCAGGGTGTATAGCAAGATTGATTTGAGATCCGGGTATCATCAGATTCGAGTCAGAGAGGAAGATGTGCAGAAGACAGTGTTCCGGACCCGATATGGACATTATGAGTTCCTAGTGATGCCGTTCGGCGTGACGAATGCTCCAGCAGTCTTCATGAGTCTGATGAACAGAGTGTTTCAGCAGTATCTTGATCAGTTCGTCATTGTATTTATTGACGACATTCTCATCTACTCCCGGAGCGAGGAGGAGCATGTGAAACACTTGAGGACAGTGCTTCAGATTCTCAGAGAGCATCAGTTATACGCTAAGCTCAGTAAGTGTGAATTTTGGCTGAGCAGTGTAGTGTTTCTGGGGCATGTCATATCGAGCAGCGGGATATCTGTAGATCCCAAGAAGATTGAGGCTGTGATGGAGTGGGCTGCCCCCACTTCTGTGCCTGAGATCCGGAGTTTTCTGGGTTTGGCCGGGTATTATCGGCGCTTCGTCGAGGGCTTTTCAAAGATTGCCAAGCCGCTGACTCAGTTGACTCAGAAGGGTGTGCCTTTCTTTTGGTCAGAAGCTTGTGAGGAGAGCTTCCAGGAGTTAAAGCACCGGTTGACGACGGCGCCAGTGTTAGTGATCCCGACGGAGAACTCCAGATTTGTCCTGTATACTGATGCATCGCTGCAGGGCCTTGGATGTGTTCTGATGCAAGATAAGCATGTGGTAGCTTATGCATCGAGGCAGTTGAAGCCGCATGAGACCAGATATCCAGTTCACGACTTGGAATTGGCGGCTATCATCTTCGCCCTGAAGATTTGGAGACATTATTTGTATGGTACGTCGTTTACCATCTATACGGATCACAAGAGCCTCAAGTTTTTATTCACTCAGGCAGAGCTGAACATGAGGTAGAGAAGATGGATGGACCTACTCAAAGACTATGATTGCGAGATCGAGTACCATCCCGGAAAAGCCAATTTGACGGCAGACGCTTTGAGCCGGAAAGTGAGGAGTTCTGCTGAGGACGCCATTCATCTGTCGGCTATGATGACCTCCTATTGTCATTTGGGCTACGATTTTGACATAGATGCATCGCCTGTGTATGTATCGACTCTGTTAGCCGAGCCAGATATCTATGAGAACATCAGGAGAGCTCAGAGGTCAGACGATGAGGTTCAGAGGTGGTTATCTTTAGTACATCTTGGTCAGCCAACGAAGTTCAGAGTGGCCGATGACGGGTCTTTGAGATTGGGTGACCGTTGGGTGGTTTCGAGTACGCCGAAGCTGCGTAAAGGGATCTTGGAACGAGCTCACAGTAGCAGACTTAGCATCCACCCAGGCGGGAAGAAGATGTACAGAGATCTGCGTGGTCAGTTTTGGTGGAAAAGGATGAAGTCTGATGTCGTCGCTTTTGTAAAGAGGTGTTTGATCTGCCAGCAGGTTAAGGCAGAGAGACAGAGACCTGGCGGCGAGTTGAGAAGTTTGGAGATACCGAAGTGGAAGTGGGAGCACATTTCCATGGACTTCGTGACTCATTTGCCGAGGAGTGCTTCAGGCTTCGATGCTATTTGGGTGATTGTGGACAGATTGACTAAGGTAGCCCACTTTATCCCCTATAGCATGACTTTCACATTTTTGAGGATGGCGCAGTTGTATATTAGAGATGTGGTGAGATTGCATGGGATCCCCGTTTCCATAGTGTCAGATCGAGATCCGCGATTCACATCTCATTTCTGGGAAGGTCTTCAGTCAGCTTTGGGAACTGAAGTCAGATTGAGTACTGCTTATCATCCTCAGACGGATGGCCAGACCGAGCGCACTATCCAGACGCTCGAGGACATGTTAAGAGCTTGTGTTTTGGAGTTCGATGCCTCTTGGCAGGATTCAGTGCCTTTGGTAGAGTTTTCGTATAACAATAGCTACCAGGCGAGTATTCAGATGGCTCCATTTGAAGCTCTTTATGGCAGACGGTGTAGATCACCCTTGTGTTGGGATGATTTGGACCGCAGATCGGTCGGAGGACCGGAGTTGATTCGAGAGATGGAAGAAAAGATAAAGACAATAAGGCAGAAAATGAAAGCGGCTCAGGACAGACAGGCAGCATATGCAAATAAACGGCGGAGACCGTTGGAATTTCAGTTGGGAGATAAGGTCTTTTTGAAGATCTCGCCTTTCAGAGGCGTTGTGCGATTTGGGATGCGCGGGAAACTGTCTCCGAGGTATGTTGGACCGTACGAGATTTTGCAGCGCATTGGCACCTTAGCTTACCGACTGGCTTTGCCGCCTTCTTTATCTGGTATACATGATGTGTTTCATGTATCGATGCTGCGGAAGTATGAGCCGGATCCGTCGCATGTGTTACAGCCTTCCGAAGTTCAGTTAGAGTCCGATGTATCTTATGTGGAACGGCCTGTCAGAATTCTGGATCGAGCAGACCGTAGACTTCGGAATAAAGTGATACCTATGATCAAGGTTCAGTGGGATCGCAGGGGTGTCGAGGAGGCTACGTGGGAGACGGAGCGGCATATGGTGCAGCACTACCCGGAACTATTCTCTGGTATGAGTTTATGTTTAGTTTCTTTTGGGGTAAGTGCATGTGATTTCGAGGACGAAATCTTATAAGTAGGGGAGTATTGTGACATCCCCGAAATGGTTAATTGCTATGTGGCTTTAATTGTGTTTACATGATTAATTATGTGGTAATTGATTATGTGTTGGGATTTATTTACCTTATGGAAATGCATGGTCATGTGGTTAGGGTGACCCGGGGTAGCATTTCAGGGTGCATGTGGTGCATGTTGGGTAAATATTATTGGAAGCATGATTTATTTGCCATTGGTAGCAATTGATTAGAAATCATGGGATTAATTGATATTTGGTGCATTATGAGTAAATGCTTTGAAAAATATCATGTTGGGGTGTTTTATACACCATGGAATTGTTGGTATGCATTTTAATTAAATAACTCACTCTTTATACTCAAACCCACCTTTACCATCCAATTCATTTCACTTTACCAAAAACAACACCCAAACCCTACCCCCTTCCAATTTTCGAGCTTGAGCTCAAGAGTGAAGAGGAGTCTTTGCAATCTTGTTTTGTGGAGATTGTTGGGTGATTTGAGGTCCCCAAGAGAACCAACCCAGGTGGCAACACAGCCAAGGAATTGAAGTCCTACCATATTCCACTTTTGGAAAGGTACGTAGTGGACGTACGGGCACCCCAACGGTACATGTATCTTATATACTTATTGTTTATGCATTGTGGATGCAAGTATATATGTGGTATTGCATAGTGGATGCAAATACATGTTATGCATGATGTTTATAGATGCATATGATTATTGGTGCATATCCCATGAGTCGTGGTCATCCCTTGATGATTTTAATGCTTGCCGCTATTTGGTTTGGTTCCGCTAAATGTGAAGCGAGGGGTGGGAGCGCCGCATGTCACATTTGAGCGTGGTTATCATATAGGACGAGGAAAGGGTATTTGCCGCTCAATGAGAGGCGAGGGGTGGGAGTCCCGCAGTCCATTGAAGCGAGGTTATCCTATGCCGTCTATATGTAAATAAGCGAGGGGCATTAAAATACATTGTGATGGACAGACTAGGGATTGTTGATCAGTATTTGGTATTGATGAGCTGGTATATGTCATGACATGTTTTGACCATTAAAAATAATCTATTGATTATACTCATGAGTTATGGTACAGGGACAACCAAACGGGAAGCGTTTGAAATGCATGGGGAAAACAGGAAGTGTTTTATTATGATTATGCATTTACGCTTTATCTTCATATTGTGTTGAATATGAATGATTATTATTGCTCATGTTTGGGGGTTGTCCTTGTAGGTACCTTTTTGGCATGATAGAAGGGCTTGAACGGGTTGAGGTGGTGAGCTTGACGAGCATTCTATTGAGGATGAAAGGACATGATTATTTTGGATAGTATCTACTCTAGGAGTAGTATAAAACTATAGTTGCACACATTCTTTTGATTGGAATGTAATTAATCCATTTGGTAGTCCTTATTTTTGGCATGTAATGCTTAAGCTCATAGACTCAACATGTTCTTTTAGACTCTGATTTGTTTATTTTAGCTCTATTATGCCTTGATTCCGCACTTAAGGATTAGGGTCCTTACAGTGGTGGTAAAATATTCATATCCGTGACAATTTGAGCAAATTCATCACTTGAACGTCCTGGGATCGGAATTATAACTCCTTCATAGCAACTCTTATAAGTACGAACATGGAAATATACATCAACAACTTCATCTATGGCCATCTTGTTCCTCCTAAATACAGCAATCGCATGAGGACATGGGAATCCATCAAGCTGCCACTGATAGCAAGTACACGTACGAACATCAAGGCGCACAGTAACTGAAGGATATGAAAACACCTCGAAACAACAGTCAGTAGACATCTTCACATTCCATGCACGACCTTGATTTTCGTAAAAATACCATTTCTTTTCCATCTTCGCGCACAGAACCCCACTCCATCGTGCAGCCATTGATCTCCTATCATAAAACCAGCTCATTAGCTTAACCCGGATACAATCCACCATATGAGTAATAGGCAGACCCCTTGCCTCTAATATCCACGAATTGAAAGACTCTGCTGCATTTGAATACATCTCTCCATATCGCATGCCGCATGAGTAAGCATTTGTCCATTTCTCCAAAGATAGACCCTGTAAAAACCCTTCTATAATTGAACCACCTTCTCGTTTCAAAATAGCAAGCTTTGTTGGAATATGCCCTAAGACATATCATTAGATGATTGTTTATGACATACAATGTAATATGATTTTATGAATGGCAATTCATTATTATATATTATTCTTTTAACTGTGCAATGTGAATTAATATATAAGTTAATGTCCTTAGAATAATATTGTATTATTCTTAAAGATGTTCCTAGTCAAGTATTATCATGAAAGGGATAATGATAATACGTAGAGACTAGTATGTGTTGATCGATGAATTGTTCATTGATATGAGATATCAAATCAACATATGGGTACATGTTAGAGAACGATGTACTGGACAGACCCACCATGAGAATGCAACATGGATAGTTATATGATCGTCATATGCAATTCTCATAGTGATAATAATGTATGTAATCCTTACGACTTGTGATCATCAGAGATCCCAACATAAGGAGTTATGTATTTTGATATCGTCAAACGTTACCCGTAACAGGGTAAACTATAAAGGCGACTATTGGATACACTACGAATTATGTAGAGGGATGTTGACTGATCGAGATAGGATTTGTCCCTCCTATATAACAGGAGATGTGTTTGGCCCTTGATCAAGTGAGAACTAAAATGCATGGCCATGCTCGAATGAGTCGATATGAGATATCGAGCTTATTCGTTTATTCTCGTTCTACTTGGGGATCAAGAAATAAAGATTGGATATACGAGTATGACTATTCCATGACTCGTGTTCAATCTAAACACAAAGGACAAAGGGATTAAGCTACATGGTTAATATTATCACAAGTTCTAAAGGTTATGTCGAGTCATTGACATTCTTGTAATTTGGGTAGCATTGATGTGTTGCTAGATACCGCTCAATGCTTGCGACATAAAATGAGATTTTATGTCACTGCCAACATTACAAGATCCTATCGGGTCGCACAAAAGATTAAATCGAGAAGGGAAATTAAATTCATTGGATGAATTAATTAATTAAGAGGAGTCTTAATTAAGTGATTAAAAGGTTTTAATTAAATCATGGGTTTGGGCCCATAAGACTTTAAGAAAGTCTTGAACCTTAATTAAAAGCCTTATAATATAAATACAAGGTTATGATTAATTGTAAGATATAACTTTATATCATTCAACCTACACACAAAAGAGGGATTCGGCCGCCTCTCACACAAGCTCTCGGCTCCTTGGTAGTCGATGGTGCTAAAGTGAATTCCGGCCATCCTTTCGATTTAGAATCGAGTGTGCTTCTTGTTCCGGTTTAAGAATGTGATATCCCCGAGATAATTAATTGCAATTCGGGCGTTAATTATGTTTATGTGACATTGGTGATAATTAGATGATGTGTTGGGTTGTAGTTTTGGTAAAGCATGATTTTAATGGCAATCGTGGTGCATTGTGGTGAAATACTTTTAAAATATCATGTTGAAGTATTCTACATATCATGTTAATATTTTGATACACATTTTTATTCCAAAGCTGATAAGAGCCACTTGCAATGCTTTACATCCCATCACCCCCCTTTGCTATCAACTTTATGTCCCAAATCCCTCTCCCTCATCTTAGAACTTCATTTTCGTTTCTGCATCTAGAGGAGAGGAGTAAGCTTTGAAAAAGGAGCCTTTTTGTACTCTCTTGCTAAAAACTTGGAGCTCAAGTGGTAAGCTTCCTTTTTGGTAGAGTTTTGTTGAGTTGTGGTTAGTTTTGGGGCTTATTTTGAGGTTAAAAGGGGTGGATCTTGTTCCATCATGTTGTTTGTACTTGGGGGTTGCATTTTCATGTTGTTTTGTGGTTATATGTTGAGCTTAGTAGTTGTTCTTGGTTGTTCATGAGTGTATGTGTTGAGGGAAGCTCATTCAGAGAAGTTTCTCGCAGAAACAGGGCTTCTCGATCGATCGGAAAATGGGTCCGATCGATCGAGCAAGGCAGAGCCTGAACAAGGCGTGAAATGGGCTTACCGATCGATCGGCGATTTTTACCGATCGATCGGTGTGATGTCTCGATCGATCGGTAAAACGGCTCGATCGATCGGTGGAGGCAGAACCTGGATGCTTATTTTTCTTGACTTGGCGATCGATCGGGGCTTAGGGCCGATCGATCGCAAGGCTTAAAGTTTGGATTTTTGGGATTTTGTTCTATATGGTGATGTTTTTGATAATGGTTCATTTATTGGTTTCTAATATGGATTCATGTGATTATGTAGAACCATCCCAGGTAGCCACACAGCCTAGGAGATAAAGTCCACGATATCACCACTTTTGGAACCAAGGTACGTAGTGAGACGTACGAGCATCGGACGGTAAAACGTGCCATACCTTTGATTATGTATATTGTGGATAGTGAATCCTTATACGTGATGGTATATGTGAAATGACTGTGATTTACTGTGATAATGGAATCAACTATTGTGTTTGATTATGTGATGGAATTGATGAATGTTCCGGTAGCCTTTATCTCCGAGCGAGGGAGGTACTTGCCGCTGTCATATGAAGCGATGGTAATATGATATTTGCCGCTGTCATGTCTAAGCAAAGTAACATGCCGCTGTCATTGTCGAAGCGAGGGATATCATATGATGCCGCTATATGTCGAAGCGAGGGGTCCTAAATTCCGCTGTTGTATTGGGACGGAACAGTCACAATTCTAGTGGTTAAAGTGAAATATTGTGGTTATAATTGGAAACGCGTTATCGATCATTATATCGTGAACTAATGATTTTGTGCATAAGCTTGTGAAACAGGAACGACAATAAATGTGCTAATGTGGTAATCGAAGAGCATATCAATTAATCGTTTCATACGCTTAATTACTTTATTAAGTTGAATTGTGTTAAGTGATAATATATGTATATGCTCATGGTGAGTTGTTCCTGTAGGTACGCTTTTGAAACCAAGGGGGCTGAGGGTCGGTTGAACTGTGAGCTGTTGAAAGCATAAATGAAGATAGAGTACAGGAAATTTTGGATGGATAGTCTCTACTCCAGAAGTAGTCTAATGCTATCACTTAAACATTCATGATTGGGAATGTAACTGAATAATTATTGTTGAAGTTTTATTTTGGCCTGTAACCTAATTGAGCTCACATCAAACCAGAACCCTAAGATGTCTTTAATACATATTTAGCCCCATTTATATCTTGAATTCACTGTTAAGGTTTAGGGTCCTTACAAAGAACGAGTCTAGCAACTTGTTCTTAAACTATCCCTTCACCCGATTTGATCGTGTGGATACCGTTGAGGCAAAACTTGTTGAGTTTTGCTAGTGACTCGGAGGAGACGTTGGACGTGGTGCTGCTCCGTGGAATCGGCTCAAACACGCTACAATGGTGAGACACTTGTAATTCCTTTATCCGATATGAATCCCTATGTATAGATCTGCTGGTTAGTAATCCATAAAAATTTTATTCCGCTGCGTTGTATGCTCTTGGATTACTTACAAGCTTCTCTGTGAAAATAGCCACCGTCGGCGAATATGCACACTCATCCAACAAGTAACACATCCTTTCCCGAAACTGGCTCGAAAAATGTTTGCCAGCATATCTGTCCCGGAGGTTGCATTTCAAATGATAAAGACAAAAAAAGTGTTTTGGAGAAGGTCCAAACACAACGGGTAAAGCCTCCATCAAACCAACATTCCGATCAGATCTATAAACAATATCTCCACCATTATCTACAATCTTGCTCAAACAAGATAGAAACCAACACCAATTATCAAAGTTCTCTGAGTCCACAACAGCAAAAGCCAGGGGGAACAACCCTACAATAAAATAATCAAAACATATAAAGCAAAAAATACAATTTATGTTATATGATGCACTTATATAACCTTTAGTGGTACATTTAGAGACGACAAGTTCTATCGGTGCATGTAATATACATGCACCGAAAAATTTTCGGTGCATGTAAACTACATGCACCGATTCTCTATTACATGCATATGTAGTACTAAATGATAGAGAATCCTAGTTCTATCGGTGCATGTAATATACATGCACCGGTAGACTAGCGGTACATGTATAATACATGCATCGCATTCGATCCGATTAATTTTATATCATGTAGCATTTTTTAACGCAGAAGTCTATCGGTGCATGTAATATACATGCACCGACAGACTTCGATGCATGTAAAATCTCATTTATATTATAATCTTGTTGCATCTTACCTTGATTCCCATCCTTTGCAGTAGCTGACAGAAGTATTCCCTTAAAACGGGATTTCAAAAAAGTTCCATCAAGAAATAACATAGGGCGATAAAATTTAAAACCATCCATACAAGCACAAAACGACACAAACAAACGGATGAATCGGTTACAGTCGTCAACTTCAAGCTCTACAAAACTCCCAACATTAGTCGTCTTCACCGCATCGATGTACCACTTCAACTCCTTGAAAGACTCATCATAATTTCCAAAAAAAGCAGTAGACCTAGCCTTCTCCACACTTCTCCATGCCTTAATGTATGTTATATCCAACCCATAATCTTTTTTCATTAACTCCATTACAGACCTAGCAGAAAAGTTTGGATTGGAACTGACTCGTTCGCAAATAATTTCTGATATTAAATGTGAAACAATCTTTTTGATTTGTCTTTCATGACTCGTAGACCACACATGTGAATGTTGTTCAATTTTTTTATGTAGAAAGAACCATTTACACGTGAAATGTTGGCACTCACAAACCAGCCACACCCATCAACATGCTTCCTAGAACATTCAGCAACTACTCTATCTTTATTATTTTTCACATAGTTGTAATCAAACCCAACCTCCATGGAATATTTACTCAACTCACTTCGAAACTCTTCAACACCACCTCTAAATACTTGACCCACCCTACTAATAATTGATGACCATCCAGAACATAACAACAACTTCTCCTTGCCTTTAATATTGCATCTTCGATATCCTGAATCAAGTCCTAGACCTGATGGTGAACTGCAAATTTGTTTTGTCGATATATGTGCACCACCTGATTCTATTGATGGGTGTAAATCATGGGCAGAATTAACGATTCTAAATTTCAAAAGAATCATGATTTCATTATCCATCAGAATTAACGATAAAAATCTCAGGAAAATTTGATCAATTAACAGTTAATTGAATATTGGACAGATCGAACAATCTAAAATCAGAAAACTAATTAAAACACGATCGAAATCAGCTGCTCAATGAATTAGATGAAAAAAGTTTCGGAAAACGATAATCGTTATGTTAGAAATATCAAATTTTTTTATGATGGATTTTATTGCTTGCAATAGGGGTAATTTAGTAATAAAAATAGACCAGTTAGATTAGGGTTTAATAAATTGGACTTATGTGAAATATGTTTTTCAAAAGATATATTTAGTTGAAAAGAAAATATTTTGCTAGATTTAATTGAAACAAGTTTTGAAAAGTGGTACCATTGTGTAATTTCCTCATTAAGATTTTAAAAAGTGGTGTATGTAATATAAATGCAAGATAAGAGTCCATCGGTGGATGTTAATTACATGCACCGATAGACTTATGTTAATTAAGAATACAAAAATTACAAACATTTCTAAATGCGGTGTTAATAAGGTCTTCAATAGTACTCATGCATTGTAGACACAAGAACTTACAGTAACAAACAAATAGTTTAATATGTGGAAACCCTAGATTAATGATTAAGAGATAGTTTAATATGTGTAACCCTAGATTAATGATTACCAGATTTTGGAGCACCTTTTTTCTTTCCATTGATGTTTGTTGGTGGTTTGGTTTGAGGAATCTTCTTTGATTTTGGAGCCATTTTAGGTTTTCGCCTCAGAAGGTTTGGCAAAATTACAGTAATTTACTTGTACGATTTCGATTAAATTTTTGAAAACTTGTAGGATTCTTTGAACGATATCGAGGAAAATGTTGGAGGAATGACTGGAAAATTTTTTAGCGTTGAAGAAGAAGAAGAGGCGCGATGATTGTAAGTATGCAGAGTGTTTTCGACGTTGAATGTAAGGGAAGAAGACGAGGGTAATTTAGTAATTTGCGATCAATCGGACTTAAATGAAAGGCAAATAATTTGGTGGACTGGGCCGAAAAAACTCTTATGTTCTGATACCGGCCCGAAATTTTCCCAAAATAATATTCGGACAAAACAGCTAAAATGACCGAAAATAATTTATGGATTCTAAATAATCTGGATCCAAAATTAAAATTCTTTTCAAATATCCAAACCACATTTTTCAATATAGCCCAAAAACTTTTAAAATTTGAAATTTGGCCCAAAAATAATGAAAATTTGAAATTTGGCCGAATCTTAAAACCCTAGGCACTATTCATCTGCTTCCCAAAACTCATCACAAACCCCAGGCATTAAAGACACAGTCGCCACTCCAGCCGCTGGCTTCACATCGTCGCTGCAACCAGATCCTGACAATGGCGAGTTCCCGGAGGCGTCACTCTCCGATCAGGAATCACGTCGTGAGCAGATTCTGATCCAGAAGCTCGTCGGGTGGTGCGGAACTTTTCCGCTGTTGATTGCAACAGCACGACACCCATTCACAGCAGCAACAACTTTGCCCTGTGTCGTTGCCCAGCCGTCCACTCAACAGTTCCAGAAGTTTTTTTTTTTTTTTTTTTTGCAAAAAACTTGATCGAGCTCGCTGATGTTCGTCTTTCAAGGGGCTCACGTGAACCTTGCGAAATCAATAGCCTGGCGGCGCTGCAGCGGCGGAGAACAATTTCTCAGCCGTGTCAGCCATCGCCCCGCCAGTAGCCGCCGCGTGCGTGAAAATTTCTTGCGATGGGTATGATTTTTGGGTCTGAAATTAAAACTTTTTTTTAATTCAATTTCTATGTTTTTCGGACTGGATAATTTTTGAAAATACGATGATTAGTATTTATTGGAAACGATCTAACAAAATTAATTATTGAATATATATAAATCAAAGCACAACCTGACTCTGATACCACTGTTGGGTTTCCATCTCCCGCCATCAGATTCAACGCATCAAAAAATAAACATAACAGATCTAGACCCGGGGATGGATGATCGCACCTGATTCATATATAAACATGCATAAATCGAATATAAATGCACGAAAAAATGATTACCGATTACTAGCGAAATCAATATGAGTGATCTCTCGAGTCTAATCAACCTGACCAGATCATAAACTCTGCACCAGTGCCAGTTGATGTGACCTTTTCTATGTGAGTATACTGGAATAGTATATAATCCTAGAGATGAATCACTTATTTATAGATGAATTTGAGTCACATTTGGGCTATGATTCTTAGGACCCAATGGACCAATCATTAGTCTATTGACTTGTAGGACATCTTATGATAACAACTAACCCAAAAATCTTTGACCGCTTATATGTGATTACTAATATCCCAGGATAACTGATTACTAGTTTCGTACGGTTTATACATTAAATTTTCTGGATGATGTACCAAAATTTGGAATCCTTGGAATTATTCCTCTCATTCTATTTTACTTTTTTTCCCAGTGAGAAAAAAAAAATTGTTTCCTATTCTACCTATTACTTTGTCGACCATAATCCAATGCCAAGTTTATTAAATTAACTGATCGTATTAATTAAAGAAAATAGAATAATCAGGTCGTCCCTTCATAATAATAATTAATTAAAAATTAGGCGGTTGTTTGAGAACAGGTGACATCAATCTTCACTGGTACTTACCCGGAAAAATAGTTTTAAATTATTGTTCAATGGTTCGAGGATAAATGACCGGTGGTGGTGATTTATGCATCTTTTTGGTTAAAATCTTATGCTTAACTTTTTGAGTTTGTTTTTAGTACGCCTTTTTATAGATATGCTTTTATATTTACCCATGTTTGGAGTATGAACTTGGTTTCTGTTGGTTCATTAGTTTATTTCTTAGGGTAGTGTAGGTTTTATTATCGTTATTTCAGAACTATGTTATAACTGTCAATTTGTCTATAGGATAGTTAATATATTGTATGTTTAAAAAAAATATATATATTGGCCGATATTATGCTGACGTATGGATGGTGACGTCAGAATAATTGGATTTAGTCGTGTTGAACTTCAACCACATATATTATTGGAACAATAATTGAAACAGTAGATACAATGATACTAAAACTCAAGTACTGGATAAATATATAAAAAAAATCAAATTTATCATATACTTTTTTAAAAACAATCGAAATTCGATATGTGTTGTAATATTTCAAGCTTCTACCTCAATTTAAATACATTTGGAAGGCACATATTTAATGAGTAGTGGCGTGTGAATGTGTTTCTTTATTACTTTGAACTTTTCAAATGAAATGGACCTTAAATAATAATAAAAAATACGTGATTGTGACTGATTAATTTGTATACAAACCCATAGGATAGAGGGGCCGCACCAAAATTATCAACATATATAATTTTCTCTCTATATATATATATTCATTCCACACTGTAAATGGAGAAAAATAAACCACAGAACAACAGAGCACGAAAGGTTACCTACGCAGGGGAGATGACGCTGCCAGCCCAAACACCGGATGCTTATTTTAACGAAAATGTTATTGCCAGAGCAATTATTGTTGCTGCCAGATCGATTTCCATATGAAGCCGTGTGTATCATGTTGGGGGTTAGGCAGAACCCTGTCATAAGGGATGCCAGCGTCACTTCTCCGGCGTCGGTAACCGTAGTGCTGCGACAAATTTTCTTTTGCTAGCTCTTCATTCAGATCAGAATGATATCGGAATTTAATGGAGAGTGGGCTACCCGCCGTGAGGTAGGTGAATCAATGTATATTAGAAGATAATGGTTATGACTTATGATCTCTTTCCATATTTATATAAATATCTGAAATTTTTGCAGGGAGTTTGTTGGAAACTTCAGTGATAAAATGTGCAGTGGCCACTTTTGTTTCTTGTTCCTTTTGACTTGGTAGTTGGTACAATGTTAATTGTTTTAGGCTTCAATTTTTTTTTTTTTTTGAGAAGTGTGTTAGGCTTCATTTGGATATAATGAGTTGATGAATTTAAATTTTAAATGGTTAATACAAATCCACTCAAACTATATGGCTAATTTTGAGTGGAAATTGTGTCATTGCATTTGCATTGAGGGTGTAGATGTATATGAGTTGAGCTTGTGGCCCAATACCATGATGCATCCATATTTGACTTAGAGTCAAAACCCTAAGCCCATATGTGCATCCATGGTTGGACTTGTGGCCTAATACCCAAGACGCACATAGGGTTAGGGTTTAGTCCCTATATATAAGGGTCTCCCTCTCCTATATCTAATACACCAAAACTTAAAAATCTCTCGTTCTTGTATCACAAAAGAGTCCCTATTGAATAATCACCTATTGATCCAAGGGCTGAAAGTGTGTAATCAATGTAGATTACTCTAGTAGCAATTTATTAACCAACGAGAGGTTGCCCAAGGATCGAGGCTTGTAGACGAGCGCAAAGATCTGGAATAATCTTCTCCTGCAAACATGTATAATAAGGTATAACGAATACTCGACTATTTAATGTATTAATCAGTGGTATCAGAGCCACTATAATGCTCAGGAATTAATGGCATTAATCCCGGTGTGGTAATGATCCTCTATGGTTTTTAATTGTGGCAATTATGAATTAATTGCGGTGTTGGAGCACCCGAGAATGTTAAATCCGGTATTTGGGATTGTTAGATCCAAAGGTTGAGATTGTATTATCATCGTGGTGAAAAACCTTGGAATTGGGATTTTGGTGGTTTTTGGGGTCTAGGGTACTTTGTATTGGGACTAATATTGGAAATTGAGGTTTGAGAGATAATAATTGAAAACAGATGATTTTTAATGAATCATGATGTATTTGTAGAGAACTTGGTATTTTGGAGCTTTGGTACTATATATACCAAATGGACTCGGTATTCCGTCATTTGCACGAAGTTTCTCCTCTCTCTTCCCTATCTCTACGCCAAACCCATTTCCCCTCTTTTCTCCCATGGAGGAGAAATCGCTGGAAACTTGGCTCGGGAGCCGGATTCTCGAAGATAATCAGGTATTGGTCTTCCCTTCGTCCTTATCTTCGATTCGATAGTAGTGTGGTGGTTTTTGGTTGAGTATTATGTTGGGTTTGGAAATTGTGGATTTTTGATAAAAATCCAAAGTTATGTTTTTGGTGTTTTTATTGGTTTTAAATGGAGTATTGGAGGTGTTGGAAGTGTATGGGGTGTTAGTTTTGAGTTTGGGTGTGAAAAACACCATTAAAGCTCGAATTTTTCGGAAACTAGCAGGTCGCGATCGATCGCGGCTTGGAGCCGATCGATCGCGACATGATACTGATTTTGGGGTGACGATGAACAGTCGCGGCGATCGATCGCGAAAAGTGGGCAATCGATCGCGGGGGTCTTGGCGATCGATTGCCCGCGATCGATTGCGAGATCTGACGATCGATCGCGGCATGCATTTTTTCGGGTAGTAGGTTCTCGCGATCGATCCGGGAAGTTCGCGGCCCTGTTTCCTTTGGTTTTTCGAAATTTTGGGAAAAATGTCGGGATTTTGGAATCGAGGTTTAATTAGCCGATTTTCGGGGCAATGTCTATATTCCATTGGGAATGCTATACCTTTAAAATGGAATGGTTGGAGCCAAATTTTAATAATAAAATGAGAAACTCGTTTTAGTAAGTGGTTAGCCTTTGCTCACTTGAAATGGAATATTTTGGGTATTATGCATGCTTAGCCCGGAGTCTTTTAAAATGGTTAATCGTCATGGATTGACGATAGGTTTGGAGGTTGTGAACGTGCTTGAGCACGTGGTTGCATGCTTGTGTTTAATTGTGAGTTATTTATGTGTTAGCACATAATTCATCGGGTCGCGGGACTCAGTCAAGGTTTGATTCGGACTACGGAATCATAAGGTATGTATAACGTACGGGCATAACTTTAAATATATTATTGCAATTGTTGTGCATGAATAATATATGGTTGTTGCAATCACTCAATATGCAATGGGAATTATATGGTGCCCCTTTTGAGCGAGCAATGATTTGGATGTTGTCGCTGTTAAGCGAACATCGATTATAACGCCGCTATTGTAGAACGAGCGATGGAATAGAAAGTGAAATATATGGAATATCTGTAATCATTGTTTAATGATTTGATATTATTGATTATGGTATCAGTATGTGAGAAACAGATTAGTTAACCAATGTAATGGTTAACTGGCATTTGGGAATTTGATAGCTTCGGTTATCTTGAGAACAGGAACAGCACAGGGGATTCAGGATGTGGATGATGCCATCCAGGGAGTGTCTTTTAATATTCATAGCCTTTACATTGTGTAAATTATGAATTGTATATTGTGCTTATTTGATTTGGGATATTGGTATGCTCACCCCGTAGATCGATGGCTTTGGAGTTGAGCTCGAGCTATGGATTGGAGGTGCTTCCAGGATCGAAGTACCAGTGACGGTATTGAGCACATTGTTTTATACATTTGATACACATACTTATTTGATGCTCGTATGTGAGCACTATTATGTGTATATGGTTTGTATAAAAAGGCAAGAGCATTTCTCTTTTCATTTATGTGATACATGCAATTATTTAGGAATTGCAAATGAATTGAGAACGTGTTAGTGTATTACAAGGGTGCATGAGATGTTAAATGGACTTGGTTGGGAAAAGCTTAATATTAATGAAAGGATGCAAGAAATTTTGTAGATGGTATTTTATGCCATGGTTGCATGTAGTCTTTCCCCCTGATAACATAATTGTATGCATTAATTGCATGAGTTAATACGCTAATAATGGGTTAAGGGAACGAGGGTCCTTACATCCACAAAGCTCGATCTCGTCGGAATCACGAAATTTTTGTTTTGATCGTATACTTTCCAGATTTTGGTCGCACCAAAATAAACCCTAAAATTAATTTTTTTTCACCGCACCACCAACACTATTTATGTCAATAGGATCAGAATTTATTTTGAAAAAGAAAATATTTTTAACAGAAGAATCCTAACCAGAGACGTTGAATAGTGTGCGGAGCACTCCTACGACAGTCACGCTGCTGACTAGGACGATGCACGGCTCGCCATCTTCATAGGATTAGAAGTCAACTGGTCAGTTATTCTATTTCAGGTCCTCACCGGACTAATTACATCAGGGAAGGGACAATCTGGCTTTGCTCTTCCACTCAGCAGTCTGTTTGACAGTAAAAACATTCAGGCGGGGACTCCTCAAATCTTCATCCAGGAAGACTTATCACTGCTAAGTATCTCCAGATTCACAGGCAACGGAGCGGCATAGAGGTCGGGCTGACGAAGTGACGCACAACTCAAGTTGTAAGCGATTCTGAACAAACAATATCCGAATCCGCTGAGTCATCTCCTCTTCCTCTTCCTCCTCCTCCTAAGAAGCCCAGGACCAGAAAAGGGGCTCCTACTGCTCTCCGGAAGATAGTCACTGATGCCTATGATACCATCTCTTCTGCAGTCCCAGCAGCAGTCATCACTAGAAGAGATCCAAGTCCTGAAAATCCTTCACCAGAGGAACCAACTGCCCCAGCTGCTTCTTTAGCCATGGTCCCTGATGCACCAATCGCTCCACCTGCCCACTCCACCAAACTGATGAGCTCCCAACAAGCACCTGGCTCAATCAGCTTCAGGCAACCAAAGTCCAACTGTACTTACTGTCATCCCAAGGACACCACCACTGGAAAGGGAAAAGGACTTATGGCACCGGTGACCACCCCTATAGCCTTTGAGATTCAAATGGTCATGAGTGAAGTAGAAGCCAAGCTACAGGTGCAGCTTGAAATTTTTGATCAATGGACAAAGGCTCGCCTAAACATTCTCTTCGATGACTTCACTCCAATTTTTGATCAAGCACGAGAAGACAAGAATCTCATTTTGAATTATCTTCAAGTCCCGGACACTGAAAAGAGTTTGAAGCTTAGAGATCTCTTCCGCATGATGAATTATGTGGGAGAACTTCAAGCTCTTGTTCATTCCCGCCTTCAACAATTCAATATTGATCCTGACACAACGAATCATGATCGAGCAGTTCTGAATGCTTTAGGTCCGAAGCTGGATATGGCTGAGCATGCTCTTCATGATCTCCGCATATCAACTGGTCTCCACTCCTGCTCTGCAGTTTCCAGAAATGCAAGTCCTACCCCAACTGACTTGGAGACTGCCCCACCTACTTTGGAGACAGCTCCTACTGACATTGCGATCACCTCTACCGCTGATCCACTTATCTCCTCCGATCAGAGTCATGCCAATGATCAACCACTACAGCTGCTGGATGTTGATCATGCTAACGTTGACACAGTGATTCAAACTGTGGTTCATCAAGTTACCCTCTCTTCTGGTAATGATGAACCCAGCGAACACTCTTCTCACTCTGCTGGTCACACTCAGTCGTATGCAGCCGGGCTGGAACAAGCTGTTACTAGCATGGATGTCATAACTACCATCGCGCATGCTGCACCTACCACTGAAGTCACTGCTCTGTTGACTGCTGATATTGAGGGTGTCCCGGCGTTCTCACTACTACTGCTGAGACTCAAACAGATGCTCTGGATCAATCTCTGGCTCAAGACCCTCCTGAGGATTTCTTTGACTTTTCAACTCATATTCCTCTGGAAGGGCCACCCAACATTGCTGATCAACTGGTGCATCTGTCAAACGCCATCTCTGCACTAGCCAGTGACGTCAATAAGCTCAAACAGGAAGAACGCACTGCGACTCTTATTTTAGGGAGCCACCAGCAGCATACTGATTCTCAATTCTAGCACGTCTATCGAGACATAAATAGTCTAACGACTACAGTAACCAGCCTTCAGACCTTTGTTGTGGATGCCTTTGCGGACTCACTCTCTCGGATAGGGCAGGCTCGTCTTTAGATCACTCAACATAATGAATCACTTCATACTGCCACCTCACTGGCCCTTGAAGATAAGATACATGACGCCAAGAAAGCCCTATCGGATCAGTTAGCAACTATGCAGGCGGCATTTGCTTCACAAATTCAAGACTTGAGCAAGAGCCTGCCAGCTGCTCCTCAAACTGTTAGAAGATTGCCCGATCCAGCAGACATGCTCCTCTGACCCAACGAGACCAGCCTCCAGTTCATCGCTCATCTACTGCAGCTGGAGCATCCAGTCGGTCCAGACATCCCTCTCAGCAACGGTCCCACAGCTCCCGACAAACTCAGGCTGACACTCCACCCTCAACCCGTGACTACTCCCAGCATTGGTTAGTGGGCAAACAGTAACTTTTATTGTCTTTTTGTATTTATCATTATCTATTTTTCATAAATATTCACAGTATTGTCAATTCGTCTCTATCTTTATCTGCATTTTTTTAGCATGATATGACACTTCACACTACAACTTGCTAGTTTTTCGCTATAAATAGCATGCTAATTCTCTAACTCAAATCATCAATCATGCAACTTTTAACCAATATTCTTACTAGTCTTGCAACTGTTTCTATACAAATATCTATTCATGGGTTTATTACTTATCTAAATCAACCCTACATGGGTTGATTACTTATCTAACCCACGTCTGCTAGCTTAAGCTTTCTGGACCAGCCCTGGTGTTCTCCACCAGCCTGGAATTTGGAACAGCAAATGCTTGGGTGCTGATGACAAAAAGGGGGAAGACAGAGAATTTTCATTGAAGACAGAGATCTTGCCAAATGAACAGAGGACTACTTTGAAGATAATGGACTCTTTCTAGGCCTTTCTCTGTTCTAAGCCTCTCTGTATGCACTTTCTTTTCCCGTCCCTTTGTCAATAACCCTGAAACTAGCTGGCTCGGGTCAATCCATACTGGCTATGTTTCTCTATTTGGATAGATTGTAAAAATAGGTCTGCTAAATAACTTGTAAGATGTTCCATGTAATGTTCTATGTAATTTGTAAAATGTTCCATGTAAACATAATTCATTTTATATAAAAATGATATTCCTTCATTGGCTCAGTTTGATTACTACTCGTAATCTGCTTATTTATTCTAACAAATTGCAAAGTCTATGTGTGTATCTAAGTCTTAACAGGAGTTGCCGTTCATTATGATCAAGCAAGAGTCTCCAGTACTAAGTTTTGTCATCACCAAAAAGGGGGAAATTATTGGGAAAACATTTCTAAGTTTTGGTGGTGACAAACATCAACTGGATGGACATCAACTGGTGACAAAGACCTACCGTGTGACAAAGACCTACCGGGTGATGGACATCAACTGGATACAAAGATCTACCGGGTGACAAAGACCTACCGGATGATGGACATCAACTGGATACAAAGATCTACCGGGTGACAAAGACCTACCGGGTGATGGACATCAACTAGATACAAAGATACCGGGTGACAAAGACCTACCGGATGATGGACATCAACTGGATACAAAGACCTACTGGATGGACACCAACCGGACTGGATGGACACCAACCGGATGGACATCTACCGGACAAACACCTACCTGATGGACACCTACTGGATGGACACGAACTTGACAAGCATCTACTGCATTGTCATATATTGAACAAAGACATCTATTGGTTACAGAAGAATGAACGACCAGTTGAACGAAGAAAGCCATCATAGGTCTAACCATCCAGAAAAATCATAAAGCATCAAGACAAAACAAGTACAACCTACTCTGACAAAGGTACAACAGAGCGGCGCACCCTGCTATATCTCCGCCACCATTAGCGTCAGAATAAAAGATCCGTTGCTAAACAAAATAGGAAAGAAGACAATCAGAATATGGAATGGTAACAGAAAGTGGATCTCTTCCAAATATAGACAAGTTGCCGTTAAGATCAAGGAGTCTATAAATACGCCCAAGTGAAGAATGGAGAGGTTAGCTGAACGATCTAATCAAACAAAGAGAAACACATCAACGCAAAAAGAAAATCATCTCACTGATATTCTCTACAGGTTCAGCAAGAGCAGACAAGCAGTATTACTGTAATCGTGACAGATTATCTTCAACTGAGTCTGCTGCTCAAGAACACTCGAAGCTAAACAGTTTATTTTTGTGTGAGTGTCATAGAAATTATTGTAATCAAATTAAGAAGTTGTGATTGCTAGGAGTTTAGGCCAAGCTGTGTGAGTGCCTAAGAAGGTTGTATACTGTAAAGTGTAAACCAAGTTCTTCTAGTGTAACCTTCCTGCAAAGGAAGAAGGGGAGACGTAGAAGCGTTGTGCTTCGAACTTCCAGAAATAATACTTGTGTCATTTACTTACTGCTTATTTACCATTCAGTTTTTATCCCTCACAAGTCCAGCAGACGTCTTCCGCACTATAATCAGTGTCTGCTGACTTGCAACATATTGAGAAGCTACTGCAGTACTTAACAGTCTGCGGCAAACCGAGCAAAATCGAAATTGAATCTAGTGTTTATTCAACCCCCCCTCTAAACACTACCCCGATCCTAACACTTTTGTTGATATTCTTGCATGCTTATACCTATCTTAGGACTAAGTTGTTCTTGAGCATATAATTGTTTTTTTTGGAAATGAGTTCATCGTTAAGAAATACATGAATTAAACTTGCAACTGTATTACATGATGAAAATAATCTCCATCACAACTAGAGTCTTGAAATTTTTTGACTTGTTTGTGAATATCTTGGTTGAGTTAATATGTCAAATTAAGGAACATTTTGGGCACTTCTGAGTCATGATTGAGTGAAGTATATATTGGAAAGTGAAATATTTTGTTAACTATGATTTGTCTTGAGCATCTTAGAGCACTCTAGAATCTATTTGAGGGCACTTTGAGGCGAAATTTTATAATTATGAACTTGACTTGGCTAAGATTTAGGCGATCTTTGGAACGTTTGAGCCTTTCAAGCCCACCTTGTTTATATTTACCATTAGTGTCTAATTTTGAGCTTAAATAAACAAGATTGGAAATTAACCACCATTCGACTTTTATTGAGGAACTCATTATATCTACCTTTAATTGAGCTTAAAATTTTTTATTCTTACCTTAAGGGAGTATAATGATTTTCATGAGCGAACTATGTTCTAGGCTATTACAAGAAAAAAAATTCAATGCCTAATGAAAGAGGAAAAAGAAAGGCATAAAAAAAAAAAATAGCATAGTTTTGTGATGATGAACCATGTGGAGATCCGACATTGACTACATTCGGTGAAATCTAACGAAGCCCATGGTTCATCGGGATTAAAAGAAAAGAAAAAAATTAGGAAGTTGAAGATGTGCTGAGATGAAATTTACAAATTATACCATCTTCTTTGATTTCCCCACATTTTCTTTGAAACCGACACCAAAGGCCTAACATTATAAGCTTAAAAAGTACTTCTGATCCAGGAATAGGGAATAATTACAACAGTGGAGAAGTGCTCGAAAGTAGGCTTATGGAGTGCTTGACAGTAATCTTGACTTTGAGTTTATTAGCATTATTTGATCTAGAAGATATGTATGAAACTCAAGATAGACAATAGCACACACGGACGTTCTGATTTTGCAATGTATTGCTTGGCTTAGGAGAAAACACTTCTTGTTGATTTTTGGATTGACTCATGTTGATGTTTTAGTGGGATTTCTGAGCTTCTACATTGAGTTGTTAAGTTAATTCTTTTAAAGTATTGATGATGAACTCTACTTTTTGATCTTATTGCTTGCTCGAGGACGATCAAGTCTAAGTTTGGGGGAGTTGATAAGTGTGAATTTTACACTTATTTGCTATGAGTTTATATGGATTTTCGTGTTGATTCCTGGACGATTTTACGATTTTATGATTTTTGGTATATATTCGTGTATTTTAGGAATCTAAGTCCAAGAGGATAAAAGTGGAGGAAACGAACTAAAAATGTTGAAAAAGAACCAAACCGAACGAAGACATTGAAAGATGGACCGGAATCTCAAAGATTGAAATTATACAGCTCGGCGATCGATCGGCATAACCAGCCGCGATCGATCACAGAGCTATAAATCGAGGAACCAAACAGATTATATTGGCGATCGATCGGTAACCAGCCACAATCGATCTCCATTGTCCAGAAATAATTCGCGATCAATCGGTAAGGAATGAAGATCGATCACGGATATGTGCTTTTTGGTGGCCAGCATCCAGTAGGGTCCAGTGATCGATTGGGAAATAATGAAGATCGATCGCGGATAGGTGTTTTATGGAAAAAAAATACTTTTTGAGTTTGGTTTAAGATGGACTCCTCCATGCACCACATTCCTTATATATAGAAGACTTAATGCACGAAAAAGAGGAGCTTGACACCTCTTTAGCAGACCTAAGAGCAACTCCCTCATCTACCATTCACACCAAAAATACCACAATTCATTGAAGAAGCAAGAACAACACAAGAGTCGGAATTACGGAGCGAAGCACGGAGTGACACCCACGTTTATTTAGTATTTCTGAACTTATTTAATTTTGAATTTCAGATTTTGATGTTAATATTGTTGAAGAACATACTTTTGCATTATTATTTGATGATGGTAGTTGGCTAAGTTTTCTATCAAGACTAAGGGGATCCTTTGTATGAACCCATGATTTAAGTTTGAGTTTTTGATTGATTTTTCTACAATTCTTTGAGTATGATTATGTTTTTACTGCTTTTCAAGGATTAGCTACCTTTGGATTGATGTTAGTAATTATAATTGACTTGACCATACGATATTACAATTTGACACGATAATTCATACCATGGGCTTTAGATTAAAACTGATCACGTGAAATCTAGCACACTGTGATAGCCATAGATCTACTAAGATCGAAAGCTAGAAGTTTTCATAGAACGTATGCAATGTTGGGTGTTAAATGAGTACATGACCATTGACTTGTTACAATTCAATATTAGGTTCAATATAACTTGACCATAGTATATTGGATAAAATCGGAAAACTCATCACATTAGAACGTGGAATTTAAAGTCGTAACTAAAAAGAGAATTGTGGGGGATTACATGGGTGAACCGAAGTCTTGATATTCATCTCTATTCATTTCCGTATCTTTTAATTGCTTGTTTGTTTGGATTGGCAAAATTTCTGGGTTTGCAATAATTAAATTTCACTCCATATTCGTAGGCTAAATATAGATAGGCTAACTAACTCTGGTAATTGCTATTAATCCTCATGGGTTCGACCCTCATACTTATAATATCATATACTAAAACTTGACACTGTGCACTTGCGGTAAATAATCGGTATACTGGAATTTTTTGTTTAAAATAATAGCGATCAAGTTCTCCCCTTCAAAGAGTGTCAAAAGTCCCCAAAAGAACGATAGGATCCGAGTTTTAAACCTAGCAACGACTAAAAATAATGGGCCTTAATCGCGCAGCGATCGATCACCCCTTTTATGGCGATCTATTGCTGCGTCTTTTTTTTTCTTCATAATTTTGTTTTGGCGATCGATCGTCAACGATCAATCGCTGCATTGCTTGATTTCTTTCAAATCACACCGCCCATGGAGATCGGTCGCTACTTTTCCAGAAATCGGTCGCTGTCCCTTTTCTTATACACAGATCAATCTTTGTCTTTGTAGAGATTGATATCTATTCTGAATCTTATTATTGGCTCAACTTTTTATGATTCATTTGCCTTGCTTCACCTTGTTCCACCATTTTCTTGTTATTTCATGCTCTTTTCATAATCTTATCATTCATCTTCACCTGGATTCTTGAAAACACAAAATAAAACACAAAACGCATGAATCTGATCAAAAAACCAACATCAATCCAAAAGAAACAAAAGAAATAATAAGTGCAAAAACACACTTATCAACTATGATGAAACATTCTCACCAATCGCCATGGTTAAATCCAGCAGGATCATACAATAGCTGCATTTCATGATTATGAAATCTGGCAGATGGATGTCAAAACTGCTTTCCTTAATGGAAACTTACTTGAGGATGTGTACATGACACAACCCAAGGGTTTTATCTATCCAAAGGATGCTGGAAAGATATGTAGGCTACAACGATCCATTTATGGATTGAACCAAGCTTCTCGGAGTTGGAATCTTTGTTTTGATGATGCAATCAAAGAGTTTGGTTTCATTAAATGACGTAGATGAACCTTGTGTCTACAGAAAGGTGAGTGGGAGCATAATTATCTTCCTAGTATTGTATGTAGATGACACACTTCTCATTGAGAATGATATCACTGCCTTGCAATCTGTAAAAACTTGGCTAGGGAATTGCTTTTCTATTAAAAACTTTGGTGAAGCTACCTATGTGTTAGGTATCAAGATCTACAAGAAAATTACTTAGCCTAAGTCAAAGTACATACATAGATAAAGTGGTAAAACGGTTTAGCATGCAAGAATCAAAGAAATGGTTCGTGCTTATGACACATGTGATATATCTCTCGAAGGATCAGTGTCCTTCAACACAAGAGGAGAGACAACGCATGAGTAAAATTCCATATGCGCCAGCTACTGGATCTGTCATTGATGCCATTATATGTACTCGTCCCGATGTTTTGTATGCTTTAAGCATGACGAGCAGATACCAGGTTGATCCAGGTGAATGTCACTGGATCGCTGTCAAGAATATCCTGAAGTACTTAAGAAGAACGAAGGATACATTCTTGATTAATGGAGGTGGGGAAGAACTCAATGTAATGGGTTACACTGATGCCAGCTTCCAAACCGACAAGGATGACTTTCAACCGCAGTCAGGATAATGTGTTTGTTAGGATCGGGATAGTGTTTAGAAGGGGGGGGGTTGAATAAACACTAGATTCAATTTCGATTTTGCTCGGGTTTGCTGCAGACTGTTAAGTACTGCAGTAGCTTCTCAATATATAGCAAGTCAGCAGACACTAATTATAGTGCGGAAGACGTCTGCTGGACTTGTGAGGGATAAAACTGAATGGTAAATAAGCAGAAAGTAAATGACATAAGTATGTTTCAGGAAGTTCGAAGCACAACGCTTCTACGTCTCCCCTTCTTCCTCTGCAGGAAGGTTACACTAGAAGACTTGGTTTACACTTTACAGTATACAACCTTCTTAGGCACTCACACAGCTTGGCCTAAACTCCTAGCAATCACAACTTCCTAATTTGATTACAATGGTTTCTATGACACTCTCAAAAAGTAAACTGTTTAGCTTCGAGTGTTCTTGAGCAGCAGACTTCAGTTGAGGATAATCTGTTACTATTACAGTAATACTGCTTGTCTGCTCTTGCTGAACCTTTAGAGAATATCAGTAAGATGATTTTCTTTTTGCGTTGAGGTGTTTCTCTTTGTTTGATTAGATTGTTCAGCTAACCTCTTCATTCTTCACTTGGGCGTATTTATAGACATCTTGATCTTAACGGCAACTTGTCTATATTTGGAAGAGATCCAATTTCTGTTACCATTCCATATTCTGATTGTCTTCTTTCCTATTTTGTTTAGCAACGGCTCTTTTATTACGCTAGTGGTGGCATAGTCACTGCCAACGTTACAAGATCCTATCGGGTCGCACAAAAGATTAAATCGATAAAGGGAATTAAATTCATTGGATGAATTAATTAATTAAGAAGAGTCTTAATTAAATGATTATAAGGATTTAATTAAATCATAGGTTTGGGCCCATGAAGCTTTGTGAAAGCCTTTAATTAAATCATATATAATTAGATAGCAAGGTTAATGATTTAAGACAACACTTCATAACATAACCTAGCCTTCCACTCCAAAGAATCGGCCGCCTCTTTCTCTCAAAAGCTCACGGCCGCCGTCGAGTTCTAGGGAGAAGGGATTGGTAGTCGTTGATTGGTTTTGAACCGGGAGTTCAGTTTTGGTTCAAGAATAAGTCTAGAAACTTGTTCTTGAACATCCCTTTCGATTTGATCGTGTGGATACCGTAGAGGCTGTTGGGATATGCCCTAAGACAAATCATTAGATGATTGTTTTGACATACAATGTTTATGATTTTATGAATGGCAATTCATTATTATATATTATTCTTTTAACTGTGCAATGTGAATTAATATATATGTTAATGTCCTTAGAATAATATTGTATTATTCTTAAAGATGTCCCTAGTCAAGTATTATCGTGAAAGTGATAATAATAATACGTAGAGACTAGTATGTGTTGATCGATGAATTGTTCATTGATATGAGATATCAAATCAACATATGGGTACATGTTAGAGAACGATGTACTGGACAGACCCACCATGAGAATGCAACATGGATAGTTATATGATCGTCATATGCAATTCTCATAGTGATAATAATGTATGTAATCCTTACGACTTGTGATCATCAGAGATCCCAACATGAGGAGTTATGTATTTTGATATCGTCAAACGTTACCCGTAACAGGGTAAACTATAAAGGCGACTATTGGATACACTACGAATTATGTAGAGGGATGTTGACTGATCGAGATAGGATTTGTCCCTCCTATATAACAGGAGATGTGTTTGGCCCTTGATCAAGTGAGAACTAAAATGCATGGCCATGCTCGAATGAGTCAATATGAGATATCGAGCTTATTCGTTTATTCTAGTTCTACTTGGGGATCAAGAAATAAAGATTGGATATACGAGTATGACTATTCCATGACTCGTGTTCAATCTAAACACAAAGGACAAAGGGATTAAGTTACATGGTTAATATTATCACAAGTTCTAAAGGTTATGTCGAGTCATTGACATTCTTGTAATTTGGGTAGCCTCGATGTGTTGCTAGACACCGCTCCTTGCTTGCGACATAAAATGAGATTTTATGTCACTGCCAACATTACAAGATCCTATCGGGTCACACAAAAGATTAAATCAAGAAGGGAAATTAAATTCATTGAATGAATTAATTAATTAAGAAGAGTCTTAATTAAAAGATTATGAAGATTTAATTAAATCATGGGTTTCGGCCCATGAGGCTTTAAGAAAGCCTTAAACCTTAATTAAATCTTATAATATAAATACAAGGTTATGATTTAATTGTAAGACACAACTTTATATCATTCAACCTACACACAAACTCGAACACACGGCCGCCTCTCTCCAAGCTCTCTCGGCCTCTTCATAGCCGAAGTGGGTTGTGGTGATTTCCGGCGATTATTCGATTGTGAATCGATAGTGTTCCTTGTTCCGGTCTAAGAACGAGTCTAGCAACTTGTTCTTAGACTATCCTTTCACCCGAGTTGATCGTGTGGATACCGTTGAGGCAAAACTTGTTAAGTTTTTGCTAGTGACTCGGAGGAGGCGTTGGACGTGGTGCTGCTCCGTGGATTCTGCTTCAAACACGCTACAAGGGTGAGATTCTTATTATCCTTTATCCGATATGAAATCCTATGTATAGATCTGCTGGTTAGTAATCCATATAAAAATTTTATTCCGCTGCGTTGTATGCTCTTGGATTACTTACAGTGGTATCAGAGCCAGGTTGCAAGGCTCATATCTGATTTATGTGATTAAATTGTATTAATCATATTAGAGCTTATATTGCATGCTATTTAAAACTGTATTTTCATATATGATATGGAATAAATCGAGTTTGTGAAAATCATCGTATAATATTATATATGATATAATTGACGGATCGAAATATATGATAATTCGTGATCAAAACCGGAACATTGGCTCGTGCATGGCTGACGGCCGACGCCACCAAGGGCTAGGGTTTCGAACCCTAGTCACCATGGCTCGGCCGCCGCTTCCAAAAGGCTAGGGTTTTGAACCCTAGTCACATAAGCCACTCGGCCGCCGCTTGGGCTAGGGTTTTTCGAACCCTTGGCTCGAGATGGTTAAGCCGTCACCGTCATGGACCGTCCATGGTTGGACCGTGGCTTGTGGCTCATGAATTTCGGTGTTTCGAGCAAGTTGGCTCGATGAAAAACCAAGATGGTGCAAGGCGGCTAGGGTTTGGAACCCTAGCGCCGCCGCCGCTCGAGCCTTGGCTCGGCCATGGGCTAGGGTTTCGAACCCTAGGCCCATAATTGGTCCAGCCGTATGTTTTGTGGTTCGAACCATGGTGGTTCGTGATTTAGTCGTTTTAGTTCGTGACATGTGATGTCCCGAGCGTACGATATTTTTCAAAATTCTATTTTACAGTTTTAATTAGAATTAAATTTAAAATGTTTAGAATTTAATTAATTAAATGTTAATGCATGCTTTATGTGTTGTTTGAGCATGGTACGTGGTTATAGCCCTTTGACCTATTAGATAGGATTTGTGGATGTTTGTAATTTATAATACGACCTGCGTGTCGTGCCTTCTCTATTTTATTCTAAATGTAATCCCTCCCCTATGTTCCCCTCGAATGTGAATCGAGGAATTCTATATCTTGTAAATAGTGTAATTTATTTTATTGATGGTGATCAATGAAGATGGAGCATCGTGCCGGGATGAGGAGGCCATTCACAAATTGGAGCCAAAGGAAGGTGCTTGTGAAGTTACCTTAGGTTGACTCTTAGGATATTCTCATTGGCTTGAGAGAATCGTTAGTAGGGGCTATAACCATGTCACGTTTAATTATGTATGTATGATGCATGATTTATCTTATGTTTTAGTATGATAATTGTATTACACATATATGTAGATATGTATACAACTATATGTAGTGGACATATTTTAAATTATCAAACTAATCATGAGATCAATAAATCCCTCTAAAATATTAAGTTTTAGATGCCTTCCAAAATTAAAAGTACTCGTCAATAACTTCGATTGTACATGTATGGGTTTGCCAAAGCAAAGCACCGTGGCAATCTTAGTAAGGCGCGAAAGGATAAATGTGATATCCGTTATACTTAAAATTGGGTACGACTTAACTAAGTTATCTCAATAGGATTGAGAACTTAGAGGCATGGGTTGGATTATAATTCATTTGATGAATTGAACAAAGTGTTGTTCGTCCAACTATCCAAGAATTACATGTGATGATTGACAAAGTGTTGTCTACCTAAATAACCGAGTCTTGGGCGATTAGCCAAAGCTAACTCAAGATTAGGCGAAATATGGATCTTGGCCCACTAAAGGTTTTGAGGGTTGATATTTTTTAAACAAAATAGTGGGAGTATCATTTAATATAAGACCATGTTAAATGATTAAATCATAAACTTATTTTGCATATTTATATTGTAGATATCCATGGCAACTAACAACGTTACTAGCACTTTATCACTGCGATCGGTCCTTGAGAAGGACAAATTAAATGGGACGAATTTCCTAGACTGGCATAGGAACTTGAGGATAGTCCTCAAACAAGAAAAGAAAGAATATGTCCTAGAGGAACCCTTACCTGCTGAGGAACCTCCCCTAACAGCTACAAGAGCTGATAAAGATGCTTACAAGAAGCATCAAAGTGATGCACTTGATGTTGGGTGCCTTATGCTTGCCACCATGAACTCTGAGCTTCAGAAGCAACATGAGGAAATGGAGGCGTTCGATATGATCGAACACTTAAAGCAATTGTACCAACAGCAAGCAAGACAAGAGAGGTATGACGTCTCTAAGGCGTTATTCCAATGCAGGATGGTAGAGGGAAGCCTAGTTGGAACTCATGTGCTCAAGATGATTGGGTACATTGAGAATCTGGACAAGCTGGGTTTTCCATTGGACCAAGAGTTGGCCACCGATGTGATCTTGCAATCGTTGCCTGAGAGCTTCAGTCAATTTGTAGTAAATTACAATATGACTGACATGGAAAAGACTCTACCACAATTGCTTGGTATGTTGAGAACATATGAAGCAAATACAAAGAAGACTAAGGCCACAAATGTTCTTATTGTGAATAAAGGAAAAGGAAGGGCCAAAGCTAAAGGCAACAAGAAAGCAAAGAAGGTCTTTGTTAAATCTAAGCCAAAGTCTTATGCACTGAAACCCAAGGGAGGGATAGCGAAGGAAGGGAACTGTTTCCATTGCGGTGAGACCGGCCATTGGAAAAGAAACTGTAAAGTATATCTGGAGGATCTAAAGAAAGGAAGTGTGACTTCCGCTTCAGGTATTTTTGTTATAGAAGTCAATTTATCTACTTCTTCATAATGGGTATTAGATACTGGATGTGGATCTCACATTTGTGTAAATGTGCAGGACCTCAAAAAGAGTAGATTGTTGGCGAAAGGCGAAGTTGATCTCCGAGTTGGAAATGGAGCAAGAGTTGCTGCATTAGCTATAGGAGATTATCATTTAGCTTTACCTTCTGGTTTATCATTGATTTTAAAAGACTGTTATTTTGTGCCATCTATTACTAAAAACATAATTTCTATTTCTTGTTTAGACAATTATGGCTTTTTCATTTATAATAAAGGACAACTGTTGTTCTATTTATTTAAATGATATGTTTTATGCTAGTGCACAAATGGTGAATGGTCTTTATGTATTAAATCTTGATATGCCTATCTATAACATAAATACTAAAAGGATTAAAAATAATGATTGTAATCCGACGTATCTCTGGCATTGTCGCTTGGGCCACATAAACGAGAACCGCGTATCTAAACTTCATAAGGATGGAGCATTAGATTCATTTGATTTTGAATCATATGAAACATGCGAATCTTGTTTAATGGGCAAGATGACTAAAGCCCCTTTCAAGGGACATGTTGAAAGGGCAAATGTTTTATTGGGACTAATACATAGTGATGTATGTGGACCAATAAGTACACAAGCTAGAGGTGGCTTTCAATACTTCGTTACATTTACTGATGACCTCAGTAGATATGGGTATGTGTACCTAATGAAGCATAAGCATGAAACCTTTGAAAAGTTCAAAGATTTCAATAATGAAGTACAAAACCAACTTGGCAAAAGTATCAAAATCCTTCGATCAGATCGAGGAGGTGAATACCTAAGCCAAGAGTTTCATGACTATCTAAAGGAGTGTGGGATAGTCCCACAACTCACTCCTCCGTATACTCCACAATGGAATGGTGTATCCGAGAGGAGAAATCCAACCTTGTTGGACATGGTTAGATCAATGATGAGTCATGCAGATCTTCCGATATCGTTTTGGGGACACGCTCTAGAAACATCGATTTTCTTACTGAACCGTGTTCCATCTAAATCAGTGGAAAAGACACCATATGAGATATGGACTGGGAAGCATCCTAGTATGTTGTTTATGAAGATTTGGGGTTGTGAGGCTTTCGTTAGACGTCACGCCACTAACAAACTTGGACCCAAATCTGATAAGTGTTTATTTGTGGGGTATCCTAAGGAAACGAAAGGATACTATTTCTATTATCCCATCGAGAACAAAGTAGTTGTTGCTCGGACTGGTGTATTTCTTGAAAGAGAATTTATTTCTAGAAAAACCAGTGGGAGAAAAATAGAACTTAGTGAAGTTCAACCACAAGAAAACACTGAACCTGAGATTGAGATGGAAACAGAGCAGGCTCCGCAAGCTGTTGTGGAAGAAGCACCTGCTCAAGAGACACAAGCCCAGCGTAGGTCTGTAAGAGAACACCGGGAGCCACAGAGATATGGATTTCTCGTGACTCAACAAGGTGACTTACTACTTATTGATGAGGATGAGCCGTCATCTTATCAACAAGCTATAATGGGCAATGATTCTGAGAAATGGCAAGAGGCCATGAAATCTGAGATGGAATCCATGTATGCAAACCAAGTATGAACTTTGGTTGATCCACCTGAAGGGGTACGACCCATAGGGTGCAAATGGATTTTCAAGAAAAAGACCGATATGGATGGTAACGTACAAACCTATAAAGGTCGGCTGGTTGCAAAAGGATTCAAACAAATTCTTGGTATTGACTATGATGAAACCTTTTCACCAGTGGCCATGGTTAAATCCATAAGGATCTTACTTGCAATAGCTGCATTTCATGATTATGAAATCTGGCAGATGGATGTCAAAACAGCTTTCCTTAATGGAAATCTGCTCGAGGATGTGTACATGACACAGCCCGAGGGTTTTGTCGATCCAAAGGATGCTGGAAAGATATGCAAGCTACAACGATCCATTTATGGATTGAAGCAAGCTTCTCGGAGTTAGAATCTTCGATTTGATGATGCAATCAAAGAGTTTGGTTTTATCAAAAACGAAGATGAACCTTGTGTCTACAAGAAGGTCAGTGGGAGCGTAATCATTTTCCTAGTGTTGTATGTAGATGACTTACTTCTTATTGGAAATGATATCCCTGCCTTACAATCTGTAAAGATTTGGCTAGGGAACTGCTTTTCGATGAAAGATTTAGGAGAAGCCACCTATGTATTAGGAATTCAAGATCTATAGAGATAGATCAAGAAGGCTTCTTGGTCTAAGTCAAAGTACATGCATAGACAAGGTGCTTAAAAGGTTTAGCATGCAAGAATCCAAGAAAGGATTCGTGCCTATGACGCATGGCATTTATCTCTCGAAGGAACAGTGTCCTTCAACACCAGATGAGAGACAACGCATGAGTAAGATTCCATATGCGTCAGCTATTGGATCTATCATGTATGCCATGATATGTACTCGTCCCGATGTATCGTATTCTTTGAGCATGACGAGCAGATATCAAGTTGATCCAGGTGAAGGTCACTGGATTGCTGTCAAGAACATCCTGAAGTACTTGAGAAGGACTAAGGATACATTCTTGATTTATGGAGGTGAGGAAGAGCTCAATGTAATGGGTTACACTGATGCAAGCTTCCAAACTGACAAAGATGATTTTCGATCGCAATCTGGATATGTGTATTGCCTAAATGGAGGTGCTGTGAGCTGGAAGAGTTCAAAGCAAGAAACAGTAGCCGATTCTACAACGGAAGCTGAGTATATTGCTGCCTCGGATGCAGCAAAGGAAGCTGTTTGGATGAGGAAGTTCATTTCTGAACTTGGAGTGGTGCCTAGCATTAAAGATCCGATAGAACTCTATTGTGACAACAATGGAGCGATCGCATTGGCTAAGGAACCAAGATCTCACCAAAGATCCAAGCACATACTTAGGCGTTTCCATTTCATTCGAGAAATCATTGAAAGGGGAGATGTTAAAATATGCAAAGTACCAACAGATGATAATGTATCTGACCCATTGACGAAGCCACTGTCACAGCAGAAGCATGATCGTCATACTAGATCTCTAAGCATTAGGTATATGTCTGAGTGGTCTTAGTGCAAGTGAGAGATTTGTTGGGATATGCCCTAAGACAAATCATTAGATGATTGTTTTGACATACAATGTTTATGATTTTATGAATGGCAATTCATTATTATATATTATTCTTTTAACTGTGCAATGTGAATTAATATATATGTTAATGTCCTTAGAATAATATTGTATTATTCTTAAAGATGTCCCTAGTCAAGTATTATCATGAAAGGGATAATAATAATACGTAGAGACTAGTATGTGTTGATCGATGAATTGTTCATTGATATGAGATATCAAATCAACATATGGGTACATGTTAGAGAACGATGTACTGGACAGACCCACCATGAGAATGCAACATGGATAGTTATATGATCGTCATATGCAATTCTCATAGTGATAATAATGTATGTAATCCTTACGACTTGTGATCATCAGAGATCCCAACATGAGGAGTTATGTATTTTGATATCATCAAACGTTACCTGTAACAGGGTAAACTATAAAGGCGACTATTGGATACACTACGAATTATGTAGAGGGATGTTGACTGATCGAGATAGGATTTGTCCCTCCTATATAACAGGAGATGTGTTTGGCCCTTGATCAAGTGAGAACTAAAATGCATGGCCATGCTCGAATGAGTCGATATGAGATATCGAGCTTATTCGTTTATTCTAGTTCTACTTGGGGATCAAGAAATAAAGATTGGATATACGAGTATGACTATTCCATGACTCGTGTTCAATCTAAACACAAAGGACAAAGGGATTAAGTTACATGGTTAATATTGTCACAAGTTCTAAAGGTTATGTCGAGTCATTGACATTCTTGTAATTTGGGTAGCCTCGATGTGTTGCTAGACACCGCTCCTTGCTTGCGACATAAAATGAGATTTTATGTCACTGCCAACATTACAAGATCCTATCGGGTCGCACAAAAGATTAAATCAAGAAGGGAAATTAAATTCATTGGATGAATTAATTAATTAAGAAGAGTCTTAATTAAAAGATTATGAAGATTTAATTAAATCATGGGTTTGGGCCCATGAGGCTTTACGAAAGCCTTAAACCTTAATTAAATATTATAATATAAATACAAGGTTATGATTTAATTGTAAGACACAACTTTATATCATTCAACCTACACACAAACTCGAACACACGGCCGCCTCTCTCCAAGCTCTCTCGGCCTCTTCATAGCCGAAGTGGGTTGTGGTGATTTCCGGCGATTATTCGATTGTGAATCGATAGTGTTCCTTGTTCCGGTCTAAGAACGAGTCTAGCAACTTGTTCTTAGACTATCCCTTCACCCGATTTGATCGTGTGGATACCGTTGAGGCAAAACTTGTTAAGTTTTTGCTAGTGACTCGGAGGAGGCGTTGGACGTGGTGCTGCTCCGTGGATTCTGCTTCAAACACGCTACAAGGGTGAGATTCTTATTATCCTTTATCCGATATGAAATCCTATGTATAGATCTGCTGGTTAGTAATCCATATAAAAATTTTATTCCGCTGCGTTGTATGCTCTTGGATTACTTACAGAGGCAAGACCTTGGAGGTGTTGCTCGGGACTCGGAATTCGTTGGACGTGGTGCTTCGTGGAATCTGCTCAAACACGCTACAAGGGTGAGATTCTTGTTATCTCTATTCCGATATGACCACTTTGTATAGATCCGCGGTTATAGCAATCCAATTTTTAAAATTCCGCTGCGTTGTATGATTATTGGATTACTTACATATTATTGCCGCTGTCATGTCAACGCGAGGGGTATTATGCCACTGATATAATAAGACTTGGAAACTGGTTATTGGCATTAATGGAACAGGTGCATGTCATGACATACATTATTGGCATTATAATCTATTGATTATGCTTGTGGCACAGGGACAACAAAAAGGAGCATTAAAATGTATTAGATACAGGAAGTGATTCGTATTTACAGTTTACGCATTTTTATATTACAATCATATTATTGTGAATATGGTTTGTTACATGCTCATGGTTTTGGAGTTGTTCCTGTAGGTACTTTTGGGCGACGAACTAAGGACCGGGTTGATGCGGTGAGCTTGTGAGGAGCGCTATTGGTATAGGAAGACATGATTCTTTTGTATAGTCTCTACTCTAGGAGTAGTGTGAATTTATAGGATTAACATTCATTTAGCTGGGAATGTAATTAATCCTTTTTGGAGTTTTATTTTGGCAATGTAATCCTAATAGCTCAAGGCATCAACATGAAATTTTATACTCTGATTATGCATGCTTAGTTCTAATTGTACCTACATCCACACTTAAGGAACTAGGGTCCTTACATTAGTGGTATCAGAGTAGTGGTTAGAGAACCCTGGAATGAGTGAATGGTAGCCTTAGCAACAAGTTGGCTAGGTGTTTATTATGAGCATGTTTATGCATGTGGTGCATATTGGGGTATATACTTGTTATACTAACATGCTTATTGTTTCTTATGTTATCTAACAGTGTTTTGGTAATATGGAGAACCTCATGAGGAGGTGGGCGATGTAGGAAGTGTCAATGCTAGTATTGCTCAGACGAATCCTTTACCGCCACCGGCTGTGGGCGTGGAACCGATAGCACAGTTGTTATTACCTGGGGAGCTAAGTCTGACGCAATTTCTGACTTTCCATCTGCCTAGATTTGAGGGGACAGAGACAGGGGAGGAAGCTGAGGAATGGCTAGAAAGAATTGAGCAGATATTTGTGTTTGCACCTTGTGCTAGGACGGCTTGGTTGAGGCTAGCAGAGTTTCAGATGGCTAAGAAGTCTTTCAAGTGGTGGAAGACGACAATGATGGAGTTGAGGGCTCAGGTCATGTTGATAGACTGGACTTTATTCGTGGGGCTCCTTCTTCTCATCGGTTTAGTTGAAGGCGAGTTGACAATCGGAGGGGTAATACCTCTACTAATAGGGGGCAAACTCAAGCAAGTAGAGTTGGGAAAGTGAAATGCCATTTTTGTGGAGGACCTCATATGATGCATGACTGTTCTGCATGTTACAGATGTGGCAAGATGTGCCACATTGCTCGACGTTGTCCTAACCGTGAAGGACAAATGGACCATAGGGAAGGCATAGGGAGGTTTACTAGCGGGACAATGCAGCAAAGGCAACCGATGGTGCCTCGATAGTTGGGAGGTCAGGCGATGGGGCCACCTCAAGGACAGGTTTATGCATTGAATAGGGAGCAGGCCGAGGCAGCTCCAGAGGAGGTGATAGCTGGTATGTACCTTTTATTTACATATTCCGCCTTTATTTTGATAGACACAGGTGCTTCGCACTCCTTTGTGTCTGCGGATTTTGTGGAGAGGCATCATATGTCCACGTCTCCATTACCCGCGCCTCTTTTTGTCTCGACACCCACTGGAAAGAATGTTATTGCTGATCTGTTTCTTGCTGACTGCCTCGTTTATTTTGAGAGCAATGAATTGAAGACGGACTTGATCGTTTTGGGGATGTCAGATTTCGATTGCATTGTGGGCATCGATATACTGAATAGATATCAGGCAGTGGTGGATTGCCGGCAGAAGATGGTTCGGTTCCAATCTGATATTGGGATTCAATGGACTTTCTATGGGAACGGTTCTCGTGCGAAGATTCCGTTGATATTGGCGGTCAAAATTTCTCAATTATTGGAACGTGGACACACAGACTATCTTATCTATGCCGTGGACATGGTGGGAAATAATAAAGAGTTGAAGGTTGAGGATGTACCCATGGTGGCAGAGTTTGCTGATGTGTTTCCGGAGGAAATCCCAGGGTTCCCGCCGACTAGAGAGGTCGAGTTTTGGATTGAGTTATTACCAGGAACATCTGCTATTTCTCGTGCCCCTTATAGGATGGCACCTACGGAGTTAAGGGAATTGAAGGAGCAGTTACAGGAACTCCTTGACAAAGGATATATACGCCCTAGCGTATCGCCTTGGGGTGCGCCGGTTCTTTTTGTGAAGAAGAAGGATGGTTCGATGCGTTTGTGCATCGATTACCGGCAACTGAATAAGGCAACAGTGAAGAACAAATATCCTCTCCCGAGGATTGACGACTTATTTGATCAGTTGCAGGGTACTAAAATGTATAGCAAGATTGATTTGAGGTCAGGTAACAATCAGATATGGGTCAGGGAGGAGGATGCTCAGAAGTTAGCATTTCGGACTCGGTATGGGCACTACGAGTTCTTAGTTATGCCGTTCGGTGTGACGAACGCCCGGGTGTCTTTATGAGTTTGATGAACCGGGTGTTCCAACCATATCTTGACCAGTTCGTCATAGTGTTTATTGACGACATACTTATCTACTCTCGGAGTGAGGAGGAGCACGTGAGACACTTACGGACAGTGCTCCAGATCCTCAGAGATAATCAGTTATTATTCAAGCTCAGCAAGCGTGAGTTCTGGTTGAGCAGCGTGGTTTTTTTGGGGCATGTCATCTCTAGCAGTGGGATATCAGTGGATCCCAGGAAGGTTGAGGCAGTGATGGAGTGGTCTGCACCCACTTCTGTGCCTGAGATACGGAGCTTCCTTTGTTTAGCTGGTTATTACCGGCGCTTCGTGGAAGGATTTTCTAAGATTGCTAAGCCAGTGACTCAGTTGACTCAAAAGGGAGTACCATTCTATTGGTCTGAGGCTTGCGAGCAAAGCTTCCAGGAGCTGAAACACCGGTTGACAACAGCACCTGTGTTAGTGATTCCTACGGAGAACAAGAGGTTTGTTCTATACACTGATGCATCACTATTGGGATTAGGATGTGTACTGATGCAGGATAAGCATGTGGTAGCATATGAATCGAGGCAGTTGAAGCTGCATGAGACTAGATATCTAGTCCATGACTTGGAGCTGGCGGCTATCATTTTTGCCTTGAAGATTTGGCGGCATTGGGTACATCGTTTACCATTTATACGGATCATAAGAGCCTGAAGTTCTTGTTTACTCAGGCGGAGCTAAATATGAGACAGAGGAGATGGATGGATTTACTCAAGGATTATGATTGTGAAATAGAGTACCATCCTGGAAAGGTGAACTTGACAGCAGACGCCTTGAGTCGAAAGGTGAAGTGTACTGCTGAGGACACCATATAGCTATCGGCTATGATGACTTCTTACTGCCATCTGGGCTATGATTTTGATGTGGATACTTCACTGTTATTGACTTTATTGGCAGAGCCGGACATTTATGAGAATATCCGGAGGGCTCAGAAGGCAGTTGAGGAGATTCAGAGATGGTTATCATTGGCACTCCTTGGACAGCATCGAAGTTCATAGTGGCGGAGGACGGTTCCTTAAGATTGGGTAACCGTTGGGTAGTTCCGAGTACGCCGGAGTTGCGTCGTGGGATCTTAAAGCGGGCTCATAGTAGCTGGCTTAGCATCCACCCAGGCGGGAGGAAGATGTATAAGGATCTATGTGATCAATTTTGGTGGAAGAGGATGAAGCGTGATGTTATCACTTTTGTCAAGAGATGCTTGATCTGCAAGCAGGTGAAGGCAGAAAGGCAGAGGCCTGGTGGTGAGCTGAGGAGCTTGGAGATACCGGAATGGAAGTGGGAAAACATATCCATGGACTTTGTGACCCACTTGCCGAGGACTACTTCGGGTTTTGATGCCATTTTGTGGTTGTGGATAGATTGACCAAAGTGGCTCATTTTATTCCGTACAGTATGACATTCACATACTTGAGGATGGCTCAGTTGTATGTCCGGGATATAGTGAGACTGCACTGAATTCCAATGTCTATCGTGTCTGACCGAGATCCACGCTCACTTTTGCGGAGGTCTTCAGTCAGCTTTGGGTACTGAAGTAAGATTGAGCACTGCATATCATCCCCAGATGGACGGTCAGACCGAGCGTACTATACAGACGCTCGAGGACATGCTACGGGTATGTGTATTAGAGTTTGATTCTTCATGGCAAGATTCATTGTCCTTGGTAGAGTTCTCGTACAACAATAGCTATCGGGCGAGCATTCAGATGGCTCCATTCGAGGCTCTATATGGTCGACGTGCAGGTCGCCATTATACTGGTATGATTTGACCAGTAAATCGGTTGGAGGACCCGAATAGATTTGGGAGATGGAGGATAAGAAAAAAGGTTATCCGACAGAAAATTAAGGCAGCCCATGACAGGTAGGCAGCCTATGCAAATAAACGGTGGCGACCGTTGGAATTCCAATTGGGTAATAAGGTCTTTTTGAAGATCTCGCCTTTCAGAGGTGTTGTGCGGTTTGGTATGCGTGGGAAATTGTCTCCGAGGTATGTGGGGCCGTTTGAGATCTTACAGCGCCTTGGTACCTTGGCTTACCGTTTGGCTTTGCCACCGTCATTGTCTGGTATTCATGACGTGTTCCATGTATCTATGTTGCGGAAGTATGAGCCGTAATGTTTTGTTTCGAATGGGTAAGTACATGCGATTTCGAGGACGAAATCTTATAAGTAGGGGAGTATTGTGATACCCCGAAATAATTATGTGCATTTGGGCATTAATTGTGTCTATGTGATATTTATGGTGTTAATTAATTTAAGTGTTGAATTAATTATTATGGTGAAATTCTTAGTCACATTGTGGGCGTGACCTGGTAATGCATTTCAGGGTGCATATGATGCATGTTGGGAAATTGAATTATGGCATGGTTTAATGGGAGTGGGTGTTAATTATTTTGGATAAAGCATGTTTAATTGGAGTTTTGGTGCATTCTTGGAAAATGCTTTTAAAATATCATGTTGGGGATATTTACATCATGCCAAATACCGGGTCATATTTTAATTAACCCACTTATACCCCATTACCCCTCTTAACTCACCACCCTTTATCAAACATCACCCAACCCTTCCCCCAAAAACCCCAATCTTGATTTTGAGCAAGGAGAAGAGGAGAAAATCTTGCAAAGGCTTCATTTGTGGGATTCTTAGTAGGATTTGAAGTCCAGAAGGGGTATGGATTCTTCCTTGTTGTTTTTATGAAGATTTGTTTTGATATGGGTTTGTATTTTGGGAGATAAAAAATGGGTTTGATTTTGGGAATGTGATGTATTTGGTTGGGTGTTGGATTTTCGGTGTTATTAAAGTTTATATTGAAGGTTTAGGGTGTTTTTATGTTGCTGTTGGGTTGGTATTTGAGTTGGTATGGATTGGAGATGGTATAAGGTGTGAAAATGGCGATTTTTCATGTTGCAAGTCGCGGTGATCGATCGCCCAAAATGGAGCGATCTATTTCACGCATGCAGTAGCAAAATACAGCTTTTGGCGATCGATCGCCAAGATTGGGGCGATCGATCAGTGAGGCAAGCGATCGATCGCTCCAAAAATGGTGATCGATCGCCTATCGCCATATTTTGGCATTTAAGGCTGGTGGACCTCGCGATCGACTGGGACTCAATATCGATCGATCGCGAGATGCCAGAATTGAATATTTTGGTTATTTTTGTGGGATTTTTGGTATCCGACTATTATTGGCTTCTAATATTGGTTTGTGTGAATGTGTAGAACCATCCCAGGTGGCAACACAGCCAAGGAGATAAAGTCCTACGACATCTCCACTTTTTGAACAGAGGTACGTAGTGAGACGTACGGGCATCGGACGGTAAAACGTATTTTACGCATTGGATTTGGCTATGCATTATGGTTGCATACATGATTTTGGTTATGCATTATGGTTGCATACATTCTTGGGATGCATTGATGCATGTGATTGTAAGTCGAGGTTATATTCCAGTAATGAAGAATACTTGTCCCCTTCATGGCGTAGCAATGAAGAATACTTGCTGCTGTCATACCGTAGCGATGAGAGAATATTTACCGCTAATATGTCGAAGCGAAGGTTAATTCCACTGTCATATTACTTTAGCGAGGGATATTATTTGCCGATGGTATTGTCGAAGCGAGGGGTATTATTGTCGCTGTCATGTCAACGCGAGGGGTATTATGCCATTGATTTAATAAGACTTGGAAACTGGTTATTGGCATTAATGGAACTGGTGTATGTCATGACATACATTATTGGCATTATAATCTATTGATTATGCGTGTGGCACAGGGACAACAAAAGGGAGCATTAAACTGTATTAGATACAGGAAGTGATTCGTATTTACAGTTTACGCATTTCTATATTACATTCATATTATTGTGAATATGGTTTGTTACATGCTCATGATTTTGGGGTTGTTCCTGTAGGTGCTTTTGGACGACGAACTAAGGACCGGGTTGATGCGTTGAACTTGTGAGGAGCGCTATTGGTATAGGAAGCCATGATTCTTTTGTATAGTTTCTACTCTAGGAGTAGTGTAAATCTATAGGATTAACATTCATTTAGCTGGGAATGAAATTAATCATTTTTGGAGTTTTATTTTGGCACTGTAATCCTAATAGCTCAAGGCATCAACACGAATTTTTATACTCAGATTATGCATGCTTAGTTCTTATTGTACCTAAATCCACACTTAAGGAACGAGGGTCCTTACAATGAGTATCAGATGTTGTATGCATCCTTCAAGAATTATAAGACTGAACATTCAATCCCAAAGGAACAGCAAAACAACAAACTTGATTGTGAACAATCTAAGGAGTTGGAATGCCTAATGGAAAATGTATGTCTACTCGAGAAAGAAAGGGACGAAGCCAGATGTGAACACCAGAAACTCATTAAATTGGTTCGCAAATGGAACGCATCAAGATGCTTGAGTCGATAAGGCTTGCTGGTGATCTTACCGGTATAGGCCACACTAACAATGAAAGTAGCACATCTGGTATCAAATCTCAACTGTGTCTAGAGAAGAACAAGGTTCAAACAATGAACTTTGTCAGATCAAGCACAGTATATGAACCAAGTTAATTGGTTAAGGAGCCTGTTAAGCCAATACTCATCAAGGAACGGGAATCACACAAAGGGATCGGTTATGTTGAGCCAATAGAGAAAGCTAGACCGGGGCAAAAGTTCAGAAATGGACATAAGCCCACTGGTCAGGCAACTCGAGAGGTGAACCCAACTGGTACTATAATTGTATGCCTGTCCAGGAGAGGTATATGCTTCCCAACAGAAACCAAAAACCAAAACAACATGCATACACTCACTATCACATACATCACCCAAGAACACCATCACCACTTAATGCACACACATTTCAAGACACACACATACCCAAACAATTCAGGGTTATACAGTGTGGGTCCCGAAAGGACTAATCATGTCTGGACCCAAGTAGGATTGGGTACCAATCAAATTATCGCTTTAATTGCAGAGAACTAGAATCCATCAAGTTCGGAGCTCATAATGGTTTCTGGACAGTGGATGCTCTAGACACATGACATGGAACGCTTGTTTGTTGTCCGAATTGGTTGACACCATCGGACCAAGAACAACTTTTTGTGACAACGCGAAAGGTAGAATCGTGGGTAAGGGTAAGATTATCCACTGTAACATTATTATTAAAGATATATTGTTGGTTGAAAAGTTATGCTATAATTTGATCAGCATCAGTCAACTCTGTGACAATGGTCACTCGGTAGAATTCAACCAGCACACGTGCACAATCAGATCTATCGATGGTAGTACACTGCTTGTAGGAAGAAGGCATGAGAACACGTATAAGTTTGACTGGAACCTTAATCAGCCTGCCTCTCCTACCTGCTTTGTTGCGTTGAATAATTCCAAATGGCTTTGGCACAGGCGATTGAGTCACTTAAATTTTAAAACTATTGCCAATCTGTGTAAGCTTGATTTAGTCGTTGGACTGCCCCAAATAGAGTTCTCAAAGGACAAGATCTGCTCAGCATGCCAACTTGGTAAGCAAATCAGATCTACCTTTAAGAACAAATGGAGTAAATCTTCTTCTCGGTGCCTAGAGTTGCTGCATATGGATCTTTTTGGTCCTATACCAGTAACAAGTCTAGGGGAAATGAAGTATACCCTGGTGTTAATAGACGATTACTCTCGTTTTACGTGGGTCTTGTTTCTAAGTGGCAAAGATCAGGCTACTCCAAAGCTGATCAAACTACTGAAAAGACTACAAAATGAGAAATCGTGTGGGGTAGATAGAATTCGTAGTGATAAAGGTACCGAATTTACCAATCAATCACTCAAATCATATCTAGAAGACCTTGGTATCAAACACGAATACTCTGCTGCAAGAACTCCATAGCAAAATGGAGTTGCTGAGAACGTAGGAACCGCACTTTGAAAGAAGCTGTGTGAACTATGCTTGCAGAATCAGATATTTCGTAGAGATTTTGGGCAGAAGCTGTCAACACAGCATGTTATACACAGAACAGATCGATGATTAATAAACGAGCAAATAAAACCCCTTATGAAATCTGGAATGGCAGTAAGCCAAATATTTTTTTATTTCCATGTGTTTGGTTGCAAATGTTTTATTCACAACAATGGAAAGACTCATCTCACCGCTTTGATGCTAAATCTGATGCTGGAATATTTCTTGACTATTCTATAGTTAATAAAGCATTCAGAGTATTTAATAATAGAACACTTACTGTAGAAGAATCTGTTCATGTAAAATTTGATGAGTCTGCTGATTGTATTGTATCTGATCAACAAATCAATAACTTGAGCAACCGATTGAAAAACACTCATATTGATGACAATGTTGATGATGAGGTAGATTACAGAAGTAGGATTGACTGCATTTTGGAACCAGAAGTTCCAGAAGCACAAGCAGAGGAATCCGCTGGTCCACAAGCGCTGAACCCAGCCGTCAATGACACTATTATGCACACCCCTGCTGCAGTAGATGGAACAAACAAAAATGATGAATCAATCTAATCTTCTGAGCTACATACTCGTATTCACAACAATGAAGAAATCAATCCTCTTGGACCTCCGCTCCGGTGGATGAAGGATCATCCTCCCGGGCAGGTCATAGGTAACCCTGCTGCTCCTCTACGCACAGAGGACAAATGATTAAAGAATTTCTTCATAGTGCATTCATATCTCACGTAGAACCCAAAAAGATTGATGATGCTATGTTAGACCCAAGCTGGGTAGAAGCAATGCAGGAAAAACTTAATCAATTTGAGCGCAACAAAGTATGGCACTTAGTACCACGTCATCCGCATCACACTGTAATAGGTACCAAATGGGTATTTCGAAATAAATTAGATGAAAATGGTGTTGTTATCAGGAATAAATCAAGATTAGTTGCACAGGGATACAGACAGGAAGAAGGCATTGATTTCGATGAAACCTTTGTTCATGTAGCTCGATTAGAAGCCATTCACATATTTCTTGTGTTTGCTACCTTTAAAGACTTTAAAGTCTATCAGATGGATGTTAAGAGTGTGTTTCTTAACCGCAAACTCCAAGAAGAAGTTTATGTTGTGCAACCTCCTGGATTTGAAATCCATCAGCAGCCTTCGTCTGTTTTTCGACTGAACAAAGCTTTGTATGGTTTAAAACAAGCTCCCCGCCCATGGTATGAAACTCTGTCAAAATATTGACTGAGCACAACTTTACCATTCGCACGGTGGAAAAGACCCTGTTTAAATTCACGAAGGGTGACCATACTCTGCTGGTTCAGATTTATGTTGATGATATTATTTTTGGCAGTACTAACTCAAAACTTTGCGAAAGATTTTCAAAAATAATGTAGGATCAGTTTGAGATGAGCATGATGGGAGAATTATCGATTTTCTTAGGAAGTCAAGCAATCCAGTGAGGGAATTCTGATAACTAAGTCAAAATATACCAAAGAACTGCTGAAGAAGTACATGATGAGTACCAGTTCAGCAGCTACCACTCCAATGAGCTCATCTGCCAAACTCGACTTGGATGAATCAGGCGTACCGATCGAAGTAACAATGTATCACGGTATTATTGGATCCTTACTCTACTTGACAGCCATCCGACCTAATATAATGTTTGCTGTCTGTATGTGTGCTCGTTTCCAAGCCAATCGTAAGCAATCACACTTCACTGCTATCAAAAGGATTCTCAAATATCTAAAAGGCACAGAAAATGTTGGTCTCTGGTATCCAAAAGATCCAACATTTAATCTGATTGGATATTCAAATGCTGACTACGCTGGGTGCAAGATTGATATGAAAAGTACCAGTGGATATTGTCAATTTCTAGGAGATCGATTAATCTCATGGGATTGCAAGAAGCAGACATCCATCACAACGTCTACTACAGAGGCAGAATACCTTGCTTTTGGAAGCTGCTGTGCTCAACTACTATGGATTCAACAACAACTGTGGGACTATGGAATTGAATCCACTGAGGCCCCAATCTTTTGTGACAATACATCTGCCATAGCTATCACGTACAACTCCGTTCTTCATTCTCGCACCAAGCATATTGACATACGTCATCACTTTATCCGAGATCACGTAATGAAGAAGGAGATTTGGCTGTAGTACATATCCACCGAACAACAAGCAGCAAATATCTTCACGAAACCCCTACCGGACGCTAAGTTCTCCTACATTTGGAATACATTGTCTTAATTGATTTAACCCCTTGATTGTGCTTATTTCTGTATGATGAATTCACGGGGAATTACTTATTAGAAACTGCATGAATTTAGGGGGAATTTTAGTTAAAGGGAACTTTTATGTCTGTTGAAGGTCTATCGATGCGTAGCTGGTAAAACAATAGTCTGCTGCAGTAGATGCTACCTTACCAGTAGGACTCTACATACCAGTAGACTTTACCACATATGTCTTGCTGACAATAACCTTCGATACTTACCAACCAACTGGAACGTCGGAATTCAAATTTAATTTAACGAAAAATAAATTATTTCGATCCCGCCCAAATCGTGTCCTTTTATCTCTTTTTTTTAAAAAAATATAACTCGTTAGATGAACGCCACGTGTCCATGTGTCCGCTCATCTACAGTACGACGTTACATCTACCCTCTCTCTTTAACCGCCTTTACGATTTTCATTTTTTTCACTCTTACCACTTCCAAAATTCCTGTGCTAACACTTTTTCGAAGAATTTTACTCTTCAGATCATCAGATTCTCAGTTTCTACTCTCAAAAATATCGAAGATTAGTCACCAAGCTTCGTTACAAACGCTATCCATGTGGATTTTCACTCGATTTCCACCATTACTGATTAAGGCATAAAGGATGTTTTTCAAAAGCTGGATACCTCTGGACTCCTGGTTATACTGAGTCAGGCACCTACCTTCTGTAAAGAGGCTCTCCAGGAATTTTACGCCACTGCAAGGATGGTGGAAAACTCGGTGGTGGCCTCCATCTCTGGCCAGTCTATCACCATTACGCAAGTGGACTTTGCCACCCAACTCAGTCTTCCTTCGACAGTACTCACTGACTTTTTCACCATCTCAATGGCTATTCGTGAAGAGATGCGTACTGTTTTCTCTGACTCTGACATTCATCTGCAACGTCCTCCATTTAAAAGATTTTGATGAAGAGCCATTTTCGCCAACTCGCTAATGTCATCTCAAAAGGCTGATGTGCAAAGCCGGATCATTCGATGTCATCACCCCAGAAAAGTTTGAGGTGATGAGTGCCATTGTCAAAGGTGTAAATGTCAACTGGTCAGTCGTCCTATTTCAGGTTCTAACCGGCTTAGTGACATCAGGGAAGGGTCAATCTAGTTTTTCTCTTTCTCTCAGCCGTATTTTTGAGAGCAAACATATTCAGGCGGGGGCCTTAGCTACTCTCCATCCGGGGAAGCTTCTCACAACCAAATATCTTCTGATTCACCGGAAGCAAGTTGGAGAAGTTGGTCCGATCAAAGTTCTCACCACCAAGCGGCGGACAACTCAAGTAGTGAGTGACTATGAGCAGACAATATCAGAATCTGTTGAGTCATCACCCCCTCCCCCTCCTAAAAGCTACGGACCACGAAAGGGACTTCTACTGCCCTCAGGCAGCAAGTTCCTGCTACTACTTCTACTGCTGCTGATACTATCTCTACTGCAGTTCCAGCAGAGGTTACAACTACTTCTCGGGAGATCAGTTCTGAAAATCCTCCAACAGAGGAACCAGTTGCAATGGCTGCATCCTTGGCCATGGTCCCAACTGTACCAGCCGCTCCTACTGACAACTCCACCAACATATTATTGAGTTCTCACCAAGGACACGGCTTCATAAGCTTCCGGCCACCAAATACACTCTGCCCTTATTGTCATCCTAAGGACACTTCCACCGGAAAGGGCAAACCGGTTATGGAACCAGTGTCAACTCCAGTAGCATTTGAAATACAACTGGTTATGACCGAAGTGGAAGCCAAACTGCAACCGCAACTTGCGATATTTGATAGATGGGTGGAGGCTCGTCTCAAAATTCATTTTGATGATTTCTCTCCAATTCTCGGACAAGCAAGACTTGATGAGAACCTCATTATTGCCTACCTTCAGATGCATGACATAGAGAAGAGTCTGAAGCTACGTGATGTCTTCCGCATGATGAACTACGTGGGAGAACTTCAAGCTCTAGTTCACTCGCGGCTCCAGAAGTTTAAAGCTGACTCTGGCACAGCCAATCATGATTGGGCTATACTCAACGCCTTAGGATCCAAGCTTGAAATGGCTGAGGCTGCTCTTCATGTTCTCAGGATCTTAACAGGAATACACTCTTGCTCTGCTCTACCAGGGGACGAAACCTCCACCCCTACTGACTTGAGCATAGTTTCTAGCACTCCGGCCGAAGTCTTTATGGTGATGGATGCTGACCCTATAAATGTTGACACTGTCATTCAGTCTGTGGTCCATCAAGTCACCATCTCTTCAGAGAATGATGAACCTACAGAGCCATCACCAAACTCCCCAACCAACTTAGCTGCTTAATCCACCTCCTCGTCACCCCCCCCCCCCCAAACCTCAATACTTACTGCCTCCCCAGCTCCTGCTGATATCACAGAACCAACACCCCTGCCCCTTGCCTTAGAAATATCTGTCGGGGCGACAGTCCCTTACTATCCCAACAAGCCCTTGCCCGCCTCTGCTGACCATACTCAGTCTGCTGCGGCTGAGCTAGTCATAGCAGTTACTGGCATAGATACCATCAGTGCTATCATGCCTGCCGAACCATCCTATGCAACTGCTTCATCCACTGTTTTGCCCTCTGCTGCAAGGACTACTGGTCCTCCTGGCATCGTCACCTCGGATTTCGAAACTCAAACGGGTGCCCTGGCTCAATCTGTTGGGATATGCCCTAAGATAAGTCATTAGATGATTGTTTAAGACATACAATGTTTTATGATTTTATAAATGGCAAATCATTATTATATATTATTCGAATATCTGTGCAATATGAATTGATATATAAGTTAATGTCCTTAGAATAATATTGTATTATTCTTAAAGATTGTCCCTAGTCAAGTATTATCATAAATAAGGATAATGATAACACATTAAGACTAGTATGTTTTGATTGATGAATTGTTCATAGATATGAGATATCAAATCAACACATGGGTATATGTTAGAGAACGATGTACTGGACAGACCCACCATGAGAATGCTACATGGATAGTTATATGAGTGTCATAAGCAATTCTCATAGTGATAATAATGTATGTAATCCTTACGACTTGAGATCATCAGAGATCCCAACATAAGGAGTTATGTATCTTGATATTGTCAAACGTTACTTGTAACAGGGTAAACTATAAAGGCAACTATTGGATACACTACTAATTATATAGAGGGATGTTGATTGATCAAGATAGGATTTGTCCCTCCTATATAACAGGAGAAGTGTTTGGGCCCTTGATCAAGTAAGACTAAAATGCATGGCCGTGCTCGAATGAGTCGATATGTGATATCGAGCTTATTCGTTTATTCTAGTTCTACTTGGGGATCAAGAAATAAAGATTGAATATACGAGTATGACTATTCCATGACTCGTGTTCAATCTAAACACAAAGGACAAAGGGATTAAGTTACATGGTTAATATTATCACGAGTTCTAAAGGTTATGTCGAGTCAAAGACATTCTTGTAATTTGGGTAGCCTTGATGTGTTGCTAGATACCGCTCTTTGCTTGTGACGTAAAATGTGATTTTATGTCACTGCCAACATTACATGATCCTATCGGGTCGCACAAAAGATTAAATCGATAAAGGGAATTAAATTCATTGGATGAATTAATTAATTAAGAAGAGTCTTAATTAAATGATTATAATGATTTAATTAAATCATGGGTTTGGGCCCATGAAGCTTTGTGAAAGCCTTTAATTAAATCATATATAATTAGATGGCAAGGTTAATGATTAAAAAAAATACTTCATATCATCAAAACCTAAAAGGCTCTCAAGCTTTAACCCTCACGGCCGCCGCCTCCTTCCTCCTCCATCTTCACGGCCGACGTGAATAGTGGTGATCGGAACGGCCGCCGTTTAATCGGTTTTGAACCGTGGATTTGGTTTTGGTTCAAGAATAAGTCTAGCAACTAGTTCTTGAACATCCCTTCCCGATTTGATCGTGTGGATACCGTTGAGGCAAGGCCTTGGAGGTGTTGCTCGTGACTCGGAATCGTTGAACGTGATGCTTCGTGGAATCTGCTCAAACACGCTACAAGGGTGAGACTCTTGTGATCTTTTATCCGATATGACAACTTTGTATAGATCCGCGGTTAAAGTAATCCAAAAAATTTAAATTTCGCTGCGTTGTATGCTTGTTGGATTACTAACACAATCCATGGGCAATGATCCTCTTGAGGACTTCTTTGACTTTTCTACTCAAATTCCTATAGAAGGGCCTCCAAGTGTTGCTGATCAGTTGGTGCATCTATTCAATGTCATCTCTAAGCTGGCCAGTGATGTCAACAAACTGAAACACGAAGAACGCACTGCGAGCCTTGTCATTGGGAGTAATCAGCTGCATACTGTCTTACAGTTTCAGCAGGTTTATCGTGAACTCAGCCAACTGACGACTACAGTAAACCGGCTCCAAAGCTTTGTTGTGGATACTTTGCTGACTCTTTCTCCCGGGTAGGGCAATCCATATCAACCAGCACAGTGAATCTCTTCATACTGCTTCCTCACTAGCACTTGAAGACAAAATTGAGGATGCAAAGAAAACATTGTCCGAGCAGCTGGCGAATATGCAGGAAGCTTTTGCTTTACAAATACAGGACTTCAGCAACATTCTCCCAACTGCTCCTCACTCTACTCAACGTCTACCGGAGCCCATCAGACCTGCTCACTCGCATCGATGAGAACCGGACCCAGTACAAAGATCGTATGCTGCTGCTGAAGAATTGAGTCGGTCAAGACTTCCTTCCCAGCCAAGGTCTCGCAGTCCATGACAACATCCTACTGACACACCCTCTTCCACCCGTGACTACTTCAAGCATTGGTTAGGGAGAAAATATTAACATTTCTTTGTCTTCTTTTGTTATCTCTTATCTCTTTATTATAACTCTTCATGGTTATGTCATTTATCATCTATCTTTATCTGCATTACTTTACACATGACATTACATCTCATTTCGCAACTTGCTCATTTTTCACTATAAATAGCATGTTATCTCTTCCATTCAACTCACCACTTATGATTATCTTAACTTGTTCCTTACTGATCTTGCACCTTCTCTGCAACACTTATTCATGGGTTCATTACTTATCTAAATCAACCCTCCATGGGTTGATTACTTATCTACCCATCTGTGCTAGCTCCAGCTACACGGTCCAGTACTGGTTTTCTCCACCAGCCTGGAATTTGGACAGCAGATGCATAGGTGCTGATGACAAAAAGGGGGAAAACAGAGAATTTTCATTGAAGACAGAGACTTGATAAATGAACAGAAGACTACTTTGAAGATAAAGTTTATTTTCTAAGTTTTCTTTTGTTCTAAGTAACTCTTTATGCACTTTCTCTCCCCCTTCATTTGTCAACAACTCTGAAACTAGCTGGCTCGGATCATTCCATACTGGCTATGTTTCTCAAGTTGTCTTTACCAAGTCGAATAGATTGTAGAAATAGGTTTGCTGTAAGATTTGTAAGATGTACTATGTTATCAAAATTCATTTTAAATAAAAATGGCATTCTTTCAAATACTCAGCTTGATTAGTACTTGTAATCTGCTTATCTATCTAACAAATTGCAAGTCCCCTCTGTTTTGTTTCCAAGTCTTAATAGGATCTGATGTTCAAATGATCAAGCAAAAGTCTCCAATGCTAAGTTTTGTCATCACCAAAAAGGGGGAAGTTGTTGGGAAAACATTTCTATGTTTTGGTGATCAAAAACATCTACCGTGTGCACAGACATCTACCGGGTAAAGACATATACCGAGTGCACAGACATCTATCGGGTAAAGACATCTACCGAGTGCACAGACATCTACCGTTAGAATGAATGCTAATTGAAAGAAGAATATCAGTACACATCTAACTATCCAGCAAATGCACAAGGCAACAAGACAAAACAAGTACAACTCATTCTGACAAAGGTACAACAGAGCGCTGCACCTTACAATATCAGCTTCACCATTAGCGTCAGAATAAAAGAGCCGTTGTTTAACAAATTTGGAAAGAAGACAAACATAATTTGGAATGAAGACAGAAAACTGATCTCACGCAAGATCTTCCAATTATAGAAAAGTTGTCGTTAGACCACCATGTCTATAAATACATCTAAGTGAAAAATGAAGATAAGAGCTGAACCATCTGATCAAACACAAGACGCAAATCAACTTCAAGCTAATCGCTTCATTAAGATATTTTGAAGTTTCCGCAAGAGCAGCAAAAAACCCTTACTGTGATCTTGAAAGACTAAATACAACTGAGTATGCTGCTCAAAGAAAACTCGAAGCACAATAGTTTTATATCTCTGTGAGTGTTATAAAATACGTTGTAAACAACTTAGAAAGTTGTGATTGCTAGGAGTTTAGGCCAAGTTGTGTGAGTGCCTAAGGAGGTTGTATACTATAAAGTGTAAACCAAAGCCTTCTAGTGTAACCTTCCTGCAAAGGAAGAAGGGGTGACGTAGAAGCGTTGTGCTTTGAACTTCCAGAAACAATTCTTGTGTCGTTTACTTACTACAATTTACCATTCAGTTATTACTACTCACAAGTCCAGCAAACGTCTTCCGCACTATCATCAGTGTCTGTTGACTTGCAACTAATTGAGAAGGTAATGCAGTACCTAACAGTCTGTAGTAACAAAGAAGAATCAAATTTGAGTCTAGTGTTTATTCAACCCCCCTTCTAAACACTACTCCGATCCTAACAATTGATCTCCATCAACAAAAGCTAAAATTATATTATATAATAATTACATGATATAAAGAAGACCTCGAGTAATATTCGAGGGGAACATAGGGGAGGGAATACATTCAGGAAAAATAGAGAAGACACGACTCGCAGGTCGTATTAAATTACAACCATTCACAAAAATAATATCTAATGGGTCATAGGGCTATAAACATGCACCATGCTCAAAACAACACATAAAACATGCTAGGACATAACAATTAATGAATTAAATTCTAAGTACTTTAAAATTTTAATTCTTTGTTCATAAACTGTAAAAAAAAAAAAATATTTTGGAAAAATATTGCATGCTCGGGTCGCACGCCGCCCATCCATGGTCGGTCGCCTGCCCAGCCAGCTCGGTCGCCCGCCCAGCCATGGGCGGTCTCCCGCTTGGCCTTGGGCGGTCGCCCGCCCATGCATGGACGCGGTCGCCTGCCTTGCTTGCTACATTCGCCCAACTATCGAGCTACGGTCGCCAGCCTTGCTAGGCTCAGTCGCGCGCACACATATGTATCTTATACATAAATACACGTTAGTATATCATATATATTTTACGATGATTTCCAAATACATATCTAATATGTTGATTATAACATATCATATATGTTCTTACATTTTCGAACTAGCATGATTATAATAACTCAAACATGGTAAAACAATTTATCACATAACCCCGATATGAGCTTCGTACACGGCTCTGATACCACTGTAAGGAATCCGACAAGCATACAACGCAGCGGAATAAAAAATCGGATTCCCACCAAGGACCTATACAATCATATCGGGTGTCGAGAGTTATACCTTGTAGCATGTTTGATGCATAGCATGTTTGATGCAGAATCCTCGAAGCAAAACGTCCACGAGTCATGATCAAAACTTTGCAGCTTTGCCTCTACGGTATCCACACGATCCAATCGAAAGGGACGTAGAATATATCAAGTTGCTAGACTTGATAATCCTTCAATGAGGGAAAGGGACGAGCAGAGGTGACGGCTGCACCTCTGCTTTTCTTCGAAAGCTTTAGGTTTAGGTTTTGTTAATTCTGAATTAACGTCCTCGACTAATGTCTACCCTTAAAACCTAACAAGCAAATATATATATATACACTGATATAACGAGGTGGCTAATAATCATAATAGTGTTTTCCAAAATCCCAATAGCCCAATCAATATCCGTATCCCTATATAATGCATATTTATATATATATATATATATATATATATATATATATATATATATATATATATATATATCCTTATATACATATAATCATCCCATTCATTTATGATTAGGACTCTTCCTAATCAATTTAATTCATCCAATGAATTTAACTCCCTTTATCGATTTAATCTTTTTTGCGATCCATTTGGATCTTGTAACGTTGGCAATGACATAAAATCTAATTTTATGTCAAAAGCAATGATCGGTATCTAGCAACACATCAAGGCTACCCAAGTTACAAGAATGCCATTAACTCGACATAACCTATGGTCTGTGATAATATTCATCATGTAACTTAATCCCTTTGTCCTATGTGTTTAGATTAAACATGAGTCATGGAATAAGTCATACTCGTATAGTTCAATCTTTTATTTCTTGACCCCCAAGTAGACTAGAATAAACGAATAAGCTCGATATCACATATCGACTCATTCGAGCATGGCCATGCATTTTAGTCTCACTTGATCAAGGGCCCAAACACTTCTCCTGTTATATAGGAGGGACAAATCCTATCTTGATCACTCAACATCCCTCTACATAATTCATAGTATATCCAATGATTGTCTTTATAGTTTACCCTATTACAGGTAACGTTTGACAATATCAAGATACAAAACTCCTTATGTTGGGATCTCTGGTGATCTCAAGTCGTAAGGATTACATACACTATTATCACTATGAGAATTGCATATGACATTCATATAACTATCAATGTAGCATTCTCATGGTGGGTATGTCCAGTACATAGTACATGTCCGTTAGTATAACATCCTTTTCATTATCTTAAACAAACATTCAAGGCAAACCCTTTCAAGTCAAATTTGCACTTATAGCACAAGTCAGAGTTGCACCAGTCTATAGCTTACACATTTTCAACTTTCCCCTCATTTAAATCCAGTTAACTAAAGCTCAATTGAAGGGATCCATAACCATTTCACTACAATCCAAAAAGTGATCTACAAAGCTAAAACACAAACTAGCAAGGCCACAAGTGACAAAACTACAAGTTGAAACTGTCTGGACAACATGCAAGATCGACAACCTCAATTACCCCCAACAAAGTAGCCAATTTAAATCAATACAAGGAAAACAATATGTAATAATAAAAACCTACCCAACTATCTAATTCAAGGTTTAAACAAGCCTAAACATGAATCATTAGACATTTCCCCAATTTCAACAGGAATTGATCCAAACATCATGACAACTTGTAAAATCTGTAAAAATCCTCCAACACAAGATTAATCAAACTAAAACAGGATTTAAGAACCTTTTCTCCCACATACATGAAATTCAAATCCTATACCCGCCAATACATCGAAAAAATCTAACCAAAATTCAACATGCAATGCAAGACTTTCACTACACTAAATCTCCAATATATTACAACCACTCTATTCTGTCAAAATAACTTCATATGCATCAAAATCAATAGATATTAATGTTGGAAAGTTGAACTCGAGCTTACCAAAATGTGAATAGTAACCGCAACCTTGCATGCACGATTTCTGGCGACTGACGGCGGCTGCAGGGGCAGCGACTGGAGGGAAACGTGGGTCGTGGTGAGGATGAGGTTTCACACCACTGAATTCAAACTAACTAATGGTGACAAGGATGAATTCGAACAAAAACAAGAAGAACCCTAAAATCGCAACCCGTAACTTTCCTGGATAAAATCCAACGAATGCGCGATGTTTAACGGTGATTGCCTAGTATGGAAACATGCGCCGTTGAGTTCGCTACACGGTGGTAGGTCGAACTCGTCGAATGGTGGCCGGACGGCGGCGAACGCACGGTTTTAGCGGCGAATGGTCGGACGTGCGCGAGGATACAACAGAGAGGATCAAGTCTATGTGCATGTTTTTACACATTTTAGTATGTGTTTTGTAATGCCCAACATTACATATTAATAGTTGTATCCTGGTCCAGTTTTGTATATCTGAGTGTCAACGGTGTACTGATATATTAAATTTACAGTCTACAACTGGGATTTATATCCACTCTTATAATACAAAATTAGATTCTTCATTTTAAATTTATTTTTAAAATATTATCGGAGCTTATTTTACCATTTCAAAAGTCATGTTCCGATTAAATTGTCAATTGACATTCACAATGTCAATTTCACTTCTAATTAATTAATTCCAATTTAATTATTAATAAATTCCCAAATTATATTTAATTAGCAGTAATCAAATCTCGGGGTCTTACATATCAATAAGCCTCATAACTATATTAATTCAACATCATATCATTAAGTCAATACAATTTATTACCAACAAATATTTTGGCTCTATTCCCAATCGATCAATTTTCCGCATCAAGAAAGGGCATACTATCATTATTTGTGTATCCCAATATAAAATTTATTTTAATCATATGCAGAAAACTTAGTATCATTCACTGCTTAACTTAATTTACCCAAAATCGTTATTGCATAGCTATCCTTCCTTGGTGGTAAATATGCTTATTCAAATAGATTAGCCAAATACACGCAAAAATTTCAGCTTATTTAAATCATAAGAAGTACAAGTTCACTGGTATAACTCATGGTGAATTTAAAAATATTTTTCCACTAAGTCCACGGGCACAAGACTTAGTAAATACTATCACCAAACACATCAATTACTCCTTGATCTGTGAGTAACTTAGGCTGCTGGTGGGACTGAGTATGCCAACTAATGATGTGGCTGTACACTAATGTAAGGCCCCATCTCCTAATCCCGTTAGTGCATTTATCATCTCTATTAGTTCATACTTTCATCACATTAGGGAATTCTCATCACATGCTTCAATAACAATAGCATGACGAATATAAATTTTTTGACATAAATCTTCTTAATGTCTGATTCCCATCCCAACTCAACTAACATAATCACAATATCAACACCTACGCAATTAATAATTTACAGAATACAATGATGTAATTTAAAAGAATACTCACTGAGTACACAATGCCCATAAGAAGTCTCCTGCACTATTCCTGTTCTCACAATACTACATCATCAATCCATAATCGATAATCACAATTGTCAAACCCATAATTGACCATAAGTTAAATCATTATATCAATGATTTATTGAAACCACGTGCATTTCAATTATCAAATTACACTTTAGATCTCACGATATCACCTCGCTCGCTCAATAGCGGCAAAATCATTAATCCTTGCACACTCAATAGCGGCATAACCATAACCACCGCACGCTCAGTAGCGGCATCACTATAATCATCGCACCATTCCTTGGTGAACTCAAACTCTATCAACATATTTCTCAATAACCAAGTCAACAAATATACTTTCAGTACTTGTACGTCCGTACATAATAAATCAAATAAAACAAGAATATATCATTCTTTAAATGCAACAATAAGGCATTTATCTATGCTCGTATGTTACACGTACATTATGGTCGACGACATGATTTAGACATCCCCGACAACCGGGGGCTCGTACAATATCTATTTTGAACATCAATTCAAAATTAACATCATAATAATAACTTACAATAACATCAAGATTGCATAGATTCAACATGCTTCCTATCATTTGGATTAGTGTCAACACACTGCTCTTCATTTCATATCACATATGGATCCTTACTTATCTATGTGTATACATGAATATCCTTTCAGTGATTCCTTCATTTTAGACACTTCATTTGTCATGTATACATCGTCGTCTCATAATAATATAGATTTGGATGTTCTCACAACATCACCATTATCTTTAATATATCAATCGATATACCATCAACTATTAAAACCATCATCAATAACTCATGAAGGCCATCATTTACAGTTCTAATCATCAATTATTTTATGTCAATGCTATAAGATCGCTTCATGACATATCAACACTCAACATTCCTTGGTAATCATTTTCCTTTTTTAAATTTTCACATCACAAAAACAACATAACATGTTGTAATTGCCTTATGCAAGGAAATTTATCACTCTTATGTCACAATGTCGTTTTTGCATGAACTTCATATTATTGTTTCTCAATACCATTAATGTAGGACCTACACTCATAATCACGTCATTAGTGCGTTTAACTCATCATTAGTGCATACACTTTTATGATTAGTAATTATCATACATACTTCGTAATTATAGCATAAGTTCTATGAAAATTTTCAACATAATCCCCCATAAACTCGATTCCCCAAAATGCTGCCATACACGTGTGTATACACTTGATAATGCATTATTCATGTTCTCAATTCATTATGCAAATTACTCTCAATTAAATTACATGCAACACTCAGATGACAAGATAAATATCAAGATACTTATACAAACCATACACACATCAATATGCTCAAATGCGAGCATTTAACAATTAAGTGTATATCTATTTGTATAAAAAGATAATATTTTACACCAATGCTGGTACCTCGCTTCTAGGATCATCCTCATTCCCTCGTTCAACTCATTTATCGAATCAATGTTGTGCATGTTCTACCTGTTTCAACAGAAACAGCCCCCATGTGGGGTGAGCATACCAATAATATAATCTCAATACCATCAATATATAATTAATAATTTGCAGAATGTAATGCTGTAATTTAAATGAATACTCCCTGAGTAGCACAACCGTATGAGATCTCTTACGTTGTTCATGTTATCACAATATCCCACATTAATTACAATATGATATCAAGTCATTATTCTTAAATCATTTCATTTGAAATTGATACATAAATATCCACGTCAGTCCGTGTCGTTTCATGTCATCTCATGATCTTCCATTAATCCGACGTCAACTCGTGAACGTCAAATGTCAACCCGTGACATTCCAATAATCTGACGTCAACCCGTGAATATCCAATGTCAACCTGTGACATTCCAATAATCCGACATCAACCCGTGAACGTCCAATGTCAACCTGTGACATTCCAATAATCCGACGTCAACCCGTGAACATCAAATGTCAATCCGTGACATTTCAATAATCCGACGTCAACCCGTGACATTTCAATAAATTGCCAGTATTATCATAATTCAATTACAAAACGTAAACATAATATGCGTCTATTACTCGTACATAAACACGTACACAATCAATACAACAATAACATTAATCGCTAAACGTAACAGTAATATAGTTACCTATGCTCGTACGTCACACGTACCTTAGAATCGACAGTGCGATTAAGTCGTCCTTGTCAACTGGGGGCTCACAAGGTATATATATCATAATATCGATTCAATATTATCATCACGTAAACAACCCTTAACAATATCATCATATCTCAACTCGAAGTGTAATAGTCATATGCTAATCTTTATTCCTAGTTCTGACGCATATTCTGGAAATGAGCTACGACGGGCTATATATCCAAGTCCTCAACTTGTTGTTAGCCTAGTCTATATTATAACCTCGATGTGTACCATGACTCGACATAAACTCCTTCATAAACTCTCATATTTTTGTACTCTAGTTCCGGTGCCAATCGACTAAATGCACGGTTCATTTCTTTCGATGTCATTTTACTTGACACAAGAATTAAGTCCAAAAATCATAGATAAAATGTCTCAAATTTAGATGTCAGTCTTCAGGATTAAATTCACAAAGCAATAGATATAATTCCCAAATATCACCAAGTTATACCCCAATCAACCATTCAAAGTGCTTACATGTACAGTTCTAAGCTATCAATTTCTAAATGCCTGAATTCCAATTCTCTAAGATGAAATAACAGCAGGCAATAGATAAGACACGTAGTCAAACACATGCACATACATTTTATTTGTGACTAAACTCAGTGTCCTAACTCTAGTTCGAGTATATACCAAATTATGCTCTGATATCATACTCTGAGGGTCCGATCATAATCAAGTGTTTAATTATCACACAAATTATTTTCTGTAAACATCGGATGATTTGTTTAAAATTTATTAACAAGTGGCCATAAATAATTTTCGATGATACATATATTGTGTGCGCTTATCGTGTGCGCCCAATTTAACCCCACTCAATCCTCAAGATTGATAACAAAAATGCAGTAGTGTGAGTAATGATCGATCCCACGAGGAGGTGTGAATTCTTGTGTTAATGAAAATCAAAACAAAACAATAAATTAAAGATGGGGTTGTGATTGAATTATACTAATTAAAATTAAAAACTAGCTATTAAACTAATTAAAGAGATTCTTGGTATCGGTCGACTCTACCTTGGATATTATCATATATTTCATCGATTCACAAAAGACTCAATTTTATTTGAATATTCATCAATTGGAAATCTAATTCCTCCATCACCTTATTCATAGTCAATTAGTCCAAGAGTTCTAATTTAACTTTCATCAATCACAATCTATATATGCATATTCAAGATTAAAATCATGTCACCATTCAAAACTAGTGAGCGATGAATCTAATAACATAAACACAAGCGATTTATATCAATTTAGTATATGGTTTCCCTAAGAACTTAATAAATTCACAAGCGTAAAATTATCAGTCTTAGTTGCTTCTTCAATTAGATTATTCAAACATTTCTTATTTGATATCTAATTAGCAATAGATTATATGTAAGTTATTAGGTTGTCAATCCAATAAACAAACACCAATCATATCAACAAAATCAGAAAAACAATGATATTCAATAAAATCCATAAACAAAAGTGTAGGAGTCTCCCCAAGATAAATAAATCCAAGGATTTGTCTTCATCAACCAAGAATTAAGACTAGCTACACATAATTAAATCAAAACGATAATAAAAACAAAGTAAAGAAAACTAATCCGATCTCCGCTCGTCGAGGTGTCAATCCCGCCTTCGTTTCGATCTTCGTAGCGTTCTTCAACAAAATTGAGAGAAAAATTGTAAAACTATCATAAACTACTCTACACTAACTATCTAGATGCTTTAAGGTCTGATATTTTGAGTTTATAATGTTGGGGAAACTCAGAGGATAGGTTAGAGTTCATGTGGGAAGGAAAGAAATCAAGAATCCAAACTTTCCAAAACTCTGTTGGCGTAGCTACGCCTCAAAATGGCGTAAATATGCCTACTTCAATTTTTAAGATTTGCAATTGACGTAGCATTGGCGTATTTACGCCTCAGAATGGCGTAATTATGCCTGTCTTCCATTTTTTCTGGCGAGTTTCGTATTTTGGACATATCTTTCTGATACGAACTCCGAATTTGATGAATCAGTTGTCCACGCGAAGATAACATTAAGTTCTACAACTTTTATCGAGGAAACACTTCCAAAATAGGGCTCAAACATAAAGAAAATCAAGGAGAAAGGAGCAACATGTTTCTTGGATTCCTGTTTTTTCCTCTTTTCATCAACTTTATTCGTTCTTCCATAATCTTAGCTCGATTTCTTCATCTTTTCCTACATTTACACAAATATACGATTAGGTAGCACATGTATCAATTTATCCATCAAAATATACCAAATCGTAGGCAATTAAACACAATAGATGTGTCTATTTCTAGTCACATCAAACTCCCATATACTTAATCTTTACTCGACCTCGAGTAAATCAGATAAAACTACAATATTTTTGTTGGTTCATAGTATCATAATAAACTAACTTGTCCTCACTTTAATGCCTCAACAATTATAAACATGCATAATAATGAAAGACGGTGAAAAGTTAACAGTGGAACAAGTTCAATCCCTAGACATCTCATAATTAACAAAGCAGTAAATGTGTGTGTGTGGTCATAGACAAGTGTCATGTACAAATTATAGATCCAATAAATATAAACCAACAATAGCTCAAGTTGTATACCAATACAAGTATAAGCTCACTTGCACAATCTTCTCCACTATCTTAGCCACTTGCAAACACAAATCAAGTAGGTCTTTATTAGCTTGTAGCTTGGCCTAGGTATTAGCTTATGAAAGAAAGGGTAAAGATGCATCAAACAAGAGAGTATGGTGTTATGCACAATTTAACTTCTCTTCTTACATGATTTTCCAAACCTTGTTCATTTTTGCAAGGTACATTTCAATTTTTTTCTCTTTTGTGCCTTGGCTCCCATTGGAGTCATATTTTTATATAATTTCTCAAGGCATCCCTTTTCTTTCATGCATTTCATTCTTTTGACAATGAACCTCTCAAAAATATATGAATCATTGATAACAAGTGCATGTGAATGAAACACATCATACTCCCTTCAAAGGTATGGATTAAAAATTCATATTTAGGCTCATTCGGGAAGGATGATAAGCTAGTAAAAGAATGTTGAATGGTGATATATTTTGTATGCTTAGCACACAACCATTCTTTTACATTAAGCTCAAAAAGGGTACTAGAGATTGATTTTATTTACATGGTAGGCTTGAAAGGCTCAAATGCATCAAAGATTGCCTATATCACTTTCATGTTCGCAAGTAGTCTAGACATACGCCTCAAAGAGTATGTAGTTAAGTTCTAGCATGTATTAGAGACTTCTCACAATCTTCACTAAGCTATGCACACTTCACAAGTTATGACAATATCGTGCTCAATATATCCAACTACTAAGTCAAAGCACAATTTGCATTAGAGTTCAAAGTGTTTCAATGTTAACAATTCACCTATGTTCAAAAGCATGCATGTCCTCAATTAGGTTTCATCATGGGCTAGTGATTCTAAGCATGCATTCATTATAACTATGAGCTCAAAATTTTCAAATATTTTGATTTTTTTGTATTTCTGCAATAGGAAAGCAATAACACACCACTAATCCCTCCCACATACTTAAATCTTACATTGTCCCAATGTAAGCTAAAATTGTAAGGAAAGAGAAATTAGACTACGAAAGCAATAATAAAAAACTAAAAAGGAAAAAAGAAAACTAACTCCCCTTGGGTTGCCTCCCAAGCAATCTCTTCTACGTCTCTCATTCTTCCAACATAGGGATGATTCTTAATCTGTTCAGACACAATCTGACAGTTACAAAGAACTCACTCTTCTATCTGAGAACAAATACAATTGATAGAGTGAATTATACTAAGCACAAATGATCCTTAAACGATCAAATATAACAATAAGACGTGCTTTCAACTTGAGCAGATCGACAAGATGAAGTCTTTCAATGATAGTGTTTTGCTCAAGTGGATGCTCAATAAGAATGATTGATTGTTGATTTTTAAGCGTGTTGTATATCTTGTATTGTCTCGTGTCTCGTGTGTTGAGCATATAAGTTGCACCTTTATATAAGCATTTCTGCCAACGATAATATTTCATTTTGTGTGCAACTCTTTACTTTGGTCAATCTTGAACAAGTTGCAGTCTTCTATTTTAGACACTTTCCTTTCTGGTCTGTTCTTTCGGCGCTTGTCAGATATGATCTCCTTTGTCTATTTACCATTTAAGGTAATCTTCAGACTTTGGTCTATTTCAGCATTAAATGCAACATTAAATGCTTCAATAAATAGATGTTGATTATTCGGACTGATGAATGAAGTTTGCTAACTCAGTCTGAAATGGTAAGTTCTGATCTGGTCTTTATTGATCTGCGTTGATCTGGTATGTTCTGATCTGGTTGACATCGATCTGGTTTGTTTTGTCATTGACTTAATTGGTCTGGCTTGTTTTGTCATCTTTAAAATCCGTAACCAACAAATTTCCCTTTTTGATGATGACAAAACCTAGCTTCTTTATCCTTTTATTAAGTCCCTTTTCTTGTAGAAATATCGTTCAGATCGATTAAGTCTTTTTGTTCAAAATAAATGAACTATTCAAAATAAATGAATAAGACTGAGAATTCCGACTGAAAGACTTTTTATAAACTTGTCTGATGAATACATTTACATATGTTATTCATTACATGCAGTTATTTATGTCTTCTTTAGGGGCTGTTGTTCTGGCTTCATTTATTTCTTCTTTTCCCCCTTTTTGGTATCAGCAATCTCCTGAAGGAAATCTACGATCTGCGTAAGCTGAGCGCAGATAGCATCCAGGCGATGATCTTGGGTAAGGATGGATTTTACAACCGCAGTTTTGACTTTGGAAGCCAGTTCGATCTGTTCTTTTCTCAGACTGGTCTTATAGGATGCTTGTTGAGAAAACAGATCGTTCAGACCGTGTTGGATTCTATTGATGCTTTTCAGCATCTTTTCCTTGAACGAGTCAAAATCCATAGAGGTAGTTCGCTGGCTTTGATGTACTTCTCTTACTATTTGGGAGAGAAAGCGGAAGTTATCGGATAACTCGCAAAGGGACTTGGCCATTGATGGAGCATCATCAAGGTAGTATGGAATTTCTTCAGCAGGTGACACAGCCAGCTCTTTCCCTTTGTCAGTCGGTACAACAATAGGACCGGACTAGTTCCACCATATCCGTAGAAAATTGATTCAAAAATGTAAAATCTGCAGCAGACTGATCTGGAGGAGAGTTTGGTTGAACAGGCTCCTCAATTTGTAAAGATGCAACGATGATGGGCACAACTAGTCCAGCATCGACAATGTCTTGTGTGACAATAATCTGTGGTGAGACTAGTGTGCTGGTCTGATGTGAGGGCCCGATCCTGATGTGGTGTTTAATTAACACATAATGATTAATTTCCGTAAACAGCGGAAGATTTATTTCAAATGTCTTGTCAAATGGCCCTAAAATATTTGCGCTTTTATGTGATACATATATAGGTATACTGAAAATACGTAATTCAAGTTTCCAATTCAACACGTTGAGCATAACATAACTATCAAGTAAGAAATCAACCAGTAGTGGAAGACTTAAAATACAGATACTCGGGGCATACCCCGGTAATTTAAAATGTAATTAAAAATATTCTAACAACTACTGGGACTCAAAACATAAAATATAAACCTGAGCTCGCTCTCAACGAGCTCTGGTATTCATCGATGCTTCATCTCGAGCATCCTCAGTACGTCCACCTGTACCACCTGTCATGCCCATACAACAAAGACATGACAGCCCCCACTACGGGGGTCAGAACCCAGTACGAGAAATAAATAGATCATGTCAAGTATGACAAAGTATCATGCAATGCATACCATGTATGAATGCGATGTAGGAATGTGTATAAGGAATCGAATCTCAAGATACCAAATATCGGAGTCCAAAGGAAGGTATCATCAAATAATGTCAGCTCGAGCAGAGGGTGACAACACACGCACATTGCGCTAGGAGACTCATCCTATGTGTTGTGTTCGTCCATCCCTCGTGTCTAGGTCCGGTGACACGCGTGTGACTACAGTCGCTACCTATACTGTTTGTCATCGCCGTGCTCGTCGTCCCCGACACTCAGAGTGAATCAACTCAGTCATAATCATGGATATCAAAGGAATGATAGATCAATATGATATGTCCATGAATCATTTATGCATCAAATGACATATGCAACTCAATATATCATGCAATCTCATGTGAAAGTATATACATATCATGTAATTTCACATATCATGTAATCCAACACATTCATCATGTCATATAGTTACATAAGAATCGTATAGTGACAATTAAATCATATAAATCAAGTAATGGCATAACAGGTCATACTGTAAGGACTCCCGTGCCCTTAATCCGTTATTAGTGTATTAATCCATGCCATTAGTGCATACAATCATACATGTGGGTGAGAAATCACTTATCATCATAGCCATTCATGCCTCATATAAAAATTCTTTACATTATTCCATATAATGTCTAGTTTCCCCAACCAAGTTCACATACATATCATGCACCATATAATACACTAACATGTTCTCAGTTCATTTAGCAATTTAATAGATAATTGCATACCACTCACAAATGAAGAGAGAAAGGCCCTTGCCTTTTTATACATACCATGTACACATAGTAGTGCTCACATGCGAGCATCGAATAAGTATATGTGTATCAAATGTATAAAACGTCATGCTCAATACCTGTCACTGGTACTTCGATCCCTGGAATCACCTCCATTCCATAGCTCGAGCTCAACTCCAAAGCCATCGATGTACCTAATTACCTGCCCCAACAGAGACAGCCCCACACGGGGTGAGCATACCAATATCCCAAATCCAATAATCATAGTAATACAATTCATAATTTACAACAATGTAAATGCTATGAAATACAAAATATACTCCCTGGATGGTATCATCCTCATCCGGGGTTTCTTGTACTGTCCCTGTTCTCAAAATACTGAAACCATCAAATTCCCAAATGCCAGTTAATCATTACATTGATTAACATATCCATTAGCCATATACTGATATCATAATCAATAGCATCAATCATTAAACAATAATTACAGATATTCCATATATCTCACTTATGGTTCCATAGTTCTATTCCATTGCTCGCTCTACAATAGCGGCATTTCATTCCCACGCATGCTCAACAGGAGTGGCGTCATAACAAGTTAATCATTACATTGATTCCCAATGCATATATATCCATTGTGGCAATTACCATAAACCATGCATTTTCATAGACATTTATTGCTAATACCATATATCATGCATTCTCATACACATTCATTGCAATACAGTGTACCAAGCACTCAACAATTGCAAGTATATAAAAGGGATATGCTCGTACGTCATACGTACATTATGATTCCGTAGCTCGAGTCCAACCTTGTCTGAGTCCCACAACCCGATGAGTTAAGTGCTAACATGCAAATAACTCCCAATTAAACATAGGCATGCAATCACGTGCACAAGCACATTCACAACTTCCCAACCTATCGTCCATCCATGACGATTACCAAAAATAAAAGCCCACCGGCTAAGCATGCATAATACCCAAAATATTCCCTTTTATATTTTCAAAAGATAGCCAAAAACTCGACCGAGAATTCCATTATATAAAATTTTGGCTCCAACCAATTTATTTTAAAAGTATGGCATTCCCATTGGAATGTAGACATTGCCCCGGAAATTGGTTAAACCTCGATTCCAAAATCCCGACATTTTTCCAAAATTCCAAAAAAAAAAAAAACTCCTACAAGCGGCGATCGATCGCCACTTTCAGTGCGATCGATCGCCCTTGTCCATAGGACGACAGCACTGACTCGCGATCGATCGCTAGTCCTCGCGATCGATCGCCAACTCGCTCGCGATCGATGGCCGAGAACTCGTGATCGATCGCCTGCACTGTTCATCGCCGAGAACTCGTGATCGATCGCCATCTGCGATAATCCGAGAAATTCGATCTTCCATGGTGTTTTTGACACCCAAACTCAAAACCAACACCCCCAACTTCCTCAACACCTCCAATACACCATTTAAACTCAATAAAAACACTAAAATCAACATTTTAGATTTTTAACCAAAACCCCCAAATCTCAAATCAAACCCATAGCTCAACCATTTAGCACAAAACTACAATCAAATCGAAGCTAAAGGAGAGGAGAAGAAGATTACCAGCCTTTCTTCAAGAAATCGGGCTCCCAAGACGATCCCCCGTCGATTTGACCAAGAGGAGAAGAGAGGAAGGGTTTGGGGTGAGGGAAAGAGGCGTGAGGGAGAGGAGAGAGGGAAAATGATTCCGTATAATGACGAAATACCGAGTCTATTTGGTATATATAGCTCCAAAATACCGACTCCTCCACAAATACATCATGATTCATTAAAAATCATCTGTTTTCAAAAATCATTTCTCTAACCTCAATTCTCATTACCAGCCCCAGTACAAAGTACTCCGGACCCCAGGTTCCACCAAGAACAAAATTCCAAGGTTATCACCACGATAAGAATACAATCTCATCCCTCGGATCCCATGACTCCAAAAACTGGATTTAAAATCCACGGGAGTCCCAAAACCGCAATTAATACACAATTGTCACAATTAAAATCCATTAAGGATCATTACTACACCAGGATTAACACCAATAATTCCCGGGTATCACACATACAGTAGTATCATTACACGTCTTTGTCAGACGTCATGATACAACTCATTTCAACGTACCTCGACCCAAGCTAATCTACCGAGACTCCTCAGATCAACCCCGGAATCTATTAACCTAGTCATAACAGTTCCAAATACAACATAATGTTACATACTAGCCTTAAACTTATTAAAATAAAACTCAAACTTAGACCCAAAACAAATTCTCTAAATTTCAGCCTGCGCAACCATAGAGATCGGCTCATAACTTGTCCGAGACTTAATAAAATCACATGGGTCCAATTTATTTTAAAGCTAACTCAAAAATGAACATTTCATCAGTTCAACTCATCTTCAAATTCGTTCATTTAGCCTAGGTAAAATGGCCAAGAACAATCTGCTGGAAAAACATGACAATTCACCAAATTTCAGCCTGACCCATTTTGGTATAAAAATCATAATATATTCATATGACGTCCAAATGACTTGAGGCTAGTGGGAAAATCACGAAAACTCGAAGTAATACAGTTCCTATTTGAAGTCTAGAAGCTAGTTCGCTCATCTAGAGGCACATACAAAAAAGGTATGGCAGTTTTAAAATTACCTATACACTCTGTTTTGACAGAGTGAGCAGTTCTAGGAAAAAGTGCATATCTTGCACAAATAAACTCCAAATCATGTGAGGCCAGTTTCTAATGCACGATAACTCAAATTTTTACAACTTTTATTCAGACATCAAGGTCAAAACCGTAGCACATTTTTCCCAGAAGTACCAAGAACACACTGCATGTGCAACCCGCATACATGCATGTTCCAGATTGTGCACCTTGTGGTAAAAACATCATAACTCATTCATTTTAAGTTCAAATCGTTTCAACTTTCGGCCACATTAAGAAAATGAAAATATAACTATTATTCAGACCTCAACTTAAAATTCGAAACCTAAATTTACTGAAATTTCGAGATAAGAGACCCATGCATGCTGAAATCTGCAAACTATAATTTGACGGCAACTTTTAATTAAACTTCTCATGTCAAAACCCCAAAGTTTCGACCCTTTAACAACACCAAGTTAAAAAAACTTAATAAATAGGTTATAACTTCAATTATCTTCAAAATTTGAACACCATCCATCAACCTAGCCAAACCAAGCTTTCAACTCTCCAATTTGCTCCAAATTTGAAAATTCTTGCACCTAACTATCATTCTTGCCTTGTAGCTTCTAAATCACCAATTGCATGTAACATGCACCCACAAATTCACAAGAATTTGGGAGCTAAAAAGGGTGGAAATTTCGAAACAAGAGAGAAGGTGGAGAAAAAAAATGGTTTGGTGGGGAAATGAAGAGAGAGAGAGAGGATTTGCATGCCTTGAAATTCTAAATCTGAAATTCTTGGGTAGTGGTGTGACTTTCCATGCATAGTTTGCATTATTTGTAATGTATTTGATGTATTATGGAATCCATGTGTCAATACATCACTCTCTTGCAAGATTAATGGTCCAAAATCATGTACTAAACATGAGTTAAATTAATTAGTGCCATGTGATCATGCACATGCTCATGCACTAAAATATGTTCCACTAGTTGGTTGACCCATCGTGGTCCGGAACACCTTAATTCCAAGTCTATACTTTTAATTATCCGGGTTGCTTAATCATCGTTAATCCGGATTAATTAGCATCAGGGCCTTACACTTCTTCCCCTCTTAAAAAGATTTCGTCCTCGAAATCGCAAAACTGAATATAACTCAATAAATTAAATCATATGAGATGTCTCAATCTCATTCATAGATACTTAAGAATCATCATGTATCAATAACAACTGATGTGGTAGTGCCAACGATATACCACTGAATCAAACTTCTCTATTATTCCACAAGGTTCAAAATATCGAGGCAACATCATACCTCACTTAACGAATCATATCGATCGTTGAAAAGGTAATATCTTCAGATTTTCCTGATTCTCAACTCGAAGTCTAACAATATATTTATCTTTGGCGTAGCAAATCTGCTTACCTTAAGCCAATTTCAATCGTTTTCGCAGAATTTTATCGTTCCTGGCATTTTCTCAACAATCTCAAGTTATGCCAAAAATTCCTTATCAATTTTCTATCATCATATCAGTGATCGGTAGTTCTGGCTCTACAAAATTTGAACCGATGCCATCCCAAAATTTGTCTGAAACTTAAATTATAGGAAAATTCCACTGGTGAATAGTGATTTTTGTCAGTTCTCACTAAATTCATCACTATTAGTCGAGACATAACTTCCAAAGTCTGGATAATTCTCTCAGTTTATCCATCAGTCTGGGTATGATAAGCCATACTCATTGCTAACTTAGTACCCATGACATTCTGAAAACAGTTTTATTGGATAGTATCCTGGATCTCTATCAGATACAATTGTTACAGAAAACTCACTGTAACTAAACCACATTTTCCGCATCTCAAGCATATCATTTTCTCATAGACATACAGACAATCATATGAATTCAATATCTTGTTTTGAATAGTCAATCAATTCTGATTCGACTTGTTTCTTAATCTCTGTTTGATCTAAACAATTTGAGCTATAAAACTCAAAGCTAGAAATTTCTCAAATTCATTGTAGTACTTACAAATTCTGTATTATTCAATTAGATCTCGTCTTTTTATCTTGATCTGCTGGTATGTCAAACAGTTTGCCACAAAATTCCAAAATTTCTTTCTCCATATCATCCCATCAGAAATAGAATCTCATGAATGATGCATCTCATTATTCCCAGAATAACACTATGTCATCTATAGTGTGCTTTCTGCAGTAATAATTCTTTCGAATCAGTAGAATTCGATGCTATTTACTGATTGTTCAATCGCAACCCGACACTAAATTGCATACTAAAATCTAGTTGGTTGATGAGACAGAACCAATTTCTTCACTCAATATCTGTATGGCTCCGTCCTTCGAGTTCTTCCGATCTTCGAAATCAGAGGTGACTCAAACTGCACAGTATATATTCATGCTACCATTGCACCTTGCACTTTTAGGTTCAGTGCATCTACTACTAGTTTCATTTTCCTTGATTGATATTGACTATCATAGTCAAAGTCTTTAACAAATCTAGTCATTGCTTCTATCTTATGTGCAACTCTGACTGAATAATAGATATTTTAAACTCCAAAAATCAGAGTATATTATGAATTATTCGCCACCCAGATACGTTGCCACATCTTCAAGGCAAAAAAATAATGGCTGCAAACTCAATTTCGTGAACAAGATATCACCATTCTTTAAACTTCAAATATCTTAAGGCATATGCAATCATCTCCTCATGATGCATCAGAACATATCTCATATCCTTGACCAATTTGCACAAACTACATATTCCCCTAACCAGTTCAACAAAATCAACATTGGGGATGTAGTTCACTTCCATTTTAGTTATGACAACCGCTTTCACATTCATCTGACCAAAAGAAACTCAAATTTCTTCTTGGTCAATTGGTTAATAGATCAGGTCATACTAAAATATACTTCCATAAAAGCCTGTAACATCTGGCCAAACTCGTAAAACTTCGTATCTTGAGTACACTGATCGATCTTGGCCCAATTTATTACTACCTCTACTTTACTAGGATCAACAGGTATCATGTGAGCTGGTATCACCTATCCCAAAAATAACATTCAATTCAACCAAGATTTACACTTTGATAACTTGGTATACAATTTGAGCTTCACGAAGCGTCTGAAGAACCAATCGTAGATGTTTTGTGTGGTTCCTTCTAGATCTCGAATACACAGTATACCACTGATGAATTTTATTACACTTCAACATAAGAAGTTACGGAATACTCTATTCATCAAATACATAACTCTACTGGTATAGTTGTCAGACCACATGGCATTATCAAAACTTCAAAATGCCTATATCTGGTTTGACCAATTGTCTAGAGAACATTTTATGTTCTGACTCAAACTGATGGTCACCAGATTTAAAATCATTCTTCTTATACATCAAAGTTCCTTACAACTGATTAAATAGTTCTTGATCTTAGGTAGTGGGTATTTATTCTTGACAATAGCCCGATTCAACTACCTTTAGTCGATACACATCTTCATAATATCATCTTTCTTCTTCACGGACAATGCTAGTGTTTTCCTCAAGTGACATACTCAGACATATGTACTCGTATCAATGAGATTCTGCAACTATTCTTTTGTATCTATCAACTTTGCTGATGACATTCCGTACAGTACTTTCGATATCGAATCTATTCCTTTGCATCAATGAATAGTTAAAATTGATTTCCTTCTCTAGTGGAAATTCTTTTATTTCTTCAGGAAAATCTTAGTAAGTTTTCTTACCACTAAGATATCAGTCAACCTCGAGTCTTCATGGTGAGCATTAACTGTTTATTATCAAATATCCTTCATTTTCCAATTATCTCAACCGCAATATTTTCATAGCTGATACTATCAGTATCTTAGCTTGCTATTCGTGGCTATAAATATTTCATTTTGGGGCTACAAAATAGTCGAAAAATTCATTATACTCTGAAATCAACTTACAATATCTCAAAATTTATCAGAGTATTCATGCCCTTGATATAATCAAAACCTTATCTCGGCAACACCATTAAATTCAAATCCACAACACTATCATCAAACTGTAAAGTGCAGTTCACTATTACATGTATGGATAGTATAATTATCACTGCTGGTGTATTTTCCAAATCATCATTATCAATGCACATTTGATGCAATGTATGAAAAATAATGCTTTTGTCTCAAATCAAACTCGTGCAGTGTGATCAATACACAACATGTATCTGCGATCACTATTCCTAAAGCATCTCTAATCTTATCCTCTTTCAATGTATACTATCTAGTCTGCAGATAATTAACTGCTGCTGGAACTGAGTGGTCGAAAAGAATAACCACTCTGATATCTACCCCTAGCTCAGGGTATTTGTTGTTATGGTTGCATATGTTCCTGAGCACGTAATGGACATGCTCTGACTAGCCACAATCGATATCAGTTCCTATTATCCTTTCACATGGATCAGTAGATATTTACATCCGCAATGACCTCGAAAAGATTGGTATTCTACAATCTCATAGTACCTCCAGAACTACTAGAGCTGGATAAATTGGAGCGATACTTCTGAAACTTTTCTAGGACTACTGGGATTATCCCAATGATAGTCACTTCATTAATCTTTAATCCAGTTCTAACTACTTTGCACCACATCGGTGTCTTATTCTTCAGTCGATATCTAATCTCTTCACTAGTAAATAGCTATCGAGAGTAAGCAGATATTTCCATTTCTCAAGTCCACGATAATCAATTATCATTTTCCATGTAATCAATATGGCATTCTCGTAAACATATTTTCTCGTATCAGAAGAGGAAAAATCGTCATCCGTCACTACCATTACTCTAGATACTATCATCTAGAAGAGTTCCTATTGTAGTTTTTATTCATAATTTGGACATATAAATTGGAACTGAATTACGACAGTCCCCATATCATGTCCTCATTCAAACCAATTCTCGTTGTTTCTCACAACAACTACTTTCTATTCTTCAATTGAAATATTGCTAGTTCCAATATTCTCAAGTTCTAAATTATCATCTTGGCGTACACAGGTTTTGACGTAAACTCATACGTATAACCATGGTCTTTCAGACTCAAAATCCTGATGTCAATCGACAAAAATACGTTTTAAATAGTTCTAGTGTCATCCCACTAATCACAAGGATAAGTCCCAAAGTGATAAAAATTTTCAATAACACTAAGTTAATTCAATTCACAGTTTATAGTGCGTACAGGTACAATAGATGGCTCTTAAAGTGTATCGTTGCTACATGTCCAAACACTAATTGTTCATCATAAAATCAAAACATCATATACAATCTCAAGTCAGAGATGTTCTCATCACTTATTCTACATCATCAGCCGGTCAGCAACTATCAGTGCTAACAATAAATTTTTCAAATTCTCTAGAATATATGCAACTCAGCATTCAAATTCTCTAGATTATATGCAACTCAGCATTCAAATTCTCTAGATTATATGCAACTCAACATATTAAAATTTTTGGAGACATGACATCTAGTTCTCCCTGCTTAGTAATCTATTACATGTATAACATCTCAATATCTAACATGTAATCATAGCAGGCAAAGAGCATATAAAATCACATAGTCATACACATGCACAAACAATTCATTTGTGTCTCTATTCAGTGTCCTAACTCTAGTTCGAGCATATCCCAGATATATGCTCTGATACCATAATGTGTGGGCCTGATCCTGATGTGGTGTTTAATTAACACATAATGATTAATTTCCGTAAACAGCGGAAGATTTATTTCAAATGTCTTGTCAAATGGCCCTAAAAAATTTACGCTTTTATGTGATACATATATAGTGATACTTAAAATACGTAATTCCAGTTTCCAATTCAACACATTGAGCATAACATAACTATCAAGTAAGAAATCAATCAGTAGTGGAATACTTAAAATACAGATACTCGGGGCATACCCCGATAATTTAAAATGTAATTAAAATATTCTAACAACTACTGGGACTCAAAACATAAAATATAAACTTGAGTTCGCTCTCAAGGAGCTCTGGTATTCATCGATGCTTCATCTCGAGCATCCTCAGTACGTCCACCTGTACCACCTGTCATGCCCATACAACAAAGACATGACAGCCCCCACTATGGGGGTAAGAACCCAGTACGAGAAATAAATAGATCATGTCAAGTATGACAAAGTATCATGCAATGCATACCATGTATGAATGCGATGTAGGAATGTGTATAAGGAATCGAATCTCAAGATACCAAATATCGGAGTCCAAAGGAAGGTATCATCAAATAATGTCAGCTCGAGCAGAGGGTGACAACACACGCACATTGCGCTAGGAGACTCATCCTATGTGCTGTGTTCGTCCATCCCTCGTGTCTAGGTCCGGTGACACGCGCGTGACCACAGTCGCTACCTATACTGCTTGTCATCCCCGTGCTCGTCGTCCCCGACACTCAGAGTGGATCAACTCAGTCATAATCATGGATATCAAAGGAATGATAGATCAATATGATATGCCCATGAATCATTTATGCATCAAATGACATATGCAACTCAATATATCATGCAATCTCATGTGAAAGTATATACATATCATGTAATTTCACATATCATGTAATCCAACACATTCATCATGTCATATAGTTACATAAGAATCGTATAGTGACAATTAAATCATATAAATCAAGTAATGGCATAACAGGTCATACAATAGTATCATTACACGCCTTTGCCAGACGTCATGATACAACTCATTTCAACGTACCTCGACCCAAGCTAATCTACCGAAACTCCTCAGATCAACCCCTGAATCTATTAACCTGGTCATAACAGTTCCAAATACAACATAATGTTACATACTAGCCTTAAACTTATCAAAATAAAACTCAAACTTAGACCCAAAACAAATTCTCTAAATTTCAGCCTGCGCAACCGTAGAGATCTGCTCATAACTTGTCCGAGACTTAATAAAATCACATGGGTCCAATTTATTTTCAAAGCTAACTAAAAAACGAACATTTCATCAGTTCAACTCATCTTCAAATTCGTTCATTTACCCTAGGTAAAATGGCCAAGAACAATCTGCTGGAAAAACATGACAATTCACCAATTCCAGCCTGACCCATGTTTGTATAAAAATCATAATATATTCATATGACTTCCAAATGACTTGAGGCTAGTGGGAAAATCACGAAACCTCGAAGTACTAAAGTTCATATTTGAAGTCCAGAAGCTAGTTCGCTCATCTAGAGGCACATGCAAAACAAAGTATGGCAGTTTTAAAAATACCTATACACTCTGTTTTGACAGAGTAAACAGTTCTATGCAAAAGTGCATATCTTGCACAAATAAACTCCAAATCATGTGAGGCCAGTTTCTAATGCAAGATAACTTAGAGTTTTACAACCTTTATGCAGACACCAAGGTCAAAATCGTAGCACATGTTGCCCAGATTTACCAAGAACACACTGCATGTGCAACCCGCCTACACTTGCATGTTCCAGATTGTGCACCTTGTGGTAAAAACATCATAACTCATTTATTTTACGTCCAAATCGTCTCAAATTTCGGCAACATTAAGAATATGAAAATATCTATAACTATTATTCAGACCTCAACTTAAAATTCGAAACCTAAATTTACTGAAATTTCGAGATAAGAGACCCATGCATGCTGAAATCTGCAAACTATAATTTGACAGCAACTTTTAATTAAACTTCTCATGTCAAAACCCCAAAGTTTCGACCCTTTAACAACACCAAGTTAAAAAAACTTAATAAATAGGTTATACCTTCAATTATCTTCAAAATTTGAACACCATCCATCAACCTAGCCAAACCAAGCTTTCACCTCTCCAATTTGCTCAAATTTGAAAATGCTTGCACCTAACTATCACTCTTGCCTTGTAGCTTCTAAATCACCAATTGCATGTAACATGAATCCACACATTTACAAGAATTTGGGAGCTAAAAAGGGTGGAGATTTCGAAACAAGAGAGAAGGTGGAGAAAAAAAATGGTTTGGTGGGGAAATGAAGAGAGAGGGAGGATTTGCATGCCTTGAAATTCTAAATCTGAAATTCTTGGGTAGTGGTGTGACTTTCCATGCATAGTTTGCATTATTTGTAATGTATTTGATGTATTATGAAATCCATGTGTCAATACATCACTCTCGTGCAAGATTAATGGTCCAAAATCATGTACTAAACATGAGTTAAATTAATTAGTGCCATGTGATCATGCACATGCTCATGCACTAAAATATGTTCCACTAGTTGGTTGACCCATCGTGGTCCGGAACACCTTAATTCAAAGTCTATACTTTTAATTATACGGGTTGCTTAATCATCGTTAATCCGGATTAATTAGCATCGGGGCCTTACATCTGAGCTTCGGAGACTGAGGACGTAAAATGAATGGAAGTAGTAGTAGATTCCAGCAGTACGTCCATTGCCTCAGCCTCTGCAGCAGACAGAGCATTAGGCAGTGGCTGCTCCGCTGGCTTAATAATGGTTGCCCCAGAACTTTGTCTTGCCACAGTCTGGCTTGGGGTTGGGTGATTCGGACTGGGAGGAGGGGTTGAAATGTTCAGCCACTGGCGATGCAATCGGACAGCCATATGAAGAGTCAGAACGTCCATCTCCAGCTGAGCTATGACCGTGCTGTCGTCCTTCACAGTCGGGATGGTGACATCAAAATTGTCTTTCTTGGCTTGAATAAGGAGGTTTGCAAGCCTTAGCCTGTGTTTTGCACAAAACAGCTCTTTGTGATGCACAACAATGTGAACATCATCTATTTTTGTGCCTTTCAGAACCTCCTATTCCATTTTGTGCAGCTGCTTGAGTTTGCCAAAGAACAAATTGAAGTGATTGACTGTTCTGTATTGGACCCATTCATCGAATACGACGGTGAGAGCATGTACTTTGTCTTCAATGTCTTCCATGGCAATATCAATAGCTGTTTGAGGGTTTAGGGTTTGAGCAGCTGATTTGGGCTTGGAGGGTGCAGACTCTGTCATGGTGGCTGATAGGGTTGAATATTACGCGTTTTTAGGCGATGATATGTACATGTTTTCGTGTTGATTCTTGGAATATCTTATGGTTTATGGTATATATTTCTATATTTCAGGAATCAATGTCGAAATGTAGGGAAAGGTGAGAAATCAAGCTAAAATGATGAAAAAATGAATAAAGTTGAAGAAAAGAGGAAAAAACCAGAATCCAAGACACATGTTGCTCCTTTCTCCTCATATTACTATATGTTCGACCCGTGTTTTGGAAATGTGGTCCATATAAAAGTTGTAGAACTTTCTTTTATCTTCGCGTGGACAGCTGATTCATCAAATTTAGAGTTTGTATGAGAACGTTACGGCCAAAATACGAAACTCGCCAGAAGCTGAAAAAGGCGAAGAAACTTACTGTGAAGGGCGATCGATCGAACAAGGATTTCCGATCGATCGAGACGGGCAGAAAAAGCCACGAAATTCTTACTGGAAGGCTCGATCGATCGGCCACTTCGTCCGGATCGATCGGTGGAATGAATTTTCATTAAAAAACTTCCTTATAGAGTTTGTTTCCAACAAGGAAGTCCTTGATTTCCTTCCCTTATATATTACAAACGAAAATTACAACCCATATATAATATTTTAACCCTAGATACAGCCTCCATCTCACAGCCCCTTTCCTTCAACACCCAATTCACCATCCAAAAAACCCACGCCTTCCTTCACTCCAAAAACCATCCAAAATATAGGCCTCCATCATTCTTCCACTCACCATACACACGTCCAGCCTCCATCCATCTAACCTTCAACCTTTCACCTTACGATTTTGGAACATCTCCAACAAGGCGATTGAAGAACACGATTGAGAAGGAAGCGAGAGAGGAAGCAAGGATCTACGAACGAAGTCGATATCGGGAGTTCTTCTTAGTCTTTAATTCTTAGTTTTGTTTTGCTTTTCACGTTACTATGTTGACTAAGTTTATTTATCAAGGCTATGCGATCCTTTGTTATGAACCTTCGATTTGATGATTTAATGATTGAATTCTTATAGTTCTTTGCGTATGTTTTATGTTCTTCATGCTTTTAGAGGATTGATCACCTTTGAATGATATTAGTATCGTAACTGAGATCGAGAGATGATTTTATGATACTGAATGAATAACTCATACCATGGATTTAAGACCGAGATCGAGAGATGACGTCAAATACATGCGTGATAGCCATAGATTCTAGTAATTGAAAGCTAGGAGTTTTCATGGATCTTATGCAACATTGAATTGTTAAATAAGTGAACGAGAGTTACTTACTACAATTCGGTGTTAGGTTTAATATAGCTCGAGAGAGTGTATTAGATAAATTGGGAGAACTCGTCACCTTAGAAATATTTGAATATTCAATCGAGAATTGTAGGGAATTGCATTGGTGAACCTACGCCTTGATAATCTTCTCTAGTGGATTTTTCTCGTTTACTTTTATTGACTTGGTTGGATTAGTAGTTTAGTTTAATTAATTAGTTGTTTAATTATAAATTGATTATCGTTGGTTAAATATAGTTAAAAGACATCTTATTTGGTACTTGCTTGTTAGTCCCTGTGGGTTCGACAATCCGTATCTTCCTATCTATACTAAAACTTGACACTGTGCACTTGCGGTCTAAAATCGCTAGATTGGAATTAATTGTTTAAAATAAAAGTGATCAAGTTTTTGGCGCCGTTGCCGGGGACTAACTTTAGTAATATCATACTAGGTTCTTTGACTGTAATTTAACCATTTTTGTTTTTTTTTATTTTGAAAAAAAAAATTTGTATATATTTATTTTGTTTTTGTTTTGTTTGTCTTGTGAGGTACTTGGAGATGCTACATCAACAAGCCTTCACATGCTTTGCCCAACAACGTTTCGAGCCGTTCTACGCTGTTTGGGAGAGATTCAATGAATTGGCCAACACATTCCGGTATCACAACTTTTCGAACTATACTCTCTTGCAATATTTCTTCAACGGGTTGGATGCACATACACGAGAATGGGTATTGAGCGGAGCACTGGCAATTGGAAGTCCTTTGGTTGATAGAGATGAGAACAGTGTGGTGCACCTGTTCAATGATATGGCGGACTTCGATCATCACTGGCATTGTGATCCTTCACTACAAGGTTGGAGTCACCAATACCCACCGGAGCCTCACTACCCTATTGATACGCCACAACCATTTGACCATCGTGAAGAGAGGAGAGATAGTTCTGCAGATGTCACAACTCAGTTAGAGGATACCTTAGTGAGATTCATGGCATCAACTGAGAATAGTTTGGAGTGCCAAACCAACTCTATGCGTCACCTGGAGCAGCAAATGTTGGTCCTCATTGAAACAATTTCAACTAGCTACCAAGAGGAAGAGATGAGGGCTACCAATCAAGAGGCGACAAATCGAGTTTGGTTATATGATGATGATCACTCAACCAACCAAGTTTGGGGGAGTGATCCTCCTAGTGTGGAAGATTCAAAGGAACTTGAGCCTCTTCAAGAGATTGAGCATACTTCAGAGATGTCATCCGATGAGTTCCCATATGAAGATGAATCGAAGGTGATGTTGGAGAAGGAAGAGATGTTCGAAGACTCTGATTTGAGCCCATCGATGGAGACATGTTCTATGCCATATGTGGATCCTTATTTTCCATCGATGCCCACTTCACCGCACTACATCCTCCAAAATGCAAAGCCAAATCAAGAATCATTCTCCCATGCCTGCCATTTAAAGACGAATGTTTTTGGAGCGACGAACTTACATTGTTACAATGTTGCCAATCTTGAGGGAAAACTGAATGAAGACCCATTAGTGGTATCATATGATACTTACTATGGGCGGTAGCCGCTCTTTGATGGTTGCTTCTGATGGTCAAGCCGAAGACTAAAAATCAGCGCTTCTTGGGAGGCAACCCAAGCGTATCCTTTTCCTATTTAGTTTTGTTATTTGATTTTCAGTTTTTGTTTTTAGTTTTGTTTATCTCTCGAGTCGAATATTTTACCATTTGCACTCTTCTCTTGCTAGGTACTTAGTTGGTGCGATGAATCCCTACAACAGTGGAGCTTTCAAAAGCTAATCTTCCTCAACCCTCATGCAAGCGTCTTGATCAGGGGAGTTCACTTTTTCCCTTTTGATTCTTTTAAACACTGAGGGCAATGTTTGATTTAAGTTTGGGGGAGTAGTAGCTTGCATGTTTTACTTGTTTTAACCACATGTTGTGTGCTTAAATGACACTTGAATCGTCCGATTATTATGAGCTAAAATTTTTTTTATGAGTTCAAACTTGAGAAAAGAATGAATTATAGTAGTGACTATTCAATGATGATTTTTGATCTCACTATGCATATGAACTTGATTTGTGATGATTATTGGACTTGTACATGAATATCCTTATTTGAGTTAGCATGTCAAGAATGAGGAATATATTGAGCACAATGAGTCATGATCTTGTGGATTGCATGTTGAATAGTGATAATTATTGTGAACTTGATGATTTGTCTTGAGCATCTTAGAGTATCCTAGAACTTATTTGATGATAACACTTTGAGGCGAAAATTTTATAGTTACAAACTTGACTTGGAAATGATCTAGGCGATCTTTGAAACGTTTGAGCCTTTCAAGCTTACCTAGTCTATATCAATCCCTAGTGTCCTGTTTGAGCTTTATTGAAAAAAGAATGGTATATGCATTGCATATAATTAGACCCCATTCGACATTCTTGGCAAACTCATTATTCTTACCCTTATTTGAGCCTAAATGAAAAAAAAGTTATCCTTACCCTAAGGGAGTATAATGAATTCCATTCGATGAACGTAAATTGTTATATCCTGATGAGCTTATTGAAAAATATAGATGAATGAGAAAAAGAAAAAGATAGACAAAGAGCCTTGAAAAGAAAAAAATAAACATATAAGACCCAAAGTGGCCAAGGCTATAAAAGAAAAAGAAGAGGAGCTCGATGTGTGCGAAAAATTTGAACTGTAAATGATTATACTCTCTTCTATGCGCTTATCCTATCTTTTCTTTGAAGCCAACACCAAAGGCCTTACATTACAAGCTTTAAAAGTCCTTTTGATCCAAGTCTAGGGAGTAACTATCATTAGTGGAGAAGTTGTTTGAAAATAGGCCTATGTGATGCTTGATGATAATCTCGACTTTGAGTTGATTAGCATGATTTGATCTTGAATATGTGCATGAAACTTGAGATTTACTAGAGCACACACACACGTTCCGATTTTGAGATGTGTTACTTGATTTAGGAGAAAACATGTCTTGTCAACTTTTGTATATGTGCATGAGATTACTGAGAATAAGCAAGTCATGAAATAATTGTTTCAAATATCAAGAATGAACTCTACCTTATGATCTTAATGCTTAATCGAGGACGATTAAGTGATAAGTTTGGGGGAGTTGATAGGGTTGAATATTACGCGTTTTTAGGCGATGATATGTACATGTTTTCGTGTTGATTCTTGGAATATCTTATGGTTTATGGTATATATTTCTCTATTTCAGGAATCAATGTTGAAATGTAGGGAAATGTGAGAAATCAAGCTAAAATGATGAAAAAATGAATAAAGTTGAAGAAAAGAGGAAAAAACCAGAATCCAAGACACATGTTGCTCCTTTCTCCTCATATTACTATATGTTCGAGCCATGTTTTGGAAATGTGGTCCATATAAACGTTGTAGAACTTTCTCTTATCTTCGCGTGGACAGCTGATTCATCAAATTTGGAGTTCGTATGAGAAAGTTACGGCCAAAATACAAAACTCGCCAGAAGCTGAAAAAGGCGAAGAAACTTACTGTGAAGGGCGATCGATCGAACAAGGATTTCCGATCAATCGAGACGGGCAGAAAAAGCCACGAAATTCTTACTGGAAGGCTCGATCGATCGGCCACTTCGTCCGGATCGATCGGTGGAATGAATTTTCATTAAAAAAACTTCCTTATAGAGTTTGTTTCCAACAAGGAAGTCCTTGATTTCCTTCCCCTATATATTACAAACGAAAATTACAACCCATATATCAGATTTTAACCCTAGATACAGCCTCCATCTCACAGCCCCTTTCCTTCAACACCCAATTCACCATACAAAAAACCCACGCCTTCCTTCACTCCAAAAACCATCCAAAATATAGGCCTCCATCATTCTTCCACTCACCATACACACGTCCAGCCTCCATCCATCTAACCTTCAACCTTTCACCCTACGATTTTGGAACATCTCCAACAAGGCGATTGAAGAACACGATTGAGAAGGAAGCGAGAGAGGAAGCAAGGATCTACGAACGAAGTCGACATCGGGAGTTCTTCTTAGTCTTTAATTCTTAGTTTTGTTTTGCTTTTCACGTTACTATGTTGAACTAAGTTTATTTATCGAGGCTATGCGATCCTTTGTTATGAACCTTCGATTTTGATGATTTAATGATTGATCACCTTTGAATGATATTAGTATCGTAATTGAGATCGAGAGATGATTTTATGATACTGAATGAATAACTCATACCATGGATTTAAGACCGAGATCGAGAGATGACGTCAAATACATGCGTGATAGCCATAGATTCTAGTAATTGAAAGCTAGGAGTTTTCATGGATCTTATGCAACATTGAATTGTTAAATAAGTGAACGGGAGTTACTTAATACAATTCGGTGTTAGGTTTAATATAGCTCGAGAGAGTGTATTAGATAAATTGGGAGAACTCATCACCTTAGAAATATTTGAATATTCAATCGAGAATTGTAGGGAATTGCATTGGTGAACCTACGCCTTGATAATCTTCTCTAGTGGATTTTTCTCGTTTACTTTTATTGACTTGGTTGGATTAGTAGTTTAGTTTAATTAATTAGTTTTTTAATTATAAATTGATTATCGTAGGTTAAATATAGTTAAAAAACATCTTATTTGGTACTTGCTTGTTAGTCCCTGTGGGTTCGACAATCCGTATCTTCCTATCTATACTAAAACTTGACACCGTGCACTTGCGGTCTAAAATCGCTAGATTGGAATTAATTGTTTAAAATAAAGCGATCAGTGGCTTTGCCCTTCCCAGCAACAGATGAGGGCTTAATCCCGGATTGTGTATAATCGCTCAATTCTTTGTACAATCCCCTTGATAGCTGGGATATTGGATGGGACTCGGGGCACCACTTTGGCTGTTTTGGGTGGAGCTTTGGATGTTTGAGGTGGAGCTTGCATTTTTAGGAGTGGAGCTTGGGATTTTCGGAGTGGAGCTTGGAGTATAGGGGCTGCTTGGGTTAGAGGAAATGTAGATATTGGTTTGGGGTTTAAGGTTGTCAGGGTTTGGTGAGTTGGGTTCGAGGCTTCTTTGGTAGGGGTTTGGTTATGGAAAAAGTAGTAGAGGCAGACTGGGTTTCATCAGAGTCAGTCTGGACCACCATCAGTTTTCGCTTAGCCCTTGTTGTCTTCTTCTCTGCAGCCTGTTCTGCACCAACCTCCATTTTGACAGTCAATAAATCTGTGGGAGTTGGGGGAGCACTCTTGGATCTTACAGAGCCAGTCCTTTAGGATTGATGACTTTGAATGGACTGGGTGTTGAAGATTTCCCCAGCTCAATATTCATGGATTCCAATAGCTTGCTCAATGGAACAGCAAAACAGACCGTCTGCTTTACAGAGGTAATGGTCTCCAGCAAAACACCAAATAAGATGGAGGACCAGTTCACTTTCTGTCCAAAATGAATAGCTGTCATGGCCCCAAACTTCTCAGACGTCACAGCGTCAAAACTCCCAGCCTTGCTCAGCATCGGCTTTCCGACGATGTTGCAGAGCACTTGAAAGTGGAAAGACATGTCCTTCTTCTTGAATGAAGGCCTAAGTCTAAGGCCGAAGGTTGATACTCTGCATTGAAATTCTTCCAGAATAGCTTTGGACAGATTAGCGAAGTCAGACATGCCAGAGGTGGGAAGTCCAAACTTCTCCGTAAACAGCTCCTGAGAGATTTCAACAATCTGGCCATTAAGTGATGAAGAGGTTGAATTCTTGTGAGATACGGCGTTGGAGAATAGTTCTTTGATCGCCGATTCATACACCACCGTTCCACATTCCAAGAATTTTCGCAGTCCGAAGACTCCAGATTCTTGAATGTAGACACCATTTATGTATCTTCCATCCTGTATATAGCATCAAACTCAACAGATAATGAATTGTGAGTAATGGTTGCCATTAGAAAGATTAGGATTCGAATATGGAATTAAGAGAAGTTTAGGAAGATATAAGCAGACGACGGTAAACAGATAAAGTAAATTGGTGAGTGAGATGTACAGTCTGTTAAATAAAGAGATATTAGACATGTGTCTGTATCTCGATGACTGGTATTTTAAAAATTCAAATTTTAACAGACTGGATGAGAGTATAATCAGGCGGTTAAAGTTAGATCAGTCCGAGCTGTAAAATATTACTATATTAAAGATTGATAGTGTTTTTAGTCAGATCATAGGATAACATCAGATCGATAGAGATCGGTCTGATAGTCAGGACCGATCTGTATCTTACTGACCATTGTATTATCGATCTGTGCTAACACTAAATCTTTAAAAACGAAGTTAAACAAGCATCGTATATATTACGATAGATCTATTAAACCAAGAATTTGACGAAAATAATTAAACTTAGCCTCGGGGAGTGGTTTAGTGAAGATGTCTGCAGCTTGCTGGTCGGTTGAAATGTACTCGATCCGAATCACCTTTTTGACAACATGATCTCGAATAAAATTATGTCTGATATCAATATGTTTCGTTCAAGAGTGCAAGACTGGATTATATGTGATAGCAATTGCACTTGCGTTGCCGCAAAAGATTGGTGACTCAGCAGCTTGAATGCCATAGTCTTTGAGCTGATGTTGAACCGAGAGCATTTGAGCGCAACAGTTTCCGACGGCGAGATATTAAGCCTCAGTTGTGGATGTGGCAATCGATGTTTGCTTCTTGCTAAACCATGAGATCAATCTTTCACCTAAGCATTGACAAGTTCCACTGGTGCTTTTGCGATCGATCTTACATCCTGCATAGTCAGCGTCTGACTAGCCAGTCAAATTGAAGTTAAAATCTTTGGGATACCAGAGACCAACATTCTGAGAACCTTTTAATCATTTTAAAATGTGTTTGGCGGCAATGAAGTGGGATTGTTTAGGGTCAGATTAAAATCTAGCAAACATACAAACAGAAAACATAATATCAGGTCGGCTCGCTGTAAGATATAATAGCGATCTGATTAGACCTCGATACATTGTTACCTCAATTGACATTCCCCCTTCGTCTTTATCTAACTTAATTGATGGAAGCAGTTGAGCAAGTCTCCATACCAAACCGAGTTGCTTCTTGGTGTACTTGGTTTGATTAATGAAGATTCCATTATCGAGGTGTTTGACTTGTAGACCCAGGAAGAATGACAATTCTCCCATCATGCTCATCTCAAATTGACTCTGCATTAACTTAGAAAATTTTTCGCATAGCTTGGGGTTAGTTGGCCCAAAATGATATCATCAACATATATTTGAATTAACAGAGTATATTCCCCCTTAATAAATTTAAATAAGTTTTATCTACTGAGCCGATCTGGAAATCATGATCCAGAAGAAATTGAGACAGAGTGTCATACCAGGCTCTGATGGCTTGTTTAAGTCCATACACTGCGTTATTTAGTAAGTATACGTGATCTGGAAATGAGTGATTAGGAAATCCAAGAGGTTGCTCGATGTAGACTTCCTCCTAAAGTTTGCCATTAAGAAATGCACTCTTCACGTCCATCTGATATACTTTGAAATCTTTAAAAGCAGCATATGCAAGAAAGATTCGAATGGCTTAAAGTTTGGCAACTGGTGCAAAGGATTCATCAAAGTCGATTCTTTCTTCTTGTCTAAAGCCTTGTGCAACCAGTCTGTCCTTGTTTCTAACTACCATGCCATTTGCATCTAACTTGTTTCTGAAAACCCATCTGGTTCCAATAACAGGATGATCACTTGGTATGGGAGTTAAACTCCACACATGATTCTGTTCAAATTGGTTGAGCTCTTCTTGCATAGCCTCTATCCAGTTATAGTCAGCTAAATCTTCGTCAGTCTGTTTTGGTTCCAGGTTGGATATGAATGCAGCGTAGATGAATTCATCCATCATCTGTCCTCTAGTTCTTATGGGTGCAGATGGACTTCCAATCACCAGATCGGGTTGATGCCTCTTAGTCCAGCGGTAGTTTGGTTCGAGAACATCTGGTCCTGATGGAGGCAGAATGCTGATATCGTCAGTATTGGTCTTCACGTTGGTATTCGTCACTTTCGGATCATTGATATCAGCTCGATCTGGTAGAACTTCAGCGGCTTCTACCAGTCTGTCTGGTACTTCAGGTTCTGGTGGATTGTCTCTTAACCTGTTAACTGCATTCTCATCATCACTGTTAGCTTCGAGATGGATATTTTCCATCTGATTTTGAATTAATTCCTTGTGGTTCTCAATATCAAATTCATCAAAAACTACATGAATGACTCTTCCACAGTCAAAGTTCGATTATTGAAGACACAAAATGCTTTGCTAACAGATGAATAGCCTAAGAATATTCCATCATTTGCTTTAGATTCGAAAGCGGTTAAATGATTCTTACCATTGTTATGGACATAACACTTGCAGCCGAAGATATGGAAATATGAAATAGTCGGTCTGTTATTTGTCCATACTTCATACGGTGTTGAATTTAATTTCTTATTAATCATGGACCGATTCTATGTATACATTCAGTATTGACAGCCTCTGCCCAGAACTTTTGAGAGATTCCAGAGTCTGCAAGCATTGTTCTTGCTGCTTCCTTGAGCGTTCTATTGCGTCGTTCTGCAATTCCATTTTTTTGAGGAGCTGCTGTGTAAGGACCCTAGTTCCATAATTGCGGATTAAAGGCATAAAAAGAGCTAACATGCATCTAATGAATATAAAGTTCGTGTTGATGCCTTGAGTCGTTAAGATTACAGGCCAAAATAAAATTTCCAAAAGGGATTAATTACATTCCTTACCAAATGAATGTTAATCCTATAGCTTTACACTACTCCTAGAGTAGAGACTATACAAAAGAATTAAGCCTGCTAAGCCAAAAGCACTCCTCACTAGCTCACCGCATCAACCCGCCTTAGCCCGTCCGCCCAAAAGTACCTACAGGAACAACCCCAAAACCATGAGCATGTATATAAATCATATTCGCAATAATATGATTGAAATTCAAATGCATAAACCGTAAATACGATTCACTTCCTGCGTTTAATACATTTAAAAGCTCCCTTTGGTTGTCCCTGTACCACATTCATAATCAATGGATTATAATACCAATAATGTATGTCATGACATGCACTCATTCCATGTATTCCAATGGTCATTTCCAATCTTATTATATCAGTGGCATAATACCCCTCGCGTTTACATGACAGCGGCATTAATACCCCTCGCTTCGACATATTAGCGGCATAATATCCCTCGCAATCGTAATATGACAGCGGCATGATCCTTCGCTTCGACATATTTGCGGCAAATATTCTTCATCACTATAATATGACAACGGAAAGTATTCTATCATCGCTTCGACATGAAGGCGGCAAGTATTCTTCATCACTGGAATATAATCTCGACTCACAATCACATGCACCAATGCATCAAATTTACACATGCAACCATAATACAAATCCAAACCATGTATGCAACCATAATGCATAACTAAGACCATGTATGCAACCATAATGCATAACCAATTCAATGCGTAATAAATACGTTTTACCATCCGATGCCCTTACGTCTCACTACGTACCTTAGTCCCAAAATGTGTTGTGTCGTGGACTTTATCTCCTAAGCTGTGTGGCCACCTGGGATGGTTCTACACATTCACACAAACCAATATTAGGAGCCAATAATAGTCCAATATCAAAAATTCCACAAAATTATCCAAAAACACATTTTTGTGTGTCTCGCGATCGATCGCCGCGAGGGCCCGATCGATCGCGAGACCTCTCTGCCCGCTGTCAAAATTTTCTATCTTCGGCGATCGATCGCCACATTTGGCGCGATCGATCGCCAGCCTCACCGATCGATCGCCCAAAAGGCGCGATCGATCGCCAGAAACAGGCGATCGATCACCGATCCCTGCACTTCGAAAACCATCATTTTTGCTCCATATTTTCATCCCAAACCATACCAACACTTATACCTTCAAACCAACAACATAAAAACATTATAAACCTTCAAAATACACCTTAACAACAAAAAATCCAACACCCAACCAAAACAATACCAACCAAAAACGAACCCATTTCCAAATAACAAATACCATTTCAAAACCAAACCAAACACCATTAAAACACCAAGGAGGTATCCATACCTCTTGAGTGTAAGTAATCCATAAAGCATACAACGCAGCGGAATTTAAAATTTAGATTACTAGACACCGGATCTATACATAGGGATTCATATCGGATAAAGGTTTACAAAAGTCTCACCCTTGTAGCGTGTTTGAGCAGATTCCACGGAGCAGCACCACGTCCAACGTCTCCTTCGAGTCACTAGCAAAACTTGTCAAGTTTTGCCTCAACGGTATCCACACGATCAAATCGGGTGAAGGGATAGTTTAAGAACAAGTTGCTAGACAAGTTCTTAAACCGGAACAAGAAACACACTCGATTCTAAATCGAACGATCGCCTCAATTCACCAAGTCTCTCTTCGGCTATCAAGGAAGAAACCGAGAGCTCCTTGGAATTCTTTGAGGCGGCCGTGAGCTTCTCTTGGGAGGTGACCGAGAGCACCTTGCTTTTGTGGCTAGGTTTTGATGTCTCTATTTAATCTAATTAATCCCCTTGTATTTATATTATAAGATTTAATTAAGGTTTAAGGCTTTCTTAAAGCCTCATGGGCCCAAACCCATGATTTAATTAAATCCTTATAATCTTTTAATTAAGACTCTTCTTAATTAATTAATTCATCCAATGAATTTAATTTCCCTTCTCGATTTAATCTTTTGTGCGAGGTAGTGACATAAAATCTCATTTTATGTCACAAGCATTGAGCGGTATCTAGCAACACATCAATGCTACCCAAATTACAAGAATGTCAATGACTCGACATAACCTTTAGAACTTGTGATAATATTAACCATGTAACTTAATCCCTTTGTCCTTTGTGTTTAGATTGAACACGAGTCATGGAATAGTCATACTCGTATATTCAATCTTTATTTCTTGATCCCCAAGTAGAACTAGAATAAACGAATAAGCTCGATATCTCATATCGACTCATTCGAGCATGGCCATGCATTTTAGTTCTCACTTGATCAAGGGCCAAACACATCTCCTGTTATATAGGAGGGACAAATCCTATCTCGATCAGTCAACATACCTCTACATAATTCGTAGTGTAAACAATAGTCGCCTTTATAGTTTACCCTGTTACGGGTAACGTTTGACAATATCAAGATACATAACTCCTTATGTTGGGATCTCTGATGATCACAAGTCGTAAGGATTACATACATTATTATCACTATGAGAATTGCATATGACGATCATATAACTATCCATGTTGCATTCTCATGGTGGGTCTGTCCAGTACATCGTTCTCTAACATGTACCCATGTGTTGATTTGATATCTCATATCAATGAACAATTCATCAATCAACACATACTAGTCTCTATGTATTATCATTATCCCTATTCATGACAATACTTGACTAGGGACATTCTTTAAGAATAATACAATATTATTCTAAGGACATTAACATATATATTTATTCACATTGCACAGTTAAAAGAATAATATATAATAATGAATTGCCATTCATAAAATCATATTACATTGTATCTCATAAACAATCATCTAATGATATGTCTTAGGGCATATCCCAACAAATCTCCCACTTGCACTAAGACCACTCAGACATATACCTAATGCCTAGAGATCTAGTATGACGATCATGCTTCTGCTGTGACAGTGGCTTCGTCAATGGGTCAGATACGTTATCATCTGTTGGTACTTTGCATATTTTAACATCCCCCTTTCAACGATTTCTCGAATGAAATGAAAGTGCCGAAGTATGTGCTTGGATCTTTGGTGAGATCTAGGTTCCTTAGCCAATGCGATCGCTCCATTGTTGTCACAATAGAGTTCTATCGGATCTTTAATGCTAGGCACCACTCCAAGTTCAGAAATGAACTTCCTTATCCAAACAGCTCCCTTTGCTGCATCTGAGGCAGCAATATACTCAGCTTCCGTTGTAGAATCGGCTACTGTTTCTTGCTTTGAACTCTTCCAGCTCACAGCACCTCCATTTAGGCAATACACATATCCAGATTGCGATTGATAATCATCTTTGTCGGTTTGGAAGCTTGCATCAGTGTAACCTATTACATTGAGCTCTTCCTCACCTCCATGAATCAAGAATGTATCCTTAGTTCTTCTCAAGTACTTCAGGATATTCTTGACAGCAATCCAGTGACCTTCACCTGGATCAACTTGATATCTGCTCGTCATGCTCAAAGCATACGATACATCGGGACGAGTACATATCATGGCATACATGATAGATCCAATAGCTGACGCATATGGAATCTTACTCATGCGTTGTCTCTCATCTGGTGTTGAAGGACAATGTTCCTTCGAGAGATAAATACCATGCATCATAGGCACAAATCCTTTCTTTGATTCTTGCATGCTAAACCTTTTAAGCACTTTGTCTATGTATGTACTTTGACTTAGGCCGAGAAGCCTTCTCGATCTATCTCTATAGATCTTTATTCCTAATACATAGGTGGCTTCTCCCAAGTCTTTCATCGAAAAGCAATTCCCTAGCCAAATCTTTACAGATTGTAAGGCAGGGATATCATTCCCAATGAGAAGTATGTCATCTACATACAACACTAGGAAAATGATTACGCTCCCACTGACCTTCTTGTAGACACAAGGTTCATCTTCGTTTTTGATAAAACCAAACTCTTTGATTGTATCATCAAAACGAAGATTCCAACTCCGAGAAGCTTGCTTCAATCCATAAATGGATCGTTGTAGCTTGCATATCTTTCCAGCATCCTTTGGATCGACAAAACCCTCGGGCTGTGTCATGTACACATCCTCGAGCAGATTTCCATTAAGGAAAGCTGTTTTGACATCCATCTGCCAGATTTCATAATCATGAAATGCAGCTATTGCAAGTAAGATCCTTATGGATTTAACCATGGCCATTGGTGAAAAGGTTTCATCATAGTCAATACCATGAATTTGTTTGAATCCTTTTGCAACCAGTCGACCTTTATAGGTTTGTATATTACCATCCATATCGGTCTTTTTCTTGAAAATCCATTTGCACCCTATGGGTCGTACCCCTTCAGGTGGATCAACCAAAGTCCATACTTGGTTTGCATACATGGATTCCATCTCAGATTTCATGGCCTCTTGCCATTTCTCAGAATCAGTGCCCATTATAGCTTGTTGATAAGATGACGGCTCATCCTCATCAATAAGTAGTAAGTCACCTTGTTGAGTCACAAGAAATCCATATCTCTGTGGCTCCCGGTGTTCTCTTACAGACCTACACTAGGCTTGTGTCTCTTGAGCAGGTACTTCTTCCACAACAGCTTGCGGTGCCTGCTCTGTTTCCATCTCAATCTCAGGTTCAGTGTTTTCTTGTGGTTGAACTTCACTAAATTCTATTTTTCTCCCACTGGTTTTTCTAGAAATAAATTCTCTTTCAAGAAATACACCAGTCCGAGCAACAACTACTTTGTTCTCGGTGGGATAATAGAAATAGTATCCTTTCGTTACCTTAGGATACCCCACAAATAAACACTTATCAGATTTGGGTCCAAGTTTGTTAGTGGCGTGACGTCTAACGAAAGCCTCACAACCCCAAATCTTCATAAAAGACATACTAGGATGCTTCCCAGTCCATATCTCATATGGTGTCTTTTCCACTGATTTAGATGGAACACGGTTCAGTAAGAAAATCGCTGTTTCTAGAGCGTGTCCCCAAAACGATATCGGAAGATCTGCATGACTCATCATTGATCTAACCATGTCTAACAAGGTTCGATTTCTCCTCTCGGATACACCATTCCATTGTGGAGTATACGGAGGAGTGAGTTGTGGGACTATCCCACACTCCTTTAGATAGTCATGAAACTCTTGGCTTAAGTATTCACCTTCTCGATCTGATCGAAGGATTTTGATACTTTTGCCAAGTTGATTTTGTACTTCATTCTTGAAATCTTTGAACTTTTCAAAGGTTTCATGCTTATGCTTCATTAGGTACACATACCCATATCTACTGAGGTCATCAGTAAATGTAACGAAGTATTGAAAACCACCTCTAGCTTGTGTACTTATTGGTCCACATACATCACTATGTATTAGTCCCAATAAAACATTTGCCCTTTCAACATGTCACTTGAAAGGGGCTTTAGTCATCTTGCCCATTAAACAAGATTCGCATGTTTCATATGATTCAAAGTCAAATGAATCTAATACTCCATCTTTATGAAGTTTAGATATGCGGTTCTCGTTTATGTGGCCCAAGCGACAATGCCATAGATAAATTGGATTACAATTATTATTTTTAATCCTTTTAGTATTTATGTTATAGATAGGCATATCAAGATTTAATAAATAAAGACCATTCACCATTTGTGCACTAGCATAAAACATATCATTTAAATAAATAGAACAACAATTGTCCTTTATTATAAATAAAAACCCACACTTGTCTAAACAAGAAATAGAAATTATGTTTTTGGTAATGGATGGCACAAAATAACAGTCTTTTAAAATCAATGATAAACCAGAAGGCAAAGATAAATAATAATCTCATATAGCTAATGCAGCAACTCTTGCTCCATTTCCAACTCGGAGATCAACTTCGTCTTTTGCCAACAATCTACTCTTTTTGAGGTCCTGCACATTTACACAAATGTGAGATCCACATCCAGTATCTAATACCCATGATGAAGAAGTAGATAAATTGACTTCTATAACAAAAATACCTGAAGTGGAAGTCACACTTCCTTTCTTTAGATCCTCCAGATATACTTTGCAGTTTCTTTTCCAATGGCCGGTCTCACCGCAATGGAAACAATTCCCTTCCTTCGCTATCCCTCCCTTTGGTTTCAGTGCAGATGACTTTGGCTTAGATTTAACAAAGACCTTCTTGTTCTTCTTGAAGTTCTTAGCTTTAGTCTTTCCTTTGTTCTTATTCACAATAAGAACATTTGTAGGTTTAGACTTCTTGCTATTTGCTTCAAAAGTTCTAAGCATGCCAAGTAACTGTGGTAGTGTAGGGTCTTCCCACCTTAACAGTGATTAAAAGACATAAGAAGGACTAATCATGCATTAAGGTAACATCTTAAGGTTTTGGTTGTTACACGAGCTAACAGGATTACAGGCCAAAATACAAAACTTCAAAAATAATTCATTACATTCCAAAAGAATGTCATTTAGATTTACACTACTCCTAGAGTAGATACTAATCATAACTTGAATCCTATGCATTCCTGTGTCCCTAGTAGCTCACTGCCTCAACCCGACCCTTAGTCCTTTCGTCCAAAAGTGTACCTACAGGGACAACACATCATGAGCATATATAATCTTACTTAACATTATAAACATCATAGTAAATGCATGAAACATTAGTTAAGTAATATGTTGGTTATACATTCACTTCTTATTGTTGTCCCTGATTTAGAATCATGCATATGGGGCATCTTACCCCCGTGGCATCTTACCACAACATCATCGTATGGCCTCTTACCATATGGGGCATCTTACCCCGTGGCATCTTACCACAATACATCGCATGTCCTCTTACCATGTGGGGCATCTTACCCCGTGGCATCTTACCACAATACATCGCATGGCATCTTACCATGTAGGGCATCTTACCCCGTGGCGTCTTACCACAATACATCACATAAATGTCATCATATAAGCATCGTATAAGCAATAAACATCATATTAACTTCATCGTATAAACATCATATAAACATCATCGTGTAAACATCGTATAAACACCGTCATTTCATCGTGAATACTCCTGCAATAAAAGCATAGTTGTAGAATAGAGATGTGTGTTACCGTCCGATGCCCGTACGCTTCTTACGTACCTTTTCAAAAGGAGGAGGAGTCAACAGACTTTATCTCCTAGATGGTGCAGGTACCTGGGATGGTTCTACAAGACCACATTATACCATATTAGATGCCTCAAAACCATCTCACATCAAAAACTTAACAAAATAAAACATCATTAAATTTTCAACTTTCTGCCTGTCTCGATCGATCGGCCCTAGGTCTCGATCGATCGAGACACTGTGCACCAACAGTGTCTTGGCTTCCTGCCTCGCTCGATCGATCGAACATTTTACCGATCAATCGAGGAGCTTCACCGATCGATCGAGAAATCCTTCGATCGATCGGCACCAAAATTTTGAAAACATGTTTAGACCTTCTGTCTCGCTCGATCGATCGGAAATAAATCTCGATCGATCGAGAGCTCTGAAAATCGGGATTTTTCCCCAGATTTTTGAGCACCTCATTTCATACCATCTTTTCTACCTCATAACACATCTTTTATGTTGAAACAAACATGTGAAGAACTTCATAAAATATCCATGTAAGCTCTTAAATCGAAGGTTTAACAAAACCTAAGCTAACATGCATAATAACATCATCATAAACTTAGAGTTCAACCAACTTACAGAAAACAGGGCATTATGGCATTACCCAGATTTTCGAGCACATAGTTTCATAACTAGAAATCTATCATATAAAACATGTAACATGCTCGAATAAACATGCTAGTAGTTACATAATACTACCATGTAAGCATCCCTACCAAGGTCCACCCATACTTATATTTATCATGCAATAAAACATCTCACCAAAACCCAAGCTTAACCAAAGACCTCCGAAAAACAGAGTACACATCCTTACCCCTCTTCTTGCTCCTATTTTTGCAAGGACTTTGAACACTTTTACCAAGCTTTCCTTGCCTTAAAGCAGCTTGTTCTGGGACGAAAATGGAGGAGAAGGGGAGGAGAGAAGGAGATGGAGTTTTTGATTGAGTGGTAGCATGGGTTAGGCAAGTGGGGGGTATGGGTTGAACAAGTGGGGGAGGGTGAGGTGACCGAGTGGTGGGGGTGGGGTGGTGTGGTTGGGGTGCTATGTGGTGTTTAAATGTGTCCCGGTATTTAGTACGATGTATTAAAATATCCTCACTCGATATTTTCTAACTTCATATAATTAATACATCCCTTAAAATACCCCACATGCTCCCCACATCATATCATCATAACATAAATCGTGGCCCCCAATTTAAATACACCATAACCCTTAAACACATCATAATTCATCATCGTAGAACATAATCATATTACATTTCGGGGGTATTACAGGTAGTGTCTTCTCAATTTCAATCATATTGTAATTTAAGACAAATTGACTGAAGCTTTCAGGCAACGATTGCAAGATCACGTCAGTGGCCAACTCTTGGTCCAAAGGAAAACACAGCTTCTCCAGATTCTCAATATACCCAATCATCTTGAGTACATGAGTTCCAACCAGACTTCCTTCTATCATTCTACACTGGAATAACACCTTAGAGACGTCATACCTCTCTTGTCTTGCTTGTTGTTGGTACAGTTGCTTAAGATGCTCGATCATATCAAACGCCTCCATTTCCTCATGTTGCTTCTGAAGCTCAGAGTTCATGGTGGCAAGCATAAGGCACCCAACATCAAGTGCGTCACTTTGATGCTTCTTGTAAGCATCTTTTTCGGCTCTTGTAGCCATTAGGGGAGGTTTCTCAGCAGGTAAGTTCCTCTAGGACATATTGTTTATTTTCTTGTTTGAGGACTATCCTCAAGTTCCTATGCCAGTCTAGGAAATTTGTCCAATTTAATTTGTCCTTCTCAAGGACCGATCGCAGTGATAAAGTGCTTGTTACGTTGTTAGTTGCCATGGATATCTACAATATAAATATGCAAAATAAGTTTATGATTTAATCATTTAACATGGTCTTATATTAAATGATACTCCCACTATTTTGTTTAAAAAATATCAACCCCCGAAACCTTTAGTGGGCCAAGATCCATATTTCGCCTAATCTTGAGTTAGCTTTGGCTAATCGCCCAAGACTCGGTTATTTAGGTAGACAACACTTTGTCAATTACATCACATGTAATTCTTGGATAGTTGGACGAACAACACTTTGTTCAATTCATCAAATGAATTATAATCCAACCCATGCCTTTAAGTTCCCAATCCTATTGAGATAACCTAGTTAAGTCGTACCCAATTTAAAGTATAACGGACATCACTTTTATCCTTTCGCGCCTTACTAAGATTGCCATGGTGCTTTGCTTTGGCAAACCCACACATGTACAATCGAAGTTTTTGACGAGTACTTTTAATTTTGGAAGGCATCTAAAACTTAATATTTTAGAGGGATTTATTGATCTCATGATTAGTTTGATAATTTAAAATATGTCCACTACATATAGTTGTATACATATCTACATATATGTGTAATACAATTATCAATCTAAAACATAAGATAAATCATGCATCAACATACATAATTAAACGTGACATGGTTATAGCCCCTACTAACGATTTTCTCAAGCCAATGAGAAAAACCTAAGAGTCAACCTAAGGTAACTTCACAAGCACCTTCCTTTGGCTCCAATTTGTGAATGGCCTCCTCATCCCGACACGATGCTCCATCTTCATTGATCACCATCAACAATAAAACTATACTATTTACAAGATATATAATTCCTCGATTCACATTCGAGGGGAACATAGGGGAGGGATAACATTTAGAATAAAATAGAGAAGGCAAGACACGCAGGTCGTATTATGAATTACAAACATTCACAAATCCTATCTAATAGGTCAAAGGGCTATAACCATGCACCATGCTCAAACAACACATAAAGCATGCTTTAACATTTAATTAATTCAATTCTAAACATTTTAAATTTAATTCTAATTAAAACTGTAAAATAGAATTTTGAAAAATTATCGTACGCTCGGGACATCACATGCCACGAACTTAATGCGACTTAAAAGGAATCAAGATGGTTTTCGAAAAACCCTAGCTAAAAGGCGACGACGGCCGAGCCCATGCACGGCTGCTAGGGTTCGAAACCCTACCGTCATGAGCTAGCCGTCACGAGCCAATGGGTTCTAAACCCTAGCAAAGGGGCGACGATGGTCGAGCCCATGCACGGCTACTAGGGTTCGAAACCCTAGCTGTCATGAGCTAGCCGTCACGAGCCAATGGTTTCTAAACCCTAATCAAGTTTCGACACTTCCATGCACAATTATTAGCCACAACGGCTAAACCATCTCGAGCCAAGGGTTCGAAAACCCTAGCCCTCATGTGGCTAGCCGTGTGTCATTTGTGATGGTGATGGCCGAATCCACGTGATATATGGTTCGATTTTAGCCTTCTTGTATCATATACAATAATTCGCCAATTTATATCAAATATAATTTCATGACAATTTCACAAATTCAATTTAATTCATATCATATATGAATTATACAGTTTTAAAGCATGCAATACAAATCTAAATATGATTAAACTATTTAACCACATAAATCCGATATGAGCCTTGTACACGGCTCTGATACCACTGTAAGTAATCCATAAAGCATACAACGCAGCGGAATTTAAAATTTGGATTATTAGACACCGGATCTATACATAGGGATTCATATCGGATAAAGGTCTACAAAAGTCTCACCCTTGTAGCGTGTTTGAGCAGATTCCACGGAACAGCACCACGTCCAACATCTCCTTCGAGTCACTAGCAAAACTTGTCAAGTTTTGCCTCAACGGTATCCACACGATCAAATCGGGTGAAGGGATAGTTTAAGAACAAGTTGCTAGACAAGTTCTTAAACCGGAACAAGAAACACACTCGATTCTAAATCGAACGATCGCCTCAATTCACCAAGTCTCTCTTCGGCTATCAAGGAAGAAGCCGAGAGCTCCTTGGAATTCTTTGAGGCGGCCGTGAGCTTCTCTTGGGAGGTGGCCGAGAGCACCTTGCTTTTGTGGCTAGGTTTTGATGTCTCTATTTAATCTAATTAATCACCTTGTATTTATATTATAAGATTTAATTAAGGTTTAAGGCTTTCTTAAAGCCTCATGGGCCCAAACCCATGATTTAATTAAATCCTTATAATATTTTAATTAAGACTCTTCTTAATTAATTAATTCATCCAATGAATTTAATTTCCCTTCTCGATTTAATCTTTTGTGCGATCCGATAGGATCTTGTAATTTTGGTAGTGACATAAAATCTCATTTTATGTCGCAAGCATTGAGCGGTATCTAGCAACACATCAATGCTACCCAAATTACAAGAATGTCAATGACTCGACATAACCTTTAGAATTTGTGATAATATTAACCATGTAACTTAATCCTTTTGTCCTTTGTGTTTAGATTGAACACGAGTCATGGAATAGTCATACTCGTATATTCAATCTTTATTTCTTGATCCCCAAGTAGAACTAGAATAAACGAATAAGCTCGATATCTCATATCGACTCATTCGAGCATGGCCATGCATTTTAGTTCTCACTTGATCAAGGGCCAAACACATCTCCTGTTATATAGGAGGGACAAATCCTATCTCGATCAGTCAACATCCCTCTACATAATTCATAGTGTATCCAATAATCGCCTTTATAGTTTACCCTGTTACGGGTAACGTTTGACAATATCAAGATACATAACTCCTTATGTTGGGATCTCTGATGATCACAAGTCGTAAGGATTACATACATTATTATCACTATGAGAATTGCATATGACGATCATATAACTATCCATGTTGCATTCTCATGGTGGGTCTGTCCAGTACATCGTTCTCTAACATGTACCCATGTGTTGATTTGATATCTCATATCAATGAACAATTCATCAATCAACACATACTAGTCTCTATGTATTATCATTATCCCTATTCATGACAATACTTGACTAGGGACATTCTTTAAGAATAATACAATATTATTTTAAGGACATTAACATATATATTTATTCACATTGCACGGTTAAAAGAATAATATATAATAATGAATTGACATTCATAAAATCATATTACATTGTATGTCATAAACAATCATCTAATGATATGTCTTAGGGCATATCCCAACATTGAGGACTCCAAATCTCACAATAAATCCCACAAACCAAGCTTTTGCAAGGGTTTCCCCTCCACTTTTATGCCAAATTCAAAAATGGTGGAAGGGTAGGGTTGGGAGAGTGATTTGGGGATTTTGGTAAAGTGATGGTAAAGTGGGGGTAGTGGGGTTAAAAAGGGGGGTTAATTAAAATTGTACCCCAACAATTACCATGATGTATAAAATACTCCAACATGATATTTTAAAGCATTTTACCAAAATGCATCAAAACCCCAATTAAGCACATACATTACCAAATAATATCAACCATCACATTTAAACCATGATAACACCCAATTTCTCAACATGCATAACATGCACCCTGAAACGCTCTACCGGGTCACGCCTACCATGTGACTAAGCATTTCACCAAGATAATTAATTCCAACACATAATTTAATTATCACCATAATCACATAAACATAATTAATGCCCAAATTGCAATTAATTATTTCGGGAATATCACAATACTCCCCTACTTATAAGAATTCACCCTCGAAATCGCATGCACTTACCCAAAACGAAACCAAACATAAATCACATACCAGAAAATAGTTCCGCGTAGTGCTGCACCATATGCCGCTCCATCTCCCACGTGGCCTCGTCGACACCCCTGCGATCCCACTGAACCTTGACCATCGGTATCACTTTGTTCCGAAGTCTGCGATCAGCCCTATCCAGAATCCTGACTGGCCGTTCCTCATAGGATACATCAGAATCTAACTGAATCTCAAAAGGCTGCAATACATGCGATGGATTCGGCTCATATTTCCACATCATAGATACATGAAACACGTCATGAATACCAGACAACGACGGTGGCAGTGCCAAACGGTAAGCCAAGGTACCGATGCGCTGTAAAATCTCATACGGTCCCAAATACCTCGGAGACAATTTCCCACGCATACCAAACCGAACCACACCTCTGAAAGGTGAGATCTTCAAAAAGACCCTGTCTCCCAACTAGAACTCCAACGGCCTCCGCCGTTTATTTGCATAGGCTCCCTGCCTATCGTGGGCTGCCTTCATTTTCTGACGGATAACCTTTATCTTATCCTCCATTTCCCGAATCAGTTCGGGTCCTCCTACTGCTTTACTGGTCAAATCATCCCAGTACAAAGGCGACAACGCTGACCATACAGAGCCTCAAACGGAGCCATCTGAATACTCGCCTGGTAGCTATTATTGTAAGAGAACTCTACCAAGGCCAAAGAATCTTGCCATGAGGCATCAAACTCTAATACAAAAGCTTGTAGCATGTCCTCGAGCGTCTGTATTGTACGCTCAGTCTGACCGTCCGTCTTGGGATGATATGCCGTGCTCAACCTCACCTCAGTACCCAAAGCTGACTGAAGCCCTCCCCATAAATGAGATGTGAACCGTGGATCTCTGTCAGATATAATGGACGCTGGAATCCCGTGCAGTCTCACTATGCCCGGACATACATCTGAGCCATCCTCAAGTATGTGTACGTCATACTGTAGGGAATGAAGTGAGCTACCTTCGTCAGCCTATCAATGATCACCCAAATGGCATCACAACCCGAAGTGGTCCTCGGCAAGTGGGTCACAAAGTCCATAGATATGTGCTCCCACTTCAACTCCGGTATCTCTAAGCTCCTTAGCTCGCCACCAAGTCTCTGCCTCTCTGCCTTAACCTGTTCACAAATCAAACACCTCTTGACAAAAGCGATCACATCGCGCTTCATCTTCTTCCACCAGAACTGATCACAAAGATCCTTATACATTTTTCTCCCTCCTGGGTGGATACTGAATCGGCTACTGTGAGCTCGCTCCAAAATTCCTCTACGCAACTCCGGCGTACACGGAACTACCCATCGGTTACCGAGTCTCAAAGAACCATCATCAGCCACTCTGAATTTTGATGGCTGTCCCTGAAGTGCCATGATGACCATCTCCGAACCTCATCATCCGTTTTCTGGGCTTTCTTGATATTCTCATAAATGTCCGGCTCTGCCAATAAAGTCGATACCCATACCGGCGATGCATCCACATCGAAAACATAGCCCAGATGGCAGTAAGAAGTCATCATAGCTGACAAATACATGGTATCCTCAGAAGTACTCTTCACCTTCCGACTCAAGGTGTCTGCTGTCATGTTTGCTTTTCCCGGATGATACTCTATTTCACAGTCATAGTCCTTGAGTAAATCCATCCATCTCCTCTGACGCATATTCAACTCCGCCTGAGTAAATAAGAATTTCAATCTCTTATGATTCGTATATATGGTAAAAGATGTACCATACAAATAATGCCTCCAAATTTTCAGGGCAAAGATAATAGCCGCCAATTCCAAATCATGGACTGGGTACCTAGCCTCATGCGGCTTCAACTGCCTCGATGCATAAGCTACCACATGCTTATCTTGCATCAATACACATCCCAAGCCCTGTAGCAATGCGTCAGTGTATAGAACAAACCTCTTGTTCTCCGCGGGAATCACCAACACCGGCGCCGTCGTCAATCGATGCTTCAACTCTTGGAAGCTCTGCTCACAAGCCTCAGACCAATAAAACGGTATTCCCTTCTGAGTCAACTGAGTCAATGGCTTAGCAATCTTAGAAAATTCTTCGACGAAGCGTCGATAATAACCAGCCAAGCCAAGAAAACTCCGTATCTCGGGCACAGAAGTGGGTGCAGCCCATTCCATCACAGCCTCAATCTTCCTGGGATCCACTGATACCCCACTGCTAGATATAACATGTCCCAGAAACACTACACTGCTCAACCAAAACTCACACTTGCTGGGCTTGGCAAATAACTGATGATCTCTAAGGATCTGGAACACTGTCCTCAAGTGTTTCACGTGCTCTTCCTCGCTCCGGGAGTAGATATGTATGTCGTCAATAAACACAATGACGAACTGATCCAGATAGGGTTGGAACACCCGGTTCATCAAGCTCATAAAGACAGCCGGGGCGTTTGTCACACCGAACGGCATAACTAGGAACTCGTAGTGCCCATACCGAGTCCGAAATGCTGTGTTCTGCACATCCTCCTCCCTGACTCGTATCTGATGGTAACCTGACCTCAAGTCAATCTTGCTATAAAGCTTAGTACCCTGCAACTGATCAAATAAATCATCAATCCTTGGGAGAGGATACTTGTTCTTCACCGTGGCCTTATTCAGTTGTCGGTAATCGATGCACAAATACATCGAACCATCCTTCTTCTTCACAAAAAGAACCGATGCGCCCAAAGGCGATACCCTAGGGCGTATATATCCTTTGTCAAGGAGCTCCTGCAGCTACTCCTTCAATTCTCTTAACTCCGCCGGTGCCATTCTGTAAGGGGCACGAGAAATAGCGGATGTCCCCGGTAATAACTCATTCCCAAACTCGACTTCTCTAGCCGGTGGAAATCCTGGAATCTCCTCCGGAAACACGTCCACAAATTCGGCTACCACGGGTACATCCTCAACCCTCAACTCTTTACTCTTTCCGGTCGTGTCCACAACAAAAATAAGATAGCCCGTGTGTCCACGTTCCAATAATTGGGACATTTTGATCGCTGAAATCAACGGAATCTTTGCACGAGAACCGTTCCCATAGAAAGTCCATTGAATCCCCATAACAGATCTGAACCGAACTGTCCTCTACCGACAATCCACTACTGCCTGATACCTGTTCAGAATATCGATGCCCACAATGCAATCGAAGTCTGACATACCCAAAACAATCAAATATGCCTTTATCTCATTGCCCTCAAAATAAATGAGGCAGTCCATTAGAAACCGATCAGCAACAACTTTCCTTCCAGTGGGTGTCGAGACCAATAGAGACGTGGGTAACGGAGACGTGCACATATGATGTCTCTCCACAAAGTCCGCAGACACAAAGGAGTGCGAAGCACCTATGTCTATCAAAATAAAGGTGGAATATGTAAATAAGAGGCACGTACCAGCTATCACCTCCTCTGGAGCTGCATCGGCCTGCTCCCTAGTCAGTGCATAGACCTGTCCCTGAGTTGGCCCCATCGCCTGTCCTCCCATATGTAGAGGCACCATCGGTTGCCTCTGCTGCACCGTCCCACTAGAAAACCTCCCTCGACCTTCCCTAAGATCCATCTGTCCTTCCCGATTGGGACAACGCCGAGCAATGTGGTCCGGCTTGCCACATATGTAGCACGCAGAACAATCACGCATCAAATGTGGCCCTCCACAAAAGTGGCACTTAACATCTCCAACTCTACTAGCTTGAGTTGGTCCCCCAAAAGTAGATGCACCACCCCTCCAGTCTCCTTGCTTCCGGTTATCCGGCCGCTTTTCGCTAAATCGGGAAAAGAAGGAGTCCCCCGTGACTTAAAAGATCCTCCTCGGGGCCTCAGATTCCCAGATGTAGATCTTTGTGATGGGACTGGTGGGGGTACGACATTAGGATAAGCACTCACCCCTATCTCTGCTAACTCCGCTCTAACAAGCGCATCATCAAAAGATGTGGGGTTGTTGGAGATAACCCGATCAAATAGTTCTGGCCGCAGCCCCTTCAGAAAGTGCCTCATCTTGGCATGCCCGTTCGTAGCGATGTGAGGAACATACCTCAATAGTGATGAGTAGTGCATGGCATAGTCCGGGACTATCATGCTCCCTTGCTTCAGGTTCGTGAATTCATCCTCCTTAGTTTGTCTAGCCACAGCAGAGAAGTACCAGTTTAGAAACCGGGTTCTAAATAAGGTCCAGTCAATCACCATACCTTGGGCCCTCAACTCCATCACAGTCGTCTTCCACCACATGGAAGATTTCTTCGCTAGTTGGAACTCCGCTAGCCTTAACCAAGCCGTCCTAGCACAAGGAGCGGACACAAATATCTGTTCCAGTCTCTCTAGCCACTCTTCGACCTCTTCCCCTGTCTCTGTCCCCTCAAACATGGGTGGGTGGAAAGTCAGAAACTGAGTCAGACTAAGCTCCCCTGGCAATAACAACTGAGCAACCGGCTCCACGTCCCACAGCAGGTGGAGGTAAAGGATTTGTCTGACCAATGCTAGCATTCACGCTTCCAACATCCCCTACCTCTTCATTGAGGTTCCCCAAGTTCATAGCCGACATGCTGTAACACAAGGGTTAACAACAATTCCAAACAACATATATGCTACACCGTTAGATAATATGAATGACAATAAGCATGTTAGTATTGTAAGTAATCCAACAAGCATACAACGCAGCGGAATTTAAAATTTGGATTACTAGAACCGCGGATCTATACAAAGTTGTCATATCGGAATAGAGAAATATAAGAGTCTCACCCTAGTAGCGTGTTTGAGCAGATTCCACGAAGCACCACGTTCAACGATTTTGAGACAATAGCAACACCTCCAAGGTCTTGCCTCTACGGTATCCACACGATCAAATTGAAGAAGGGATGCTCAAGAACAAGTTGCTAGACTTATTCTTGAACCAAAACTGGACTCCCGGTTCAAAACCGATCAACGGCGCCCAATCGAAAGCGCACACAACTCACGGCGGCGTTGGCGGCGGCGGCGAGGGTGACTTTCAATTTGAGAGAGGCGGCCGAGAGCTCAAGGTGGCTAGGTTATTTTATGATTTGTGTTACGAGGATTAATAACAATTAATCACCTTGTTATCATTATATATGATTTAATTAAAGGCTTTCACAAAGCCTCATGGGCCCAAACCCATGATTTAATTAAATCCTTATAATCATTTAATTAAGACTCTTCTTAATTAATTAATTCATCCAATGAATTTAATTCCCTTTATCGATTTAATCTTTTGTGCCACCCGATAGGATCTTGTAATGTTGGCAGTGACATAAAATAACATTTTACGTCACAAGGAAAGAGCGGTGTCTAGCAACACATCAAGGCTACCCAAATTACAAGAATGTCTTTGACTCGACATAACCTTTAGAACTTGTGATAATATTAACCATGTAACTTAATCCCTTTGTCCATGTGTTTAGATTGAACACGAGTCATGGAATAGTCACACTCGTATATTCAATCTCTATTTCTTGATCCCCAAGTAGAACTAGAATAAACGAATAAGCTCGATATCACATATCGACTCATTCGAGCACGGCCATGCATTTTAGTCTTACTTGATCAAGGGCCCAAACACTTCTCCTGTTATATAGGAGGGACAAATCCTATCTTGATCAATCAACATCCCTCTACATAATTCATAGTGTATCCAATAGTTGCCTTTATAGTTTACCCTGTTACAGGTAACGTTTGACAATATCAAGATACATAACTCCTTATGTTGGGATCTCTGGTGATCTCAAGTCGTAAGGATTACATACATTATTATCACTATGAGAATTGCTTATGACATTCATATAACTATCCATGTAGCATTCTCATGGTGGGTCTATCCAGTACATTGTTCTCTAACATGTACCAATGTGTTGATTTGATATTTCATATCCATGAACAATTCATCAATCAAAACATACTAGTCTCAATGTATTATCATTATCCTTATTTATGATAATACTTGACTAGGGAGAATATTTAAGAATAATACAATATTATTCTAAGGACATTAACTTATATATCAATTCATATTGCACAGATATTCGAATAATATATAATAATGATTTGCCATTTATAAAATCATAATACATTGTATGTCATAAACAATCATCTAATGACATGTCTTAGGGCATATCCCAACAAATCTCCCACTTGCACTAAGACCAATCAGAAATATACTTAATGCCTAGAGATCTAGTATGACGATCATGCTTATGCTGTGACAGTGGCTTCGTCAATGGGTCAGATACATTATCATCTGTTGGTACTTTGCATATTTTAACATCTCCCCTTTCAACGATTTCTCGAATGAAATGAAAGCGCCGAAGTATGTGCTTGGATCTTTGGTGAGATCTAGGTTCCTTAGCCAATGCGATCACTCCATTGTTGTCACAATAGAGTTCTATCGGATCCTTAATGCTAGGCACCACTCCAAGTTCAGAAATGAACTTCCTGATCCAAACAGCTTCCTTTGCTGCATCTGAGGCAGCAATATACTCAGCTTCCGTTGTAGAATCGGCTACTGTCTCTTGCTTTGAACTCTTCCAGCTCACAGCACCTCCATTTAGGCAATACACATATCCTGATTGCGATCTAAAATCATCTTTGTCGGTTTGGAAACTTGCATCAGTGTAACATATTACATTGAGCTCTTCCTCACCTCCATAAATCAAGAATGTATCCTTAGTTCTTCTCAAGTACTTCAGGATGTTCTTGACTGCAATCCAGTGACTTTCACCTGGATCAACTTGATATCTGCTCGTCATGCTCAAAGCATACGAAACATCGGGATGAGTACATATCATGGCATACATGATAGATCCAATAGCTGATGCATATGGAATCTTACTCATGCGTTGTCTCTCATCTGGTGTTGAAGGACACTGATCCTTCGAGAGATGTATTCCATGTGTCATAGGCACGAATCCTTTCTTAGATTCTTGCATGCTAAACCGTTTTAGCACTTTGTCTATGTATGTACTTTGACTTAGGCCAAGTAATCTTCTCGATCTATCTCTATAGATCTTGATTCCTAATACATAGGTGGCTTCACCCAAGTCTTTCATAGAAAAGCAATTCCCTAGCCAAATCTTTACAGATTGTAAAGCAGGGATATCATTCCCAATTAGAAGTATGTCATCTACATAAAATATTAGGAAGATAATTATGCTCCCACTGACCTTCTTGTAGACACAAGGTTCATCTACGTTTTTGATGAAACCAAACTCTTTGACTGCATCATCAAAACGAAGATTCCAACTCCGAGAAGCTTGCTTCAATCCATAAATGGATCGTTGTAGCTTGCATATCTTTCCAGCATCCTTTGGATCGACAAAACCCTCGGGCTGTGTCATGTACACATCCTCAAGCAGATTTCCATTAAGGAAAGCTGTTTTGACATCCATCTGCCAGATTTCATAATCATGAAATGCAGTTATTGCAAGTAAGATCCTAATGGATTTAACCATGGCAACTGGTGAAAAAGTTTCATCATAGTCAATACCATGAATTTGTTTGAAACCTTTAGCAACCAGTCGACCTTTATAGGTTTGTACATTACCATCTATGTCGGTCTTCTTCTTGAAAATCCATTTGCACCCTATGGGTCTCACCCCTTCAGGCGGGTCAACCAAAGTCCATACTTGGTTTGCATACATGGATTCCATCTCAGATTTCATGGCCTCTTGCCATTTCTCAGAATCAGTGCCCATTATAGCTTGTTGATAAGATGACGGCTCATCCTCATCAATAAGTAGTAAGTCACCTTGTTGAGTCACAAGAAATCCATATCTCTGTGGCTCCCGGTGTTCTCTTACAGACCTACACTAGGCTTGTGTCTCTTGAGCAGGTACTTCATCCACAACAGCTTGTGGTGTCCTGCTCTGTTTCCATCTCAATCTCAGGTTCAGTGTTTTCTTGTGGTTGAACTTCACTAGTTCTATTTGTCTCCCACTGGTTTTTCTAGAAATAAATTCTCTTTCAAGAAAGACATCAGTCCGAGCAACAACCACTTTGTTCTCGGTGGGATATAGAAATAGTATCCTTTCATTTCCTTAAGATACCCCACAAATAAACACTTATCAGATTTGGGTCCAAGTTTGTTAGAGACGTGGCGTCTCACGAAAGCCTCACAACCCCAAATCTTCATAAAAGACATACTAGGACGCTTCCCAGTCCATATCTCATATGGTGTCTTTTCCACTGATTTAGATGGAACACGGTTCAGTATAAATATTGTTGTTTCTAAAGCATGTCCCCGAAAAGATATCGGAAGATCTGCATGACTCATCATTGATCTAACCATGTCCAACAAGGTTCGATTTCTCCTCTCGGATACACCATTCCATTGTGGAGTATACGGAGGAGTGAGTTGTGGGACTATCCCACACTCCTTTAGATAGTCATGAAACTCTTGGCTTAAGTATTCACCTCATCGATCTGATCGAAGGATTTTGATACTTTTACCAAGTTGGTTTTGTACTTCATTCTTGAAATCCTTGAACTTTTCAAAGGTTTCATGTTTATGTTTCATTAGGTACACATACCCATATCTACTGAAGTCATCAGTAAATGTAACGAAGTATTGAAAACCACCTCTAGCTTGTGTACTTATTGGTCCACATACATCACTATGTATTAGTCCCAATAAAACATTTGCCCTTTCAACATGTCCCTTGAAAGGGGCTTTAGTCATCTTGCCCATTAAACAAGACTCGCATGTTTCATATGATTCAAAATCAAATGAATCTAATACTCCATCCTTATGAAGTTTTGATATGCGGTTCTCGTTTATGTGGCCCAAGCGACAATGCCATAGATAAATTGGATTACAATCATTATTTTTAATCCTTTTAGTATTTATGTTATAGACAGGCATATCAAGATTTAATACATAAAGACCATTAATCATTTGTGCACTAGCAAAACATATCATTTAAATAAATAGAACAACAGTTGTCCTTTATCATAAATGAAAATCCACACTTGTCCAAACAAGAAATAGAAATAATGTTTTTAGTAATAGATGGCACAAAATAACAGTCTTTCAAAATCAACTGATAAACCAGAAGGTAAAGCTAAACAATAATCTCCTATAGCTAATGCAGCAACTCTTGCTCCATTTCCAACTCGGAGATCAACTTCACCTTTCGCCAACGTCCTACTCCTTTTGAGATCCTGCACATTTACACAAATGTGAGATCCACATCCAGTATCTAATACCCATGATGAAGAAGTAGATAAATTGACTTCTATAACAAAAATACCTGAAGTGGAAGTCACATTTCCCTTCGTCTTCTTAAGATCTTCCAGATATACTTTGCAGTTCCTTTTCCAATGACCGGTCTCACCGCAATGGAAACAGTTCCCTTCCTTTGCCACTCCTCCCTTTGGCTTTAGTGCAGAAGCATGTGGCTTAGACTTAACAAGGACCTTCTTGTTCTTCTTGAAGCTCTTAGCTTTAGTCTTTCCTTTGTTCTTATTCACAATAAGAACATTTGTAGGCTTAGACTTCTTGCTATTTGCTTCAAAAGTTCTAAGCATGCCAAGTAACTGTGGTAGAGTCTTTTCAATTTCAATCATATTGTAATTCAAGACAAATTGACTGAAGCTTTCAGGCAACGATTGCAAGATCACGTCAGTGGCCAACTCTTGGTCCAAAGGAAAACCCAGCTTCTCCAGATTCTCAATATACCCAATCATCTTGAGTATATGAGTTCCAACTAGACTTCCTTCTACCATTCTACACTGGAACAACGCTTTAGAGATGTCATACCTCTCTTGTCTTGCTTGTTGTTGGTACAGTTGCTTTAGATGCTCGATCATATCACGGTGCTTTGCTTTGGCAAACTCACACATGTTCAATCGAAGTCTTGACGAGTATTTTTAATTGGAAGGCATCTTAAACTTAATATTTTAAGAGGGATTTATAGATCTTATGATTTTATTAATACTGAAAATATGTCCCGTACATATATGAATATATACATATCTCGCTATATATATATAAGCATCAATATTAAATAAAACAGTAATCATGCATCTCATACATCAACATAAGTAAACGTGACATGGTTATAGCCCCAACTAAAGATTTCTCAAGCCAATGAGAAAATCCTAAGGTCAACCTAAGGGTAACTTCTCCAAGCACCTCTTTGGCTCCCTTTTGTGAATGGCCTTCTCATCCCGGCACCATGGTCCGTCTTCGTTGATCTCCATCAATGAAATTCTAACTAAACTATATAACAATTACATGATTTAGAGAATTCCTCGAGTTACATTCGAGGGGGAGCATAGGGGAGGGAATACATTCAGGTAAAATAGAGAAGGCACGAGTCGCAGGTCGTATTAAATACAAACATTCACAAATCCTATATAATAGGTTAAAGGGCTATAACCATGCACCATGCTCAAACAACACATATAACATGCAATAACAATTAATGAATTAAATTCTAAACATTTTAAAATTGAATCCCAATAAAACTGTAAAATAATTTTTTTGAAATTATCGTACGCTCGGGACATCACATGTCACGTAACCTTAGCCCAAAAGTCCACGTCCAATCATGAAGGGTTCGAAACCCTAATTATCTTGGACGGCGGCCGTGAGCCATTAGGGTTTGAAACCCTAGCCGTCACGAGCCACTATGGTTCGAAATTTTTTTTGTTTTATTTCTCGGCCTTTCATGCACGATTCATGATGTTGGCGGCTTGACCATCTCGAGCCAATGGTTCAAAAACCCTAGCCCTCATGTGGCAGCAGTGTGTCATTTGTGATGGTGGTGGCCGAACCATCTCATGCTATGGGCTCGGTTTTGCGCCTTCATGTATCGTATACAATAAACTTCAATTATATCAAATATAATTTTACGATAATTACACAACCTCGATTTACTCATATCATATATGATTATATACAGTTTTATTAGCATGCAATACAAATCTAAATATGATTAAACAATTAACCACATAAATCCGATATGAGCTTTGAACCTGGCTCTGATACCACTGTAAGTAATCCAACAAGCATAAAACGCAACGGAATTTAAAATTTGGATTACTAGAACCACGGATCTATACAAAGTTTTCATATCGGAATAGAGAAATATAAGAGTCTCACCCTTGTAGCGTGTTTGAGCAGATTCCACGAAGCACCACGTTCAACGATTCCGAGTCAATAGCAACACCTCCAAGGTCTTGCCTCTACGGTATCCACACGATCAAATCGAAGAAGGGATGTTCAAGAACAAGTTGCTAGACTTATTCTTGAACCAAAACTGAACTCCCGGTTCAAAACCAATCAACGGCGCCCAATCGAAAGCTCACACAACTCACGGCAGCGTTGGCGGCGGCGGCGAGGGTGACTTTCAATTTGAGAGAGGCGGCCGAGAGCTCAAGGTGGCTAGGTTATTTTATGATTTGTGTTACGAGGATTAATAACAATTAATCACCTTGTTATCATTATATATGATTTAATTAAAGGCTTTCACAAAGCCTCATGGGCCCAAACCCATGATTTAATTAAATCCTTATAATCATTTAATTAAGACTCTTCTTAATTAATTAATTCATCCAATGAATTTAATTCCCTTTATCGATTTAATCTTTTGTGCCACCCGATAGGATCTTGTAATGTTGCCAGTGTCATAAAATCACATTTTACGTCACAAGCAAAGAGCGGTGTCTAGCAACACATCAAGGCTACCCAAATTACAAGAATGTCTTTGACTCGACATAACCTTTAGAACTTGTGATAATATTAACCATGTAACTTAATCCCTTTGTCCATGTGTTTAGATTGAACACGAGTCATGGAATAGTCACACTCGTATATTCAATCTCTATTTCTTGATCCCCAAGTAGAACTAGAATAAACGAATAAGCTCGATATCACATATCGACTCATTCGAGCACGGCCATGCATTTTAGTCTTACTTGATCAAGGGCCCAAACACTTCTCATGTTATATAGGAGGGACAAATCCTATCTTGATCAATCAACATCCCTCTACATAATTCGTAGTGTATCCAATAGTTACCTTTATAGTTTACCCTGTTACAGGTAACTTTTGACAATATCAAGATACATAACTCCTTATGTTGGGATCTCTGATGATCTCAAGTCGTAAGGATTACATACATTATTATCACTATGAGAATTGCTTATGACATTCATATAACTATCCATGTAGCATTCTCATGGTGGGTCTGTCCAGTACATTGTTCTCTAACATGTACCCATGTGTTGATTTGATATTTCATATCCATGAACAATTCATCAATCAAAACATACTAGTCTCAATGTATTATCATTATCCTTATTTATGATAATACTTGACTAGGGACAATCTTTAAGAATAATACAATATTATTCTAAGGACATTAACTTATATATCAATTCATATTGCACAGATATTCGAATAATATATAATAATGATTTGCCATTTATAAAATCATAATACATTGTATGTCATAAACAATCATCTAATGACATGTCTTAGGGCATATCCCAACAAGTATAACAATTGTATACACAAATATGCGCCGCATGCATAAACATGCCCAAATATAAACACCTAGCCAACCATGCTAAGGCTACCCTTCACTCGTTCCCGGGTTCTCTAACCTGGCTCTGATACCACTAATGTAAGGAACATAGTTCCTTAATTGCGGATTAAAGGCATAAATAGAGCTAACATGCATCTAATGAATATAAAGTTCGTGTTGATGCCTTGAGCCGTTAAGATTACAGGCCAAAATAAAATTTCCAAAAGGGATTAATTACATTCTCTACCAAATGAATGTTAATCCTATAGCTTTACACTACTCCTAGAGTAGAGACTATACAAAAGAATTAAGCCAGCTAAGCCAAAAGCACTCCTCACTAGCTCACCGCATCAACCCGCCTTAGCCCGTCCGCCAAAAAGTACTTACATGAACAACCCCAAAACCATGAGCATGTATATAAACCATATTCACAATAATATGATTGTAATTCAAATGCATAAACCGTAAATACGATTAACTTCCTGCGTTTAATACATTTTAAAAGCTCCCTTTGGTTGTCCCTGTACCACATTCATAATCAATGGATTATAATACCAATAATGTATGTCATGACATGCACTCATTCCATGTATTCCAATGGCCATATAAAGTCTTATTATATCAGTGGCATAATACCCCTCGCGTTTACATGACAGCGGCATTAATACCCCTCGCTTCGACATATTAGCGGCATAATATCCCTCGCAATAGTAATATGACAGCGGCATGATCCTTCGCTTCGACATATTTGTGGCAAATATTCTTCATCGCTATAATATGACAGTGGCAAGTATTCTATCATCGCTTCGACATGAAGGCGGCAAGTATTCTTCATCACTGGAATATAATCTCGACTCACAATCACAAGCACCAATGCATGCAATATACACATGCAACCATAATGCATATCCAAACCATGTATGCAACCATAATGCATAACTAAAACCATGTATGCAACCGTAATGCATAACCAATTCAATGCGTAATAAATACGTTTTACCGTCCGATGCCCGTACGTCTCACTACGTACCTTAGTCCCAAAATGTGTTGTGTCGTGGACTTTATCTACTAAGCTGTGTGGCCACCTGGGATGGTTCTACACATTCACACAAACCAACATTAGGAGCCAATAATAGTCCAATATCAAAAATTCCACAAAATTATCCAAAAACACATTTTTTTGTGTCTCGCAATCGATCGCCGCGAGGGCCCGATCGATCACGAGACCTCTATGCCCGCTGCCAAAATTTTCTGTCTTCGGCGATCGATCGTGAAATTTGGCACGATCGATCGCCAGCCTCACCGATCGATCGCCCAAAAGTGGCGATCAATCGCCAACCGCTACTGGAGCGCACTGGTGGCGCGCGATTGATCGCCAGAAACAGGCGATCGATCGCCGATCCCTGCACTTCGAAAACCACCTTTTTTGCTCCATATTTTCATCCCAAACCATACCAACACTTATACCTTCAAACCAACAACATAAAAACATTATAAACCTTCAAAATACACCTTAAAACAACCAAAAATCCAACACCCAACCAAAACAATACCAACCAAAAACAAACCCATTTCCAAATAACAAATACCATTTCAAAACCAAACCAAACACCATTAAAACACCAAGGAGGTATCCATACCTCTTGAGGACTCCAAATCTCACAATAAATCCCACAAACCAAGCTTTTGCAAGGATTTCCCCTCCACTTTTATGCCAAATTCGAAAATGGTGGAAGGGTAGGGTTGGGAGAGTGATTTGGGGATTTTGGTAAAGTGATGGTAAAGTGGGGGTAGTGGGGTTAAAAAGGGGGGTTAATTAAATTGTACCCCAACAATTACCATGATGTATAAAATACTCCAACATGATATTTTAAAAGCATTTTACCAAAATGCATCAAAACCCCAATTAAGCACATACATTACCAAATAAGATCAACCATCACATTTAAACCATGAAAACACCCAATTACCCAACATGCATAACATGCACCCTGAAACGCTCTACCGGGTCACGCCTACCATGTGAATAAGCATTTCACCAAGATAATTAATAAGCATTTCACCAAGATAATTAATTTCAACACATAATTTATTTATCACCATAAATAATCACATAAACATAATTAATGCCAAATTGCAATTAATTATTTCGGGGATATCACATGCTGAGTATTCATGTCTGATCCCTTGGTCATCTAGAAAGGATTCAATATTTTGGTTTGAGAATTCAGTGCCTTTGTCGCTTCGAATCCTGTCTATCCCAGAGGGTTTCTCGTTCTGAATGCGCTTCAACAGCTTGATTAATTTCGGGCCGGTCTGGTTTTTACTGCTCAAAAATATAGTCCATGTAAAACGTGAGTAATCATCAATAACAACAAGAGTGTATCGCATTCCCCCTAAACTTGTTATTGGTATTGGACCAAACAAGTCCATATGCAATAATTCTAAGCAGTGTGAGGAGGATTTGGCATTCTTGTTCTTAAAGGATGATCTGACTTGCTTGCCCATTTGATAAACTTGACAGATCTTATTCTTAGCAAAGTTGATCTTGGACAGACCGATAACTAAATCATTTTTACATAGGCTAGAAATAATCTTGAAATTGAGATGATTCAAGCGTTTATGCCATAGCCAATGTTTATTATCGTTATGAGCGATGAAACAAGTAGGATTATCAGGTTGATCATGATTCCAGTTAATCTTATAAGTATTTCCATTCCTGATTCCTACCAGCATAGTTTTACCATTAGATGATTTAGCAGTGCAAGTGTGTTTGGGAAATTCTACAGTATAACCATTATCACATAATTGACTTATACTAATCAGATTATAGCATAAATTATCAACTAATAACACATCATTTATGATAATGTTGCCATGGACAATCTTACCCTTGCCCACGGTCTTACCTTTTGAATTATCACCGAAGGTGATCTTAGACCAGTGTATTGAGTAATATCCGACAGCATCTCGATGTTTCCCGTCATGTGTCGAGAACATCCACTGTCTAAATACCAGTCTAATAGTTTCTTCTTGGGTTCCTGTCAAAACAAGAATTACTGTTGGTACCTAATCCTACTTGGGTCCGGAACGGATTAGTCCTTTGGGGACCCACACGTGAATCAGCTTTATTGATTTATGTGTGTATGGTGTGGTGTGTGGTGTGCAATAACAAGTATGCTGAGCTTGTTGTGTGTAGTTTGTTTTGTGAAATGGTGGCCTTTGATTCTTGTCAGGCAATCTATATCTTCTTTGGACTGGTTGTGAGTTGTGATAATTGGATGGTTTTCCTTGCCTTAGATTTTGTACTCTTGAGTTTGGTTTGATAGACTCAAAACTCGTTGTTGCCTTTTCCATGGCTTGGTTAACATACCCAATCCCCTTTCTCAAACCTTTATCCTTGAAAGAGATTCATGTTTGAATTGTAGGCACTTCTGATTCATATATTGTGCCGGATCTAACAAATTTCATTTGTTTGACTTTGTTCTTTTCCAGCAACAATTCAGTTTAATTTTAGTGCTTTCATTGATACCAAAGCCTATGCCAGTGATATCACCGACATTTCTTTGTACCTCTTGCAACTCATCTAATGAAGCTCTTGATTTGTACATGTTTTGAAAATATGAGAAAGTTTAGCATTTTGTGCGCTAATTCTCTGATTTTCTACATGTAGTTGTTCATAGGAAATTTTTAGCTTATCCAGCTCGATCTTCAGACGGTCACATTCACCTAGCTTAGCACAGCTTGGTATTATGTGCTCATCTGTTTGATCTTTGCTTTCAGCCTTAAACTTATCAAATGATTCAGCTAGTGTTTTGTAGTCATTGGCCATATCTTGTAGTGCAAGTACAAGTTCTTCTCGTGTAAATTCATCTGAGTCAAAATCGAATACCTCATCGTTCTGACTAGTCTCCTCGTATGCCATTAGGCATTGGATCTCCTCTTCACTTTCACTGGAGGATCCTTCTGAGCTCTCTGATTCTGAATCAGTCTGAGCCCACTTACTGTTTCCTTATTCTGCTACCAGAACTTTTTGAGCTTTTCCATGATGCCCTTTACGATCTGTGTTGTGCTTCTTCTTCTTGTCATCTCTGTGTCTTTCCTTCCTCTCGTCTTTCTTTGGTCTGGTGCAATCTGCAATGAAGTGTCCGGTCTTACCACAATTGTAGCAAGCCTGATCGTTAACAGAAGCATCTTTTCTTGACTTATATTGGAAGGTTTAAAGTTTTTTTTATTTTTAGACATGAATTTACCAAATTTCTTAATAAATAATGACATAGCATCATTATTCATCTGTTCGACAGATCGGTCTGTGGGGGTAGATTGATCTGGAATGGCTGCAAGTGTCTTGGTTGGCTGACAGGTGGATGGCTCTGCTTCCCCTCTAGTGATCAGCTCGAATTCATAGGCCTTGAGATTAGCGAACAGATCATGAAGTTCGATTTTGTTCAGATCTTTAGATTTTCTCATTGCAATGGTGTAAGGACCCTAGTTCCTTAAGTGCAGATAAAAGGCGTAAAAGAGCTAAACATGCATATAAGACTATAAAGTTCGTGTTGATGTATTGAGCCGTTAAGATTACAGGCCAAAATAAAATTTCCAAAAGGGATTAATTACATTCCTAACCAATTGAATGTTAATCCTATAGGTTTACACTACTCCTAGAGTAGAAACTATACAAAAGAATTAGGCCTGCTATGCCAAAAGCACTCCTCACTGGCTCACCGCATCAACCCGCCTCAGCCCGTCCGCCCAAAGTACCTACAGGAACAACCCCAAAACCATGAGCATGTATGTAAACCATATTCACAATAATATGATCATAATTCAGTGCATAAACCATAATGCAATTCACTACCTGTATGTAACACATATAAAAGCTCTCTTGGTTGTCCCTGTACCATAATTACAATCAATTGATTATAACACCAATAATGTATGTCATGACATGCATCCATTCCATGTATACCAATGGCCAATCCCAGTCTTATTATATCAGTGGCATAATACCCCTCGCGTTACATGACAGCGGCATTAATACCCCTCGCTTCGACATATTAGCGGCATAATATCCCTCGCATCAACATGACAGCGGCATTATCCTTCTCTTCGACATGTTTGCGGCAAATATTCTTCATCGCTATAATATGATAGCGGCAAGTATTCTATCATCGCTTCGACATGAAGGCGGCAAGTATTCTTCATCACTGGAATATAATCTCGACCCACAATCACATGCAACCATAATGCATATTCCAATCATGTATGCAATCATAATGCATAATGAGACCATATATGCAACCATAATACATAACCAATTTATAGCGTAATAAATACGTTTTACCATCCGATGCCCGTACGTCTCACTACGTACCTTAGTCCCAAAATGTGATGTGTCGTGGACTTTATCTCCTAAGCTGTGTGACCACCTGGGATGGTTCTACACATTCACACAATTCAATATTAGGAGCCAATCATAGTCCAGTATCAAAAATTCCCCAAAAATATTCAAAAACACCATTTTTTGTATCTCGCGATCGATCGCCGCAAAGGGCCGATCGATCGCGAGATCACACTGCCCGTTAATAAATTTTTCACCTTTCGGCGATCGATCGCCACACTTGGCGCGATCGATCGCCAGCCTCACCGATCGATCGCCAAGATGTGGCGATCGATCGCCAAATGCCCCTGGAGCCTACTGTTGGCTCGCGATCGATCGCCAAAAACGGGCGATCGATCGCTGACCTCTGTACACCGAAATCCACCATTTTTGCACACCATTTTCAACCCAAACCATACCAACACTTAAACCACCAAACCAACAACATAAATAACATCATCAACCTCCAAAATACACCTTAAAACAACCATAAATCCAACACCCAACCAAAACAACACCAACCCGAAACAAACCCATTTCAAAATCATCCAAAACCATTTCAAAACTAAACCAAACACCATAAAAATACCAAGGAGGTATCCATACCTCTTGGGAACTCTAAATCTCACAAAAATTTCCACAAACAAGCATTTTGCAAGAATTTCCTTTCCTCTTACTAGCCAAAAACGAAAATAGGAGAAATGGTTAGGGTTGGGAGAGAAGTTGGGGATTTTGGTAAAGTAAATGGGTAAAGGTGGGATAGTGGGGTTAAGGGAAAATAATTAGAATTGTACCCCAACTATTAACATGATGTATAAAATATCCCAACACGATATTTTAAAAGCATTATACCAAAATGCACCAAAATCCCAATTAAATACATGCTCCATCAAATAATTACCCACCATCACACTTAAACAATAAAAGCACCAAATTATCCAACATGCATAACATGCACCCTGAAATGCTCTACCGGGTCACTCCTAGCATGTGACTAAGCATTTCACCAAGATAATTAATGCCAACACAATATTAATTATCACCATTAAAATCACATAAACATAATTAATGCCCAAATTGCAATTAATTATTTCGGGAATATCACAATACTCCCCTACTTATAAGATTTCAACCTCGAAATCGCATGCACTTACCCAAATCGAAGCTAAACATAAATCACATACCAGAAAATAGCTCCGGGTAGTACTGCATCATATGCCGCTCCGTCTCCCACGTGGCCTCTTCGACACCCCTGCGATCCCACTGAACCTTGACCATCGGTATCACTTTGTTCCGAAGTCTGCGATCAGCCCTATCCAAAATCCTGACTGGTCGTTCCTCATATGATACATCAGAATCCAACTGAACCTCTGAAGGCTGCAATACATGCGACGGATCCGGCTCATATTTCCGCAGTATAGATACATGGAACACGTCGTGAATACCAGACAACGACGGTGGCAGTGCCAAACGGTAAGCCAAGGTACCGATGCGCTGTAAAATCTCATACGGTCCCACATACCTCGGAGACAATTTACCACGCATACCAAACTGAACCACACCCCTGAAAGGTGAGATCTTCAAAAAGACTCTGTCTCCCAACTGAAATTCCAACGGTCTCCGCCGTTTATTCGCATAAGCCGTTTGCCTATCTTGAGCTGCCTTCATTTTCAGACGGATAACCTTTACCTTATCCTCCATCTCCTGAATCAATTCGGGTCCTCCCACTGCTTTACTGGTCAAGTCATCCCAGTATAACGGCGACCTACAATGCCTACCATACAAAGCGTCAAACGGTACCATCTGAATACTCGCCTGATAGCTGTTGTTGTAAGAAAACTCTACCAAGGCTAAAGAGTCTTGCCATGAGGCATCAAATTCTAGCACACACGCCCGTAGCATGTCCTCGAGCGTCTGTATAGTGCGCTCAGTCTAACCATCCGTCTAGGGATCATAAGCAGTACTCAATCTTACCTCAGTGCCCAAAGCTGACTGTAAACCTTCCCAGAAATGAGATGTGAACCGCGGATCTCTGTCAGACACAATAGACACTGGAATCCCATACAGTCTCACTATGTCCCGGACATACAACTGAGCCATCCTCAAGTATGTGAACGTCATACTGTAGGGGATGAAGTGAGCTACCTTCGTCAGCCTGTCGATGATCACCCAAATGGCATCACAACCTGAAGTAGTCCTCGGCAAGTGGGTCACAAAGTCCATAGATATGTGTTCCCACTTCCACTCCGGTATCTCTAAGCTCCTCATTTCACCACTGGGTCTCTGCCTCTCTGCCTTAACCTGCTGACAGATCAAACACCTCTTGACAAAAGCGATCACATCACGCTTCATCCGCTTCCACCAGAACTGATCACATAAGTCCTTATACATCTTCCTCCCTCCTGGGTGGATACTGAATCGGCTACTATGAGCTCGCTCCAAGATTCCTCTACGCAACTCCGGCGTACCTGGAACTACCCATCTGTTACCGAGTCTCAAAGAACCATCCTCAGCCACTCTGAACTTTGATGGCTGACCCTAAAGTGCTAATGATATCCATCTCTGAACCTCATCATCTGTCCTCTGAGCTCTCCTGATGTTCTCATAGATATCTGGCTCAGCCAATAAAGTCGATACCCAAACCGGCGATGCGTCCACATCGAAGTCATAGCCCAGATGGCAATAAGAAGTCATCATAACCGACAAATGCATGACATCTTCAGCAGTGTTTTTCACCTTCCGACTCAAGGCGTCTGCTGTCAAATTGGCTTTCCCGGGATGGTACTCTATCTTGCAATCATAGTCTTTAAGCAGATCCATCCATCTCCTCTGACACATATTCAATTCCGCCTGAGTGAACAAGAATTTCAGGCTCTTATGATTCGTATATATGGTAAAGGATGTACCATACAGGTAATGCCTCCAAATTTTCAGGGCAAAAATAATAGCCGCCAACTCCAAATCATGGGCTGGGTATCTAGCCTCATGCGGTTTCAACTGTCTCGATGCATAAGCTACTACATGCTTATCTTGCATCAGGACACAACCCAAGCCCTGCAATGATGCGTCGGTATAAAGGACAAACCTCTTGTTCTCCGTAGGAATCACCAATACCGGTGCCGTCGTCAATCGGTGCTTCAACTCTTGGAAGCTCTCCTCGCAAGCCTCTGACCAATAAAACGGTATTCCCTTCTGAGTCAACTGAGTCAAGGGTTTAGCAATCTTGGAAAATCCCTCGACGAAGCGTCGGTAATAGCCAGCCAAACCAAGAAAACTCCGAATCTCGGGCACAGAAGTGGGTGCAGCCCACTCCATCACCGCCTCAATCTTCCTGGGGTCCACTGAAATCCCACTGCTAGATATGACGTGCCCCAGAAATACTACACTGCTCAACCAAAACTCACACTTGCTGAGCTTGGCATATAATTGATGGTCTCTGAGGATCTGGAGCACTGTCCTCAAATGTCTCACGTGCTCTTCCTCACTCCGGGAGTAGATGAGTATATCGTCGATAAACATAATGACGAACTGATCTAGATAGGGTTGAAATACCCGGTTCATCAAGCTCATAAAGACAGCCGGGGCGTTCGTCACACCGAACGGCATTACCAAGAACTCGTAGTGCCCATACCGAGTCCGAAATGCTGTTTTCTGCACATCCTCCTCCCTGACCCGTATCTGATGGTACCCGGATCTCAAATCAATCTTGCTATACAGCTTCGTGCCTTGCAACTGATCAAATAAATCATCAATCCTCGGGAGAGGATACTTGTTCTTTATCGTGGCCTTATTCAGTTGCCGATAATCGATGCACAAACGCATCGAACCATCCTTCTTCTTTACAAACAGAACCGGTGCGCCCCAAGGTGATACACTAGGGTGTATATATCCTTTATCAAGGAGCTCCTGCAACTGCTCCTTCAGTTCTCTCAACTCCGCCGGTGCCATCCGGTAAGGGGTACGAGAAATAGTGGATGTCCCCGGTAATAATTCAATCCCAAACTCGACTTCCCTAGCCGGTGGGAATCCTGGAATCTCCTCCGGGAATACGTCAGCAAATTCCGCTACCACTGGTATATCCTCAACCCTTAACTCTTTGCTCTTTCCCAACAAATCCACGGCATATATGAGATAGTCCGTGTGTCCGCGTTCCAACAATTGGGACATTTTGATTGCCGAAATCAACGGAATCTTCGCACGAGAACCGTTGTCATAAAAAGTCCACTGAACTCCCAAACCAGATCTGAACCGAACTGTCCTCTGCCGACAATCTACCACTGCCTGATATCTGTTCAGAATGTCGATGCACACAATGCAGTCGAAATCTGACATACCCAAAACAATCAAATCTGCCTTTATCTCACTGCCCTCAAAATAAATGAGGCAGTCCATCAGAAACTGATCAGCAACAACTCTCTTCCCAGTGGGTGTCGAGACCAATAGAGACGTGGGTAACGGAGACGTGCACATATGATGTCTCGTCACAAAGTCCGCAGACACGAAGGAGTGTGAAGCACCTGTGTCTATCAAAATAAAGGCGGAATATGTAAATAGTAGGCACGTACCAGCTATAACCTCCTCTGGAACTGCATCGGCCTGCTCCCTGGTCAATGCATAGACCTGTCCCTGAGGTGGTCCCATCGTCTGTCCTCCCATCTGACGAGGCACCATCGGTGGCCTCTGCTGCACTGTACCACTAGAAAACCTCCCTCGACCTTCACTGAGATCCGTCTGTCCTTCCCGGTTGGGGCAACGCCGAGCAATGTGGCCCGACCTGCCACAAATGTAGCACGCAGAACAATCTCGCATCAAATGTGGCCCTCCACAAAAGTGGCACTTGACATCTCCAGCTCTACTAGCTTGAGCCGGTCCCCCATAAGTAGATGCACCACTCCCCCGATCCCCTTGCTTTTGGCCCTCCGGCCGCCTTCCGCTAAACCGAGAAGAAGAAGAAGAAGTCCCCCGCGACTTAAAAGATCCTCCTCGGGGCCTCAGATTTTCAGATGTTGACTTTGTGATGGAGCTGGGGAGGGTATGGCCTCAGGATAAGCACTCACCCCTATCTCTGCTAACTCCGCTCTGACAAGTGCATCATCAAAAGATGTCGGGTTGTTAGAAATGACCCGATCAAATAATTCCGGTCGCAGCCCCTTCAGAAAGTGCCTCATCTTGGCATGTCCATTTGTGGCAATATGTGGAACATACCTCAATAAGGACGAGTAGTGCATGGCATAGTCCGAAACTGTCAGGTTCCCTTGCTTCAGATTCGTAAATTCATCCTCCTTAGTTTGCCTAGCCGCGGCAGAGAAGTATCGGTTTAGAAACCGAGTCCGAAATAAAGTCCAGTCGATTACCATGCCTTGTGCCCTTAATTCCATTACAGTCGTCTTCCACCACATGGAAGACTTCTTTGCCAGTTGGAATTCTGTCAGTCTTAACCAAGCCGTCCTGGCACACAGGCGCAAATACAAAAATATGTTCTAGTCTCTCCAGCCACTCTTCGGCCTCTTCTCCTGTCTCTGTTCCTTCAAACATGGTGGGTGAAAGGTCAGAAATTGAGTCAGGCTAAGCTCCCCTGGTAACAGTAATTGACCAACCGGTTCCATGCCCACAGCAGGTGGGGGTAAAGGATTTGCCTGACCGATGCTAGCATTCACACTCCCAATATCACCCACCTCTTCGTTGAGGTTCCCCGCATTCATAGCCGCCATGCTTAACACAAAAGTTAACACAATTCCAAACAATACATATGCTAAACCGTTAGACAATATAAATGACAAGCATGTTAGTATAACAATTGTATACATAAATATGCACCACATGCATAAACATGCCCCAAATATAAACACATAGCCAACCATGCTAAGGCTACCCTTCACTAGTTCACGGGTTCTCTAACCACTGCTCTGATACCACTAATGTAAGGACCCTAGTTCCTTAAGTGCGGATAAAAGGCGTAAAAGAGCTAAACATGCATATAAGACTATAAAGTTCGTGTTGATGTATTGAGCCGTTAAGATTACAGGCCAAAATAAAATTTCCAAAAGGGATTAATTACATTCCTAACCAATTGAATGTTAATCCTATAGGTTTACACTACTCCTAGAGTAGAAACTATACAAAAGAATTAGGCATGCTATGCCAAAAGCACTCCTCACTGCTCACCGCATCAACCCGCCTCAGCCCGTCCGCCCAAAGTACCTACAGGAACAACCCCAAAACCATGAGCATGTATGTAAACCATATTCACAATAATATGATCATAATTCAGTGCATAAACCATAATGCAATTCACTTCATGTATGTAACACATATAAAAGCTCCCTTGGTTGTCCCTGTACCATAATTACAATCAATTGATTATAACACCAATAATGTATGTCATGACATGCATCCATTCCATGTATACCAATGGCCAATCCCAGTCTTATTATATCAGTGGCATAATACCCCTCGCGTTACATGACACCGGCATTAATACCCCTCGCTTCGACATATTAGCGGCATAATATCCCTCGCATCAACATGACAGCGGCATTATCCTTCGCTTCGACATGTTTGCGGCAAATATTCTTCATCGCTATAATATGACAGCGGCAAGTATTCTATCATCGCTTCGACATGAAGGCGGCAAGTATTCTTCATCACTGGAATATAATCTCGACCCACAATCACATGCAACCATAATGCATATTCCAATCATGTATGCAACCATAATGCATAATGAGACCATATACGCAACCATAATGCATAACCAATTTATAGCGTAATAAATACGTTTTACCGTCCGATGCCCGTACGTCTCACTACGTACCTTAGTCCCAAAATGTGATGTGTCGTGGACTTTATCTCCTAAGCTGTGTGACCACCTGGGATGGTTCTACACATTCACACAATTCAATATTAGGAGCCAATCATAGTCCAGTATCAAAAATTCCCCAAAAATATTCAAAAACACCATTTTTTGTATCTCGCGATCGATCGCCGCAAAGGGCCGATCGATCGCGAGATCACACTGCCCGTTAATAAATTTTTCACCTTTCGGCGATCGATCGCCACACTTGGCGCGATCGATCGCCAGCCTCACCGATCGATCGCCAAGATGTGGCGATCGATCGCCAAATGCCCCTGGAGCCTACTGTTGGCTCGCGATCGATCGCCAAAAACGGGCGATCGATCGCTGACCTCTGTACACCGAAATCCACCATTTTTGCACACCATTTTCAACCCAAACCATACCAACACTTAAACCACCAAACCAACAACATAAATAACATCATAAACCTCCAAAATACACCTTAAAACAACCATAAATCCAACACCCAACCAAAACAACACCAACCCAAAACAAACCCATTTCAAAATCATCCAAAACTATTTCAAAACTAAACCAAACACCATAAAAATACCAAGGAGGTATCCATACCTCTTGGGAACTCTAAATCTCACAAAAATTTCCACAAACAAGCTTTTTGCAAGAATTTCCTTTCCTCTTATTAGCCAAAAACGAAAATAGGAGAAATGGTTAGGGTTGGGAGAGAAGTTGGGGATTTTGGTAAAGTAAATGGGTAAAGGTGGGATAGTGGGGTTAAGGGAAAATAATTAAAATTGTACCCCAACTATTAACATGATGTATAAAATATCCCAACACGATATTTTAAAAGCATTATACCAAAATGCACCAAAATCCCAATTAAATACATGCTCCATCAAATAATTACCCACCATCACACTTAAACAATAAAAGCACCAAATTATCCAACATGCATAACATGCACCCTGAAATGCTCTACCGGGTCACTCCTAGCATGTGACTAAGCATTTCACCAAGATAATTAATGCCAACACAATATTAATTATCACCATTAAAATCACATAAACATAATTAATGCCCAAATTGCAATTAATTATTTCGGGGATATCACAAATGGACTTGACGTCCCATTCCTTTGGTAATGCTCTCATCACTTTTAGAGCTATCTCTCTGTTGGTATAGTCCTTGCCGAGACTGTTCAGTTCATTGACAATGCCTGTAACTCGTTCATCAAACTCGTTTAGAGTTTCTCCATGTCTCATCTTTACGCTTTCAAACTTTTGTAGAGCCACAATCAGCTTATTTTCTTTTGATTATTCCCTTCACAGAGCTGTGCAATCTTCTCCCAAATTTCTTTGGCAGTGGAGCACATCTAGATCTTGCTGAACATATTCTTGTCCAAAGTTTTGAACAGAATATCCTTGGCTATATTGTCTAGATTAGCCTTTTTCCTTTCTTCATTTGTCCAGGTAGCTCTTTCTTTTTCAATCATCTGAGGTTCACCACTTGACCCTCCCACTTGACCCTCCCAGGGCAGAATCTTCATTGGTCCTTCTGTGATGATGTATCACGTGTCATCATCCTGAGTTACTAGGTGAGCTTGCATGCGGATTCTCCAATCATCATAATCTTCTTTTGAGAACATGGGAATCTTTTTGAATGATGCCATCAGTCCAAGTATTCTTTTGATTAAGAACACCCGCTCTAATACCACTTGTTAGGATCGCATAGGAGTGTTTATAGGGGGGATGAATAAACACTCTACTAAAATTTATCTTTTTAGTTTTTCCTGAATTGATTTCACTTGGTTAGCAAATGAAACCTATTTCTTAATCAATTCTAATCTGAATAGGCCACTTAAGGTGGGAGTGAGGATTGGTCTGTTCTTGGTTAAAACATGTCTAATAGCTTGAAATACAAAGTAGTGCGATATGTAAATAGGCAAGAAGTGTTTCTGGAAGTTCGAAGGCAATCCCTTCTACGTATCCCCTTCTTCCAATATAGGAAGGATTCACTAGAAGACTTTAATCCTGTTGTACAACCCCAATTCAGCTGGATTTACCCCACTACTAGACTGAAACTCCTAGTCTCTCAATCTGTTCAGACACAATCCGTCTGACAGTTATAAAGAACTCACTCTTCTATCTTAGAACAAATTCAATTGATAGAGTGAATTATACTAAGCACAAATGATCCTTAAACGATCAAATATAACAATAATATGTGCTTTCAACTTTGAGCAGATCGACAAGATTAAGTCTTTCGATGATAGTGTTCTGCTCAAGTGGATGCTCAATAAGAATGATTGATTGTTGATCTTTTTAAGCGTGTTGTATCTCTTGTATTGTCTCGTGTCTCGTGTGTTGAGCATATAAATTGCACCTTTATATTCTGACAACGACAATATTTCATTTTGTGTGCAACTCTTTACTTTGGTCAATCTCTGAACAAGCTGCAGTTTTCTATTTTAGACAATTTCCCTTCTGGTCTGTTCTTTCGGCGCTTGTCAGATATGATCTCCTTTGTCTATTTACCATTTAAGGTAATCTTCATTCTTTGGTCTATTTCAGCATTAAATGCAACATTAAATGCTTCGCCGTTGATTATTCGGATTGATGAACGAAGTTTGCTAACTCAGTCTGAAATGATAAGTTCTGATCTGGTCTGCATTGATCTGGATTGATCTTGTCAGTTCTGATCTGGTTGACATCGATCTGGTCTGTTTTGTCATTGACTTAACTGTTCTGGTCTGTTTTGTCATCTTTAAAATCCGTAACCAACAGAGGATGATTTTAATGAAAAATTAATCCCTACAAAAGCTCGACCATGTCAAATGAGCTCTGAATATTTAGAATTAGCTAAAAAGGAAATTGAATCCTTATTACAGAAAAAATAATTAAACCTTCTCAGTCTCCTTGGTCCTGCACTGCTTTCTATGTTAATAAAAAAAAATGAACAAGAACGTGGTGTACCCAGATTGGTTATTAATTATAAACCAGTAAATAAAGTCTTAAAATGGATAAGACATCCAATTCCTAATAAAAAAGATTTATTAGATATATTATATGATTCTATCATATTTTCTAACTTTGATTTGAAGTCAGGTTATTGACAAATTCAAGTCAATCAAAGTGATACTTATAAAACTGTTGTTAATGTTCCAATAGGACATTATGACTGGAATGTTATGCCTTTTGATTTAAAAAATGCACCATCTGAATTTCAACAAATTATGAATGATATTTTTACTCCTTATAGTGAGTTTACAATCGTCTATATAGATAATATTTTAATATATTCCAAAACAATTGATTTACATATAAAACATCTGGATATGTTTAAAAAAATTATTATTCAGAATGGCGTAGTTATATCTAAACCAAAAATGTCTTTATTTCAAACTGAAATAATATTTTTAGGTCATAATATTAATAAAGAAAATATAATTCATATTTCTCGTAGTATAGAATTTGCATCTAAATTTCCAGATAAAATAACTGATAAAAAACTCAATTACAAAGATTTTTAGGAAGTCTAAATTATATTTCTGCTTATTATAAAAATTTAACTCAAGACTCAGCTATCTTATATGATAGACTTAAAAAAATTCCTAAACCTTGGACTGATCAACATACCAAGGCAGTTCAAACTATTAAACAAAAGGTAAAATATTTACCATGCTTAATGATAGCAAATCCAAATTGGAATAAGATTATTGAAACAGATGCTTCTGATATTGGTTATGGAGGTATATTAAAACAGATAGATCATATCTCAAAAAATGAATTCTTAATTAGATTTTATTCTGGTAGATGGATGACAGCAAGAAGAATTATGCAACCATAGCAAAAGAAATTCTTGCAATTGTTAAATGTATTTTATAATTTCAGGATGATTTATATAATCAGAATTTTATAATCAAAACAGATTGTAAGTCAACTAAATTTATGTTTAATGAAGATTTTAAACATGGTGTATCCAAACAAATGTTTGCTCGTTGGCAAACGCATTTAGCTCCTTTTGATTTTGATATTTTATATAAAAAAGATAAAGATATAGCATTATAAAAGCAGATGTTGATTCCCGCATTCGGACAAATGGCCGACAATCTTTAATAAATGAATTTTTACTTTTATAAAAGTAAAGTTTGTACGACGGATTATAAACCGTCCACTTTGTCAATAATTGTCTAGTGCGTCTACTTTTATTTATTGTTGGGTTACTGTTTGTAATTATTAGCCTGTACTATTTTATCTTAAGTTTGAAGTCCGTATTTGAAATCCGAAGTCCTACTCCTATATAAGGAGGTTTTATTTTCTTTGTACAACGACGAAAAAATCTACTTCTCTCTATAATATATTCAAAAATCCAATAAACAAGTTTGCTTTTGTTACATCTTCAATTATTCTGATCTTCATTACTGTAAGTATTATTTTTAATATTATTGTTTTGCTTTTAACAAAATAATGATAGGCTAAATCATTACTTGTGTTAGCTTAAACCTCATCTACTTATTTATGTCTTTAATTGATCCTTATTTATCTAATGAATAAATCATTCTAGGTTAGAACATAAAACTGGCATTTGAGAACTATTGTACTGTTGCCCTGTGATGTCCAGATTTATTATAATCATTTGTTGGACTAAATATGATTTAGATTTTTATTGATAATTAATTTTAGAATTAATTAATTAGAAGTGGAATTGACCAAGTGAAGGTCAACTGACAAGTTAATCGGATCATAAAATATTTTGAGATTGTAAAGTATACTCCGATAATATTTTAGAGATAAGTTAATTAAAATGAAGAATTTAAGTTTTGGATTTTTGGAGTGTGTATAAATCCCAATCGTTGTCTATAAATAATATATCAGTGCACCGGCGACACTTCGATGTACAAAACCGGGCCAAGATACAAATATAATTATGTTATGTTGGGCATTTTTGGGACACACAGTAAAACGTGTAAACTCACGCACTAAAAATCCGATCCCCTCTTTTCTCTCTGCACCATCGCGACCCTCGCCGCTAAACCGTGTGCGCCCGTCGCCGTCAGACCTCCTTCCAGCTCGTCCGAACCACCACCGTCTTCGTCTCTTCCAAGCGCATCTTTCCAGACCAACAATCTGAAGTTTCGTCGCGGATTACGTCTGGATCTTGCAAGGAAGCGCAGCGGTTCGATTTCCAAATTCGTCCGATTTTGGGACGATTTTCTTCCAATAATTTTGTGGGTAATCCTCCTCATCCTTCAAATGTTTTTCCCCTGAAATCCCTCGATTTTTTATGAAGCTTTGGTTCGATTTTGCTAGCATTTTGGAAGGGTTTGCTAGTGTGTGTTCGTTTGTGTGCAGCAGTGTGTGTGCGTGAGTGTGTTTCTGCGTGTGTGTGTGTGTCCAGCATGTGGTTGTGTGTGAAGATGGTGTTTGTGTATGTATTCCTTCATGTATTGAAGTATTGTAATTGGGAATGGGATAGCATGATGAATGTTTTGATTGTTGGAAGTTAATTGGGGCTCACTTTATTGAATGGTTAATTGTTGAAAATAAATTGTGGAATATGTCTTGGCTTAGTATTATTATTGGTTAAAAGATGAAGATTAAAATCATGCATGGAATGTGTTTGTTAATAGGCTTAAATGAGATTCAAGTGTGGGTCTAAGTCTTGTTAGTGGGGTGAAATGACTAACTTTTATGGCTTGTAGCCATTGTGATATTTGGTAGATGTTGGGCTATGGTATGAGATGTGTTACAATTGGAAGCATGTGTAGTGTGTAAATAAGTGGGTTAGATACATGCTAGTATGTGTTAACATGGAATAGAGTGTATGGTGATATTTATGCTCAATGGATAGCATAGCATGTATTAATGATTTATGTCACTTTATTGAGTTTCAAATCTTAATAGTACTAAATCAAGAATTTTGGAATCCAATGCATCTTTAAATTGTTAAAGTTGAATTTAATCAATAAATGACTTTATGTTGGGAATAAGGGAATTAGATTTAAAAGGGTAGAATCTTGTATCTACATGGATCCTTTCTTTCATGTCTTGGTTTGAATCACCTCGGTGTGGGTTTGAATGTTTGGAACATGTTAATTGGCTTAATTGGATTGTTTTAGTTAGACGCTAGTTGGATGTTATTATGCATACACCCTTGCACTTCCTTTCCCTATGTTGGACTGGTGTGTCTAGTGAATTGCTATGTGAGTTGGGCGTGAACTTGCACGTATGGGTGTGTGTATCCTGCATCATGTGTGTGATGTAGCGGATGATGGGAGAAAATGGGGTTTTGCATCACCAATGAAATATCATGATTCATGTGAAGATGTGTGCATCAAAGTATTGATTATGATTTGATTCATAATATGGAGTTATTGATTTGTGATATAGAAATGAAAGTAAGAACTAATGATGGATATTCATTGCTTGGATTATGAGCTAATATTGAATTGATATTCGATATAGACTCTTCAGGAGACTTCGGACATTGATGATAGCTTGTTCATGTTGTCTACTATAAGGTACGTGGTGACGTACGAGCAGGTATATCTAGTATCTATACATTCATGTATACATGCAATTTTGAATATGATGATCCAGGTAAGTGTCTGACTTTAATAATTGAGTTTCATATACGAGTTATTGGGGACACGTAGTGGTACGTGATCCAATTTTACTTGTTGAGTAGTGATGCCGTGGGCATGAGCGATATGAGAAAGTATCAAGAATGAGATAATGGGATAACCAGGTTTACATTGGGATGACCAGTTTTACATTGATGTTGAACTATTTATGTTTGAGCATAAATAATATATTGTCATTGTATTGAATTCATAAGCGTTGTTGAGTATTATATTTCAGTGACAATACTAAACTTGACATTATGAAGTGCGTGAGTTCGAAACAGGAACAGTGTGTGGAAGCTATACAGATTCGGAATTGTACAGGGAGTATATTTTATGAGTTTTGAATAATCTAAATTGTTGCATTATGATTTTGTATGTTGAATTGTGATTGAATATTGAGTTAGAGTGTGCTCACCCTGTGTGTTGGCTGTTTCTGTTGAAACAGGTACAACAGGTACGATGCTGCCTTGGAGTGCTAGGCTCGAACCTTGTTGGATGATGCTTTCAGAAGCGTAGTATGAGATTGAGCCGATATACGAGGTTAAGCTGTTAGTATATACACTAATTATGCATCCGGATGAGTATCCGTTATTCGTTGCTCTTCTGTGAGCACTTGTATCTGTATATGGACTGTATAAGGGTGTTGAAACCCACTTTTGTTGTCTTATTAGTGTGGTGTCTTCCCTGGCTGGGAATTTACTTAGTGTTTCTGTATTCTGTTTAGTATTGTGTTGTCCCTGGTCGGGAGTTATGTTATGTGATGTGTTTTTATTTCCGGATAGCTCAGTTTATGGGGAGACTCTGCCCAAATTTTTATAAAAACCCACAATGTAAAAGTGGTGTATTGGGGTTGGTAATGGGTGAAACCCTTGAGTCTATTTGTTGGTAGAGATGATCTTATAATGTTGAACATTATTTATGTCATGGGATTATGGGAAGCATGTAATGATTCTTTTTAAAGAATGAAATGAAAATGAAAAATTTATACACATACGACGTCATAAATGAACTAATGACGAGTTTAGGGGTTGGGGTCTTACATGCCCGCTTATGACGAGGTGTGTTGTTAGGGTGTTTTGTACGGATATAGTTCAAAGATAGACGGTTTTATTATCTATAGAAGTCCTAGGTTTATGATAAATTCATAAGATGTCTTGTTATTATTATTTTATTATATATATAATTATTACTACTATTAATTTTGTATTTTTATTAATTTATTATTATTATTATTATACATTATAGGTACCTATTATTATTATTTTTACATTACTATCATATATATATATATATATATATTAATATTATATATTATATATTATATATTATTATTATTATTATTTAATATCTTATTATATATTATTTTATTATTATATGTATATATTTATGTATAGAATTGTGTTGAGGGTATTTTAACCATTATATTGAATAATAGAATTAATCAACCACCTTATTTTCAACCAAACTCCATATAACTTATCATAAATTATTTTGTATCATCATTTCATAATTTTAATTGTTACATAAATTTACTTAAACTTGTAAAGGTTGAAAGTTGACCGTCTGGTTTCATATTGGTTGACATGTCTTGCAATCTTTGCTGGGTTTTTTATTAAAATATTCGAAAAAAATTATTAATTTAACAAATTAATCGATATTTTAAAACATTTTAAAACAAACGTGTAGGATCGAGCGCTTACCGCTTTACCAATAACTATAGTTAAGGGTAATGGCGCAATATCAATCTTTTTCAACTATACACTGGCACAAGCGCCACGTGTTCGATCGATCACAAAGCAGAGGCAATTGTTGAACCCCAACAATCCCTCCCCCAATAATTGCACTCTCTGCAACTCACGGGAATCGAACACGCGACCTTGGCTCTGATACCACTTGTTAGGATCGGACTGGAGTGTTTAGAGGGGGGTGAATGAACACTCCTTTAAAATTAATCCTTATTGATTTCTCTCGGGTTAGTGAGTGAAATCTATTTATTAATCAACTTTTGAGCATAACAGACCACTGAATATGATAGTGCGGAACGGTGTGTTCTTGACTAGTAAGAACGGCTTGATGACTTATTAAGTGTAACTCAATACAGAATGTAAATAGACAGGATATGCTTCTGAAAGTTCGAAGGAGAATCCTTCTATGTCTCCCCTTCTTCCAATCAAGGAAGGATTCACTAGAAGACTTTGAGTAATACAACCACTTGTACAACCCCGATTCAGCTAAATTTATCCCACTACCAGACTGAAACTCCTAGTCTCTCGATCTGTTCAGACACCAACTGTCTAACAGTTACAATTGAATCTCACTCTTCTATCTTAGTACAAATACAAAAGATAGAATGATTTTATCTATGCATACAATGATCCTATGATGATCAAATATTACAATAGGCTGTGCTTATAAAAACTTTGAGCAGACTGGTAAGATGAATATCTTTCCATAACTGTTCTGCTCAAGAATGTCTTGACTTATAAGCTTGTGCTATTTTTGTTTCTTGATTGATCAGTAGTCGTTCCTCTTCGAGTACATTTCAATAACTGTTCTGCTCAAGAATGTCTTGACTTATAAGCTTGTGCTATTTTTGTTTCTTGATTGATCAGTAGTCGTCCCTCTTCGAGTACTCTAGTTGCATCATTATATAGTCGTTTATACCAACGACACTATTTCCTTTTCTTTGCAACTCTTGACTCTGTTCATTCTCTGAACAAGCTTCAGTCTTCTACTTTTAGGCACTTTCCCTTCTGGTCTGTGCTTTCGGCATCTGTCAGGTAGACTCTCCTTTGTCTACTTACCTTTTAAGGTAATCTTCAGTCATTGGTCTTTTTCAGCTTTAATTTAATCATTAAATGCTTCAATAAATAACCGTTAATGATTCGGACTGAAGAATGAAGCTTATCTAACTTTGTCTGCTCTGATCTGATCTTCATTGAGCTGATCTGTGCTTCGATCTGGTCAGACTGGTTTGCATCGATCCGTTCTGATTTTGCGATAGACCATATCGGTCTGATCTGCTTTGACATGGTTTCATGGCTCGATCGGTCTGATCTGTTTTGTCATCTTTAAAATCCGAAAGTAACAAATTCCCCCTTTTTGATGATGACAAAACCTAGCTTATATGTCCTCTTATAAAGTCTTTTAAACTCTTTGAAGGGTATTCTTGCAGATCAATTAAATCTTCTCGTTCAAAATAAATGAACACTGAATGTTGTAATTCAGATCGAATAAGTCGCTTTGTTCAAAATAAATGAACTATTCAAAATAAATGAATAAGACTCAGATAAGCGATTGAAAGACTCTGATTTTATTGATAAGTCTGATGAATACATTTACATGTCATACTCATACAGACATCTACTTCTTCGCTGAGGACTGCTGAGCTGGCTTGAAATCCTTCTTCTTTTCCCCCTTTTTGTCAGCAGCAATCTCCTGAAGGAAATCTACGATCTGCGTGAGCTGAGCACAAATAGCATCCATGCGAGTGTCTTGAGCAAGGAGGGATTTAGCGACGGAAGTCCTAGCTTCAGTAGCCAGCTCGATCTGTTCTTTTCTCAGGCTGTTCTTGTATGAAGCTTGATGAGAGAATGGGTCATTCAGTCGACGCTGAATACCGCTTATGCTAGTCGTCATCTTGTCTCTGAAGGATTCAAAGTCCAAATGTATAGACCTTTGGCTTTGATGAACTTCTCTTACTCGTTGAGAGAGAAAGAGACAGTTGTCAGAGAGATGTTGAAGAGACTTGGCGAGAGATGAGGCTTCATCAGTGAGATGGTCTGGAGAGTGATAAGTAGGTGACGCATTCAGATCAACTTCTGCCTCAACTGGTACGAGTGTAGAAACAACAGATTGGCGTATATCGGATTGGATCAATTTGACTAAATCCGTAGAAAAGTCTTCCATAAATGCCAAAATCTGCAGCAGACTAATCTGGAGGAGTGATAGGTCTAGTAGGCTCCTCATCCTGTATAGCTGCAACAATTGTTGACACCACTAGATCCGGATCGACGGAATCTGGCTAGACAACTGTTGAAGGTGCGTCTTGTGGAATGGTCTGAATATGGGAGACTGGAGATGCCAGCGGAATGGAAGTCGTTGGAGAATCCAGCAAGACATCTATTGCTTCAATTTCTGCAGCAGACGGAGCATTGGTTAGAGGCTGCTCCGCTGTTTCAGAAGTAGGTGGCTCTGAGATTGGTTCTGCCACAGTCTTGCTTACAGTGGGGTGATCTGGGCTGGGAAATGGAGTGGATATATTGAGCTGCTGACGTTGAAAGCAAACAACTATGTGGAGAGTGTGAATATCCATCTCCAGCTGAGCAATGACAGCTCCGTCATCCTTGGCAGTCAGGCTGGTGGCATCAAAATTTGCCTTTTTGGCTGTAATAAGTAAATTTGATAGGCTTAGCCTATGATTAGCCATGAACAATTCCTTGTGATGTACTGCTATCCGCACGTCATCGGTTTCTGTCCCTTTCAGGACTTCTTGTTCCATTTTGTGGAGCCGCTTGAGCTTGCCGAAGAACATACCAAAGTGGTTGACCGTTCTGTATTCGACCCATTCATCGAATACTACAGTAAGCTCCTTCACTTTGTCTTCGAAATCTTCCATGGCGATTTCAATTGCAGTTTGAGATGCGGACTTTGGCTTGGAAGAGACAGGCTCAGTTAGGACAGCTTCCCTTTGCCAACGGTAGACGATGGCTTAATCCCTGATTGGGTGTAGTCTCCCAATTCTTTTATACAATTCCCTTGACCACAGGGGTAGTGGAGGGGACACGGATGGTGATCCTGGGTGCAGTGGTTGGAGCTTTGGAAGGTTGAGTTTTAGAAGGTTGCGGTGGAGCTTGGGTTGCAGTGGTGGCTTTCGTTGAGGGTAAGATGGATCTGGGTTGGGATTTAAGGTCGACAGTGGCTTGGTGATCTGGGTCCGTGTCTTCTTTGGAAGAGGTTTGGCTGGGGATGAAGTAGCAGAAGCAGACTGAGTTTCGTCTGAGTCAGTGTGGACTGTTAGCTTGCGCTTGACTCTTGTCTTTCTTTCAGCAGCCTGTTCCTGTCCAATTTCAATCTTCACAGCCACCAGATCAGAAGGAGTGGGTGGAGCACCTTTGGACTTGATTAATGCCAGTCCCTTGGGGTTAATAATCTTGAAGGGATTGAGTGCTGATGGCTTCTCCAGCTCGATGTCCATTTTCTCCAAAAGCTTGCTGAGAGGTACAACGAAGCAGACATCCTGTTTTGCTGCAATAACTGTTTCCATCAGAACTCAAGATAGCGGACCAGTTCATCTTTAGTCCGGAATGAATAGCAGCCATGGCCCTGAATTTCTCCGAGGTTACTGCATCATAGCTTCCAGCTTTGCCCAGCAGTGGCTTGTCAACGATATCACATAAGACTTGAAAGTGAAACATCATTTCTTTCTTCTTGAAAGATGGCTGCAGATTCTGGCCAAAGATTGATACTCGTCCTTGAAAACTTTCAAGAGTGGCCTGAGGAATGTGACCGAAATCGGATAGTCCGATGGTAGGAAGACCAAAGGTCTTTGACAGCGTTGTCTGAGAAATGTCGATGGATTTGCCCTTGACAGAAGTAGAAATGAACGTCTTGTGAGAAACAGCATTGGCGAACAGCTCTCTAATCTCCGACTCGTAAACCACCGTACCACATTCCAGACAATTCCTTAATCCTGAGGATTCCAAGGATTTGAACATAGATATCATTTCTGGATCTTCAGCCCTGTAAATCGCATCAAACTCAACAGATAGAGAGTTGTGAGTGATAGTTGTCATTTGAGTAAGTATTGAGAATGTAGAGAATATTGAAGGATTTGGAAGATATAAACAGACAGCAGTAATTTGTAAAAAAGTGAAGTCTAAGTGAAATGTACAGCCTGCTAAATAGGAGATATAAGACATGTGTCTGTATCTCAATGACTGATATTTGAAAAATTCAAATTTTAACGGACAAGATGACAGAATAGTAAGGCGGTTAAATTTTCGATCAGTCCGGGCTGTTAAAAAGTATTACTATGTTAAAGGCTGGTCGTGTTTTTGAAAAACAGATCATAGGATAATATCAGATTGATAGAGATCGGCCTGAAAGTCCGGACTGGTCTGTATCTTTCTGACTATTGCATTATCGATCTGTGCTAACACTAATTCTTTAAAACAATATCAAGCAAACACCTAACATATTAAGATAAGTCTAGTAAACCAAGAATTTGACGAAAATAATTAAACTTAGCCTCATGGAGTGGTTTAGTGAAGATGCCTGCTGCTTGCTAGTCTGTGAGATATACTCGATCCGAATCTCCTTTTTGCCAACATGATCTCGAATAAAGTGATGTCTGATATCAATATGCTTTGTTCGAGAGTGCAAGACTGGATTATACGTTATAGCAATTGCACTTGTAAGGACCCTAATCCTTAAGTGCGGAATCAAGGCATAATAGAGCTAATATAAATGATCAGAGTGAGAAATAACGTGTTGAGTTTATGAGCTTAAGCATTACATGCCAAAAATAAGGACTTCCAAACATGGATTAATTACATGTCCCTTCAAACCAATGTTATCAACTAGTTTTACACTACTCCTAGAGTAGACACTAGGCAAAATAATCCGGTCATTTTCTTTTCACAAAAGCATCCTCAAGCTCACTGTCTCAACCCGTCTAGCCCTCCTATCATGCCAAACGTGTACCTACAAGGACAACCCCCAAACATGAGCAATAATAATCATTCATATTCAACACAATATGAAGATAAAGCGTAAATGCATAATCATAATAAAACACTTCCTGTTTTCCCCCATGCATTTCAAACGCTTCCCGTTTGGTTGTCCCTGTACCATAACTCATGAGTATAATCAATAGATTATTTTTAATGGTCTAAACATGTCATGACATATACCAGCTCATCAATACCAAATACTGATCACCAATCCCTAGTCTGTCCATCACAATGTATTTTAATGCCCCTCGCTTATTTACATATAGGCGGCATAGGATAACCTCGCTTCAATGGACTGCGGGACTCCCACCCCTCGCCTCTCATTGAGCGGCAAATACCCTTTCCTCGCCCTATATGATAACCACGCTCAAATGTGACATGCGGCGCTCCCACCCCTCGCTTCACATTTAGCGGAACCAAACCAAATAGCGGCAAGCATTAAAATCATCAAGGGATGACCACGACTCATGGGATATGCACCAATAATCATATGCATCTATAAACATCATGCATAACATGTATTTGCATCCACAATGCAATACCACATATATACTTGCATCCACAATGCATAACAATAAGTATATAAGATACATGTACCGTTGGGGTGCCCGTACGTCCACTACGTACCTTAATACCCAAAATGGAGGAGTCGGAGGACTTTATCTCCTTGAAGTCGTGGGTACCTGGGATGGTTCTACATAACCATACGAATTGATATTAGAAGCTAAATATAGTCCAATATCCAAAAATCCCACAAAAATAACAAAAACACATAATTGTGTGACTCGCGATCGATCGCTGAGATGCCCCGATCGATCGCGAGATCGCACTGCCCGTTGCTGACTTTTTGTGCCTTCGGCGATCGATCGCCACTTTTGGCGCGATCAATCGCCAAACTCACCGATCGATCGCCAAATGGTTCTGGAGCCTACTGCTGGCTCGCGATCGATCACCAAAAACGGGCGATCGATCGCCAATCTCTGTACATCAAAAATTCGCCATTTTTGAGCATTTTTCAAGCTCTACTTCAAACCCTTCAAACTCAAACTTTTCTACAACATCAACATCATCATAACACACTAAAATCCACATAAAACACTTCAAAAATCATACCCCAAACATACAAAACATATACTCAAAACAAACCCACATAAAACACCAAAAGCTAACCCATTTCAACACCAAACATCATAAAAACTTTAGGAAGGGTTCCATACCTCTTAAGGACTCCAAATCCTACAATAAATCTCACAAACAAAGGTTTTGTGAAGATTTCTCCTTCCACTTTTGCTCAAAATCGAAAATAGTGAAATGGGTAGGGTTTGAGAGTGAATTGGGGATTTTTAAAAGAGTAAGGATAAAGTGGGGTTTAAAGTGATGGGTAAAGGGTTAAAAGGGGTTGTGGATTAATTTAAAATTGCACCCCAAACTTAACATGATTCATAAAATACTCCAACATGGTATTTTTTACAAGCATTTACAAAAATGCAATCAACTTCTACTAAAATCATGCTTTCCTCATCATTAACAATCAACATAATTAAATCATGTTAACCCCTCATTTTCTAACATGCATAACATGCACCCTGAAATGCAACCTTGGGTCACGCCTATCATGTGACTAAGCATTTCAACATGATAATTAATTTCAACACATAAATCAATTATCAACATAATTCATCATATAAACATAATTAATGCCCAAATTGCATATAATTAATTTCGGGGCATCACATTACTCCCCTACTTATAAGATTTCGTCCTCGAAATCGCATGCACTTACCCCAAAAGAAACTAAACATAAATCACATACCAGAGAATAGTTCCGGGTAGTGCTGTACCATATGCCGCTCCGTCTCCCACGTAGCCTCCTCGACACCCCGACGATCCCACTGAACTTTGACCATCGGTAAAAATCTTGCCTTGTAGTCTGCGATCCTCTCGATCCATAACTCTGACCGATCGTTCAGCATAGGGTAAACCTGAATTCAACTGAACCTCTGAAGGCTGTAAAACGATCTGGCTCATACTTCCTCAACATAGAGACATGGAAGACAACATAAATACCAAACAAAACACGGCGGTAGAGTCAAACGGTAAGCCAAAGTACCGATACGCTGCAATACCTCATACGGCCCAACATACATCGGAGATAACTTCTCCCGAATACCAAACCGAACCACACCCCTAAAGGGTGAGGTCTTCAAGAAGACCTTGCCTCCTGACTGGAAATCTAGCGGTCGTCGCCGCTCATTAGCATAGGCCGCTCGCCTATCCTGGGCCGCTTTCATCTTTTGACGTATTAACTTAATCTTTTCTTCCATATCCTCAATCAATTCTGGTCCTCTGACCGTCTTACTAGTCAAGTCCTCCCAGTACAACGGTGACCTACAACGTCGACCGCCAAGGGCCTCGAATGGAGCCATCTGGATGCTCACCTGATAGTTGTTATCATAAGAGAACTCTACCAGTGGCACTGAATCTTGCCACGGAGTATCAAACTCCAAAACACATGCCCTCAACATGTATTCAAGCGTCTGTATGGTATGCTCTGTCTGACCATCTGTCTGAGGGTGATAAGCTGTACACAGTCTCACCTCTGTGCCCAAAGCTGTCTGAAGACCCGCTGTCTGAAGACCCTCCCAGAAATGTGGAGCAAACCTTGGGTCTCTGTCAGACACAATCGAGACTGGACCCCATGCAACCTCACCACATCCCGCACATACAATTGGGTCATCTCTAGGTATGTGAAAGACACATGACAAGGGATGAAGTGAGCTACCTTCGTTAGCATATCCACGATCACCCAGATCGCATCAAATCCAGAGGCCGTCCTTGGCAAGTGGGTCACAAGATCCATAGATACGTGATCCCACTCCCACTTAGGTACTTCCAAACTCTTCGGCTCGCCACCAGGCCTCTGCCTTTCTGCCTTCACCTGTTGGCAGATCAAACATCTCTTGACGAAGGTCATAACATCACGCTTTATGCGTCTCCACCAGAACTGACCACTTAGGTCCTTATACAACTTTCTTCTTCCTGGGTGGATACTGAACCGGCTACTGTGAGCTTGCTCCAAGATTCCTTTACGCAACTCCGGCGTATTTGGGACTACCCAGCGGTTGCCGAGTCTTAAGGACCCTAATCCTTAAGTGCGGAATCAAGGCATAATAGAGCTAATATAAATGATCAGAGTGAGAAATAACGTGTTGAGTTTATGAGCTTAAGCATTACATGCCAAAAATAAGGACTTCCAAACATGGATTAATTACATGTCCCTTCAACCAATGTTATCAACTAGTTTTACACTACTCCTAGAGTAGACACTAGGCAAAATAATCCGGTCCTTTTCTTTTCACAAAAGCATCCTCAAGCTCACTGTCTCAACCCGTCTAGCCCTCCTATCATGCCAAACGTGTACCTACAAGGACAACCCCCAAACATGAGCAATAATAATCATTCATATTCAACACAATATGAAGATAAAGCGTAAATGCATAATCATAATAAAACACTTCCTGTTTTCCCCATGCATTTCAAACGCTTCCCGTTTGGTTGTCCCTGTACCATAAGTCATGAGTATAATCAATAGATTATTTTTAATGGTCTAAACATGTCATGACATATACCAGCTCATCAATACCAAATACTGATCACCAATCCCTAGTCTGTCCATCACAATGTATTTTAATGCCCCTCGCTTATTTACATATAGGCGGCATAGGATAACCTCGCTTCAATGGACTGTGGGACTCCCACCCCTCGCCTCTCATTGAGCGGCAAATACCCTTTCCTCGCCCTATATGATAACCACGCTCAAATGTGACATGCGGCGCTCCCACCCCTCGCTTCACATTTAGCGGAACCAAACCAAATAGCGGCAAGCATTAAAATCATCAAGGGATGACCACGACTCATGGGATATGCACCAAAAACGGGCGATCGATCGCCAATCTCTGTACATCAAAAATTCGCCATTTTTGAGCATTTTTCAAGCTCTACTTCAAACCCTTCAAACTCAAACTTTTCTACAACATCAACATCATCATAACACACTAAAACCCACATAAAACACTTCAAAAATCATACCCCAAACATACAAAACATATACTCAAAACAAACCCACATAAAACACCAAAAGCTAACCCATTTCAACACCAAACATCATAAAAACTTTAGGAAGGGTTCCATACCTCTTAAGGACTCCAAATCCTACAATAAATCTCACAAACAAAGGTTTTGTGAAGATTTCTCCTTCCACTTTTGCTCAAAATCGAAAATAGTGAAATGGGTAGGGTTTGAGAGTGAATTGAGGATTTTTAAAAGAGTAAGGATAAAGTGGGGTTTAAAGTGATGGGTAAAGGGTTAAAAGGGGTTGTGGATTAATTTAAAATTGCACTCCAAACTTAACATGATTCATAAAATACTCCAACATGGTATTTTTTACAAGCATTTACAAAAATGCAATCAACTTCTACTAAAATCATGCTTTCCTCATCATTAACAATCAACATAATTAAATCATGTTAACCCCTCATTTTCTAACATGCATAAGATGCACCCTGAAATGCAACCCTGGGTCACGCCTATCATGTGACTAAGCATTTCAACATGATAATTAATTTCAACACATAAATCAATTATCAACATAATTCATCATATAAACATAATTAATGCCCAAATTGCATATAATTAATTTCGGGGCATCACAGCACTTGTGTTGTCACAAAAGATCGGAGACTCTGCAGCTTGAATGCCATACTCTGAGCTGATGTTGAACCCAGAGCATGTGAGTGCAACAGCTTCCAGCGGCAAGATATTCCGCCTCAGCTGTAGATGTGGCAATGGATGTTTGCTTCTTGCTAAACCACGAGATCAATCTTTCACCTAGAAATTGACAAGTTCCACTGGTGCTCTTGCTATCGATCTTATACCCTGCATAGTCAGCGTATGAATATCCAATTAAATTAAAATTTGGATCTTTGGGATACCAGATACCAACTTTCTGAGATCCTTTTAGGTATTTAAGAATGCGCTTAGCAGCAATAAAGTGGGATTGCTTGGGATCAGACTGAAATCTAGCGCACATGCAGACTGAAACCATAATATCAGGACGGCTCGCTGTAAGATATAATAGCGATCCGATCAGACCTCGATACATTGTTACCTCAACTGTCGTTCCCACTTCGTCTTTATCTAGCTTGATTGAATGACTCATTGGAGTTGACGCAGTTGAACAAGTCTCCATTCCAAATCTTTTGAGTAACTCTTTGGTATACTTGGTTTGATTGATGAAAATACCATTGCTGAGTTGTTTGACTTGGAGACCCAGGAAGAATGACAGTTCTCCCATCATACTCATCTCAAACTGTCCCTGCATTAATTTAGAGAATTTCTCGCAGAGTTTGGGGTTAGTTGACCCAAAAATAATATCGTCAACATAAATTTGAACTAACAAAGTATGTTCCCCCTTACTAAATTTAAATAAAGTTTTATCTACTGAACCGATCTGAAAATCATGATCTAGAAGAAATTGAGACAGAGTATCATACCATGCTCTTGGAGCTTGTTTCAGTCCATATACTGCTTTATTCAGTAGGTATACATGATCTGGAAACGAGTGATTTTGAAATCCAGGAGGTTGCTCGATGTAGACTTCCTCCTGAAGTTACCATTTAGAAATGTACTCTTTACGTCCATTTGATATACTTTGAAGTCTTTAAAAGCAACGAATGCAAGAAATATTCGGATGGCTTCAAGTCTGGCGACTGGTGCAAAGGATTCATCAAAGTCGATTCCTTCTTCTTGTCTGAAGCATTGTGCAACCAGTCTGACCTTGTTTCTAACCACCACACCATCTGCATCAAGCTTGTTTCTGAAGACCCATCTGGTTCCAATAACACGCAGATCATTTGGTCTGGGGGTTAAGCTCCAGACTTGATTTTGTTCAAATTGATTGAGCTCTTCTTGCATGGCCTCTATCCAGTTATGATCAGTCAAAGCTTCATTAATCTGTTTGGGTTCCAGATTAGATATAAAAGCGGCGTGAGTGAACTCATCCATCATTTGTCCTCTAGTTCTTATGGGTGCAGAAGGACTTCCAATCACTAGATCATGTGGATGCCTCTTTGTCCAACGGTAGCTTGATTCTGGAATCTCTGGTCCAGATGGAGTAGCAGTTGTGACATTGTCAGCATCTGCCTTGACATTAGAGTTCATAACCTCTGGATCGGCTCGATCTAAAATAACTTCAGTGCCTTGATCCGGTCTATCTGGTACTTCAGGTTCCCGTGGATTGTCTTTTGATCTGTTAGCTACAATCTCATCATCACTGTTAGCTTCGAGATGGATATTCTCCATCTGAGTTTGAATTAATTCCTTGTTGTCTTTAATACACAAGGATTCATCAAATACTACATGAACTGATTCTTCCACAGTTAAGGTTCGATTATTGAAGACACGAAAAGCTTTACTAATAGATGAATATCCTAGGAATATTCCATTATCTGACTTAGCTTTGAATGATGTAAGATGATTCTTACCATTATTGTGGACGTAACAATTGCAGCCGAATACATGAAAGTAAGAGATAGTCGGTCTGTTACCTGTCCATACTTCATATGGTGTTAGATTTAACTTCTTGTTAATCATGGATCGGATTTGTGTATAGCATGCAGTATTTACAGCCTCTGCTCAGAACTTTTGGGAAATTCCATAATCTGCAAGCATTGTCCTTGCTGCCTCCTTAAGAGTTCCGTTCCTTCGTTCTGCAACTCCATTTTGTTGAGGAGTTCGAGCGGCTGAGAATTCATGCTTAATTCATTGGTCTTCTAGAAAGGATTCAAGATTCTGATTTGAGAATTCAGTGCCTTCGTCACTTCAAATTCTATCTATACCAGATGATCTCTCATTCTGAGCGCGTTTCAGCAGCTTGATCAACTTCGGACAGGTCTGATCTTTACTACTCAAAAATATAGTCCATGTAAAGCGTGAGTAATAATCAATAACAACAAGAGTATACCGCATTCCCCCTAAACTTGTTATTGGTATAGGACCAAACAAGTCCATATGTAATAGTTCTAAGCAACGTGAGGAAGAATTGGCATTCTTGTTCTTGAAGGATGACCTGATCTGTTTGCCCATTTGGCAAGCTTCACAGATCTTATCCTTGGCAAAGTCGATCTTGAGCAGACCGACAACTAAATCATGTTTACACAGGCTAGAAATAGTCTTAAAGTTAAGATGATTCAGCGTTTATGCCATAGCCAGTGCTTATTATCATTATTCGCGATGAAGCAAGTAAGATTATCAGGTTGGGCGAAATTCCAGTTAATCTTATAAGTATTTCCATTTCTGATTCCCACAAGCATGGTCATACCATCTGATGATTTGACAGTGCAGGTGTGTTTGTGAAATTCTACAGCATAACCATTATCACATAATTGACTTATACTAATCAGATTATAGCATATATTTCAACTAATAGCACAACATTGATAATAATATTACCATGGACAATCTTACCCTTGCCCACAGTCTTACCCTTCGAGTTATCCCCGAAAGTAATCTTTGGACCAGCACATTCTGTGATTTCAGACAGCAGCTCGATGTTTCCCGTCATGTGTCGAGAACACCCACTGTCTAAGTACCAGTATGACACTTGTTTCTTCAGTACCTGTCATCAAACACAATTACTGTTGGTACCCAATCCTACTTGGGTCCAGAACGGATTAGCCCTTGGGAACCCACACCTGAATCAGCTTATGACTTGTGTGTGTCTGGTGTGATGTGTGCTGATCTGTTTCGATGTTGTTTGTGATGATGTGTGCGATATGGAAGCCTTTGATTCCTATAAGGTAACCTATATCTTCATTGAACTGGTTGTGAGTTGTAGTAGTTGGGTGGTCTTCCTTGCCTTAGATTTTGCACCTTTGAGTTTGGTCTGTTAGACACGAAGCTTGCTGGTGCCTTTCCTTGGCTTGGTTAGCATACCCAATTCCTTTTTCTCAAACCTTGATCCCTGAAGGAGGTTCCCGTTTGAATTGTAGGCACTTCGGATTCATATATTGTGCTGGATCTAACAAATGTCATTTGTTTGATTTTGTTCTTTTCCAGCAACAATTTAGATTCATCTTTGGTGCATTCATTGGTGCCAAAGCCTATGCCAGTGATGTCACCGACACTTCTTTGTACCTCTTGCAACTCTTCCAATGATGCTCTTGATTTTGTCCATGTTTTGAAAATGTGAGAAAGTTTAGCATTTTGTGTGCTAATTCTCTCATTTTCTTCATGGAGCTGTTCGTAAGAGATTTTCAGCTTATCCAGCTCGATCTTTAGATTATTGCATTCACCTAGCTCAAAGCAGCTTGGTTTGATTTGCTCATCTATTTGATATTTGGCTTCAGCTTTAGTTTTCTCAAGCGATTCAGCTAAAATTCTATAATCATTAGCCATGTCTTGCAGTGCAGACATGAGCTCTTCTCGTGTGAATTCATTTGAGTCAAGATCGAATATCTCGTCCATTTGACTCATCTCCTCGTCTGCCATTAGGCATTGGATTTCCTCCTCGCTTTCACTGGATGAACATTATGAGCTCTCTGATTCTGAGTCAGTCTGAGCCCACTTGCTGTTACCTTCCTCTGCTACCAGAACCTTTTGGGACTTCCCATGATGATTTTTATGATCTTTATAATGCTTCTTTTTCTTGTCATCACGATGCCTTTCTTTTCTTTCATCTTTCTTCGGTCTGGTGCAGTCTGCAATAAAATGTCCGGTCTTACCACAATTGTAGCAAGCCTGATCGTTAACAGCATCATATTTTCTTGATTTATAATGATGAGAAGGTTTAAAATTCCGTTTATTCTTAGACATGAATTTACCAAATTTCTTGATAAATAATGACATATTCTTGATAAATAATGACATAGCATCGTTACTTATCTGTTCGATAGATCGGTCTGTTGAAGGGGTGGTTTGGTCTGGAATGGCTGCCAGTGCCTTGTTTGGTTGATAGGTGAATGACTCTGCTTCATCTCTGGTGATCAGTTCAAACTCATACGCCTTAAGATCTGCGAACAGATCATGGAGTTCAACTTTGTTCAGATCTTTAGACTCCCTCATTGCAATTGTCTTGACATCCCATTCCTTTGGCAATACTCTCATTACCTTCAGAGCAATCTCTCTGTTAGAATAGTCCTTGCCCAGATTGTACCAGTGACTCTTTCATTAAACTCGTTTAGAGTTTCTCCAAACTTCATTTTATGCTCTCAAATTTTTGGAGAGCTACGGTCATTTTGTTTTCCTTAGTCTGGTCGTTCCCTTCACATAGCTGTGCTATCTTCTTCCAAATTTCTTTGGCAGTTGAGCACATTTTGATCCTGCTGAACATGTTCTTGTCCAACGTCTTGAACAAGATGTCTTTGGCTACGTTGTCTAGATTGGCTTTCTTCCTTTCTTCATTGTCCAGGTGACCCTCTCTTTCTCGATCATCTGAGGTTCGCCACTTAATCCTCATAGTGCAGGATTTACTTTTAATATTTTCATTGGTTCGTCTGTTATGACGTACCACATATCGTCATCCTGTGCTGCCAGGTGAGCTTGCATTCTGATTCTCCAATTATCATAATATTCTTTTGAGAACATGGGAATCTTGTTGAATGATGCCATCAGTCCAAGTGTCTTTGATGATTAAGACGACCTGCTCTGATACCACTTGTAGGATCAAGCGCTTACCGTTTTACCAATAACTATAGTTAAGGGTAATGACGCAACATCAATCTTTTTCGACTATACATTGGCACAAGCGCCACGTGTTCGACCGATCACAAAGCAGAGGCAATTGTTGAACCCCAACAAAACCTAAAACGCCACTTGAAATCGTCATCTAAAGTGGCGTTCTCAGTCGTGGGAAAATTATCGATTCTTGAATGCGCCATCTAAGATGGCGCCTTTAGATGGTGCCTTCAGATATTTGTAAAATATATTATTGAAGGCGCCATATGAAGTAAAAAATTTATTTTTTTGCTGAAGACGCCATAACTATAAAAGTCCGGCCGAACCCCTTCATTTTCTACACCGAAACAAAATTACATAACATTTATAGTTTTTTCCTCTGGTTTTATCGTTGAAATTATCGAATATCCAATCTTAATTTGCCGTTCTTCAAGTATTTTTCAGGTAAAAATCTTGTTATATTATTGATTTATCATCTTACAGATTATATAAATTTGTTAAACTAAATTTATTAATTACTTGAAATATTTAATTATTTTCAGAGATGTCGATTCAAATATTATTGTATTGGGGAGGTAATATATTACAAGATTCAGATACCATTAGATATGATCGTGGTCCATTGAGAGGTACCACAATATCTCGTACCATTAATTTTATGCAGTTGTTGAACGAAATATATAATATCACTGGCATCGACCCCCACCGCGGGCAGCCGTCGGAACATTGCGGCCACCTCCCGATACCCCAACGATCGTAAATCATCCGGCGGTTTCCGCTACTCATCTCCAAATTATAACTATATTTTCAATAAAAACTACCAAACAACAAAAATCAAACACAACTACAAAATAATGTAAATTTTATAACTTTCAGAAATTTATATTACAGAAAAAAATATTACCTCAGCTAAGCTTCACAAATTGCAAACCAAAAAAAGTTGAAGGATTCGAAAATTTTCTTCTGGAAGAGGAAGATGAGAGAAAAGAAAGGAGAGAAAGAAGAAGGAGAAAGGAAGAAACGAAGTGCCGGCGTAAAAAAACACATTATTGAAGGCGCCTTCAATAAAAAAATATTTTTGTATTGAAGGCGCCATATGGCACCTTCAATAATATTTTTAAAAAAATATCCGAAGGCGTAAGATGGCACCTTCAATAAAATTTTTTTTACCGGAGAGGTCAAGTGGCGACTTCAGTTGAAGTCGTCACTTAAGATGTTGTTTTACAAGGATATTTTACTCTTTGGTGTCAATTATGAGTTAGTTTAAAAATGTTTTAAAATATCGATTATTTTATTGAATTAATAATTTTTTTTGAATATTTTAATAAAAAACCACCTTTCTAGTCAGTATTCAATTAAGAAACTGATCAGGCGCCGCGCACTAATGTGTATATATATATATATATATATATATATTTGTTAATTTGTTAACATAAAAAACCGCACTATTTTTCTAGAAAGCGTACTATTAAGAACCCATAAAAAAAAACCGCACTATTATGAAAACTCAACAATTATCAACCGTCGATCAATTTTTTGATCCAACGCCTAACAAAAAAACCCTAATGGAGTTCTCTTTGCTCCACGCTCGTACTTATAAGCCCTCAGTTCCTCTCAGATTCTCAATCGATCTACAAAGAAACGCTCTCTTCTGCGGCTGCGGAGCTATTCACATAGGTAATATTTTCTATAACTTTTGCGTAATTCTATATATCTATGCAACTATACAGCATATATGAATCTTTTTTTTTGGCGGCTTTGTATTTCATTATAAGTTTGTTGCCTCATGTTTAGATGAACTGATGATATGTTATATTTCTTTTTGATGTGGTGAAGCCTATTTAAAGTTTATACTTTTTGCGGATCTGAAGTTTTTTTACGCGAATATGATTATGGTGGCTCGGGTATTTGAATTTGAGACAAATTCAAGACAGTTGTTTGATTCCTCGTGTTTGCGTGTGGTGTATATGTGTTGCATGAAAGATTAGAACTATTTAATTTCTGGATTTGTAATTGGTATTTTGAAAAGGTTTTTAGATCTGTGTATTGATTGGATCCGTAGTTTGTTTGATTAATTGTTATATTTTTTTTTGTTTTGATGTTGTTTGATTACTTGCAATGCGTAGATATTGCTGAATTCAGCACTTGTGTGAAGTTAAGTTTTAGGGGTCATTTTTTATATATTTATTTACCGTGTGATTTTAGTTATGTAAAGTTGTGGCCTTTTGTGTTTTGTGATGTTTTCCTCGAGCTATTTTTTGTAATTGATTAAAACCCTACTTGCCAACTGTTGAAACTTGTCTCAAATTGTATTTTATGATGTCATAATTCTAATGTTTTATTGGAACATCTGTTTAAAAATAACCCCATTATTATGTTGGACATGTTCGGGAATATAATGGTCTGAAACTGCCTGCTTTTTTTTTTTTGGCAGTCTTCTTATTAAGCTCACGGAATGGGTAAGGAAAAGGTCCACATTAACATTGTGGTCATTGGCCATGTCGACTCTGGAAAGTCGACCACCACGGGTCACTTGATCTATAAGCTTGGAGGTATTGACAAGCGAGTCATTGAAAGGTTTGAGAAGGAAGCTGCTGAGATGAACAAGAGGTCATTCAAGTATGCCTGGGTGCTTGACAAGCTTAAGGCTGAACGTGAACGTGGTATTACCATCGACATTGCCTTGTGGAAGTTTGAGACCACCAAGTACTACTGCACTGTGATTGATGCTCCTGGACACCGTGACTTTATCAAGAACATGATCACTGGTACCTCTCAAGCTGATTGTGCTGTCCTCATTATTGATTCCACGACCGGTGGTTTTGAAGCTGGTATTTCCAAGGACGGTCAGACTCGTGAACATGCATTGCTTGCTTTCACTCTCGGCGTCAAGCAGATGATTTGTTGCTGCAACAAGGTGAGAAATGCTCCTTGTATGAATTTCCTAAGTTGTGTCGATGTAGTGTCATTTTTATTGTTCCGAAGGTCGGAGATGATATAATTTATTTATATAACACAGATGGACGCCACCACACCCAAATACTCGAAGGCTAGGTATGACGAAATTGTGAAGGAGGTTTCTTCCTACCTGAAAAAGGTTGGTTACAATCCTGACAAAATCCCATTCGTTCCAATTTCTGGTTTCGAGGGAGACAACATGATTGAGCGGTCCACGAATCTCGATTGGTACAAAGGCCCAACCCTCCTTGACGCTCTTGACTTGATCCTAGAGCCCAAGAGGCCCACAGACAAGCCACTTCGTCTCCCACTTCAGGATGTTTACAAGATTGGTGGTATCGGCACTGTCCCAGTTGGCCGTGTTGAGACAGGCATCATCAAACCTGGAATGGTTGTCACGTTTGGCCCCACTGGTCTGACCACTGAAGTTAAGTCCGTTGAGATGCACCATGAAGCATTGCCTGAGGCTCTTCCAGGTGACAACGTCGGGTTCAACGTGAAGAATGTTGCCGTCAAGGATCTCAAGCGTGGCTTTGTCGCTTCCAACTCCAAGGATGATCCTGCCAGGGAAGCTGCCAACTTCACTTCCCAAGTCATCATCATGAACCACCCTGGCCAAATTGGAAACGGATACGCCCCAGTGCTGGACTGTCACACCTCCCACATTGCTGTTAAGTTTGCTGAGCTTGTGACCAAGATTGACAGGCGATCTGGCAAGGAGCTGGAGAAGGAGCCCAAATTCTTGAAGAATGGTGATGCTGGATACGTCAAGATGATTCCCACCAAGCCCATGGTTGTCGAGACCTTCTCTGAATACCCACCCCTTGGTCGTTTTGCTGTCCGTGACATGCGTCAAACCGTTGCTGTTGGTGTTATCAAGAGTGTGGAAAAGAAAGATCCGACCGGTGCCAAGGTCACCAAGGCTGCTGCTAAGAAAGGTGCGAAGTGAACCGCGCTTTTTCAGGCCGGCTCTGCTTCAAGTCTCGAGAAAGGTTACTTCCACCGGGAACTTCATAAACTCTGCGTATTCATTATTACAAATTTCCTATTTCGAACCTTTTGCTTGTTCTGCCGTGTTTTTCATTGTCGTCTGACGGGTAGCCGTTTCCAGAACTGGGTACTCGACAGGCGGTGGTGGAATTTAGGCATGGAGTCTTATTTTAAATTTTTGTATTTGTGTTTTCTGTGTTCTGAGGTACTTTGCTTGTTACCAGGCGGCTCAAAAGTTGTGACTTAAACGTGTTGATCTTATGCTATATTTTTTTGGGATATCGTTTTTTCACCGTTATATATGCAGAATTACTCGTCTGTTTAGGTCTATAAGTTTTGACAGATATTTTGATATATGACCCAAAGTTATAGATACTAGTCGAGAATTAATATTAAAAGTTATATTTTGTTATGAAATATGTTTCATAACAATTAATGTATGTATTAATGCATTTTTGAAACGTAAGATTAGTAAATATTCATAGTTGTTAAGAAACGTGTATTGAATATCTATTTACCTTGCACCTTCATGTAACTCATAATTTTAAACTTATAAATAGAGGTTTAAAGTGAAATGAAAAAATATATAAAAAGCTGTCTAAATTTCTCTCTAAATTGTTCTTTTTATAATATAATACTATTATTTTATAACACGTTATCAGCACAAATCTCTAGCTAATTTTGTGTAAGTATGGTAAGTTTTATTTGTTTTCTTGATTTTAATTACATTATGACTAATCTTGCAAAAATTGAGTTTGTTGATCTTGATATCACTGGAAAGAATTATCTATCATGAGTACTAGATGCTGAAATTCATCTAGAGGCAAATGGTATTGGAGAAACCATCAAAGAAGAAAGTATAGCCACAAATCAAGAAAAAAGCTAAATCAATGATCTTCCTCCGCCACCACCTTGATGAAGGGTTAAAAACAGAATATTTGTCGGTAAAGGATCGATTTGCCTTGTGGACTAGTTTGAAGGAAAGATATGAACACCAAAAAACTGTTATTCTTCCAAAAGCTCGTTACGAGTGGATGCACTTACGCTTGCAAGATTTTAAAGCTATAAGTGAGTATAATTCAGGAATTTTCCAAATCAGTTCAAAGTTGAAATTATGTTGGGGAAAATGTAATTGATGAGGATTTATTGGAGAAAACATTCTCCACTTTTCACGCATCGAATGTGCTCCTGCAGCAGTAATATCGTATAATAGGTTTCAAAAAATATTCTAAATTGATTTCTTGTCTTCTTGTTGCTGAACAAAATAATGAGCTTTTGTTGAAAAACCACAAGGCTCGTCCAACTGGTGCTGCTCCATTTCCTGAAGCAAATGCGACAACAATGCGATATAATAATGAACAAAACCGAGGCCGAGGTCGTGGTCGAAATCGTTACAATAATAATCGTGGTGGCCATATCTAAAGTATTAAGCACCACCAGAAGTGGGAAAGTAACAATAATCATTACAATAATAATTGTGGTGGTCATATCAAAAATATTACACACCACCAGAAGTGGGAGCATAATTATGAGAAAGATGTACACCAAAATAAAAGGGAGGAGAATAAGTGTTATCATTGTGGCATGAAAGGCCATTGGACTCGTACTTGTCGTACGCCAAAACATCTTGCTGGTCTCTATCAAGAATCATTAAAGAAAAAGTGAAAATGATAGAGACAAATTTCAATAGTAAAGATGTTAATCTTGACCATAATTTTGTTGACAATGATTTTAATGATTTTACTTCATTTGATGTTACTGATTTCTTTGTCAATCACCCTGAAGGTGATACTAGTCATGGAAATGCCTAAGAATTTTCGTTTTATGTTTACAAATAAATATTCATTTTATGTTTGCAAATAAACATTTATAATAAATGTTTATTGTCAATATTTCTTTTATTATACAAATATTTTATTTATCATAAACAGAAGAAGAAAAAAAAATCTATTTTTTTATTATTATTTTTTTTAAGAAAATGGACGTTCCAATGATCATTGACAAAGAATTATGTTTGGTAGACAGTGCAACAACACACTCTATACTTAAGGATAAGAAGTATTTTTCATATCTAATAATGAAAGAAGCTCATGTTAGTACCATATCTGATAATGCAAAATTAATTGAAGGCTCCGAAATAGCAACTATAATTTTGCCTGGAGGAACAAAATTTTGCATTGATAATGCTTTATTTTGCTCAAAAGTCTCAAAGAAACTTATTGAGCTTTAAAGATATTCGTAAAAATGGATATCATATTGAGACTAAAAGTGAAGATAATAATGAATACTTGTATATTACAAGTATTATCTTCGGAAAGAAAGTTGTTTTGGAAAAAATACCTTCTTATTCATCTGGATTATACTACACATATATAACTACAATTGAAATATATGCAACGGTAAACCAGAAGTTTACTGATCATATGATTTTATCATTTGGCATGATCGGTTGGGTCATCCCGGTTCTATAATGATGAGAAGAATTTTAGAGAATTCACGTGGTCATTATTTGAAGAGCCAGAAGATTCTTCAATCCAATGAATTCTCATGTGCATCTTGTTCTCAAGGCAAGTTAATCATAAGGCCGTCACCGATGAAAATTAAATGAATCTCCTGCATTTTTAGAACGCATACATGGAGATATTTGTGGGCCTATTCACCCACCTTGTGGACCATTTCGATATTTTATGATTTTAATTGATGCATCAACGAGATGGTCACATGTATGCCTATTGTCAACTCGCAACTTGGCATTTGCAAAATTACTTGCGGAGTTAATTCGGTTACGAGCACATTTTCCACATTATACTATCAAGAAAATTTGTCTTGATAATCTTTTAATGATTATTGTATGTCTGTTGGAAAATGTGCTAAACTCCCAATATCTGTGTGGGGACATGCTATTTTGCATGCAGATGCATTAATTCGCAGAAGGCCAACGAATTATCATGAATATTCTCCCCAACAATTGGTTTTTGGTCAGGAACCAAACATTTCTCATCTTAAAATTTTTGGATGTGCAGTTTATGTGATATCCCCGAAATGATTATGTGGGTAATCATGCATTTAAGGGTGGTTAATTATGAACCTATATGTTTAAAGCGTTTGTATGTGGGATTAATTTATTTAATTTGATGATGTGGTTTAGGAAGCATGTTAGGTGTTTTTAATTGTTGTGTTGATGTGGTAGAATAATAAAATATCGAGGAGGGATATTTTTATACATCGTATGAAATACCGGGACACAATTAAACACCACAAACCACCCCACATGCAACCACCCAACCCCCACTTGCAGCCAAACCCACGCCCCTCCCCTGTTTTCTGGGAAAGCAGATTGACTTATAGGCATGTTTGGACTTAGATATTTTGAGTCTTGCCTCTTCCAAAAGCTTCCTTCTTTTTCCCTTCATTTCTCTGCAACTTGGTCGAGTTCCAGGAGAAAAGTGATCGGGTTTCATGCTTCTTTTCATATAGAAAATCGAAGGGCAAAAGTGGTGAGGAGTCACATTTTTCCCAGTTTTCAAGTTTCCTGGCATGCTTGTTCTTTGTAGCAGTTTTGGCATGATAGTTTAGGGTATGATGTTATCTTGTTATGAATACCTTTTTGGGATGTTTGTGAAGCCTTTAGCATGTTTAGTTAAGAAACTTGCATGCTTTATGTGCTATATTTATGCTAGAGAAAAGGGCTCCTCGAACACCCGAGCAGAGAAGTACTCTGTTTTCCATGTTAGGAAGGGTTTTACCATGATGTTTCGAAGCATGCTAACTTAGGTTTTGGTTGAACCTTTGATGTGTTTTTATGTATGGTAACTTGTTGAAGGTACCAGTATATTTCCTTGAGCATGTTGCATGTGTTATGTGAAAGATTTAATCATGTGAAAGGTAGTGTTCGAAAATTCTGGGCAAGGTTCAAATGCCCTGTTTTCTGGAAATATATGTGCGAAGAGTACTTTTATGAAGGTGTTATCATGCATGATAAGCTTATATATTGGAGAAACTTTGATGTAAAAACATGCTTGGTAGTTTTGTGAAACCCATGGCATGTTTAGTTGAGCAAGGTTTATGTTATATGTGTTAGTTTTAATAGCATGAAAAGAGGTGCTCAAGAATTCTGGAAATGAAAATGTGCCCTGTTTCCAGAAAAAGTTGATCCAGTACTTGTTTTAATGATCGATGTTTATGCATGTAGGTTTATGCTAAGGGTGTATATTTGGTTTGAATACACTCAGGGTAGTGTAGTTCAAATGCTAGCATGATGGTCTTGGTATGTATATTGTCCTACATGTTAGATTTAAGGGTATGATTATCGGTGTTAAGCAATTCTGGAAAATCGCCGAAGGAACAAGGTTGGCGATCGATCGCCAAGGAGGCAGGATCGATCGCGACGTTCCAGTAAGTTTTGGCGATCGATCGCCAATATAGTGGCGATCGATCGCGGATTGAATTTTTCTGGTATGCGAGGCAGTAGCATCTCGCGATCGATCGGGGCTCATGGGCGATCGATCGCGAGATGATATTAAAGGATTTGTTTGGTTTTTTTTTTTATTTGGTTTTGCTTCCGGATTATTATGAGGTGCCTAATATTGTGTTGTGTGGCTATGTAGAACCATCCCAGGTGCCAGCACAACCGAGGAGATAAAGTCGATTGACTCCTCTATCTTTTGAAAGGTACGTAAGCGACGTACGGGCATCCCAACGGTAACATGTACTTTATGTTTGTCTTTATGACACATGATGAATGCAATGTGGTGCATTAAGATTATGATACATGTTTTTATGCATTGTTTTTGCATATGTATGTTGTGAAATATAAGAGGTGTATTTCACGAGTCAAAGTTATCTTAGTAAGGATTTTAATGGCTTACGCTAAAGTCCATTGGAAGCGATGAAGAATTCCGCTTACATGGAGTAGCAACGCTAAAGTCCATTGGAAGCGATGAAGAATTCCGCTTACATGGAGTAGCAAGAAGCATTAAAATGTACTAATGATAAGGGCTCAGGATGAAATAAGGATTTAAGGGAAAAGGAATGTCATGACATTGCATATCCATACATTCATATAATGTGTTTCTATTATGAATTATGGTACAGGGACAACCAATGGGCGATATAAATGCTGGAAATACAGGAAGGACTTGTGTTTAAGATTTGCATTTATGCCTTACTTTCATATTATGTTAAATATGAATTGTGTTATGCTCATGTGTTGGGGGTTGTCTTTGTAGGTGCTTTTGTTGACGAGAACCAGGGCCGGGGTTGATATGCTGAGCTGTAAGGAGTGCTACAGGATTAGCATGATAGAGTTTTAGTATAGCTTCTACTGAGTAGAGTAAGACTATGATGTAGTACCTTTGTAGGAAGTATGTCTTTCCTTTTTGGAACTTTTTGGTACTGTAATCTCTAAAGCTCAGGTTAATCAACACGGCACTTTACTCTGATATAATCACATGTATGTTTAGTTCTCTAAATTGCACCTTAATATCTTGATGTGATAACGGGGTCTCACATTTAGTGGTATCAGAGCAGTGGTTAGATAACCAGGGAAGAGTGAAGGGTAGCCTTTAGAGACAAGTTGGCTAGGTATTCATTTAGGCATGCTTATGCATGTGATGCATATGGTTGTATACGTGTTATACTAACATGCTTTGAATATTTTACTCTTGTTATCTAACGGCTTATATTATGAACTGCTTTTGGTATTGTTGTTAACTATTGTGTTGCAGCATGGCGGACCTCAATGAAGAGGTAGGAGATATGGACAGTAGACATGCCAGTATTGCTCAGCCGAACCCCTTACCACCATCTGCTGTGGGCGTGGAGCCCAGTGTACAGATATTACTGCCAGGGGAGCTCAGTTTGAAGCAGTTTCTGAGTTTCCATCCGCCCATGTTTGAGGGGACTGAGTCTGGTGAAGTAGCTGAGGAATGGTTGGAACGTATAGAGCAGATACTTGTGACTGCACCTTGTGCACTCACGGCATGGCTGAGGTTAGCAGAGTTTCAGCTGGCTAAGAAGCCTGCTATGTGGTGGAAGACCACCGTGATGGAGCTGAGAGCTCTAGGTATGGCAGTTGACTGGACTGTATTCCGGACCCGGTTCCTTAACCGGTATTTCTCTGCAGCTGCCAGACAATTGAAGGAAGATGAGTTCAACAGTTTGAAGCAGGGTAGCATGTCCGTAGCAGACTACGCTATGCAGTATTCCTCACTGCTGAGGTATGTACCTCATATTGCTGTCAGCAGCCATGCCAAGATGAGGAACTTTCTGAAAGGTCTGAGGCCGGAGCTATTCGATAGGGTTATCTCTAACAACCCCAGCTCGTTTGACGACGCCCTGACACGGGCAGAGTTGGCAGAGATTGCCGTAGACGCATACAAGGATGCTGTACCCCCTTTTGTACCATCACAGAGGCCTACTACTAATAGTCTGAAGCCACGAGGGGATCAGTTTAAGGCTCGTGGGGCCTCATCATCCTCCAGGTTTAGTGGGAAGAAGTCTCATGGACAGAAACAGAACACCCGGGGGCATCCACAGGGAAACAGGACAGAGGTAACCAGGTGTACCAACTGTGGAGGATGGCATTTGTTACGTGACTGTCGAGGTTGCTATATCTGTGGCAAGATGGGCCACATAGCTCGGGGTTGCCCCAATCGGGCAGTTCAGACGGATTCAGGGCCGAATAGGCCAAGGTTTGATGCTGGGAGGGCACCACAGAGGCAAGCAGTTTGCACCACGACCCCTGGGAGGTCAGACGACAGGACCGCCGCAGGGACAGGTGTATGCACTGACCAGGGAGCAGGCCGAGGCAGCCCCAGAGGAGGTCATTGCTGGTACGTGTCATTTACTTACGTACCCTGCACTTATATTGATAGATACAGGTGCTTCCCATTCCTTTGTATCTACTGCCTTTGTGGAAGGACACCATTTGTGCTCGTCTCTGTTACCCACGCCTCTCATGGTCTCGACACCCACGGGGAAGCATGTGATTGCGGATCGACAGTTATCAGATTGCCTCATTTATTTTGAGGGCAATGATCTGAGGGCCGATTTGATTCAGTTAGAGATGGCAGACTTTGACTGCATTATCGGCATTGATGTGTTGAGCAGATACCGAGCTATGGTAGATTGCCAAAAGAGGATGGTTCGTTTTCTGTCTGATCAGGGGTTCCAGTGGACTTTTTATGGGGACGGCTCTCGTCCAAGGATACCAGTAATCTCGGCGGTTAAGATGTCGCGGTTATTGGAACGTGGTCATACTGGGTACCTTATTTATGCTATGAATGCTTCAGAGGAGAAGGAAGTGAGAGCCGAGGACATTCCAGTTGTGGCGGAGTTCAGTGATGTGTTTCCAGATGAGATTCCGGGATTTCCGCCAGTCAGGGATGTGGAGTTTGCTATTGAGCTGCTGCCAGGGACATCAGCCATTTCTCGTGCCCCATACAGGATGGCACCGGCAGAGCTGAGGGAGCTGAAGGTACAGTTACAGGAGCTCCTCGACAAGGGATACATCCGCCCTAGTGTATCGCCTTGGGGTGCGCCAGTCTTGTTTGTGAAAAAGAAGGATGGATCAATGCGTCTGTGCATTGACTACAGGCAACTGAACAAGGCTACAGTGAAGAACAGATATCCGCTTCCGAGGATTGATGATCTGTTCGACCAACTTCAGGGTACGGAGGTGTACTCCAAGATAGATTTGAGGTCAGGCTATCACCAGGTACGGGTTAGAGCTGGTGATGTTCAAAAGACGGCTTTTAGAACTCGGTATGGGCACTATGAGTTCTTGGTGATGCCGTTCGGTGTGACAAATGCACCTGCAGTCTTTATGAGCCTGATGAACAGAGTATTTCAGGAGTACCTCGATCAGTTTGTGATCGTGTTTATTGATGACATCCTAGTCTATTCGAGGAATGAGGAGGATCATGCCGATCATCTGAGGATAGTACTCCAGATCCTCAGAGATCATCAGTTATACGCCAAACTCAGCAAGTGTGAGTTTTGGCTGAACAGTGTTGCATTTTTGGGCCATATCATATCACGAGAGGGGATATCAGTAGACCCGAGGAAGATAGAGGCAGTTATGGATTGGTCTACCCCTACTTCAGTCAGTGAGATTCGAAGTTTTCTTGGTCTGGCTGGCTATTATCGACGTTTCGTCGAGGGTTTCTCAAAGATCGCCAAGCCACTTACACAGCTGACTCAGAAGGGAGTCCCATTTTGTTGGTCAGAGGCTTGTGAGCAGAGCTTCCGGGAATTAAAGCACAGGCTGACTACTGCGCCAGTTCTAGTGATACCCAAGGAGAACAAAGGATTTGTTCTTTATACCGATGCATCTCTACAGGGATTAGGGTGCGTGCTGATGCAGGACAGACATGTAGTGGCTTACGCTTCGAGACAGTTGAAGCCACATGAGACGAGGTATCCAGTCCATGATCTGGAGTTGGCAGCTATAGTGTTCGCCTTGAAGATATGGCGACACTACTTATACGGTACCTCATTTACCATCTTCACTGATCACAAGAGCCTGAAATTCTTGTTTACACAGGCTGAGCTGAACATGAGGCAGAGGAGATGGATGGACCTGCTGAAGGACTACGATTGTGAAATCGAATATCACCCGGGAAAAGCAAATTTGACAGCCGACGCTTTGAGTCGGAAGGTGAGGAGCACAGCAGAGGATGTTATGTCTCTGTCAGCTATGTTTGGCTCCTACTGCCATCTGGGATTCGATTATGATGTATCTTCTTCACCAGTACAGGTTTTGACCTTGCTAGCTGAGCCTGTTATATTTGATCACATCAGGAAGGCTCAGGGGACCGATGTAGAGGTTCAGAGATGGATGTTAGTGGTTCATTCAGGACAGCCATCGAGATTCAGAGTGGCTGAGGACGGTTCTCTGAGGCTCGGCGACAGATGGGTGGTTCCAGATACAACCGAGTTGCGCCAAGGTATATTACAGCGAGCTCATTGCAGCAGGATGAGTGTCCATCCAGGTGGGAAGAAGATGTATAAGGATCTACGCAGCCAGTTCTGGTGGAGGCGTATGAAACAGGATGTCACCTCTTTTGTCAAGCGTTGTTTGATTTGTCAGCAAGTGAAAGCTGAGAGACAAAGGCCTGGAGGTGAACTAAGAAGTTTAGAGGTACCCGAGTGGAAGTGGCAGCACGTATCTATGGATTTCGTGACCCACTTGCCGAGGACTGTTTCGGGTTTTGATGCCATCTGGGTAGTCGTGGACAGGTTGACTAAGAGCGCTCATTTCATTCCCTACTGTATGACCTTCACGCATTTAAGAATGGCGCAGTTATATGTCAAAGATGTGGTGAGACTGCACGGGATCCCTGTTTCGATTGTGTCAGATCGAGATCCGCGGTTTACATCTCACTTTTGGGAGGGTCTGCAGACAGCTCTAGGTACAGAGTTGAGGTTGAGCACAGCCTATCATCCCCAGACGGACGGACAGACCGAGCGTACGATACAGACGCTCGAAGACATGTTGAGGGCTTGTGTGCTGGAGTTTGACACTTCATGGCAGGACTCGATAGCCTTGGTGGAATTTTCTTACAACAACAGCTACCAGGCAAGTATTCAGATGGCTCCTTTCGAGGCCCTCTATGGTAGGCGTTGTAGGTCACCCTTGTGTTGGGATGACATGGACCGTAAGTCGGTTGGAGGACCTGAGTTGATTCAGGAAATGGAAGAGAAAGTTAAGGTTATCAGAACAAAGATGAAGGCAGCTCAGGATAGACAGGCAGCATATGCCAATCAGCGGCGTAGACCGTTGGAGTTTCAGTTAGGCGACAGAGTGTTTTTAAAGATCTCACCCTTCAGAGGCGTAGTACGGTTTGGGATGCGAGGGAAATTATCCCCGAGGTACGTAGGGCCGTATGAGATCTTACAGCGTATTGGTACTCTGGCATACCGGTTGGCTTTACCGCCCTCTCTGTCTGGCATACACGACGTTTTTCATGTGTCTATGCTGAGGAAGTATGAGCCAGATCCCTCACATGTGTTGCAGCCTTCAGAGGTTCAGATTGAGTCCGATGTTTCTTATGTGGAGCGGCCTATCAGGATTTTGGATAGAGCAGACCGCAGACTTCGGAACAAGGTTATTCCTATGATCAAGGTACAGTGGGATCGTAGGGGTGTCGAGGAGGCCACGTGGGAGACAGAGCGACACATGGTGCAGTACTATCCAGAACTGTTTTCTGGTATGCGTTTTTGTACTGTTTTATTTCTAGTTAGCAGCATGTTTGATTTCGGGACGAAATCTTATAAGTAGGGGAGTATTGTGATATCCCCGAAATGATTATGTGGGTAATCATGCATTTAAGGGTGGTTAATTATGAACCTATATGTTTAAAGCGTTTGTATGTGGGATTAATTTATTTAATTTGATGATGTGGTTTAGGAAGCATGTTAGGTGTTTTTAATTGTTGTGTTGATGTGGTAGAATAATAAAATATCGAGGAGGGATATTTTTATACATCGTATGAAATACCGGGACACAATTAAACACCACAAACCACCCCACATGCAACCACCCAACCCCCACTTGCAGCCAAACCCACGCCCCTCCCCTGTTTTCTGGGAAAGCAGATTGACTTATAGGCATGTTTGGACTTAGATATTTTGAGTCTTGCCTCTTCCAAAAGCTTCCTTCTTTTTCCCTTCATTTCTCTGCAACTTGGTCGAGTTCCAGGAGAAAAGTGATCGGGTTTCATGCTTCTTTTCATATAGAAAATCGAAGGGCAAAAGTGGTGAGGAGTCACATTTTTCCCAGTTTTCAAGTTTCCTGGCATGCTTGTTCTTTGTAGCAGTTTTGGCATGATAGTTTAGGGTATGATGTTATCTTGTTATGAATACCTTTTTGGGATGTTTGTGAAGCCTTTAGCATGTTTAGTTAAGAAACTTGCATGCTTTATGTGCTATATTTATGCTAGAGAAAAGGGCTCCTCGAACACCCGAGCAGAGAAGTACTCTGTTTTCCATGTTAGGAAGGGTTTTACCATGATGTTTCGAAGCATGCTAACTTAGGTTTTGGTTGAACCTTTGATGTGTTTTTATGTATGGTAACTTGTTGAAGGTACCAGTATATTTCCTTGAGCATGTTGCATGTGTTATGTGAAAGATTTAATCATGTGAAAGGTAGTGTTCGAAAATTCTGGGCAAGGTTCAAATGCCCTGTTTTCTGGAAATATATGTGCGAAGAGTACTTTTATGAAGGTGTTATCATGCATGATAAGCTTATATATTGGAGAAACTTTGATGTAAAAACATGCTTGGTAGTTTTGTGAAACCCATGGCATGTTTAGTTGAGCAAGGTTTATGTTATATGTGTTAGTTTTAATAGCATGAAAAGAGGTGCTCAAGAATTCTGGAAATGAAAATGTGCCCTGTTTCCAGAAAAAGTTGATCCAGTACTTGTTTTAATGATCGATGTTTATGCATGTAGGTTTATGCTAAGGGTGTATATTTGGTTTGAATACACTCAGGGTAGTGTAGTTCAAATGCTAGCATGATGGTCTTGGTATGTATATTGTCCTACATGTTAGATTTAAGGGTATGATTATCGGTGTTAAGCAATTCTGGAAAATCGCCGAAGGAACAAGGTTGGCGATCGATCGCCAAGGAGGCAGGATCGATCGCGACGTTCCAGTAAGTTTTGGCGATCGATCGCCAATATAGTGGCGATCGATCGCGGATTGAATTTTTCTGGTATGCGAGGCAGTAGCATCTCGCGATCGATCGGGGCTCATGGGCGATCGATCGCGAGATGATATTAAAGGATTTGTTTGGTTTTTTTTTTTATTTGGTTTTGCTTCCGGATTATTATGAGGTGCCTAATATTGTGTTGTGTGGCTATGTAGAACCATCCCAGGTGCCAGCACAACCGAGGAGATAAAGTCGATTGACTCCTCTATCTTTTGAAAGGTACGTAAGCGACGTACGGGCATCCCAACGGTAACATGTACTTTATGTTTGTCTTTATGACACATGATGAATGCAATGTGGTGCATTAAGATTATGATACATGTTTTTATGCATTGTTTTTGCATATGTATGTTGTGAAATATAAGAGGTGTATTTCACGAGTCAAAGTTATCTTAGTAAGGATTTTAATGGCTTACGCTAAAGTCCATTGGAAGCGATGAAGAATTCCGCTTACATGGAGTAGCAACGCTAAAGTCCATTGGAAGCGATGAAGAATTCCGCTTACATGGAGTAGCAAGAAGCATTAAAATGTACTAATGATAAGGGCTCAGGATGAAATAAGGATTTAAGGGAAAAGGAATGTCATGACATTGCATATCCATACATTCATATAATGTGTTTCTATTATGAATTATGGTACAGGGACAACCAATGGGCGATATAAATGCTGGAAATACAGGAAGGACTTGTGTTTAAGATTTGCATTTATGCCTTACTTTCATATTATGTTAAATATGAATTGTGTTATGCTCATGTGTTGGGGGTTGTCTTTGTAGGTGCTTTTGTTGACGAGAACCAGGGCCGGGGTTGATATGCTGAGCTGTAAGGAGTGCTACAGGATTAGCATGATAGAGTTTTAGTATAGCTTCTACTGAGTAGAGTAAGACTATGATGTAGTACCTTTGTAGGAAGTATGTCTTTCCTTTTTGGAACTTTTTGGTACTGTAATCTCTAAAGCTCAGGTTAATCAACACGGCACTTTACTCTGATATAATCACATGTATGTTTAGTTCTCTAAATTGCACCTTAATATCTTGATGTGATAACGGGGTCTCACAGTTTATGTCCCAATTGCTCCACCACAGCGCACAAAGATGGGACCTCAAAGGAGATTGGGCATATATGTTGGGTATGAATCACCTTCTATAATAAAATATCTTGAGCCAAAAACTGGAGATTTATTTACGGCTCGTTTTGCTGATTGTTATTTTGATGAATCATTTGTCCTAACATTAGGGGAGAAAATAAACAGTCGGTTGATAAAATTATGTGGAATGAATTGTCATTATCTCATTTTGATCCTCGCACAAGACAATGCGAACTTGAAGTTCAAAAGATAATTCATTTGCAACAGTTAGAGAATCAATTGCAAGATGCTTTTTCTGACCTAAAGCGTGTGACCAAGTCACATGTACCGGCTTTAATGCTCCGATTCGAATTAATGTCCCTGAAGGACCTTCTACCATTTTTGGTAAATTAAAGGCGCCTATGAAACGTGGTAGACCAGTCGGTTCTAAAGATAAAAATCCTCGAAAACGAAAAGAAGTTAATAATGAAGATATCAAAATCGAGGAAATTGAAAATCCAGAAGAATTCTCAAAATCAAAAACTCTTGAAGAGTTTCCAGACATGACAAATAATATACTTTCAGAAGAAGTTCAGGTACCTGAAAATTTTAATAATAATGAGATCTCAATAAATTATGTCATGACTTGGAAAAGATGGAACTGATATACAACTAATGTTGATGATAAATTTGCATATACTACAACAATTACTATTACGAATGAGAACGAGGATCATGAACCAAAATCTGTGGATGAATGCAGACTTAGAAATGATTGGCAAAGATGGAAAGATGCAATTCAAACAGAGTTGGATTCGATGACACAACGTAAAGTTTTCGGACCAGTAATACGCACACCTGAATATGTGCAACTAGTTGGTTATAAATGGGTCTTTGTGTGAAAACGAAATGAGAAAAATGAAATTGTGCGGTATAAGGCAAGACTTGTTGCACAAGGTTTTTCCCAAAGACCTGGTATTGATTATGAGGAGGCATATTCTCCTGTGGTGGATGCAACAACTTTTGGTTATTTGTTTAATTTGGTAGCAAATGAACAACTTGAAATGCGTCTTACGGATGTTATTACTGTTGGGATATGCCCTAAGACACGTCATTGGATGATTGTTTTGACATACAATGTTTATGATTTTATGAATGTCAATTCATTATTATATATTATTCGTTTAACTGTGCAATGTGAATTAATATATATGTTAATGTCCTTAGAATAATATTGTATTATTCTTAAACATTGTCCCTAGTCAAGTATTATCATGAATCGGGATAATGATAATACATAGAGACTAGTATGTGTTGATTGATGAATTGTTCATTGATATGAGATATCAAATCAACACATGTACATGTTAGAGAACGATGTACTGGACAGACTCACCATGAGAATGCTACATGGATAGTTATATGAGCGTCATAAGCAATTCTCATAGTGATAATAATGTATGTAATCCTTACGACTTGTGATCATCAGAGATCCCAACATAAGGAGTTATGTATCTTGATATTGTCAAACGTTACCTGTAACAGGGTAAACTATAAAGGCGACTATTGGATACACTACGAATTATGTAGAGGGATGTTGATTGATCGAGATAGGATTTGTCCCTCCTATATAACAGGAGAAGTGTTTGGGCCCTTGATCAAGTAAGACTAAAAAGCATGGCCATGCTCGAATGAGTCGATATGAGATATCGAGCTTATTCGTTTATTCTAGTTCTACTTGGGGATCAAGAAATAGAGATTGAATATACGAGTATGACTATTCCATGACTCATGTTCAATCTAAACACAAAGGACAAAGGGATTAAGTTAATATTATCACTTGTTCTTAGGTTATGTCGAGTCATTGGCATTCTTGTTATTTGGGTAGCCTTGATGTGTTGCTAGATACCGCTCATTGCTTGTGACGTAAATGAGATTTTATGTCACTGCCAACATTACAAGATCCTATCGGGTCGCACAAAAGATTAAATCGATAAAGGGAATTAAATTTATGGGATGATTTAATTAATTAAGAAGAGTCTTAATTAAATGATTATAAGGATTTAATTAAATCATGGGTTTGGGCCTGATGTGACTAGAAATAGACACATCTTTAGTGCTTAATTGTCTACGATTTGGTAGGTTTTGATAGATAATTTGATACGTATGCTACCTAATCGTATATTTGTGTAATTGTAGGTACAATCAAAGAAAACGAGCTAAAAATGATGTGTAAAGACCAAGAAGAGACATGGACATGACAATGACTCAAAGTTGATCAAGAAAAAGGGTAAAAATGTAATTTTGGAGGTGGCAATCGATCGCCTAGTAGAGGAAATCGATCGCCTATGGACTGAAAGTTTTGCAACAAAATTCACGGATCAGCGATCGATCGCGACTACCAGGCGATCGATCGCCAAAGTCTACTGGAGCCCAGCGATCGATCGCAATGAAGTGGCGATCGATCGCCTCAAGATTTTCGCTGAAAAAAAATAAACTAGTGATCGATCGCCGCAGAGTCCGGAAATTATGAAATTGAGTCTTTTACCATGTTTAAAAGATTGTATCCCATATTTATCACTCGCAGACCCTAAAACTCGAAAAAAGCCTCATTAGCAGCAGCTTTTGATAGTTTTTCCAATTTTTTAGAATAATTTGAGATTTTAGATTAATTTTCTCGGAAGTTTTGTCAAGAACAACGAAGAACGGGACCGGAATCGACAAGCCGGAATCGTGACTATTATTAGTAATTTCTTTTCCTTTGTTATTTTAATGTTTTTGAATAATATGTTGTTGATTTTAGATTCAATTATGCTAGGCTAAAACCCTTTGATTCTTGGTTGAAGGGATACCTACTTTTGGATTTGAATCTTTTATGAGAATTCGGTTTGATTGTTGAATTAGATTTCGATTTCAATTTGTTTCTCAAATTTCGAATTCCATGATTGTTGTGTTTGTGTATTAGACCGATCACCTAATATTCAATTGCATAATCGATAGTTTGTTAAGAAACAACTAAGATCAATAATTAACCGGCTGTAGGTGTTATTGAATTCTTAGGAGAAACGGTTGAGTAATCAATTTTAACGGCTGTAGTTTTCATTGATTAGATTTATCGAACTCATTAGTTTTGAAAACTATCATTGACTTAATCATTAACGGCTGTAGTGGTGATTAGAGATTTGGTAAGGGTTGAATTGAATGTTGTTTTCTCTTTGACTACGAATAAGATGAGTAGGAATTGAATTTCCAGTCGATATATAATCGAAAGAATTCGAATGTTTTGATTTGATGACCAAAAGATAATTTTCCAAAAGTACGGTTACCTGAAAACCAAGAATCGCTTTAATCCCATGAGTTTTAATCGTTTTAGTTAAACTCGTTTATTAGTTTGATATTCGCTAAGTAGTAGTAATCCAATCCAAAACCCCATTGTTACTATTTGTTTGATAATTGACACGAAATAAATTTACCTTCACTGTGAGATCGATCCCTACTTCCGCTACTACATATTTTTGCTATTAACTGAAGAAGGGTTAATTTGGGCGTACACGATAAGCGCTACCAAATTTTGGCGCCGTTGCCGGGGACGGCAATATTTATTAGTGTCGATTTTTTTATTTCGTTTTTGTTATTTACTTTCCCGCACGACTACTGAGGTTTGTTGATGAGTACAGGCGGATCGTTTGATTACAAGGATAATTCATATTACGATCCAGAAATCGAGAGGACGCTGCATCAAAGAAGGAGAGATACTCGGAGACAAGAAGAGGAGGAAAGGAATGATATGGCTGCGAACCAAAGTCTACGCCAACTGGCCAATCCAGATTTGGACCAACAACCTCTTTGCATAAATTTTCCTGCTTTCGCAACTAATGTAAGTTTTGAACTTAAATCGGGACTTATACATTTGTTGCCTTCTTTTCATGGACTCGCAGGCGAGGATCCCCACAAGCATCTGATGGAGTTTCATGTGGTTTGCACCACTATGAAACCGACGGGAATTACTGAAGATCAGATCAAGCTAAGGGCTTTCCCTTTTTCTCTAAAGGACGCGGCGAAAGACTGGCTCTTCTACCTACCACCAGGGTCCATCACAACATGGACGGACCTCCAAAGAACGTTTTGGAGAAGTACTTTCCAGCATCAAGAGCGGCTAACATACGCAAGGAGATCTACTCCATTAGACAATTCAGTGGAGAAACATTGCATGAGTATTGGGAACGTTTCAAAAAGTTGTGTGCAAGTTGCCCACAACACCAGATAAGTGCACACTTACTCATTCAATACTTTTATGAAGGTTTATTGTCTAGTGACAGGAACTTAGTCGATGCTGCGAGTGGGGGAGCCTTTGTCGATAAAACACCGGATGATGCGCGGAGCTTGATAGCCAACATGGCGGCCAACTCACAGCAGTTTGGCAACTTTCGAGCAGAACCAGCACAAAGGAAACAAGGGGAGGTAAATATTTCCAACCTCGAACAACAACTGATAGATTTAACGTTTCTTGTGCGTGGTATGGCAGGTGGCAATGTGGGAAATGTGAAACCTTGTGGTATATGTTTGGAGATGAGTCATACCACTGATGCATGTCCATCACTTCAAGAGACATCAGCTGAGCAAGTGCATGCAGCAGGGGGATTTCCGGGACAACCCCAACGAAGACATGACCCTTACTCCAACACATACAATCCAGGATGGAGAGACCACCCTAACTTGAGTTATGGACCGCAATCAATAAATCATGTTCCTCCTCAAGCGCCACAACAACACCCTCCGCCATACAGACCACCTTTTCAGAGAGCACAACAACAACCCAATAATCCTTCTACTACTGACAGGTTAGAGGTTATAATTCAAGATCTTGCTCACAATGTTACTAAATTTCAACAGGAAACAAGATCGAGTATTCAAACCTTGAATACCCAAGTGGGTCAAATAGCCACTGCACTTAATAGAGTTGAAGCAACCGGATCAACCACTCTACCATCCCAAACAGTGGTGAATCCGAGAGAAAATGTAAATGCAGTCACCACTAGGAGTGGGAAGGAATTGGAGGTGCCAGAGAAGATAGAGAAAGAACCATCAAAGAGTGAGGAAGAAAAGGAAAAGGAAGTTGGAAGAAAGACCGGGATAGAACACGAGGCACCAAAAGGTAAGCCTCCTTCTTTTTCTGAGTATAAAGTACCACCCCCTTTTCCCCAAGCTTTGAAAGACAACAGGAAAGACGCTGGACTAAAAGGCCTATATGAGACCTTCCGAAGATGTGAGATAAACATACCATTGCTGGACGCAATCCAACAAGTACCGCGCTATGCGAAATTCTTGAAGGAATTATGCACTGCCAAGAGGAGTCATAGATTGAAGGGACCCCAGAAGGTTGAACTGGGTGAAAACGTTTCAGCGGTGATACAAAGAAAATTCCCTACCAAGTGTAAGGATCCAGGTATGTTCTCTATCCCGTGCACCATTGGTACCACTCGACTTGAAAAAGCCATGTTAGATCTAGGAGCATCAATTAATGTTATGCCATATTCTATATATGCTTCTTTACAACTTGGTCCCTTGAGTCCTACTGGAGTGGTAATTCAATTAGCGGATAGATCTAGTGCATATCCTAGGGGTTTAATTGAAGATGTGTTGGTGCAAGTAAATGAACTAGTCTTCCCAGCTGATTTTTATATCCTTGACATGGAAAATGGTGATAAGAGTAGTCCTATATTGTTAGGCAGACCATTTCTCAAAACGTCTAAGACTAAGATAGATGTGCATAGTGGTACCCTCACTATGGAGTTTGATGGTGAGATTGTTACATTTAACATCTATGATGCCATGAAATATCCTTGCAATAATGATGATAATGTGTACTCTGTTGATGTTATTGATTACCTGTCCCAGGAAGTTTTTGAGAATACAGGGAAAGATGAACTGGAAAGCACTCTTACCACAGACATGGAGAAAGAAGACGCAGCCACACCCCTCATGGACGAAGTGAAGCACGCCGTTGACGCACTGGATGATACTCCTGAGCTACCTCAGTCAGGTACTGTTTCTTTTATATCATTACCTGTTTCTAATACCAGGATTCCCCCATCTGTTTTGCAGGCACCCAAAATCGAGCTTAAGCCGCTGCCAACTCATCTCAAGTACGTATTCCTTGGTGAAGGTAATACACTACCAGTGATCATCTCCAGCAAGTTGGGGGATGATCAAGAGAAGGACCTGATTCATGTGCTCAAGGAGCACAAGACTGCTATAGGCTGGACCATTGCAGACATAAAGGGAATCAGTCCCTCCACATGCATGCACCGGATTCTACTGGAGGAAGGAGGAAGCCCCACACGTCAACCACAAAGGAAGCTGAACCCACCCATGATGGATGTGGTGAAGGAAGAGATTCTGAAGCTCTTATCAGTTGGCGTGATATATCCTGTCTCCGATAGCCAATGGGTTAGTCCGGTACAAGTGGTTCCTAAGAAGACCGGTATTACTGTGATCAATGTTGCGAAAAATCCCTTACCGCAAGCGCACGGTAGTCAAGTTTTAGTATAGAAAGATGTCGAACCCACAGAGATTGATTAAATAGTTAAATCTAAGTACTGAATTAAAATAATCTTTGCTTTATCTAGAGAATCGAATAATTGAGTGTTATGCGAATAATAAAAATTAATTAACTAACGATGACCAAATACTGAGTTGAAAAGAAATCAGTTGGAGACGAATCTAGGAGTACGATTTCACTTGTTCATCCACTACACTTATCATTCCTCGATTTCCATTTTATGGATTTCCTAGTTTACTAGCCGAGAATTCTTATTTGTTTCTACTCCCCCTCCCGGGTGTTAAGCAGAAGTAATTATCTAACATTAATCTTGATATCCCTATCTAAGATGAATTATCAGACAATTGTAAAAGCGCAGTAATTCCTATGACGACTTCTATGGAGTTATAGGCCTTCCGAACAATATAACTACCACGATACGAATTCCTTCTTTCCTATTCATAACCCCCTCTCCCGAGTGATAGATCACAACTATGGAATCATTCAATCCATGGCCAGTAGATTAAAAGCATTAAGAACAGGAAAACATAAATAAACCATACGGAAATCCAAATAAACTTCAATCAATTCATAATAAGCGTAGTTTCAAAACAAGCTACATCGTCTCCTAGAAAATAAAATTAGCTCATGCTAGAAGTATTTAAACACATAGACATGTTTAAATAACCCATAAAAATTGCTAAAAGTTTAGAGATACAAAACGAGTTGGACGCTATTCTTCGATCTCCGATGAACGCCGCCGTCTCGTGATGAATTCTCTACTTTTTGCTCCGAGCCGTCGTCGTTATTTTTCTCCGTTCTTCAACCATAGCCTCCTTCTCTCCAAGAATATGTCTAAGTCTGAATAAATCTCGAAAATCCTCCTCTCAAACCTTTAAAAGTCCCGTGCAATCAAATAAGGAAAGTCTCCAAAATTGCCAAAATTCCATTGGCGTAATTACGCCTCCGAAGTGGCGTAGTTACGCCTGTCGACGTGTCCAAAGTCTGGCTTCCCGCGTGATAGGCGTAATTACGCCGCTAGAGAGGCGTAATTACGCCTGAATAAATAATGAAAAGCCGTAGCTTAGGCGTAGCTACGCCTGAATGAGGCGTAGTTACGCCTCATGTATTTCTTCAAATTCTCAAATGCCGTGGCTTAGGCGTAGTTACGCCTCAAGACAGGCGTAATTACGCCTGTTGCTTTGATTCAAAGTGTAGATTTTTGACTTCAATTCATCCGTTCCTTCCGTCATTTGCACCCTTTTAGTCCACAAAACATGTAATTACCTGGATTCCTGCAAAACAACACATAACAAAACCAAAAGCGTAATTCTGATCGAAAACTAACACTAAACCATGCAAACAAGAAGAAATATAAGTGTATAAAATACACTTATCAATCAAGAATAAAGACGCTGAACTTATACCCACACACATTCAAAATGGCTGGCGCGTGTGCATTGACTACCGGAAGCTCAACGCTGTGACTCGAAAGGACCACTTCCCTCTACCTTTTATTGATCAGATGCTTGAGAGGTTAGCATGCCATTCATTTTATTGTTTTCTTGACGGTTACTTGGGCTATTTTCAGATTGCAATCGCTCAGGAGGACCAAGAAAAGACCACCTTCACATGTCCGTTCGGCACGTTCGCATACCGTCGCATGCCCTTTGGCCTCTGCAATGCCCCAGCTACTTTCTAACGGTGTATGGTCAGTATATTTTCTGAGTTTATTGAACATATCTTAGAGGTATTCATGGATGATTTTACTGTTTACGGTAACTCATTCAAGGATTGCTTATCTAGCCTTACACTGGTTTTGCAGAAGTGCATCGATACTAACCTTGTTTTAAATTCTGAAAAATGTCATTTTATGGTCGAACAAGGTATAGTGCTAGGTCATGTTGTGTCTGCCAATGGTATAGAGGTCGATAAGGCGAAAATTGATGTCATGAAATCTTTACCTTATCCTACTTGTGTTCGGGATGTGCGCTCGTTTCTTGGTCATGCAGGTTTTTACAGGAGGTACATCAAAGACTTTGCCAAGATAGCTACACCTTTGTGTAAGCTACTACAAAAGGATGTCCCGTTTGAGATGACTGACGAAGGCAAGAGCGCTTTTGATACACTGAAGAAGTCATTGACTTCTACCCCTATTATCCAACCACCCGACTGGAACAAGTCTTTCGAGATCATGTGCGATGCAAGTGATTTTGTGGTTGGTGCTGTCTTGGGACAAAAAGAGGGCAATGCTTCACATGCCATCTACTACGCATCCAAAACCTTGAATGACGCCCAACGCAACTACTCTACTACTGAGAAAGAGCTATTAGCAGTCATTTTTGCTCTTGAAAAATTTAGATCTTATTTACTTGGTACTAAGGTGATTGTTTATTCTGATCATGCAGCTCTTCGCTATCTAATGACGAAGAAGGAGGCAAAACCAAGGCTAATAAGATGGATTTTGCTCTTGAGTGAATTCGACATCCAAATCAAGGATAAGAAGGGCAGCGAGAACAAAGTAGCGGACCACTTAAGCCGTCTACCACATTTGGACGATGAGCTGTGTTTGAAGGAGGAGTTCCCGGATGAGCACCTATTCGCCATAAACGACAATTTACCATGGTACGCTCATATTGTGAATTTTTTAGCTTCTCATGTGCTACCCCATGAACTCTCTAGGGCCTAACGAGCCAAGATTAGAAGTGACGCCAAGTACTACGTATGGGATGACCCTTACTTATGGAAGAACAGTGCGGACCAAATCATTCGACGATGCATACCCGAGACAGAGGTAAATGACATTCTTACGTTCTGCCACTCATATGCGTGTGGTGGACATTTTGGAGCCAAGAGGACGTCGAGAAAGGTACTGGAATGTGGGTTCTTTGGGCCCACCCTATTTCGTGACTCATATCTTTTCTGCAAGAATTGTGCACAATGTCAACTGACCGGTAATCTCTCCCAAAGAAAGGAGATGCCCCAACAACCCATTCTCATTTCTGAAATTTTTGACGTGTGGGGCATCGACTTTATGGGACCTTTTCCTATGTCCTATGGTCATATCTATATACTGCTTGCTGTTGATTATGTATCGAAATGGGTGGAAGCTATAGCTACCCGGACTGACGATTCCAAGGTTGTTGCAGATTTTATCAAGCATAACCTTTTCTCTAGATTTGGAATCCCACGAGCCATCATCAGTGATAGAGGGACACACTTCTGCAATCGGACAGTGGAAAGTCTATTCAAGAAATACCACGTCACTCACAAGGTCTCCACTGCCTATCATCCGCAAACAAATGGCCAAGCCGAGGTCTCCAACCGAGAAATCAAGGCCATATTGGAGAAACCGTCAACCCGACACGGAAAGATTGGAGCTTGAGACTTGATGATGCACTATGGGCCTACAGGACCGCATACAAGACCCCGATAGGTATGTCCCCTTATAGACTGATTTTTGGAAAACCGTGTCATCTTCCTGTAGAGTTGGAGCACAAAGCGTACTGGGCATGAAGAACTTCAACATGAACTATGATGAAAGTGGAGTGCATAGGAAGCTGCAATTGCAAGAGCTCGAAGAGATTCGAAATGAAGCATATGAAAATGCAAGATGTTACAAAGAGAAGACAAAGGATTTTCACGACAAGATGATATCAAGGAGGACTTTTGAAGTTGGTCAGAAAGTTCTCCTTTACCATTCACGCCTTCGTCTATTTCCAGGAAGCTTCGTTCCAGGTGGCATGGTCCTTATGTAGTTACTAATGTGTTTTCCCATGGTGCCGTAGAGATTCAGAGTTTGGACACCACGAAGACATTCAAAGTGAATGGTCACCGATTGAAGCACTATTATGAAGGTGTCCAAAATGAAGACGGTGGACGAGTAGACATCAAGGTGGCTCTAGACGACCCACCTACTTTCGAATGAGGAAGGGAATAGCGTCGGGCCACCGACGTTAAACAGAGGCGCTGCTTGGGAGGCAACCCAAGGGGAGTTAGTTTCGTTTCTTCCTTTTATTTTTAGTTTTTTATTGCTTTTTAGTTTAAACTTTTCTCTTTTCTTTATCTTTTTGCCTTACATTGGGGACAATGTAGGATTTAAGTATGGGGGAGGGATTAGTAGTTAGTTTTGCTTTAATATTTCAAAAATACAAAAAAAAAAAATCGAAAATTTAAAATTTTGAGCTCATAGTTAGTAATGAACGCATGCTTAGAATCACTAGCCCATGATGAAACCTAATTGATATCATGCATGCTTTTGAACATAGGTGAATTGTTAACTTTGGAACACTTTGAACTCTAATGCAAAGTTTACTTTAACTTAGTAAGTGAATATCTTGAGCACAATTTTGTCATGACTTGTGAAGTGTGCATAACTTAGTGAAGATTGTGTGAAGCTTGTGATAGTCTTAAGAAGTCTCTAATGCATGCTAGAACTTAACTACATGCTCTTTGAGGCGTATGTCTAGAATACTTGCAAACATGAAAGTGATATAGGCAATCTTTGATGCGTTTGAGCCTTTCAAGCCTACAATATGAACAAAATCTATCTCTAGTACCCTTTTTGAGCCTTAATGCAAAAGAATGGGAGTATGCTAAGCATACTCAAGACCCCCATTCAACATTCCTTGACTAGCTTATCATCCTTCCCTAATGAGCCTAAATGTGATTTTAATCCATACCTTTTAAGGGAGTATGATGTATTTCATTCAAATTCACTTGGGAATCATTGAAGTATATTTGTGAGCTTAATTGTCAAAAGAATGGAATGCATGAAAGAAAAAGGAATGCCTTGAGAAAATAGATAAAAATATGACTCCAAGGGGAGCCAAGGCACAAAAGAAGAAAAATGTTGAAATAAACCTTGAAAAAAAAATGAACAAGGTTTGAAAAATTAATGCAAGAAGAGAAGTTTTAGTGTGCATTTCATCATACTCTCTTGTTTGAATATCCTTACCCTTTCTTTCATAAGCCAATACCTAGGCCAAGCTACAAGCTAATAAAGACCTACTTGATTTGTGTTTGCAAAGTGGCTAAGATAGTGAAGAAGAGTGTGCAAGTGAGCTTATACTTGTGTTAGTGTATGACTTGAACTATTGTGGGTTTGCATCTTTTGGATCTATAATTTGTATGCAACACTTGTTTATGACCACACACACACGTTCACTACTTTGTTGGGTATGAAATGTTTAGGGATTGAACTTGTTCCACTATTAACTTTTCACCGCCTTTCTTGATTATGCATGTTAAAATTGTTGAGGCATTAAAGTGAGGATAAGTTGTTTTGTTATGAACCTATGAGCCAACCAAAAATATTGTAGTTTTATTTAATTTACTCAAGGTCGAGTAAAGAGTAAGTATGGGGGAGTTTGATGTGACTAGAAATAGACACATCTTTAGTGCTTAATTGTCTACGATTTGGTAGGTTTTGATAGATAATTTGATACGTATGCTACCTAATCGTATATTTGTGTAATTGTAGGTACAATCGAAGAAAACGAGCTAAAAATGATGTGTAAAGACCAAGAAGAGACATGGACATGACAAGGACTCAAAGTTGATCAAGAAAAGGGTAAAAATGTAATTTTGGAGGTGGCAATCGATCGCCTGGTAGAGGAAATCGATCGCCTATGGACAGAAAGTTTTGCAACAAAATTCACGGATCATCGATCGATCGCGACTACCAGGCGATCGATCGCCAAAGTCTACTGGAGCCCAGCGATCGATCGCAATGAAGTGGCGATCGATCGCCTCAAGATTTTCGCTGAAAAAAAATAAACTAGCGATCGATCGCCACACATCAGGCGATCGATCGCCGCAGAGTCTGGAAATTATGAAATTGAGTCTTTTACCATGTTTAAAAGATTGTATCCCATATTTATCACTCGCAGACCCTAAAACTCAAAAAAAGCCTCATTAGCAGCAGCTTTTGATAGTTTTTCCAATTTTTTAGAATAATTTGAGATTTTAGATTAATTTTCTCGGAAGTTTTGTCAAGAACAACGAAGAACGGGACCGGAATTGACAAGCCGGAATCGTGACTATTATTAGTAATTTCTTTTCCTTTGTTATTTTAATATTTTCGAATAATATGTTGTTGATTTTAGATTCAATTATGATAGGCTAAAACCCTTTGATTCTTGGTTGAAGGGATACCTACTTTTGGATTTGAATCTTTTATGAGAATTCGGTTTGATTGTTGAATTAGATTTCGATTTCAATTTGTTTCTCAAATTTCGAATTCCATGATTGTTGTGTTTGTGTATTAGACCGATCACCTAATATTCAATTGCATAATCGATAGTTTGTTAAGAAACAACTAAGATCAATAATTAACCGGCTGTAGGTGTTATTGAATTCTTAGGAGAAACGGTTGAGTAATCAATTTTAACGGCTGTAGTTTTCATTGATTAGATTTATCGAACTCATTAGTTTTGAAAACTATCATTGACTTAATCATTAACGGCTGTAGTGGTGATTAGAGATTTGGTAAGGGTTGAATTGAATGCTGTTTTCTCTTTGACTACGAATAAGATGAGTAGGAATTGAATTTCCAGTCCATTATATAATCTAAAGATTTCGAATGTTTTGATTTGATGACCAAAAGATAATTTTTCAAACGTACGGTTACCTGAAAACCAAGAATCGCTTTAATCCCATAAGTTTTAATCGTTTTAGTTAAACTCGTTTATTAGTTTGATATTCGCTAAGTAGTAGTAATCCAATCCAAAACCCCCATTATTACTATTTGTTTGATAATTGACACGAAATAAATTTACCTTCCCTGTGAGATCGATCCCTACTTCCGCTACTACATATTTTTGTTATTAACTGAAGAAGGGTTAATTTGGTCGTACACGATAAGCGCTACCAGGGCCCATGAGACTTTTAAGAAAGTCTTGAACCTTAATTAAAGTCTTATAATATAAATACAAGGTTTTGATTAATAGTTAATCATACAATTCAAAATAAAACCTAGCCACTAAAATAGCTCTCGGCCGCCTCACTTAGCTCCAAGAAGTTCTCGGCCGCCGCCGTGTAAGCTTGGGGTTTGTTTGGCCGCCGTTTAATCGGTTGTGAACAGTGTGTGGTTTTGATTCCGGTTCAAGAACGAGTCTAGCAACTTGTTCTTGAACGGTCCCTTCCCGATTTGATCGTGTGGATACCGTTGAGGCAAAACTTGATAAGTTTTGCTAGTGACTCGAAGGAGGCGTTGGACGTGGTGCTGCTTCGTGGAATCTGCTCAAACACGCTACAAGGGTGAGATCTTTGATCCTTTATCCGATATGAACCCTTTGTATAGATCCGGTGTCTAGTAATCCAAATTTTATTCCGCTGCGTACCATGCTTGTTGGATTACTTACAGTGGTATCAGAGCCAGGTTCAAGGCTCAAATTTAATTAATTAAATTATTATAGCATGTTTTATGTGTTGTTTGAGCATGGTGCATGGTTATAGCCCTTTGACCTATTAGATAGGATTTGTGAATATTTGTAATTTATAATCTTTTCTCTAAATGTTATCCCCCCCTATGTTCCCCTCGAATGTGAATCGAGGAATTCTATACCTTGTAAATGTTATATAGTATAGTTTATTTTATTGATGGTGATCAATGAAGATGGAGCATGGTGCCGGGATGAGGAGGCCATTCACAATTTGGAGCCAAAGTGTGATATCCCCGAAATGATTATGTGTTATTTAAACATTAATCATTGTTGTGAAAATTATGGTATTAATTCCTTGATTTGAATTAATAATATTGGGAGATGCATGTGAGGGTACATGTGTTATATGTTGGGATTTTGGGGTTGTGGCATGATTAATTGGGGTGTGTGTTAATCGTTTTAGTAAAGCATGTTTTAAAAAGGGAATTGAAGTATTTTAGTGAGAAAATACTATAGATATCGTGTGAGGATATTTAATACATCGTGCTAAATACCGGGACCAAAACATAACACATCATACCACCCACCACTCAACCACCCCCCTTGACCCATACCCTGCTGCCAGCTGCTGCCCTTACCCTTTTCCCCCATCTCCCACTTCACCTCACAAGTCTGAAATCACTTCTTTCTTCCTCACCAAACTCGTCCAACACTTGCTGAGCAAGATAGGAAGGAGCTCAACCAATTTTACTTCCTTGAAGCTTGCAAAAATCGGAGCCAAAAGGGGGTGAGAAACCATTTCTAGGTTTGAAAAATTTGTTGTTGAGTTCATACTTTTGCTGGTGTGAAAAGTGGCATGTTAGTTTAGGTTTTGTTAAACCTTCGATTCATGTTCATTTATGATGTTTTTATGAAGCTTCCAGTATTTTTCCTTGAGCATATTACATGTTTTATGTAGAAGATTTAAGCATGTAAAGAGGAGTGTTCGAAAATCTGGGTAGATATTTCCCCTGTTTTTCTGGAAAAACGTGGACTGGGAGTGATTTTGAGGAGGTGATATTATGCATGTTAGATGGGTTTAGAGTAAACCTTCGATGTGAAAATATGCATGGTAGTCTTGTGAAGCCCTTGGCATGTTTGTTCGAGCATGATTTATAAGATATGTTATAGTTTTTATAGCATGAAATGAAGTACTCGAAAATCTGGAAAGGAAATGTGTTGTCCTGTTTCAGGAAATGTTGATTGGGTACCTGTGTAAATGGTCGATTCCAATGCATGTGGGCTTATGTTAGAGTGTAAATTTGGTATAAATACACTCAGGGTAGTGTGTTGTAACTGCTAGCATGTTGGTCTTGGCATGTTGTATGTCTTACATGTTAGAATGAAAGGTGTGAATATCAGTGTTGTGAACATTCTGGAAAAATATCGCGCACAGACCATGTGGCGATCGATCGCCACAAATGGGGTCCAGTAGCCAAAATCAAAGTCACGCGATCGATCGCCATAAAAGGCGCGATCGATCGCCATGGGGCAGTGGAGTTTGGCGATCGATCGCCAAGTGGTAGCGATCGATCGCCAGAGACAAAATTTTGAAATATTGATATTTTGTTGGATTTTTTGATTTTGGATCATATATTGGCATCTAATATTGTGTTGTACACTGGTGTAGAGCCTTCACAAACGGCTACACAACGCAGGGGATAGAGTCCCACCACACACTACTTTTTGGAAAGGTACGTAAGCGACGTACGGGCATCCCAACGGTAACATGTATTTATGTTTGTCTGTGTGACACATGATGAATGCAATGTGATGCATTATGAGTTGATACATGTTATTATGCATTGTTGTTGCATATTATGCATTGTTGTTGCATATTGTGATGTGGGATAAAGAGATGTATTCCACGAGTCAGGGCGATCACGGTTAAGGTGTTAATGCTTACGCTTTACCGCTAAAAATGTGGAGCGGGAGGGGGGAGGCTCGCTTGCACATGGAGGCGGGTTTATACCATACTGAGCGAGGATGAGATACCGCTAGTATGAAGAAGCGAGGATGAGATACCGCTTGTTTTGAGATTATGAAAGCGAAGAAGCATTAAAATAACTGATGATGACTGACTCAAGAAAAAGAGGAAATGTCATGACATTCATTTGTGAAACCATACATTCATATAATGTGTTATATTATGAATTATGGTATAGGGACAACCAATGGGCATTGTAAATGCGATGGAAATACAGAAAGTGATTTGTATTTTATGATTGTGCATTTACGCCTTATTTTCATATTATGTTGAATATGAATTGTGTTATGCTCATGTGTTGGGGGTTGTCTTTGTAGGTGCTTTTGATGTTGGGAACCAGGGTCGGGGTTGAGAAGCTGAGCTGTAAGGAGAGCTACAGGATTAGCTACATGATTTGAGAAAATTTTACATAGCTTCTACTTGTGGTAGAATAAGACTATAGTGTAACACCTTTTGTAGGAATTTGTGAAATTCTTTTGAAACTTTTACTACTGTATCCCTTAAGCTCAGGAAAATCAACATGACTCATTACTCTGATTTATTCATATGAATGTTTAGTTCTCTTAATCGCACCTATTAGTATATTGAGATATCGGGGTCTCACATTTAGTGGTATCAGAGCAGTGGTTAGATAACCAGGGAAGAGTGAAGGGTAGCCTTTAGAGACAAGTTGGCTAGGTATTCATTGTTGGGCATGTTATGCATGTGATGCATATTGTTGTATAAGTATTATACTAACATGCTTTTGAATATGATACTCTTGTTATCTAACGGCTTATTCTATGAACTGCTTTTGGTATTGTTGTTAACTCTTGTGTTACAGCATGGCTGAGATTAATCCGGAGAACCTCAATGAGGAGGTAGGGGATATGGACAGTAGGAATGCCAGTATTGCTCAGCCGAATCCTTTACCACCACCTGCTGTAGGTGTGGAGCCCAGTGCACAGATATTATTACCAGGGGAGCTCAGTTTGACACAGTTTCTGAATTTCCGTCCACCCATGTTTGAGGGGACTGAGTCTGGAGAAGGGGCCGAAGAGTGGCTAGAACGGATAGAGCAGATACTTGTGACTGCGCCCTGTGCACGTACCGCATGGCTGAGGTTAGCCGAGTTTCAGATGGCGAAGAAGCCTTCTATGTGGTGGAAGACCACTGTGATGGAGCTGAGAGCTCACGGCATGGTAGTAGACTGGACTGTATTCAGGACCCGGTTTCTTAACCGGTATTTTCTGCTGCTGCCAGACAAGTAAAGGAGGACGAGTTCACGAATTTGAGGCAGGGCGACATGTCAGTTTCAGACTTTGCCTTGCATTATTCCTCACTGTTGAGGTATGTCCCCCATATCGCTGTGAGCAGCCATGCAAAGATGAGGCATTTCCTGAAAGGACTCAGGCCAGAACTATTTGACCGGGTTGTCTCCAACAACCCTAGCTCTTTTGATGACGCCCTGACACGGGCAGAGTTAGCAGAAATTGCAGTGGGAGCATACAAGGATGTTGTACCCCCTTCAGTACCATCACAGAGGCCTGTTGCTGATAGTTTGAAACCACGAGGGGATCAGTTCAAGGCTCGTGGAACCTCAGCATCTTCCAGATTTAGCGGGAAGAAATCTCAGAGTCAGAAACAGAGCAATCGAGGACCTACACAGGGGAGTAAGGCAGGAGGGGACAGGTGTGACCGCTTTGGAGGATTTCACTTGTCACGTGACTGCCGAGGCTGTTATGTTTGTGGCAAGGTGGGCCACTTAGCTAGGAACTGCCCCAATCAGGCAAGTCAGGCAGACTCAGGGCCGAATAGGCCAAGATTTGATGCTGGGAGAGCACCACCGAGACAGCAGTTTGCGCCTCGACCGTAGGGAGGTCAGGCGGCAGGACCACCGCAGAGTCAGGTGTATGCACTGACTAGGGAGCAGGCTGAGGCAGCCCCAGAGGAGGTCATTGCTGGTACGTTGCATTTATTTACGTACCCTGCATTTATTTTGGTAGATACAGGTGCTTCTCATTCTTTTGTATCTGTTGCTTTTGTGGAGAGACACCACTTGTGCTCGTCTCTGTTACCCACGCCTCTCATGGTCTCGACACCCATGGGGAAGCATGTGATTGCGGATCGGCTGTTGACTGATTGCCTCATTTATTTTGAGGGCAATGATCTGAGGGCTGATCTGATTCAGTTAGAGATGTCAGACTTTGACTGTATTATCGGCATTGATGTGTTGAGCAGATACCGAGCTGTGGTAGACTGTCGGCAGAGGACTGTTCGTTTTCTATCTGATCAGGGGTTCCAGTGGACTTTTTATGGGGACGGCTCTCGTCCAAGGATTCCAGTGATCTCAGCGGTCAAGATGTCGTGGTTATTGGAGCGCGGCCACACAGGTTACATCATTTATGCGGTGGATGTATCTGAGGAAAAAGAAGTGAGAGCCGAGGACATTCCAGTTGTGGCGGAGTTCATTGATGTGTTCCCAGATGAGATTCCGGGATTTCCGCCTGTCAGGGATGTTGAGTTTTCTATTGAGCTACTGCCGGGGACATCAGCCATTTCTCGTGCCCCATACAGGATGGCACCGGCAGAGCTGAGGGAACTAAAGGTACAGTTACAGGAGCTCCTTGACAAGGGATACATTCGTCCTAGTGTATCGCCTTGGGGTGCACCAGTCTTGTTCGTGAAAAAGAAGGATGGATCAATGCATCTGTGCATTGACTACAAGCAATTGAACAAGACCACAGTGAAGAACAGATATCCACTTCCGAGGATTGATGATCTGTTCGACCAGCTTCAGGGTACAGAGGTGTACTCGAAGATAGACTTGAGGTCAGGCTATCATCAGGTGCGGGTTAGAGCTGGTGATGTTCAAAAGACAGCTTTTAGAACTCGATATGGACACTATGTGTTCTTAGTGATGCCTTTCGGTGTGACAAATGCACCTGCAGTTTTTATGAGCCTGATGAACCGAGTATTTCAGGAGTACCTCGATCAGTTTGTGATCGTATTCATTGATGTCATCCTTGTCTATTCAAGGAGAGAGGAGGATCATGTCGATCATCTGAGGATAGTGCTCCAGATCCTCAGAGATCATCAGTTGTACGCCAAACTCAGCAAGTGTGAGTTCTGGCTGAGCAGTGTATCATTCTTGGGCCATATCATATCGCGAGAGGGGATATCAGTAGACCCGAGAAAGATAGAGGCAGTTATGGATTGGTCTACCCCTACTTCAGTCAGTGAGATTCGGAGTTTTCTTGGGTTGGCTGGCTATTATCGACGTTTCGTCGAGGGTTTCTCAAAGATCGCCAAGCCACTTACACAGCTGACTCAGAAGGGAGTCCCTTTTTGTTGGACAGAGGCTTGTGAGCAGAGTTTCAGGGAATTGAAGCACAGACTGACTACTGCACCAGTTCTAGTGATTCCCAAGGAGAACACAGGATTTGTTCTTTATACCGACGCATCGCTACAGGGCTTAGGGTGTGTACTGATGCAGGACAGACATGTAGTGGCTTATGCTTCGAGACAGTTGAAGCCACATGAGACGAGGTATCCAGTCCATGATTTGGAGTTGGCAGCTATAGTTTTCGCCTTGAAGATATGGCGACACTACTTATACGGTACCTCATTCACCATCTTCACTGATCACAAAAGCCTGAAGTTCTTGTTTACACAGGCTGAGCTGAACATGAGGCAGAGGAGATGGATGGATCTGCTGAAGGATTATGATTGTGAAATCCTATACCATCCCGGGAAAGCAAACTTGACAGCCGACGCTTTGAGTCGGAAGGTGAGGAGCACAGCAGAGGATGCCATGTGCCTATCAGCTATGTTGGGCTCCTACTGCCATTTGGGATTCGATTATGATGTGTCTACTTCACCAGTACAGGTTTCGACCTTGTTAGCCGAGCCTGTTATTTTTGATCACATCAGAAAGGCTCAGGGGACCGATACAGAGGTTCAGAGATGGATGTCAGTGGTTCATTCAGGGCAGCCATCGAGATTCAAAGTGGCTGAGGACGGTTCTCTGAGACTTGGCGACAGATGGGTAGTTCCAGATACACCCGAGTTGCGCCAGGGTATATTACAGCGAGCTCATTGCAGCAGGATGAGTGTTCACCCAGGCGGGAAGAAGATGTATAAGGATCTACGCAGCCAGTTCTGGTGGAGGTGAATGAAACAGGATGTTACTTCATTCGTCAACCGCTGTTTGATTTGTCAGCAGGTGAAGGCTGAGAGGCAGAGGCCTGGAGGTGAACTAAAGAGTTTGGAGATACCCGAGTGGAAGTGGCAGCACGTGTCTATGGATTTCGTGACCAACTTACCGAGGACTGTTTCGGGTTTTGATGCCATCTGGGTAGTCGTGGACAGATTGACTAAAGTGGCTCATTTCATTCCCTACTGTATGACATATACGCACTTGAGGATGGCACAGTTATATGTCAGAGATGTAGTGAGACTGCACGGGATCCCTGTTTCGATAGTGTCTGATCGAGATCCGCGGTTCACATCTCACTTCTGGGAGGGTCTGCAGACAGCTCTAGGTACAGAGTTGAGGCTGAGCACAGCATATCACCCTCAGACGGACGGACAGACCGAGCGTACGATACAGACGCTCGAGGATATGTTGAGAGCTTGTGTGTTAGAGTTCGACATATCATGGCAGGACTTGATAGCCTTGGTGGAGTTCTCTTACAACAACAGCTACCAGGCAAGTATACAGATGGCTCCTTTCGAGGCCCTCTATGGTAGGCGTTGTAGGTCACCCTTGTGTTGGGATGACTTGGACCGTAAGTCGGTTGGAGGACCAGAGTTGGTTCAAGAAATGGAAGAGAAAGTTAAGGTTATCAGAAGAAAGATGAAGGCAGCTCAGGATAGACAGGCAGCATATGCCAATCAACGGTGAAGACCGTTGGAGTTTCAGTTGGGCGACAGAGTTTTTCTGAAGATCTCACCCTTCAGGGGTGTGGTACGGTTTGGTATGCGGGGAAAGTTGTCTCCTAGATACGTGGGGCCGTATGAGATCTTACAGCGTGTGGGTACTCTGGCGTACCGTTTGGCTTTACCGCCTTCTCTGTCTGGTATACACGATGTATTCCATGTGTCTATGCTGAGGAAGTATGAGCCGGATCCTTCACATGTATTACAGCCTTCTGAGGTTCAGATTGAGTCCGATGTTTCCTATGTGGAGCGACCTATCAGGATTTTGGATAGGGCAGATCGCAGACTGAGAAACAAATTTATTCCTATGGTCAAAGTTCAGTGGGATCGTAGGGGTGTCGAGGAGGCCACGTGGGAGACGGAGCGACACATGGTGCAGCACTACCCAGAACTGTTTTCTGGTATGTGATTTATGTTTCACTTTATATTGGGTAAGTGCATGCTGATTTCGAGGGCGAAATCCTATAAGTAGGGGAGTATTGTGATATCCCCGAAATGATTATGTGTTATTTAAACATTAATCATTGTTGTGAAAATTATGGTATTAATTCCTTGCTTTGAATTAATAATATTGGGAGATGCATGTGAGGGTACATGTGTTATATGTTGGGATTTTGGGGTTGTGGCATGATTAATTGGGGTGTGTGTTAATCGTTTTAGTAAAGCATGTTTTAAAAAGGGAATTGAAGTATTTTAGTGAGAAAATACTACAGATATCGTGTGAGGATATTTAATACATCGTGCTAAATACCGGGACCAAAACATAACACATCATACCACCCACCACTCAACCACCCCCCTTGACCCATACCCTGCTGCCAGCTGCTGCCCTTACCCTTTTCCCCCATCTCCCACTTCACCTCACAAGTCTGAAATCACTTCTTTCTTCCTCACCAAACTCGTCCAACACTTGCTGAGCAAGATAGGAAGGAGCTCAACCAATTTTACTGCCTTGAAGCTTGCAAAAATCGGAGCCAAAAGGGGGTGAGAAACCATTTCTGGGTTTGAAAAATTTGTTGTTGAGTTCATACTTTTGCTGGTGTGAAAAATGGCATGTTAGTTTAGGTTTTGTTAAACCTTCGATTCATGTTCATTTATGATGTTTTTATGAAGCTTCCAGTATTTTTCCTTGAGCATATTACATGTTTTATGTAGAAGATTTAAGCATGTAAAGAGGAGTGTTCGAAAATCTGGGTAGATATTTCCCCTATTTTTCTGGAAAAACGTGGACTGGGAGTGATTTTGAGGAGGTGATATTATGCATGTTAGATGGGTTTAGAGTAAACCTTCGATGTGAAAATATGCATGGTAGTCTTGTGAAGCCCTTGGCATGTTTGTTCGAGCATGATTTATAAGTTATGTTATAGTTTTTATAGCATGAAATGAAGTACTCAAAAATCTGGAAAGGAAATGTGTTGTCCTGTTTCAGGAAATGTTGATTGGGTACCTGTGTAAATGGTCGATTCCAATGCATGTGGGCTTATGTTAGAGTGTAAATTTGGTATAAATACACTCAGGGTAGTGTGTTGTAACTGCTAGCATGTTGGTCTTGGCATGTTGTATGTCTTACATGTTAGAATGAAAGGTGTGAATATCAGTGTTGAACATTCTGGAAAAATATCGCGCACAGACCATGTGGCGATCGATCGCCACAAATGGCGCGATCGATCGCCGAGGTCTAGTAGCCAAAATCAAAGTCACGCGATCGATCGCCATAAAAGGCGCGATCGATCGCCATGGGGCAGTGGAGTTTGGCGATCGATCGCCAAGTGGTAGCGATCGATCGCCAGAGACAAAATTTTGAAATATTGATATTTTGTTGGATTTTTTGATTTTGGATCATATATTGGCATCTAATATTGTGTTGTACACTGGTGTAGAGCCTTCACAGACGGCTATACAACGCAGGGGATAGAGTCCCACCACACACTACTTTTTGGAAAGGTACGTAAGCGACGTACGGGCATCCCAACGGTAACATGTATTTATGTTTGTCTGTGTGACACATGATGAATGCAATGTGATGCATTATGAGTTGATACATGTTATTATGCATTGTTGTTGCATATTGTGATGTGGGATAAAGAGATGTATTCCACGAGTCAGGGCGATCACGGTTAAGGTGTTAATGCTTACGCTTTACCGCTAAAAATGTGGAGCGGGAGGGGGGGAGGCTCGTTTGCACATGGAGGCGGGTTCATACCATACTGTGCGAGGATGAGATACCGCTAGTATGAAGAAGCGAGGATGAGATACCGCTTGTTTTGAGATTATGAAAGCGAAGAAGCATTAAAATAACTGATGATGACTGACTCAAGAAAAAGAGGAAATGTCATGACATTCATTTGTGAAACCATACATTCATATAATGTGTTATATTATGAATTATGGTATAGGGACAACCAATGGGCATTGTAAATGTGATGGAAATACAGGAAGTGATTTGTATTTTATGATTGTGCATTTACGCCTTATTTTCATATTATGTTGAATATGAATTGTGTTATGCTCATGTGTTGGGGGTTGTCTTTGTAGGTGCTTTTGATGTTGGGAACCAGGGTCGGGGTTGAGAAGCTGAGCTGTAAGGAGAGCTACAGGATTAGCTACATGATTTGAGAAAATTTTACATAGCTTCTACTTGTGGTAGAATAAGACTATAGTGTAACACCTTTTGTAGGAATTTGTGAAATTCCTTTGAAACTTTTACTACTGTATCCCTTAAGCTCAGGAAAATCAACATGACTCATTACTCTGATTTATTCATATGAATGTTTAGTTCTCTTAATGGCACCTATTAGTATATTGAGATATCGGGGTCTCACACAAAGGAAGGTGCTTGTGAAGTTACCTTAGGTTGACTCTTAGGATTTTCTCATTGGCTTGAGAAAATCGCTAGTAGGGGCTATAACCATGTCACATTTAATTATGTATGTTGATGCATGATTTATCTTATGTTTTAGATTGATAATTGTATTACACATATATGTAGATACGTATATGCCTATATGTAGTGGACATATTTTAAATTATCAAACTAATCATGAGATCAATAAATCCCTCTAAAATATTAAGTTTTAGATGCCTTCCAAAATTAAAAGTACTCGTCAAAAACTTCGATTGTACATGTGTGGGTTTGCCAAAGCAAAGCACCGTGGCAATCTTGGTAAGGCGCGAAAGGATAATTGTGATATCCGTTATACTTTAAATTGGGTACGACTTAACTAGGTTATCTCAATAGGATTGGGAACCTAGAGGCATGGGTTGGATAATAATTCATTTGATGAATTGAACAAAGCGTTGTTCGTCCACCTATCCAAGAATTACATGTGATGTAATTGACAAAGTGTTGTCTACCTAAATAACCAAGTCTTGGGCGATTAGCCAAAGCTAACTCAAGATTAGGCGAAATATGGATCTTTGCCCACTAAAAGTTTCGAGGGTTGATATTTTAAACAAAATAGTGGGAGTATCATTTAATATAAGACCATGTTAAATGATTAAATCATAAACTTATTTTGCATATTTATATTGTAGATATCCATGGCAACTAACAATACAACAAGCACATTATCACTGCGATCGGTCCTTGAGAAGGACAAATTAAATGGGACAAACTTCCTAGACTGGTATAGGAATCTGAGGATAGTCCTCAAGCAAGAAAAGAAGCAATATGTCCTAGAGGAACCCTTACCTGCTGAGGAACCTCCCCTGACGGCTACTAGAGCCGATAAAGATGCTTACAAGAAGCATCAAAGTGACGCACTTGATGTTGGGTGCCTTATGCTTGCCACCATGAACTCTGAGCTTCAGAAGCAACATGAGGAAATGGAGGCGTTCGATATGATCGAGCACCTTAAGCAACTGTACCAACAACAAGAAAGGCAAGAGAGGTATGACGTCTCTAAAGCATTGTACCAGTGTAGAATGATAGAAGGAAGTCTAGTTGGAGCTCATGTACTCAAGATGATTGGGTAGATTGAGAATTTGGAGAAGCTGTGTTTTCCTTTGGACCAAGAGTTGGCCACTGACGTGATCTTGCAATCGTTGCCTGAAAGCTTCAGTCAATTTGTCTTGAATTACAATATGATTGAAATTGAAAAGACTCTACCACAGTTACTTGGCATGCTTAGAACTTTTGAAGCAAATAGCAAGAGGTCTAAGCCTACAAATGTTCTTATTGTGAATAAGAGCAGGAAAGACTAAAGCTAAGAGCTTCAAGAAAAACAAGAAGGTCTTTGTTAAATCTAAGCCAAAAGCATCTGCACTTAAGCCAAAGGGATAGCAAAAGAAGGGAACTGTTTCCATTGCGGTGAGACCGGTCATTGGAAAAGGAACTGCAAAGTATATCTGGAGGATCTCAAGAAAGGAAGTGTGACTTCCACTTCAGGTATTTTTGTTATAGAAGTCAATTTATCTACTTCTTCATCATGAGTATTATATACTGGATGTGGATCTCACATTTGTGTAAATGTGCAGGACCTCAAAAAGAGTAGATTGTTGGCGAAAGATGAAGTTGATCTCCGAGTTGGAAATGGAGCAAGAGTTGTTGCATTAGCTGTAGGGGATTATCATTTATCTTTGCCTTCTAGTTTATCGTTGATTTTAAAAGACTGTTATTTTGTGTCTTCTATTACGAAAAACATTATTTCTATTTCTTGTTTGGACAAGTATGGATTTTCATTTATGATAAATGACAACTGTTGTTCAATTTATTTAAATGATATGTTTTATGCTAGTGCACAAATGGTGAATGGTCTTTATTTATTAAATCTTGATATGCCTGTCTATAACATAAATACTAAAAGGATTAAAAATAATGATTGTAATCCGACTTATCTCTGGCATTGTCGCTTGGGCCACATAAACGAGAACCACATATCTAAACTTCATAAGGATGGAGTATTAGATTCATTTGATTTTGAATCATATGAAACATGCGAGTCTTGTTTAATGGGCAAGATGACTAAAGCCCCTTTCAAGGGACATGTTGAAAGGGCAAATGTTTTATTGGGACTAATACATAGTGATGTATGTGGACCAATAAGTACACAAGCTAGAGGTGGTTTTCAATACTTCGTTACATTTACTGATGACCTCAGTAGATATGTGTGTGAGTACCTAATGAAGCATAAGCATGAAACCTTTGAAAAGTTCAAAGATTTCAAGAATGAAGTACAAAACCAACTTGGCAAAAGTATCAAAATCATTCGATCAGATCGAGGAGGTGAATACTTAAGCCAAGAGTTTCATGACTATCTAAAGGAGTGTGGGATAGTCCCACAACTCACTACTCCGTATACTCAAAATGGAATGGTGTATCCGAGAGGAGAAATCGAACCTTGTTGGACATGGTTCGATCAATGATGAGTCATGCAGATCTTCCGATATCGTTTTGGGGACACGCTTTAGAAACAGCAATATTCATACTGAACCGTGTTCCATCTTAAACAGTGGAAAAGACACCATATGAGATATGGACTGGGAAGCGTCCTAGTATGTCTTTTATGAAGATTTGGGGTTGTGAGGCTTTCGTGAGACGTCACGTCTCTAACAAACTTGGACCCAAATCTGATAAGTGTTTATTTGTGGGGTATCCTAAGGAAACTAAATGATACTATTTCTATTATCCTACCGAGAACAAAGTGGTTGTTGCTCGGACTGGTGTTTTTCTTGAAAGAGAATTTATTTCTAGAAAAACCAGTGGGAGACAAATAGAACTTAGTGAAGTTTTCCACAAGAAAACATTGAACATGATATTGAGATGGAAACAGAGCAGACACCACAAGCTGTTGTGGATAAAGTGCCTGCTCAAGAGACACAAGCCCAGCGTAGGTCTGTAAGAGAACACCGGGAGCCACAGAGATATGGATTTCTTGTGACTCAACAAGGTGACTTACTACTTATTGATGAGGATGAGCCGTCATCTTATCAACAAGCTATAATGGGCACTGATTCTGAGAAATGGCAAGAGGCCATGAAATCTGAGATGGAATCCATGTATGCAAACCAAGTATGGACTTTGGTTGATCCACCTGAAGGGGTAGGACCCATAGGGTGCAAATGGATTTTCAAGAAAAAGACCGATATGGATGGTAATGTACAAACCTATAAAGGTCGACTGGTTACAAAAGGATTCAAACAAATTCATGGTATTGACTATGATGAAACCTTTTCACCAGTGGCCATGGTTAAATCCATAAGGATCTTACTTGCAATAGCTGCATTTCATGATTATGAAATCTGGCAGATGGATGTCAAAACAGCTTTCCTTAATGGAAATCTGATTGAGGATGTGTACATGACACAGCCCGAGGGTTTTGTCGATCCAAAGGATGCTGGAAAGATATGCAAGCTACAACGATCCATTTATGGATTGAAGCAAGCTTCTCGGAGTTGGAATCTTCGTTTTGATGATGCAGTCAAAGAGTTTGGTTTCATCAAAAACGTAGATGAACCTTGTGTCTACAAGAAGGTCAGTGGGAGCATAATTATCTTCCTAATATTGTATGTAGATGACATACTTCTCATTGAGAATGATATCCCTGCCTTACAATCTGTAAAGATTTGGCTAGGGAATTGCTTTTCTATGAAAGACTTGGGTGAAGCCACCTATGTATTAGGAACCAAGATCTATAGAGATAGATCAAGAAGATTACTTGGCCTAAGTCAAAGTACATACATAGACAAAGTGCTAAAATGGTTTAGCATGCAAGAATCAAAGAAAGGATTCGTGCCTATGACACATGGAATTTATCTCTCGAAGGAACAGTGTCCTTCAACACCAGATGAGAGACAACGCATGAGCAAGATTCCATATGCATCAGCTATTGGATCTATCATGTATGCCATGATATGTACTCGTCCCAATGTATCGTATGCTTTGAGCATGACGAGCAGATATCAAGTTGATCCAGGTGAAGGTCACTCGATTGCAGTCAAGAACATCCTGAAGTACTTGAGAAGGACTAAGGATACATTCTTGATTTATGGAGGTGAGGAAGAGCTTGTGATGACCAGGGATTATAGATGTTAATCCCGGAGTGTTAATAACCCCTAAAGTTGTTTTACGTGGCGATTTGGAGTTTAATCGCGGTGTTAGGCCTTCTGGGCTCGTTTATTTGGGTAGTTGGGATCGTTGGATCCCGAGGTTGAGATTGTATTCTTATTACGGTGTAAAACCTAAGAGTGGGGTTTTTGATGTGTCTCGGGATCTCGGGTGCTTGTGTGAGCACCGGTAGGGGTTTTGGAGTTAGAGAGAGAATTTTTGAAAACAGATGATTTTTAATGAATCATGATGTAATTGTGGGGCTATAAGTATTTCGGGGTATTTTTGCTATAAATACCAGTTGAACCCGAGATTTTAATTGGAAAAATCATTTCAGCCCTTCAGCCCGTCTCTCTCTCCCCGTCCGCGCCCCTTTCCCGATTTCCCCAACCCCCGCAACTTCAGGCCGTGCGCCCGCCGCCGTTCGGCGCGTCCGACCTACCGGTGGCTTCGTCTCGTCCAGGCGCTCCTTTCTGTACCGGTAATTCGAAGTTTCGTCGCGTCTTGGAGTCGAATTTTGCAGGAATGCGCCGATCCCCAAATTTCTAGGGTTCGTCGATTTCGGTCGATTTTCTTCCGATTTTCGATTAAGTAACCTTCCTTACCTCTTTTTCATGCCTCTCATGTATTTCCCTGCTAAATTTGGTGGTATTGGTTCGAATTTTGCCCTAATTTCGTGAGGGTTTGATTTCGAATTTTGGGGGTTTTGGCAATGGGGCGATGATTAATGTTAGTGATCGATTATTACATGTTTTAGATGTATTATGATGCTTAATTGGGTTTGATTTGAGATGTTAGGGTTCGAAAATTTGTAGGGTGTTCTTGAACAATTTTCGATAATTGTCTCATTTGTTTCCCTCCCTGCATGTACCTTGCCCCGGGTCTTTTAAATGATATATTGTCGTGTGTTGACAATATTTTGAGGGTTATGGATGTGCTTGAGCATGGGTTACATGTTCGTAAATAATTGTGAATTATTTATCGTGTTAGCACATCGTTCCTCGGGGCATGGAACTCGAACAAGGTTTGGCTCGGACTTCGAGGATTTAAGGTACGTTTAGCGTACGAGCATAGCTTAAATGATGTTTTACAAGTATGATGCCTGATTTAAAATACATGAAATGTTTTACTATGATGGCACCGGGACTTGGTTACGTTATTTTGATTCACATGGTGAAATGCTTGGTGCCGCTATGAAGCGAGCAAATGATGGGGTGTGGTTGCTACGGAGCGAACACCGATAGTATGACGCTACTTTGAAGTAAGAAATGAAAGTGTGGTATTTGATTAGATATCTATGATATCTGTATTTTATTCCCTATTGGTAATGAATAGGAACATAGACGTAGTTAATCAGAGAAGTGATTAACTAGTATCAGAAGTTAAGGAAATCTCAATATGATATCTAGAATTATGATAATTGCTAGATAAAGAAAGATGTTATGAAATGTTGTTAATTTGAAACTGGCTAGGGTTAACCAATGTGATGATTAACTGCATATTCAGGATTTGATGATTTATCTATTTTGAGAACAGGGTTATTACAGGGGTACGCTAGGATGAGGATGATACCATCCAGGAAGTGTCACATATGTTCCACAATATTTACATTTTTGCAAATTATGTATTATGTCATTATGATTATGAAATTGTGGAATTGGTATGCTCACCCCGTTGGGGGCTGTCTCTGTTGGGGCAGGTGAACAGGTACATCGATGGCTGTGGAGCTGAGCTCGAGCTGTTGATTGGATGTACTCCCAGGATCGTGGTACCAGGGCTTGATGGAGCACGGTATCGTATAGAGTACTTATCTACACCTGAGGATTATATACATATTCATGATGCTCGCATGTGAGCACGATTATACTTGTATATGGATTGTATATAAAGGCATGAGCCTTTCTCTCTTTCATTTTATGTTGCATGGAATTAGAGGTAGAATTGCTAAATGATATGAGAGTCATTGGTGTATTATGTGGGTGTTGAAACCACTTTTGTCGTCATATGTGTGGTGTCTTCCCTGGCTGGGAATTTACTTGGTGTTGCTGTATTATGATGAGTATTATGTTTTCCCTGGCCGGGAATTATGTTATGTGTTGTGCTTTTATTTCGGGATAGCTCTATTTATGGGGAGACTCTGCCCAAATTTTTATAAAAGTCCACAATGTAAAAAGTGGCAAAAAGGGGATGGTAATGGGCGAACTCTATGAGTCTATTTGTTAGTAGGGATGATCTTATAACGTTGAATATTAAAGGAATTTTGTAAGCATCATCTGAGTTTCCCGATTGATTTGTATAGAAGCATGTGCCACACATAGTGGTTAATACACTAATCAAGGGTTAAGGGCTAGGGGTCCTTACAGAGCTCAATGTAATGGGTTACACTGATGCAAGCTTCCAAACCGACAAAGATGATTATCGATCGCAATCTAGATATGTGTATTGCCTAAATGGAGGTGCTGTGAGCTGGAAGAGTTCAAAGCAAGAGACAGTAGCCGATTCTACAACGGAAGCTGAGTATATTGCTGCCTCGGATGCAGCAAAGGAAGCTGTTTGGATCAGGAAGTTCATTTCTGAACTTGGAGTGGTGCCTAGCATTAAAGATCCGATAGAACTCTATTGTGACAACAATGGAGCGACCGCATTGGCTAAGGAACCTAGATCTCACCAAAGATCCAAGCACATACTTCGGCGCTTTCATTTCATTCGAGAAATCGTTGAAAGGGGAGATGTTAAAATATGCAAAGTACCAACAGATGATAACGTATCTGACCCATTGACGAAGCCACTGTCACAGCAGAAGCATGATCGTCATACTAGATCTCTAGGCATTAGGTATATGTCTGAGTGGTCTTAGTGCAAGTGGGAGATTTGTTGGGATATGCCCTAACACACGTCATTGGATGATTGTTTTGACATACAATGTTTATGATTTTATGAATGGCAATTCATTATTATATATTATTCGTTTAACTGTGCAATGTGAATTAATATATATGTTAATGTCCTTAGAATAAAATTGTATTATTCTTAAACATTGTCCATAGTCAAGTATTATCATGAATCGGGATAATGATAATACATAGAGACTAGTATGTGTTGATTGATGAATTGTTCATTGATATGAGATATCAAATCAACACATGGGTACATGTTAGAGAACGATGTACTGGACAGACCCACCATGAGAATGCTACATGGATAGTTATATGAGCGTCATAAGCAATTCTCATAGTGATAATAATGTATGTAATCCTTACGACTTGTGATCATCAGAGATCCCAACATAAGGAGTTATGTATCTTGATATTGTCAAACGTTACCTGTAACAGGGTAAACTATAAAGGCAGCTATTGGATACACTACGAATTATGTAGAGGGATGTTGATTGATCGAGATAGGATTTGTCCCTCCTATATAACAGGAGAAGTGTTTGGGCCCTTGATCAAGTAAGACTAAAAAGCATGGCCATGCTCGAATGAGTCGATATGAGATATCGAGCTTATTCGTTTATTCTAGTTCTACTTGGGGATCAAGAAATAGAGATTGAATATACGAGTATGACTATTCCATGACTCGTGTTCAATCTAAACACAAAGGACAAAGGGATTAAGTTACATGGTTAATATTATCACAAGTTCTTAGGTTATGTCGAGTCATTGACATTCTTGTGATTTGGGTAGCCTTGATGTGTTGCTAGATACCGCTCATTGCTTGTGACGTAAAATGAGATTTTATGTCACTGCCAACATTACAAGATCCTATCGGGTTGCACAAAAGATTAAATCGATAAAGGGAATTAAACTCATGGGATGAATTAATTAATTAAGAAGAGTCTTAATTAAATGATTATAAGGATTTAATTAAATCATGGGTTTGGGCCCATGAGACTTTTAAGAAAGTCTTGAACCTTAATTAAAGTCTTATAATATAAATACAAGGTTTTGATTAATAGTTAATCATACAATTCAAAATAAAACCTAGCCACTAAAATAGCTCTCGGCAGCCTCACTTAGCTCCAAGAAGTTCTCGCCCGCCGCCGTGTAAGCTTGGGGTTTGTTTGGCCGCCGTTTAATCGGTTGTGAACAGTGTGTGGTTTTGATTCCGGTTCAAGAACGAGTCTAGCAACTTGTTCTTGAACGGTCCCTTCCCGATTTGATCGTGTGGATACCGTTGAGGCCAAACTTGATAAGTTTTGCTAGTGACTCGAAGGAGGCGTTGGACGTGGTGCTGCTTCATGGAATCTGCTCAAACGCGCTACAAGGGTGAGATCTTTGATCCTTTATCCGATATGAACCCCTTTGTATAGATCCGGTGTTATAGTAATCCAAAATTTTATTCCGCTGCGTTGCTATGCTTGTTGGATTACTTACAATTACTGCCTATTTGTATGGCTCACTTGATAATGACACTTATATGAAAATCTTTATATGAAAATCCCTGAAGGATTATAATTACCTAAGGGACATGACCACGGTTCTAGAGAACGTTACTCGATCAAATTGTATAAATCGCTATATGACCTGAAACAAGCTGGACGCATGTGGTATAATCGCCTTGGTGAATACTTGATGAAACAAGGCTATATGAATTATCCTATTTGTCCATGCGTTTTTATTAAGAGGTCTGGAACCGAGTTTGCAATCATTGCAATATATGTTGATGATTTAATATTATTGGGACTCCCGAGGAGCTCAAGAAAGCTATGGATTATGTGACAAGAATTTAAATGAAGGATCTTGGAAAAATAACATTTTGCATAGGCTTGCAAATTGAGCACTTAGAAAATGGCATCTTGTTACATCAGTCTGCTTATACAACAAAAATGCTTAAACGATTCTATATGGATTAAGCACATCCACTAAGCACACCTATGGTTGTAAGATCACTTGATGTGCACAAAGATCCTTTTCGACCTCATGAAAATAATGCAGAACTACTAGGCCCAGAAGTACCATATCTTAGTGCTATTGGAGCATTAATGTATCTTGCTAGTCATACACGCCCTGATATATCATTTGCTGTGAATCTTCTAGCAAGATATAGTTCTTCACCTACACGAAGACAGTGGAATGGTGTTAAACATATATTTCGCTATCTTCAAGGAACGATGTATATGAACATTTATTATCTTAAGGCACCCAATTTGATGTCATAGGTTATGCAGATGCTAGATATTTATTTGATCCTCATAACTCGGTCACAAACAGGTTATGTGTTCACATGTGGTGGTACAACTATTTCTTGGCGTTTTATGAAACAAACTATAACTGCCACTTCTTCTAATCATGCTGAATTATTGGCGATCCATGAAGCAAGTCGGGAATGTGTTTGGTTAAGATCTGTAATCCATCATATTTGAGGAACATGTGGTTTGAATTTGGACAAAAATGTTTCTACAATTTTGTTCGAAGAGAATGCTGCATGCATCACTCAATTGAAGGAAGGATACATCAAAGGCGATAGAACGAAACACATTTCACCAAAATTCTTTTTCACTCATGATCTTCAAAAGAATGGTGAGATCAATGTTCAACAAATTCGTTCAAATAACAATATGACAGATTTATTCACAACGTCTCTACCAACTTCAACAATTGACAAGTTGGTTCACAAGATTGAAATGCGACGACTAAAAGATATCAAATGATGAGCTCAAGAAGTGGAATTATTTCACACTGTACTCTTTTTTCCTTAACCATGTTTTTTCCCAATGAGTTTTTCCTGGTAAGGTCTTTAATGAGGCAGTGCATGGACATCCAAGGGGGAGTGTTATGAAATATGTTTCATAACAATTAATGCATGTATTAATGCATTTGTGAAACGTAAGATTAGTAAATATTCATAGTTGTTATGAAACTTATATTGGATGTCCATTTACCTTCCACCTTCCACCCCCATGTAACTCATAGTCTTAAGCTTATAAATAGAGGCTTAAAGTGAAATGAAAAAAGATATGAAAAGCTCTCTAAACTTCTCTCTCTAAATTGTTCTCTTTATAATATAATACTATTATTTTATAACATATTTTATTATTTTAATATTTTACTTTTGTCTTCAGTACAATATATGCGTTAATGATAAAAAATTTTAATTTGCAAATTTTTTTTGTTTAAAATCAGTATTATGTTTTTAAAAAAAAATTAATTAAAATATTGCAAAAAAGTTATAGGGTAATATTTAATTTTCAAATTCAGATCCTTTGTAAATATCGTTTTTTATTTTTGAAACCAAACACCCAATGTAATTCCAAGTTTAAGGATTTTCATTCAAAATTCTGAATGTCATGTTTTATTCCACCAGATGTCGTGTTTTATGTTAGCATAAGATGTCCTACAAGCCAATAGATTAATGGTTGGCCCGTTGGGCCCTAAGAATCCTAGCCCAAATATGACTCAAACTCACCTATAAATAAGTGATTTATATCTAGGGTTAGAATGATTATTCCAATCAATTCACTTCTCATAGAAAAGCCGACATCACACTAGTACTGATGCTGTGCTTGAAGATCTGGTCAGGTTGGTTCGACTTAATGTGTGATATCCCAGAAATAATTATATGCATTTGGGCATTAATTATGTTTATGTGATAAATATGGTGTTGACTAATTTAGTGTTGAATTAATTATTATGATGAAATGCTTAGTCATGCGGTGGGCGTGACCTGGTAATGTATTTCAGGGTGCATGTGATGCATGTTGGGAAATTGGGTGTTGGCATGGTTTATTTGTGGTGGATAATGATTATTTTGGTAAAGCATGTTTTAATTGAGGTTATGACGTATTTTTGGAAAATGCTTTTAAAATATCATGTTGGGATATTTTATACATCATGCTAATTAATGGGGTGCCATTTTAATCTTTAAACCCACTATACCCCCTCACACTTTACTCTCTCACTTCTCTTAATCAAACTCTCCAACCCTATCCCCAGAACCCCCAATCACGTTTCTTGACAAGGAGGAAGAGGAAAACCTTGGAAATCTTGCTATTGCTTGATTCTTGCTAGGAGTTTGAAGCTTCAGGTGAACCATCCCAGGTGGCAACACAACCAAGGAGATAAAATCCTACGACATCTCCACTTTTGGAACAAAGGTACGTAGTGAGACGTACGGTCACCGGACGGTAAAACGTCTTTTTACGCATTGAATTTGGTTATGCATTATGGTTGCATACATGGATTCGATTATGCATTATGGTTGCATTCATGGACTTGATTATGCATCATGGTTGCATACATGGATTTGGTTATGCATTATGGTTGCATATGTATATTGGATGCATTGGTGCATGTGTTATGAGTCGAGGTTATATTTCAGTGATGAAGAATACTTGCCGCCTTCATGTCGAAGCGATGATAGAATACTTGCCGCTGTTATATTATAACGATGAAAAATATTTGCCGCAAATATGTCGAAGCGAAGGATAATGCCGCTGTCATATTACTATTGCGAGGGATATTATGCCACTAATATGTCGATGCGAGGGGTATTAATGCCGCTGTCATGTTAACGCGAGTGGTATTATGCCACTGATATAATAAGACTGGAAATGATTATTGGTATTCATGGAATGGATGCATGTCATGACATACATTATTGGTATTATAATCTATTGATTATGATTGTGATATAGGGACAACCAAGGGGAGCATTTAAATGTATTAAATACAGGAAGTGTAAGGGCCCCCGTGCCCTTAACCCACAATTAGTGCATTAAGCCATGCATTTGGTGCATACAATCACGTGTAAAGGGAAACTATATGAAAACGTGGTACACCATACCACTATAAAATTTCTTGCTTCATTTATTCCATTCCATGCAATAACCGATTTCCTAGATTAAGACCATTTAATACATCATGCACCCATGTAATACACTAATCACAATCTCAATTCATCTAGCAATTCCCTAGTTAATTGCTCACACATATGAATGAAAGGAGAAAGGTCCATGCCTTTTTATACAACCCATATACACATAATTATTGCTCACATACGAGCATCGAATAAACCTATGTGTACGTAATGTATAAAAAGGGCATACACAATATCCAGCTCCACATGAGCTCTGGTGCCTCGATCCTGGAATCACCTCCAATCCATAGCTCGATCACAGCTCCAGAGCTACCATTGTACCTGTTTCACCTGTCCCAACAGAGACAGCCCCCACACGGGGTGAGCATACCAATACCACCAAACCAATAATCACAATTATATAATTCGTAAATTACAACAATGTAATTGCCAAGAATTTAAATGATACTCCCTGGATGGCATCATTCTCATCCGGGATCCCACTGTATTGTCCCTGTTCTCAAAACAACCAAAATCATCAAATTCCAAATATCCAGTTAATCATTACACTGATTAACTATATCCCTAATCCAATTCAATATCGATAGAGGAATAAAATACAGATATCCTAGATATCTAGCCAAAGGTCACATTTCCTCGCCCACTCAAAAGTAGCGGCGTCACTTACCGATGTTCGCTCCATAGCGACCACATCCCGACAATTGCTCGCTCCAAAGCGGCACCAAACAATACATAAGACCGACCAACATCACACACCCAGTCCCGTTTCATTAACCAATTATTGCAAGACACCATATATTATGCATCGACAAGTGTAAGGCCCCGTTATTAATTAAGTACGCTTAACCTCGAGTTAGTAAACCCGGGTCATTAAAAAGCGAAGAATTCGAGTTGAAGTGTTCCGGATCACAACACCTAATTAATAACTAACATAAAATACATCAATTTATACATTTTTAATGCTATATTTTCGGCCACCACTATGTCCATATTACCATGGACACATCATGGGGACACATGGCCTTAGAAGTGGGGGAAAATAATAAAAAAATTGTCATGGGAAGGCTTTGTAACTCACGCCCATCACTCTTTTTATGCATTGGAATTGCATGTCTTGATCATATCTGATATCTATCATCTTCTCCACTCCAAAAAGCAAGCCAACCTTGTCTCCTCTCCTCCATTAAAATTCAAAACTTCATCCCCCATTTTCCTCCATCAAAAATCTTCCCAAACCTTGCATGCAAGCTTGGTTTTGGATAGGATTTAGGAAGAGCTTCAAGGATTTGGTGTTTTTGAAAGCTTGAGAGGTATATCATCCTCTTTTTATTTCTAATCTTCGATTTTATACAGAAAGGGGTCGAATTTTTGAGTCTTGTTTTGCAAAAAGAAGAGTAACTCATGCTATCCTAAGTTTCAGCAGAAACTATGGTTGCATGCAGAAAGTTGTCCCATACTTTCGAGTTCTGTAACTTCCGAACCTGAAGTTGAGCAAAACACGAAAGTTGTCGATTTATGAGTCACGGTTCTATGGTTGAAATTTGAGACCATTTGGACTTGATATGAGTAAGATATACTCATTTTACTAAAGCATGCCAGATTCAACTCTGCATGTGCTGGAATGCACATGCAGTGTAGAATTTCGAAATTTTCACCATGTTTATTTTCCAATTTGTGGTCGGTTTTCATATGACCGTGTAGATCTTTTCTTTATCTTGAATTTTAAAAAAAGAATGACCTATTTTGGACTCATTTTCAATTAGTTATGAATTTTATACTTTAAGTGTACAAATCATGTCCTGCATGTGGGCGGAAATGTCATGCAGTGTATATTTCGAGTTCCTGAGCATTTTGGGCTAGGAATTTCGAAAAATCTCCAGAATGAAGTATTTTATTACTTTGAGTTTTTGATCTTTTGCCACCAGAATTAACCATTTTGGATGTAAAATGAAAAAGTTATGATGATTTTACGAACTCTGCTCGAGCTGGAAAACAGAATTTTGAAAGCTATGTATTTGGCGTTTTAACTACTTTTAATGGAAAAATTAGCTCAGCATTCATAGACATGAAAATGAAGTCCTTTGAGTTATTGAACTTCGAGCACTAGAATCGGGTCATTTGAAAGTCATATGATTTTATTATGAATTTTCTACTAAACTGGTCAGTCTGATTTTGAAGGAAAAATCAGTAGGAAAACACCTTTTAAAACTTCTTTTAGTTTTTGTGTCATTTAAACACTTAGTGATAATATTTATAGTATATGACTAGGTTTATTAATTCCGGGATTTTTGAGGAGCACTCAAGTAAAGTTGGTCCGAGGTACGTTGAGATAGGTTTATCATGACGTCTGGCAAAGGCATACAATGATACCATTGTATGACCCTTTTTGACATTATTTGATAAATCGAATTAATTGTCACTATATGATGTCTTATATGATTTGATGGTTTGGATTTCATGATATGTGAGATTCCTTGACATGGATTTATGTTCACATATGATTGCATGATAAATTGAGTTGCATATGTCATTAATGCATAATGATTCATGGGCATATCATATTGAGCGTTTCCTTGATATCCATGATTTTGACTGAGTTGACTTACTCTGAGTGTCGGGTATGACGAGCATGGCGATGACAGGCAGTATAGGTAGTAACTGTAGTCACGTGCAGGTGCGACCGGACCTAGACACGAGGGCTAGATGCAGTAACGTACATAGGATGAGTTTTTTTCCTAGCGCAATGTACGTATACTGTCACCCTCTGATCGAGCTTTGATGATTTGATGATACCTTCCTTTGGACTCTGATTTTTGGTATCTTGATATTCGATTCCTTGTACCCATTCATACATCGCATTCATACATGGTATGCATTGCATGATACTTTGTCATTTGACATGATTTATTTATTTCTCGTACTGGGGTACTGACCCCCTTTGTGGGGGGCTGTCATGTCTTTTGTTGTTCGGGCATGACAGGCTTTACATGAGGACGTGGTGATGATGCTTTTGGTGACGCATCAAGAGATAACCGAGCTCCATGATGAAGAGCTCAGGTTATGTTTGGTTTTTCTTTCCCAGTAATCGTATGGATTTTTAAAACAAAAATAAATTTACCGGGGCATGCCGTGTATGTTGTACTCGGGATCTGATATTTTTGGGACTTTGCAATAACATTGAATCATGTTGTTTTACTATCTGCAAATGAATGGCTTAACTATAATCGTATATATATTTTGATATAAATATATATATGTATCACTTAAAATGCGAAATTTTTTAGGGCCATTTAACAAGACATTTGAAATTATTCTTCCGTTGTTTACGTAAATTAATCACTGTGTGATAACTAAACACCACATTAGGATCGGTCCCTCACAACTACTAACCCTTACCAATCATCTATCTCATGCACAACAATTGTAATAATATAATTAAGGTCATGCTCGTACGTTACACGTACCTTGAGTTTCTGTAGTCCAAGCCAAACCTTGTTTGAGTTCCATGTCCCGAGAAATATGTGCTAAAACCCATAAATAACTCACAATCAAAAATAAGCATGCAATCACGTGCCCACGCACGTTCGCAACCTCAAAACCCATCGTCAATCCATGACGATTACCAAAATAAAAGCCCCCGGCTAGGCATGCATAATACCCAAAAATATTCCATTTTATAAGATTAAAAGATAGCAAAAAAAAAAAAAAACTCAACCGAGAGTTCCTTTTTATTTAATTTGGCTCCAACCAATCCATTTAAAGTATAGCATTCCCATTGGAATGTAAACATTGCCCGGGAGTCGACGATTTAAGTCGCAAATCCAAAATCCCACGAAAAAGCCAAGAAAACCAAAATTCACCTGCTGGCGATCGATCGCTATACCGGGCGATCGATCGCTAGCCCCTTGGCGATCGATCGCTCGATATAGCGATCGATCGCCAGACCTTACTAGCGCGAGGTGATCGATCTCTCAAAAGTAGCGATCGATCGCTACCTTGCTGAAAAGCCTACTGCCAGCGGGCGATCGATCGCTCGCCACAGGCGATCGATCACTACGTCCTGTAACACGAAATTCACCATTTTTAAAAGCTTAAAACCTTCACCAATCACACCCCAACTTCTCCTAACTCAAATCCACAACAAATCTACACACAAGAACCTCCAACAAGGGTGTTAAACTCGAATTAAAACAAACCCAAAAGATTTTTATGATTTTCACCAAAATCACTGATAGGGTTGAATATTACGCGTTTTTATGCTTTGATATGTATATGTTTTCGTGTTGATTCTTGAGTTATTTTACATTTTATGGTATATATTTCTATATTTCAGGAATCAATGTTGAAATTCATAAAAGGGGAAGAAATCAAGCTAAAATGATGAAAAAATGAATAAAGTTGAAGAAAAGAGGAAGAAACCAGAATCCAAGACACATGTTGCTCCTTTCTCCTCACATTACTATATGTTCGAGCCATGTTTTGGAAATGTGGTCCGTATAAAAGTTGTAGAACTTTCTCTTATCTTCGCGTGGACAGCTGATTCATCAAATTTGGAGTTCGTATGAGAAAGTTACGGCCAAAATACGAAACTCGCCAGAAGCTGAAAAAGGCGAAGAAACTTACTGTGATTTCCGATCGATCGAGCAGAATTTCCGATCGATCGAGACGGGCAGAAAAAGCCACGAAAATCTTACTGGAAGGCTCGATCGATCGGCTCTTCTTTCGGATCGATCGGGACGAGCAATTTTCATTAAAATACCTTCCTTGTAGAGTTTGGATGCAAGAGGAAAGTCCATAATTCTTTCCCCTATATATTATACACCATAATTTCAACCCAAATCATACTTTAAACCCTAGGAATAGCCTCCACACCTCCATACACCCATTCACCATCCAAATCTCAGCCCCCCTTTCCTTCAATTCCATCATACCTCCATCACTCTCCACTAACACCATCTCACGCCTCCTTCCATATAATTCACGTCCATCACCCCTTTCCTTCACTTCATATCCAACCTCCATCCTTCTACCATTCAACCTTCATCCACCATCACCACTTCATCCTAGGAATTGGAACAAGCCAACAAGATAATCGAAGAGCACGATCGAGAAAGAAGCTAGGAAGGATCAAGAATCAACGAACGGAGTCGACTTGGGAGTTTGCTTTTACTTTTCGATTATTTGTTTTGATTTATTATTGGATTTTATGTGTTTTGGATGATTGAGAAATATCTTAAACATTGTTTTCCTTTAATATTATTGATTCATTGATTTCATACATCTTCTATGAGCATGTGTTATTGTTTTTAATGCTTTTGAAGGATTGATCACCTTTGAATGATATTTTATTATAATTGAGATCGAGAGATGAAATTATAATACGATATAGTAATTCATGCCGTGTGTTAAAGATTGAGATCGAGAGATAAAATCACACACGAGTGATAGCTTTGGGTTGTTTAATCTAAAAGTTAGTGGTTTTCATAAAGCGCATTCAACATTAAAGTGTTAATTACGTGAACGAGAGTTACTAGTTGCAATTTGATGTTAGACTTAATATAGCTCGAGAGAGTATATTGAATAAATTCGGAAAACCCGTCACCTTAGAGATGTATGAAGAAAAGAATTGTAAGAGTTGGGTTAGGTGAATAATTGTCTTGATACTTTCTTGTGGATTTTTCTCGTGATCGTTGACTATTTTGGTTGGATTATAGTAGCTTAATTTAGTTTAGTTTAATTATTAATTGATTATCGTAGGTTAAATATAGTTAAAAGACATCTTATTTGGTACTTACTTGTTAGTCTCTGTGGGTTCGACAATCCGTATCTTCCTATCTATACTAAAACTTGACACCGTGCACTTGCGGTCTAAAATCGCTAGATTGGAAATAATTGTTTAAAATAAAAGCGATCAAGTTTTTGGCGCCGTTGCCGGGGACTAACTTTAGTAATATCATACTAGGTTCTTTGACTGTAATTTAACCATTTTTTTTTGTTTATCTCATTCGAAAAAGAAAAAAATTATATATATTTATTTTGTTTTTGTTTTGTTTGTCTTGTGAGGTACTTGGAGATGCTACATCAACAAGCCTTCACAAGATTTGCCCAACAACGTTCCGAGCCGTTCTACGCTGTTTGGGAGAGATTCAATGAGTTGGCCAACACATTCCGGTATCACAACTTTTCGAACTATACTCTCTTGCAATATTTCTTCAACGGGTTGGATGCACAGACACGAGAATGGGTATTGAGCGGAGCACTGGTGACTGGGAGTCCCCTGGTTGATAGAGATGAGGACAGTGTGCTGCACCTGTTCAATGATATGGCGGATTTCGATCTTCACTGGCATTGTGATCCTTCACTAAAAGGTTGGAGTCACCAATACCCACCGGAGCCTCACTATCCTATTGAAACGCCACAACCATTTGAACATCCCGAAGAGAGGAGAGATAGTTCTGCAGATGTCACAACTCAGGTAGAGGATACCTTAGTGAGATTCATGGCATCAACTGAGAACAGTTTGGAGTGCCAAACCAACTCTATGCGCCACATGGAGCAGCAAATGGCGGTCCTTATTGAAACAATTTCAACTAGCTGCCAGGAGGAAGAGACGAGAGCTACAAATCAAGAGGCGACGAATCGAGTTTGTTTATATGATGACGATCACTCAACCAACCAAGTTTGGGGGAGTGATCCTACTAGTGTGGAAGAGTCAAGGGAACTTGAGCCTCTTCAAGAGATTGAGACTACTTCAGAGGTGTCATCCGAGGAGTTCCCATGTGAAGATGAGTCGAATGTGATGTTGGAGAAGGAAGAAACTTTCGAAGATTCCGATTTGAGCCCATCGATGGAGACATGTTCTATTCCATATGTGGATCCTTATTTTCCATCGATGCCAACTTCACCGCACTACATCCTCCAAAATGCAAAGCCAAATCAAGAATCATTCTCCCATGCCTGCCATTTAAAGACGAATGTTGTTGGAGCGACGAGCTTACATTGTTACAATGTTGCCAATCTTGGGGGCAAACTGAATGAAGACCCATTAGTGGTCTCATATGATACTTACTATGGGCGGCAGCCGCTCTTTGATGGTTGCTTCTGATGGTCAAGCCGAAGACCAAAAATCAGCGCTTCTTGGGAGGCAACCCAAGCGTATCCTTTTGCTATTTAGTTTTGTTATTTGATTTTCAGTTTTTGTTTTAGTTTTGTTTATCTCTCGAGTCGAATATTTTACCATTTGCATTCTTCTTTTGTTAGGTACTTGGTTGGAGCGATGAACCCCTACAACAGTGGAGCTTTCAAAAGCAAATCTTCCTCAACCCTCATGCAAGCATATTGATCAGGGGAGTTCACTGTTTCCCTTTTGATTCTTTTAAACATTGAGGGCAATGCTTGATTTAAGTTTGGGGGAGTAGTAGCTTGCATGCTTTACTTGTTTTAACCACTTGTTGTGTGCTTAAATGGCACTTGATTGTCCGATTATTATGAGCTAAATTTTTTTTTATGAGTTCAAACTTGAAAACAACATGAATTATAGTAGTGACTATTCAATGAGGATTTTGATCTCACTATGCATATGAACTTGATTTGTGATTGGACTTGTACATGAATATCCTAATTTGAGTTAGCATGTCAAGAATGAGGAATACTTTGAACACAATGAGTCATGATCTTGTGGATTGCATGTTGAATAGTGATAATTGTTGTGAACTTGATGATTTGTCTTGAGCATCTTAGAGTTATCCTAGAACTTATTTGATGATGACACTTTGAGGCGAAATTTTATAGTTACAAACTTGACTTGGAAATGATCTAGGCGATCTTTGAAACGTTTGAGCCTTTCAAGCTTACCATGATTCATATCAATCCCTAGTGTCCCATTTGAGCTTTATTGAAAAAAGAATGGTATATGCATTGCATATAATTAGACCCCATTCGACATTCTTGGCAAACTCATTATACTTACCCTTGAGCCTAAATGAAAAAAAGTTATCCTTACCCTAAGGGAGTATAATGAATATCATTCGATGCACTTGAATTGTTATATCTTGATGAGCTTATTGAAAAAAATGATGAATGAGAAAAGAAAAAGATAGATAAAAAGCCTTGAGAAAAAGATTGACTAAATAAGACCCAAAGTGGCCAATGCTATAAAGAAAAAGAAGAAAAGCTCGATGTGTGCGAAAAATTTGAACTGTAAATGATTATACTCTCTTCTTTGCGCTTATCCTATCTTTTCTTTGAAGCCAACACCAAAGGCCTTACATTACAAGCTTAAAAAGTCCTTTTGATCCAAGTCTGGGGAGTAACTATCATTAGTGGAGAAGTTGTTTGAAAATAGGCTTATAGGGTGCTTGATAATAATCTCGACTTTGAGTTGATTAACATGATTTGATCTTTAATATGTGCATGAAACTTGAGACTGACTATATCACACACACACGTTCCGATTTTGAGATATGTTGCTTGAATTAGGAGAAAACATGTTTTGTCAACTTTTGTATATGTGCATGAGATTTCTGAGAATAAGCAAGTCATGAAATAATTGTTTCAAATATCAAGAATGAACTCTACCTTATGATTTTAATGCTTAATCGAGGACGATTAAGTGATAAGTTTGGGGGAGTTGATAGGGTTGAATATTACGCGTTTTTATGCTTTGATATGTATATGTTTTCGTGTTGATTCTTGAGTTATTTTACGTTTTATGGTATATATTTCTATATTTCAGGAATCAATGTTGAAATTCATAAAAGGGGAAGAAATCAAGCTAAAATGATGAAAAAATGAATAAAGTTGAAGAAAAGAGGAAGAAACCAGAATCCAAGACACATGTTGCTCCTTTCTCCTCAAATTACTATATGTTCGAGCCATGTTTTGGAAATGTGGTCCGTATAAAAGTTGTAGAACTTTCTCTTATCTTCGCGTGGACAGCTGATTCATCAAATTCTGAGTTCGTATGAGAAAGTTACGGCCAAAATACGAAACTCGCCAGAAGCTGAAAAAGGCGAAGAAACTTACTGTGATTTCCGATCGATCGAGCAGAATTTCCGATCGATCGAGACGGGCAGAAAAAGCCACGAAAATCTTACTGGAAGGCTCGATCGATCGGCTCTTCTTTCGGATCGATCGGGACGAGCAAATTTCATTAAAATACCTTCCTTGTAGAGTTTGGATGCAAGAGGAAAGTCCATAATTCTTTCCCCTATATATTATACACCATAATTTCAACCCAAATCATACTTTAAACCCTAGGAATAGCCTCCACACCTCCATACACCCATTCACCATCCAAATCTCAGCCCCCCTTTCCTTCAATTCCATCATACCTCCATCACTCTCCACTAACACCATCTCACGCCTCCTTCCATATAATTCACGTCCATCACCCCTTTCCTTCACTTCATATCACAATCAATAATATCCACCGGATGCCATTCATTCACAACTGTGCATACCAATCTTTTAAGAGTAGCAGGATTGACTACGATGAGGTATTGACAGTCATTGGCAAGCCGGGAGTGGATTGGCAGAGGAATGATAAAGCAGAGCCACAGTTGGTTCTAAAGAAGAATTTGAAGCCAGAGGCCCAAGCATGGTTTTCATTTGTCGCCTCACGGGTCATGCCATCGACCCACACTTCTGAGGTGACAAAAGATAGAGCGGTCCTGGTTTATGCCATCCTCTCAGGGAAGGAAGTGGACTTCGGCGAGATCATTGCTGATCACATTGCTGAAATTGGAAGTAGCCCACCGACCTCCGCACTACCGTTTCCATCCACAATCACTGCTTTATGTCAGAGGAACGGAGTGACATGGGGGGAAGACGAGGAGCTACTCCCGCCGAAGACACCAATCATTGTAGCCGATCCTACAAACCAACGCAGACCTTCGGACAATACACAAGCTGGAGCATCATCCTCTGCTGCAGAGCATACACGGGTTACTTTGGATTCTCTTCATAGGGATCTCCAAAACATTCGCCTGGAGCAGCAGAGCATTCACAGCATGCAGCGGGACATTCATAGCATGCAAAGAGCATTGCAGATGGACCATGAGCAGGTAGCTCAGAGACAGATGGAGTTCATGCACTATCAGAGTGCATGGAACACTGCCATGGCCCAGGGCTTTCCAGGATTCCAGTTCCCGCCGGAGCCACACTTTGCACCCTATCATCCGCATGCACCTCCACCTTATGAGTACCCACCATTTTCGCCATATCAGGGCGAGGAGCACCACTACCCAGTTCCCCCTCCGGAGCATGATGAGGATGACGATCAGTGACGATCGTCATCATGGTATGTGTCTTTGCCTTGGCATTTATTTTTCTTGTTCATTGAGGGCAATTCACATGCTAAGTTTGGGGGGGTTTTTTGAGTATTTGTACATAATCTTGCTTTTGCACATCTTGCTACTTGTTTTGTTTCCCTACCTTGCATGACTGCATGATGTTGAGACTAATTCGTCCTTGAGCATCACCAACAAATTTTTTTTTATGGATTTAGTTATTCTTGAGAATTGTTGAGTTGGACTTGCAATGGTAATACATGATGAAATTAATCCTCATCTAGATAGGAGTCATGAAAATGTTTAACTTGTTTGTATATATCCTTTGTTAACTACATGTCAAAACGGAGGAATACTTTGAGCACTTATTGAGTCATGATTGAGTGAAGTATGTATTGATTAAATTGAAAACCTGTGTTAACTATGATGAGTCTTGAGTATCTTAGAGAACTCTACAGTTTAGTTGAAAGCACTTTGAGGCGAAATTTATAATTAGGAACTAGACTTGGAGATGATTTAGGCGATCTTTGGACCGTTTGAGCCTTTCAAGCCTACCTGTTATATATTATTCCCTAGTGTCCCCTTTTGAGCCTTATTGAAAAAGAATGGTATATGCATTGCATATGATTAGACCCCCATTCGACATTCTTGGTAACTCATTATACCCACCTTGGTTTGAGCCTAAAAGAAAAATTTTACCTACCCCTAGGAGAGTATAATGAATCTCATTCATTGCACATAATTGTTATATACAAATGAGTTCAAAAGGAACAAAAGAATGAGCAAAGAAAGAGAAAAGATGTAGAGAAAAGCCTTGAAAAGAAAAATTCAAAATAAGACCCAAAGTGGCCAAGGCTAGAAAAAAAAGTTGAAGAGAAGCTCAAAAATAGTTGAACTAATTTTGTTATACTCTCTTCTTTGAATTCATCCTACCTATTCTTTGAAGCCGACACCAAAAGGCCTAACGTTATAAACTTTTAAGACCTTTTGATCCAAGTCTAGGGAACAATTACATTAGTGGAGAAGTGCTGGATAGTAAACTTGTAGAGTATTTCAAAGTAATCTTGACTAGGAGTTAATATGGCACATGTTGATGTTAAAGATATATATGTAACTCATGTTTGACAATAGCACACACGCACGTTCCGATGTTGCGATGTATTGTTTAACTTAGGAGAAAATGCTTCTTGTTAAATGTTGATTGACTTCTATTGATGTGTAAGTAGGATTTCTGAGCTGTTGCATATGTTGTAAGGATGATTCATGCTTAGTATCGAGTTTAACTTTTCTTTTTGAGTTTATTGCTTGCTCGAGGACGATCAAGTCTAAGTTTGGGGGAGTTGATAGGCTTAGATTTTGAGTGATTTTAACTGTAATTTCTTCCCATTTTCCGTACTTTTTCCTGGATGATATTATGCTTTTTGGTATTTATTCGTTTGTTTCAGGAAATTAGACCGGAAGTGGAAGAAATGAGCTTACATGAAGATAACGGGCGAAATCGAGGCATAAAAGATGAGAAAATGAAGAAGATGATTTCTTCAGATCTCGATCGATCGAGATTTATTCTCGATCGATCGAGCCAGCCAGAAGCGAGAGTCAGAATTTTTGAAGTCTCGATCGATCGGTGGAAATATCGATCGATCGAGCAAGGCAGTAACCTCGGAGCTGAAATTTTCAAATTCTCGATCGATCGGTGGAAATTCCCGATCGATCGAGCGAGGCAGTAAGTTCCAAAAGCTGGCGTGAACAGTGCACCGATCGATCGGTGAAATTCTCGATCGATCGAGACGCGAGATCTGAAGATTTTATTTTCCTTTTTTATCGTGATTCTGGAGGGCTTTTTAGGGGATCTCTTCCACAGAATTAAAGGAGGAATTTTTGAGAGACGAAATTGGACAGAGAATATCAGACTTTTTAGGTCAAGAGCAGCCGCCCTAGCCGCCGCCCAAGGAGATCCAATCTCCGTTCTTCGTCCAAAGTCGAGCCTATCCGTTCCGGAGTGCAAGGAAGGAACAAGAGAAGAAATCACGGTGCAACGCACGGATTCATCCATCGTTTATCGTATTTCTGAACTTTAGTTTATTTGATTTTCATTTTCATTTGTTGTTTTTGAGGTCGAGAGACAAGAAAACTCATCTGTATTTGATTTGAATTGAATTTGGTTTATATTATTGAAGTTTTAGTTCGTTGTGTTTAATTTATTGATTCATTGGTATTTGAGCGTATTGATTTTTATTGTTCATAGATTAATTGCTTGTGTAGATCAAAGTTTAGCTAGCTTTGATTGAATTTGAGAGTTACAACCGAGATCGAGAGATAACGTTGTAACACGCTCCATTAATTTATGATGTATGTCACGATTGAGATCGAGAGATGATATCGCATGCGTGAGAACTTGAAATCGAAAGATTTAGAGTTAATAGGTTTTGATGATTTAAGCAACTTTGAATTAGTAAATAGGTGCACGAGAGTGACTTATTCTAATTTATTGTTAGTTTCGTTACAGCTCGAGAGAGTGTATCGAATAATAGTGAAAACCTTTCACCTTTAAAATCAATTGAGTGATAATTTGAGAATTCCGTTGAATCAGTAGAGATAATAGAATTGAACAACGAGTTTGGTAATTTTCTCGAGTGACTTACCTTCGCATTTCCGGAACCATTTTATTCTTTGTTTTTAATTTAATCGTTATTCTTTAGTTTAATCTAGCTTTAGTTAATCAAACTCCTTTAATCGTAGGCTAAATATAATTTGATTGATCTTATTTGGTACTTATACGTTAGTCCCTGTGGATTCGACAACCTTTACTAAATTTTCACTATACTAAAACTTGACACCGTGCACTTGCGGTAGAATCGCTTCAACCCATTCTTTGAAATATCTTTTGTTAAAAAAATAAGCGGTCAATCACCTAAACCAACCCAAACCCAAAACTTGACCAAATTCAACCAAAACACAATCAAAACGAAGATAAAAGAGAGGAGAATGAGATTACCAGCTTTTCTTCAAAAACTCCGTCCCCTAAATCGTGTTCCCAACGATTTTGTTGAAGGGGAAAGGAGGGGAAGGTTTTGGGGTAAAGCGGGGAGAGAGAAAGGGAAGAGAGCGATGAGAGAGAGATGATTCCGGGAAAATGACGGAATCCCGAGTCCAACTGGTATATATAGCAAACATGTCCCAACATACCAATACCTCCACAAATATATCATGATTCATTAAAAATCATATGTTTTCAAAAACTCTCTCTCCAACATCAAATCCCCATACCAGTCCCAACATAAAGCACCCCGGATTCCAAGTCCCACCAAAAACCCAACTCATAGGTTTTCCACCAAAATGAGAATACAATCTCAACCTTTGGATCCAACTATCCCAAATGCCTGATTTAACAACCTCGGGAGACCCAAAACCGCAATTAATTCCTAAATGCCAAAATTAAAAATCCATTAAGGATTATTACCACACCGGGATTAACACCATTAATCCCCGGGCATCACAATTATCCCCCACTAATAAAATTTCATCCTCGAAATTTGCACGGCGTACGTACTCCACGTATTGCCGCGATTACAAAATCCAAACGGATTTACATCGCCGAATCATTAACATATCATGAACGACACGCCAACCGCGAGGACACCAACCTCGCACTAAAACTGGAATGGGATAACCTCCCAAACCGTTACGATACCAACAGAAGTCATCACTTCCCAATGCCAACAATTTCAAACCAGTCAACCAACCATAACTGCTAACCAAACGAATCATTGCGATTCCAAAGTAGATATCATCCCGATGATATCTCCACGATTTAGCCTACGATGTTAAACATACATCGTTACCAAGGAAACCATTAGCACACAACAGTGTACCTAAACTACATCCGGCTTCCACTTTCCAGATCCATCTCCCTCAAAGGAGTAGTTGCATCACTTTGCAACACGGATTGGGCAACAACAAGATCAACACGAAACACATCTCCAAAGATGTCTACATCCGTGTGTTCCAAGAAATCACATCTTGGTCCAAACACACTATCGAGACTCCACAAGGTCTCAAGTTCCACAGAGGTCATGCAAGACAATCAATTGCATTCCCGCCACAGTGTCAACCATGACACTAAACAAATCCGAATCCTGGCCATCCCTCGCTTACCCTAGGATTCAACAATCCTAACACGGGGAGGCTATCGAACTAACCAGCAAGGATTACCATGGTCCCAAAACACGACAATCCCTCCTCAGGGGAAGTCAACCAGACCTCACGATTATCCCTCAGAATACATTGCGCTATTGAGATTTCCAATCTCAAGGCGTCCCAAATCTCTCATCAGAGATTCATTCGTCTGAGCATAATATATTAACCCGACGCTTGACAAGAACCAGTACGCTGGCATCCGTATACACGCCGGTATACATGCCTAAGCACCTAAACATGATGCATACACAATGCACTCGGCTTGGGCATCCCCAAATATGCCCACAAGCCTAAAAAAAAAAGTCCATCCCCAGTATTCTCACTCAAAGGAGAACGATGATCGATGAACCAACCACACACAGTGTGATCCCAAAATCAACACTACACCACCAACCCATCGAATCTCTCAAAGATTCTCAATAGGTATACCAATACCTCTTTCCTCACAAGGAAAGTGTCATGTTCCCATGACCCACCAACCTCGAACCACCGTTCGGAAAACATGGATATACCTACATCGACATGCATCTCGGAACCAGTAAACACACAATGGTTCAGAATTGGGCGCCATTGCCACTAACACTGTAGGGTCTTCCTACCTTAACATCATCATAATCACGTATTATGGACTAAACATGTATTAATAACATCTTAGGGTTCCGGTTGTAGCTTTGAGCTAATAGAATTACAGGCCAAAAATAAAATTTCAAAACTTAATAATTACATTCCCAAAAACGAATGCTAACATTATAGGTTTACACTACTCCTAGAGTAGAGACTATCAAAATCCTGTATCCTATATTCTTTCATGCTCCTTTTAGCTCACTGCCTCAACCCGACCCTTAGCCCTTCACTCCAAAAGTGTACCTACAGGAACAACTCATCATGAGCATGTACATCATTAATAACATCATAAGGTAATGGTATATAAATAAATGCATGAAAAAAAATCGTAACATATACTTCATGGTTAATCGCATTAACCCACTTTGGTTGTCCCTGTTTCATAGTCATGCATATAATCATTAGTTCTTGACATAAATGATTAAAATCATACTTCACATATATGCTCATAATCAACAATGTTATTTAGAAATGGGGATGTTTCTGGTCTTGTTATGTCCGCGGAACAATTGGCCCCCTCGCTTCGACATATAGCGGTACTGTGATACCCCTCGCTACACCTTGATAGCGGATGTATCTCCTCGCTAGCTATGTCAGCGGTAAGTACCTTCCTCGCTTTCCCATAACAATTACCAGAACACCATTCTAAATAACATAGTTAAACATACATCATCATCATCATATCATAAACATCATCATCTTATAAACGTCATCATCTTGTAAACATCATCATCTTGTGAACATCATCATCTTATAAACATCATCATCTTATCATAAACGTCCTCATAAACGTCATATCATCTTTACTCATCATAAACATCATCATCATAAACTTCGTAAATACCTATGCAAGCATTGCGTAGTCATAGTATAGGAATGTGTTTTACCGTCCGATGCCCGTACGTTTCTTACGTACCTTAATTCCAAAAGTGGAGAAGTTGGAGAACTTTATCTCCTTGAAGTTGTGGGTACCTGGGATGGTTCTACACAACCATACAAATCGATATTAGAAGCTAATTATAGTCCAATATCCAAAAATCCCACAAAATAATCAAAAACACCCATTTTTACATCTCGCGATCGATCGTTGCCCAGGCCCGATCGATCGCGAGATCATACTGGACGATGTTGAAAATTTCAGCCCTTGGCGATCGATCGCCACTTTTGGCGCGATCGATCGCCAGCCTCGCCGATCGATCGCCCAAATGTTGCGATCGATCGCCAAATGTTACTGGCGCCTACTGGTTGCGCGCGATCGATCGCCAAAAACGGTCTGTACGCGGAAAAACACCTTTTTTGCACTACATTTTCTTCCCCATCTTCACCACCACTTACACCTACAAACCAATAACATAAAAACACTTCAAACCTTCATTTTACATCATTAAACAACTAAAAATCCTACACCCATCCAAAAATCACACCAACCCAAAATAAACCCATTTCAAACAATCAAAACCCATTTCAAAATCAAACCAAACAACATAAAAACTTTAGGAAGGGTTCCATACCTCTTAAGGACTCCAAATCCTACAATAGATCTCACAAACAAAGGTTTTGTGAAGATTTCTCCTTCCACTTTATGCCAAAATCGAAAATAGCAAATGGGTTAGGGTTGGGGATGAATTTGGGGATTTAAAAGAGATGGGTAAAGTGAATAAAGTGTAGTGGGGTAAAGGGGTTATAAAGTTAATTAAATTGCACCCCAAACTTAACATGATGTATAAAATACCCCAACATGGTATTTTAAAAGCATTTTACAAAAATGCACCAAACATCCACTAAATTCATATCTGCTTCTCCGCTTTTACTTGCTGACAAATCAAGCACTTCTTGACAAAGGTGATGACGTCTCTTTTCATCCGTCTCCACCAAAACTGGTCGCATAAGTCCTTGTACATCTTTCTTCCACCTGGGTGTATGCTAAACCTGCTGCTATGAGCACGGTGCAAGATCCCTTGACGCAACTCTGGTGCCCTCGGCACTACCCAACGGTTACCAAGTCTCAAGGAACCATCTTCTGCCACTCTGAACTTTGATGGCTATCCCTGGAGTACTATCGATGACCATCTCTGAACCTCATCATCCGACCTCTGGGCTTTCCTGATAGTCTCAAATATGCCTGGCTCAGCCAATAAGGTCGAGACTCGCACTGGCGACGTGTCCACATCAAAATCATAGCCCAGATGGCAATAAGAAGTCATCATACCTGATAAACTCATGGCATCCTCAGCAGTACTCTTCACCTTACGACTTAAGGCGTCTGCTATCAAATTTGCTTTACCAGGATGGTACTCAATTTCACAATCATAATCCTTGAGTAAATCCATCCATCTTCTTTGCCTCATATTCAGCCCCGCTTGGGTGAATAAGAACTTCAAGCTTTTATGGTCTGTATAAATGGTAAATGAAGTACCATATAGATAATGCCGCCAAATCTTCAAGGCAAAAATGATGGCCGCCAGTTCCAGATCATGAACTGGGTATCTGGTCTCATGAGGCTTCAACTGCCTTGAAGCATAAGCCACCATGTGCTTTTCCTGCATCAATACACAACCCAAACCCTGCAATGATGCATCAGTGTACAAGGCAAACCTCTTATTCTCAGAAAGAATCACCAATACATGTGCCGTAGTCAAACGACGCTTCAATTCTTGGAAGCTTTCCTCACAAGCTTCAGACCAATAGAACGGGACTCCTTTCTAAGTCAGCTGTGTCAACGGCTTAGCGATCTTAGAAAATCCCTTGACGAAATGTCGGCAATAACCTGCTAAACCAAGGAAGCTCCGTATCTCGGGTACAGAAGTGGGTGCAGCCCACTCCATCACAGCTTCAACCTTCCTGGGATCTACAGATATCCCGCTGCTAGATATAACATGACCCAAGAACACTACACTGCTCAACCAGAACTCGCACTTGCTGAGCTTTGCATATGACTGATGATCCCTAAGGATCTGGAGTACTGTCCTCAAGTGCCTTACATGCTCTTCTTCAGTCCGCGAGTAAATGAGTATATCGTCAATGAAAACAATGAAGAAATGATCCAAATACGGTTGGAACACCCTGTTCATCAGGCTCATAAAAATAGCTGGGGCATTCGTCACCCCAAAAGGCATGACTAAGAATTCATAGTGCCCATACCTAGTCCTGAAAGCTGTCTTCTGAACATCATCTTCCCTTACCCGAATCTGATGATACCCCGACCTCAGATCGATCTTACTGTAGAGCTTCGTACCCTGTAACTGGTCAAACAAATCATCGATCCTCGGAAGTGGATACTTATTCTTCACTGTGGCATTGTTCAGTTGTCTGTAATCGATGCACAGCCGCATCGAACCATCTTTCTTCTTGACAAATAGGACTGATGCACCCCAGGGTGATACGCTAGGGCGTATGTAACCCTTATCAAGGAGCTCTTGCAACTAAACCTTCAACTCCCTTAACTCTGATGGTGCCATCCTATATGGGGCACGAGAAATGGCAGGCGTCCCCGGTAGTAACTCAATCCCAAACTCGACCTCTCTCGTCGGTGGGAATCCGGGAATCTCCTCCGGAAAAACATCAGCAAATTCCGCCACTACGGGCACATCCTCAACCTTTAATTCTTCCCTCTTTTCAGTAATATCAACAACATAGATGAGATATCCTGAATGTCCACTGGGCTCCCATATCAGACCTGAATCAGACAGTCCTCTGCCTGCAGTTCACAACTGCCTGATACCTGTTCAGAACATTAATGCCCACAATGCAGTCAAAGTCTGACATTCCCAAAACAATCAAATCTGACCTTAGCTCGTTACCCTCAAAATAAATGAGGCCGTCATAGACAATCCGATCAGTAATCAAACTTCTTCCAGCGGGTGTCGAGACTACAAGAGGCGTGGGCGACGGAGAAGTGCATATGTGGTGCCTTTTGGTAGCGTTTATCGCGTACGCCCAAATTAACCCTCTCAAGTTAATAACAGTAATGAATGTAGTAGCGTGAGTAGGGATCGATCCCACAGGGAAGGTAGTATTTTTTTCGTGTCAATTTAAAAACGAATAGTAAAAAGGGGTTTTGAGTTGAGTGATTACTACTAAGCAAATTTTAAGAATTAAACTAATTAACGAGATTAACTAAAACGGTTAAAACTTATGAGAGTGAAGCGATTCTTGGTTTCCGGTCAACTTTACTTTTGGAAAATTCTCTCTTGATCATCAAATCACTAAAATACGAATTCTTTCAATTATTCATCGATTGGAAATTTAATTCCTACCCACCTTAATTGTAGTCAAAGAGAAAACAGCATTCAATCCGACCCTTATCAAATCTCTAATCAAAACTACAGCCGTTAATGATTAAATCAATGATAGATTTTAAAACTAGCGAGTTTGATAAATCTAATCAATAAAAACTACAGCCGTTAATTATTGATTACCCAATCGTTTCTCCTAAGAATTCAATAACACCTACAGCCGGTAATTATTAATCTTAGTTGCTTCTTAATTAGCTATCGATTATGCATATGAATACTAGGTGATCAATCTAATAAACAAACACAATAATCATTGAAATCGATACCAAGAAACAGGATTGAAATCGAAATTAAATTCAACAAACAAATCAAAATTCTCACAAGAGATTTTAATCCAAAAGCAAGTCTTCCTTAAACCAAGAATCTAGAAGTTTAGCGTAGCATAATTGAATCTAAAATTAACAACATATGATTCGAAAACATTAGATAAACAAAGGGAAAGAAATTACTAAGACGAATCACGATTCCGGCTTGTCGATTCCGGTTCCGTTCTTCGCGTTGTTCTTGACAAAACTTGAAAGAAAATTATTCTAAAAACCTAACTTATTCTAAAATCTCCAAAATCTGTCTAAGAAGAGGTGTTCTTCGAGTTTTTGAGGTTGGAGGCTGATAATAATAGGTTACAATCTTTTAAACATGGTAAAAGACCTAATTTCCTAATTCTCGGAGTCCTCGGCGATCGATCGCTACGACTGTGGCGATCGATCGCTACGTTATTTTTTTCAGCAGAAAACTTGAGGCGATACGATTGCTATAAAGTGGCGATCGATCGCTAGAATGTGGCGATCGATCGCTGATTCGTTGATTTTGTTGCAAAAGTTTCTGTCCATAGGCGATCGATTGCCTCTTCCATGCGATCGATCGCCACCTCCAAAATTACGTTTTTGCCCTTTTCTTTATCAACTTTGAGTCCTTGTCATGTCCATGTCTTTTCTTGGTCTTTATACATCATTTTTAGCTCGTTTTCTTCGATTGTACCTACAATTACGCCAATATACAATTAGGTAGCATATGTATCAAATTATCCATCAAAACCTACCAAATCGTAGACAATTAAACGCTAAAGATGTGTCTATTTCTAGTCACATCAAACTCCCCCATACTTACTCTTTACTCGACCTCGAGTAAACAAATAAAACTACAATATTTTTTTGTTAGCTCATAGATTCATAACAAAGCAACTTGTCATCACTTTAATGCCTCAACAATTTTAACATGCACAGTAATGAAAGACAATGAAAAGTTAACAGTGGAACAAGTTCAATCTCTAAACATTTCATACTCAACAAAGTAGTGAACGTGTGTGTGTGGTCATAAACAAGTGTTGTGTACAAATTATAGATCCAAAATATGTAAAGCCATAATAGTCCAAGTTATACACTAACACAAGTATAAGCTCACTTGCACACCCTTCTCCACTATCTTAGCTACTTTGCAAATATAAATCAAGTAGGTCTTTATTGGCTTGTAGCTTGGCCTAGGTATTGGGTTATGAATGAAAGGATAAAGATATATCAAACAAGAGAGTATGATGAAATGCACACTAAAACTTCTCTTCTTGCATGAATTTTTCAAACCTTGTTCATTTTTCAAGGTTTATTTCAACATTTTTTTCTTTTGTGCCTTGGCTCCCCTTGGAGTCATATTTTTATCTATTTTCTCAAGGCATTCCTTTTTCTTTCATGCATTCCATTCTTTTGACAATCAAGCTCACAAAACATTTGAATCATTGATAACATAAGTGCATGCGAATGAAACACATCATACTCCCTTCAAAGGTATGGATATAATTCATATTTAGGCTCATTAGGGAAGGATGATAAGCTAGTCAAAGGATGTCGAATGGGGTTCGTTTGTATGCTTAGCATACAACCATTCTTTTGCATTAAGGCTCAAAAAGGGTACTAGAGATTGCTTTTGTTTACATGGTAGGCTTGAAAGGCTCAAACGCATCAAAGATTGCCTATATCACTTTCATGTTTGCAAGTAGTCTAGACATACGCCTCAAAGAGCATGTAGTTAAGTTCTAGCATGTATTAGAGACTTCTTAAGACTATCACAAAATTTACACAATCTTTACTAAGCTATGCACAATTCACAAGCCATGACAATAATGTGCTCAAAATATTCACTACTAAGTTAAAGTAAACTTTGCATTTGAGTTCAAAGTGTTTCAAAGTTAATAATTCACCTATGTTCAAAAGCATGCATGATATCAATTAGGTTTAACACACCACTAATCCCTCCCCCATACTTAAATCTTACATTGTCCCCAATGTAAGGCAAAAAATACAAGAAAAGAGAAAAGTCTAACTACTAAAACAATAAAAAGAAAAGGGAGAAGGGAAACTAACTCCCCTTGGGTTGCCTCCCAAGCAGCGTCTCTGTTTAACGTCGGTGGCCCGACGCTAGTCCTCGTGCTCAGTCGAAGTGAGGTGGATCCTCTAGAGCCACCTTGATGTCTACTTGCCCTCCTTCTTCATTTCGGACACCTTCATAGTAGTGCTTCAATCGGTGACCATCACCTTGAATGTCTTAGTGGTGTCCAAACTCTGAATTTCTACTGCACCATGGGGATACACATTAATAACTAAGTAAGGCCCATGCCACCTAGAACGAAGCTTACCTGGAAATAGGCGAAGGCGTGAATGGTAAAGGAGAACTTTTTGACCAACTTCAAAGTTTCTCCGTGATATCATCTTGTCATGAACCTTCGTCTTTTCTTTGTAAAATCTGGCACCCTCGTAGGCTTCATTTCGTATCTCCTCTAGCTCTTGCAATTGCAGCTTCCTATGCACACCACTCTCATCATAGTTCATGTTGAAATTCTTAACTTCCCAGTACGCTTTGTGTTCCAACTCTACAGGGAGATGACACGGTTTACCAAAAATCAGTCGATAAGGGGACATACCTATTGGAGTCTTATATGCGGTTCTATAGGCCACAGTGCATCGTCTAGTCGCAAGCTCCAATCTTTCCTTGTCGGGTTTACCGTTTTTTCCAATATGGCCTTGATTTCTCGGTTAGAGACCTTGGCTTGGCCATTTGTTTGCGGGTGATAGGCACTAGAGACTTTGTGAGTGACGTGGTATTTCTTGAATAGGCTTTCCACTGTTCGATTGCAGAAGTGCGTACGTCGATCACTGATGATGGCTCTGGGGATTCCAAACCTAGAGAAAAGGTTATGTTTGATAAAATCTGCAACAACCTTGAAATCGTCAGTACGGGTGGCTATAGCTTCCACCCATTTCGACACATAATCAACTGCAAGCAGTATATAAATATGACCATAAGACATAGGAAAGGGTCCCATAAAGTCGATGCCCCATACGTCAAAAATTTCTGAAATGAGAATGGGTTGTTGAGGCATCTCCTTTCTTTGAGAGAGATTACCGGTCAACTGGCATTGTGCACAGTTCTTGCAGAAAAGATATGCATCACGAAATAGTGTGGGCCAAAAGAATCCACACTCGAGTACCTTCCTAGAGGTCCTCTTGGCTCCAAAATGTCCACCACAAGCATATGAATGGCAAAACAGTAAAATGTCATGTACCTTAGTCTCGGGTATGCAACGTCGAATGATTTGGTCCGCACAGTTCTTCCATAAGTAAGGATCATCCCATACATAATACTTGGCGTCACTCTTGATCTTAGCTCGTTGAGACCTAGATAATTCAGGGGGTAGCACATGAGAAGCTAAAAAATTCACAATATGAGCATACCATGGTAGATTGTCGTTTATGGAGAATAGGTGCTCATCCGGGAATTCCTCCTTCAAGCAAAGCTCATCCTCCACATGCGGTAGACGGCTCAAGTGATCCGCTACTTTGTTCTCGCTGCCCTTTTTATCCTTGATTTGTATGTCGAATTCACTCAAGAGCAAAATCCTTCTTATCAGCCTTGGTTTAGCCTCCTTCTTCGTCATCAAATATCGAAGAGCTGCATGATCATAATAAACAATAACTTTAGTACCAAGTAAATAAGATCGAAATTTTTCAAGAGCAAAAACAACTGCTAAAAACTCTTTCTCAGTAGTAGAATAATTTCGTTGGGCATCATTCAAGGTTTTGGAGGCGTAGTAGATGGCATGTGAAGCATTGCCCTCTTTTTGTCCCAAAACAGCACCAACCGCATAGTCATTTGCATCGCACATGATCTCGAAGGGCTTACTCCAGTCGGGTGGTTGGATGATGGGGGTAGAGGTCAATGACTCTTTCAATGTATCAAAAGCTCTCTTGCTTTCGGCATCCATCTCAAAAGGGACATCCTTTTGTAGTAGCTTACACAAAGGTGTAGCTATCTTGGCGAAGTCTTTGATGTATCTCCTGTAAAAACCTGCATGACCAAGAAAAGAGCGCACATCCCGGACACAAGTAGGGTAGGGTAAAGATTGCATAACATCAATTTTCACCTTATCTACCTCTATACCATTAGCAGAAACAACATGACCCAACACTATACCTTGTTCGACCATAAAATGACATTTTTCAGAATTTAAAACAAGGTTAGTATCAATGCACTTTTTCAATACCAGTGTAAGACTAGATAGACAATCCTTGAATGAGTTACCATAAACAGTAAAGTCATCCATGAATACTTCTAAAATATGTTCAATAAACTCAGAAAAGATACTGACCATACACCGTTGAAAAGTGGCTGGGGCATTGCAGAGTCCAAAGGGCATGCTACGGTATGGGAATGTGCCGAAAGGACATGTGAAAGTTGTCTTCTCTTGGTCCTCCGGAGCGATTGCAATCTGAAAATAGCCCAAGTAACCGTCAAGAAAACAATAATAAGAATGACATGCTAACCTCTCAAGCATTTGATCAATAAAAGGTAGAGGAAAGTGGTCCTTTATAGTCACAGCGTTAGGCTTCCGGTAGTCAATGCACACTCGCCATCCATTTTGAATGCTTGTGGGCACAAGTTCATCGTCTTTATTCTTTATCACAGTGATACCGGTCTTCTTTGGAACCACTTGAACGGGACTAACCCATTGACTATCTGATATAGGATATATCACGCCAACCGATAAAAGTTTCAGAATTTCATCCTTCACCACATCCATCATGGGTGGGTTTAGTTTCCTTTGAGGATGACGTGTAGGGCTCCCTCCTTCCTCTAGTAGAATTCGGTGCATGCATGTGGAGGGACTGATTCCCTTTATGTCTGCGATTGTCCAGCCTATAGCAGTCTTGTGCTCCTTGAGCACATGAATCAGGTCCTTCACTTGATCATCCCCCAACTTGCTGGAGATGATCACTGGTAATGTATTACCTTCACCAAGGAATACGTATTTAAGGTGGGTAGGCAGTGGCTTCAGCTCGATGGTGGGTGCCTGCAAAACAGATGGAAGAGGTCTAGCATTAGAAATAGGCAGTGATATAAAAGAAACGTTACCTGACTGAAATAGCTCAGGTGTATCATCCAGTGCATCGATGGTGTGGTTCACTTCGTCCATGAGGGGGACGTCCTCTTCTTCCTTCTCCATATCCATGGTGAGAGTGCTTTCCAATTCTTCTTTGCCTACATTCTCAAAAACTTCCTGTGACAGGTAATCAATAACATCAATAGAGTACACAGTATCATCATTATTGCAAGGATATTTCATGGCATCATAGATGTTGAATGTAACAATCTCACCATCAAATTCCATAGTGAGGGTACCACTATGCACATCTATCTTTGTTTTAGATGTTTTGAGAAATGGTCTTCCTAACAAGATGGGGCTACTTTTATCACCATTCTCCATGTCAAGGATATAAAAATCAGCTGGGAAAACTAGTTCATTCACTTGCACTAACACATCTTCAATTAAGCCCCTAGGGTATGCACTAGATCTATCCGCTAATTGAATCACCACTCCCGTAGGGTTCAAAGGACCAAGTTGTAAAGAAGCATAAATAGAATATGGCATGACATTAATTGATGCTCCTAAATCTAACATGGCCTTTTCAAGGCGAGTGTTTCCAATGGTGCACGGGATAGAGAACATACCTGGATCCTTACACTTGGTAGGGATTTTTCTTTGTATCACCGCTGATACATTTTCACCTAGTTCAACCTTTTGGGGTCCCTTCAATCTATGACTCCTATTGGCAGTGCATAATTCCTTTAAAAACTTCGCATAGCGAGGTACTTGTTGGATGGCGTCCAGCAATGGGATGTTTATCTCACATCTTCGGAAGGTCTCATATAGGCCTTTGAGTCCAGCGTCTTTCCTGTTGTCTTTTAAAGCTCAGGGAAAAGGGGGTGGCACTTTATATGCAGAAAAAGAGGGAGGTTTACCTTTTGGTGCCTATTGTACTATCCCGGACTTTTCTCCAACTTCCGCTTCCTTTTCTTCCTCACTCTTGGGCGGTTCTTTCTCCGTCTTCTCCAGTATCTCCAATTCCTTCCCACTCCTAAGTGTGACTGCACTTGCATTTTCTCTCGGATTCACCACTGTTTGTGATGGTAGAGTGGTTGATCAGTTTGCTTCAACTCGATTAAGAGCAGTGGCTAGTTGACCCACTTGGGTGTTCAAGGTTTGAATACTCGATCTTGTTTCGTGTTGAAATTTAGTAACATTGTGAGCAAGATCTTGATTGATAACTTCTACCCTGTCAGTAGTAGAAGGAAAATTGGATTGCTGTGCCCTCTGAGAATGTGGTCTGTATCGCGGAGGATGTTGTGGCGCTTGAGGAGGAACATGATTTATCGACTGTGGTCCATAGATCAAGTTAGGGTGTTCTCTCCATCCTGGATTCTATGTGTTGGAATAAGGGTCATGTCTTCGTTGGGGTTGTCCCGGAAATCCCCCTGCTGCATGTACTTGCTCGGCTGATGTCTCTTGAAGTGCTGGGCATGCATCAGTGGTATGACTCATCTCCAAACATATGCCACATGGTTTCACTGTCTGTCCATTTCCTCCGGCCATTTGACGAACAAGGGAGGTGAGGCTAATGAGCTGTTGTTCTAAGTTGGACACATTTGCTTCTCATTGTTTCCTTTGAGCTGGTTCCACTCGAAAGTTGCCAAACTGCTGTGAGTTGGCCGCCATGTTAGCTATCAAGCTTTTCGCATCCTCTGGTGTTTTATCGACAAAGGCTCCTCCACTCGCAGCGTCAACCAAGTTCCTGTCATTGGATAACAAACCTTCATAAAAGTATTGAATGAGTAAATGTGCACTTATCTGGTGTTGTGGGCAGCTGGCACACAACTTCTTGAAGCGTTCCCAGTATTCATGCAATGTTTCGCCCGAGTACTGTCCGATGGAATAGATCTCCTTTCGTATGTTGGTCGCTCGTGATGCTGGAAAGTACTTCTCCAGAAACGTTCTTTGGAGGTCAGTCCATGTTGTGATTGAGCCTGACGGTAAGTAGAAAAGCCAATCCTTTGCAGCGTCTTTTAGAGAAAAAGGGAAAGCCCTTAACTTGTTCTGATCTTCAGTAATTCCGGTCGGTTTCACGGTGGTGCAAACCACATGAAACTCCATCAGGTGCTTATGGGGGATCCTCGCCTGCAAGTCCATGAAAGGATGGCAATAAGTGAATTAAACCAGATTTGAGTTCGAAATTTATGTTATTTGCGAAGGCAGGGAAAGTGATGCAGAGAGGTTGTTGGTCCAAGTTAGGATTCGCCAACTGCCTCAAGCTCTGATTTGCAGCCATCGTGGTCCTCTCTTCTTCTTCTTCAAGCAGCCTTGCTTCTCTTCTTCTTTGATGTAGTGTCCTCTCGATCTCAGGATCGTAGTGAAAGTTATCTTCGTGATTAAACGATCCACCTGTACTCATCAACAAACCAAAGTAGTAATGCGGGATAACAAATAATAATAAAAAAATCGACACAAAATAATACCAATGCCTTCCCCGGCAACGACGCCAAAATTTGGTAGCGTTTTCGCGTACGCCCAAATTAACCCTCTCAAGTTAATAACAGTAATGAATGTAGTAGCGTGAGTAGGGATCGATCCCACAGGGAAGGTAGTATTTTTTTCGTGTCAATTTAAAAACGAATAGTAAAAAGGGGTTTTTGGGTTGAGTGATTACTACTAAGCAAATTTTAAGAATTAAACTAATTAACGAGATTAACTAAAACGGTTTAAACTTATGAGAGTGAAGCGATTCTTGGTTTCCGGTCAACTTTACTTTTGGAAAATTCTCTCTTGATCATCAAATCACTAAAATACGAATTCTTTCAATTATTCATCGATTGGAAATTTAATTCCTACCTACCTTAATCGTAGTCAAAGAGAAAACAGGTTCAATCCGACCCTTATCAAATCTCTAATCAAAACTAAGCCGTTAATGATTAAATCAATGATAGATTTTAAAACTAGCGAGTTCGATAAATCTAATCAATCGTTTCACTCTCATAAGTTTAAACCGTTTAGTCAGTTTCGTTAATTAGTTTAGTTTAATTCGTAAAATTTGCTTAGTAGTCATCAATCAACCCAAAATCCCCTTTTTACTATTTGTTTTTAAATTGACACGAAAAAATACTACCTTCCATGTGGGATCGATGTAAGTAACCCCATGAGCATACAACGCAGCGGAATAAAATTTTGGGATTACTAACACCGGATCTATACATAGGGATTCATATCGGATTAGAGAATTACAAGTGTCTTACCCTTGTAGCGTGTTTGAAGCAGAATCCACGGAGCTGCACCACGTCCTACGCCTTCTCCGAGTCACTTAGCAAAACTCGAATGGTTTTGCCTCAACGGTATCCACACGATCAAATCGAACGAAGGAATAGTTTAAGAACAAGTTGCTAGACAAGTTCTTAAACCAATACACGAAGCAAGCTCGATTCACAATCGAAGATGGCTCAAAACCACCAAGAACCCCTTCGACTTGTGAAGGCCGAGAGGAATTGGATGGTGCGGCCGTGTGCTCTTGCTTGGTGTAGGGTTTTGTTATTCAATTTGTCTTGCAAGTCTTAATCTAATTAAACCTTGTTAACAAATTATATATGATTAATTAAAGGCTTTCTTAAAGCTTCATGGGCTTAAGCCCATGATTTAATTAATCCTTATGATTATTAATTAAGACTCCTCTTAATTATTTAATTCATCCCATGAATTTAATTTCCCTTCTCGATTTAATCTTTTGTGCGACCCGATAGGATCTCGTAATGTTGGCAGTGACATAAAATCTCATTTTATGTCGCAAGCATCGAGCGGTATCTAGCAACACATCGATGCTACCCAAATTACGAGAATGTCAATGACTCGACATAACCTTTAGAACTTGTGATAATATTAATCATGTAACTTAATCCCTTTGTCCTTTGTGTTTAAGATTGAACACGAGTCATGGAATAGTCATACTCGTATATCCAATCTTTATTTCTTGATCCCCAAGTAGAACTAGAATAAACGAATAAGCTCGATATCTCATATCGACTCATTCGAGCATGGCCATGCATTTAGTTCTCACTTGATCAAGGGCCAAACACATCTCCTGTTATATAGGAGGGACAAATCCTATCTCGATCAGTCAACATCCCTCTACATAATTCGTAGTGTATCCAATAGTCGCCTTTATAGTTTACCCTGTTACGGGTAACGTTTGACGATATCAAGATACATAACTCCTTATGTTGGGATCTCTGATGATCACAAGTCGTAAGGATTACATACATTATTATCACTATGAGAATTGCATATGACGATCATATAACTATCCATGTTGCATTCTCATGGTGGGTCTGTCCAGTACATCGTTCTCTAACATGTACCCATATGTTGATTTGATATCTCATATCAATGAACAATTCATCGATCAACATATACTAGTCTCTACGTATTATCATTATCCCTATTCATGATAATACTTGACTAGGGACATCTTTAAGAATAATACAATATTATTCTAAGGACATTAACATATATATTAATTCACAATGCACAGTTAAAAGAATAATATATAATAATGAATTACCATTCATAAAACCATAAACATTGTATGTCTTAAACAATCATCTAATGACTTGTCTTAGGGCATATCCCAACAAATCTCCCACTTGCACTAAGACCACTCAGACATATACCTAATGCCTAGAGATCTAGTATGACGATCATGCTTCTGCTGTGACAGCGGCTTCGTCAATGGGTCAGATACATTATCATCTGTTGGTACTTTGCATATTTTAACATCTCCCCTTTCAACGATTTCTCGAATGAAATGGAAACGCCTAAGTATGTGCTTGGATCTTTGGTGAGATCTTGGTTCCTTAGCCAATGCGATCACTCCATTGTTGTCACAATAGAGTTCTATCGGATCTTTAATGCTAGGCACCACTCCAAGTTCAGAAATGAACTTCCTCATCCAAACAGCTTCCTTTGCTGCATCCGAGGCAGCAATATACTCAGCTTCCGTTGTAGAATCGGCTACTGTTTCTTGCTTTGAACTCTTCCAGCTCACAGCACCCCCATTTAGGCAATACACATATCCAGATTGCGATCGAAAATCATCTTTGTCGGTTTGGAAGCTAGCATCAGTGTAACCCATTACATTGAGCTCTTCCTCACCTCCATAAATCAAGAATGTATACTTAGTCCTTCTCAAGTACTTCAGGATATTCTTGACAGCAATCCAGTGACCTTCACCTGGATCAACTTGATATCTGCTCGTCATGCTCAAAGCATATGATACATCAGGACGAGTACATATCATGGCATACATGATAGATCCAATAGCTGACGCGTATGGAATCTTACTCATGCGTTGTCTCTCATCTGGTGTTGAAGGACACTATTCCTTCGAGAGATAAATACCATGTGTCATAGGCACGAATCCTTTCTTGGATTCTTGCATGCTAAACCTTTTAAGCACTTTGTCTATGTATGTACTTTGACTTAGACCAAGAAGCCTTCTCGATCTATCTCTATAGATCTTGATTCCTAATACATAGGTGGCTTCTCCTAAGTCTTTCATCGAAAAGCAATTCCCTAGCCAAATCTTTACAGATTGCAAGGCAGGGATATCATTTCCAATAAGAAGTATGTCATCTACATACAACACTAGGAAAATGATTACGCTCCCACTGACCTTCTTGTAGACACAAGGTTCATCTTCATTTTTGATAAAACCAAACTCTTTGATTGCATCATCAAAACGAAGATTCCAACTCCGAGAAGCTTGCTTCAATCCATAAATGGATCGTTGTAGCTTGCATATCTTTCCAGCATCCTTTGGATCGACAAAACCCTCGGGCTGTGTCATGTACACATCCTCGAGCAGATTTCCATTAAGGAAAGCTGTTTTGACATCCATCTGCCAGATTTCATAATCATGAAATGCAGCTATTGCAAGTAAGATCCTTATGGATTTAACCATGGCCACTGGTGAAAAGGTTTCATCATAGTCAATACCATGAATTTGTTTGAATCCTTTTGCAACCAGCCGACCTTTATAGGTTTGTACGTTACCATCCATATCGGTCTTTTTCTTGAAAATCCATTTGCACCCTATGGGTCGTACCCCTTCAGGTGGATCAACCAAAGTCCATACTTGGTTTGCATACATGGATTCCATCTCAGATTTCATGGCCTCTTGCCATTTCTCAGAATCAATGCCCATAATAGCTTGTTGATAAGATGACGGCTCATCCTCATCAATAAGTAGTAAGTCACCTTGTTGAGTCACAAGAAATCCATATCTCTGTGGCTCCCGGTGTTCTCTTACAGACCTACGCTGGGCTTGTGTCTCTTGAGCAGGTACTTCTTCCACAACAGCTTGTGGTGCCTGCTCTGTTTCCATCTCAATCTCAGGTTCAGTGTTTTCTTGTGGTTGAACTTCACTAAGTTCTATTTTTCTCCCACTGGTTTTTCTAGAAATAAATTCTCTTTCAAGAAATACACCAGTCCGAGCAACAACTACTTTGTTCTCGGTGGGATAATAGAAATAGTACCCTTTCGTTTCCTTAGGATACCCCACAAATAAACACTTATCAGATTTGGGTCCAAGTTTGTTAGTGGCGTGACGTCTAACGAAAACCTCACAACCCCAAATCTTCATAAAAGACATACTAGGACGCTTCCCAGTCCATATCTCATATGGTGTCTTTTCCACTGATTTAGATGGAACACGGTTCAGTAAGAAAATTGCTGTTTCTAGAGCGTGTCCCCAAAACGATATCGGAAGATCTGCATGACTCATCATTGATCTAACCATGTCTAACAAGGTTCGATTTCTCCTCTCGGATACACCATTCCATTGTGGAGTATACGGAGGAGTGAGTTGTGGGACTATCCCACACTCCTTTAGATAGTCATGAAACTCTTGGCTTAAGTATTCTCCTCCTCGATCTGATCGAAGGATTTTGATACTTTTGCCAAGTTCGTTTTGCACTTCATTCTTGAAATCTTTGAACTTTTCAAAGGTTTCATGTTTATGTTTCATTAGGTACACATACCCATATCTACTGAGGTCATCAGTAAATGTAACGAAGTATTGAAAACCACCTCTAGCTTGCGTACTTATTGGTCCACATACATCACTATGTATTAGTCCCAATAAAACATTTGCCCTTTCAACATGTCCCTTGAAATGGGCTTTTGTCATCTTGCCCATTAAACAAGATTCGCATGTTTCATATGATTCAAAATCAAATGAATCTAATACTCCATCCTTATGAAGTTTAGATATGCGGTTCTCGTTTATGTGGCCCAAGCGACAGTGCCAGAGATATGTCGGATTACAATCATTATTTTTAATCCTTTTAGTATTTATGTTATAGATAGGCATATCAAGATTTAATACATAAAGACCATTCACCATTTGTGCACTAGCATAAAACATATCATTTAAATAAATAGAACAACAATTGTCCTTTATTATAAATGAAAAACCATACTTGTCTAAACAAGAAATAGAAATAATGTTTTTAGTAATTGAAGGCACAAAATAACAGTCTTTTAAAATCAGTGATAAACCAGAAGGTAAAGCTAAATGATAATCTCCTATAGCTAATGCAGCAACTCTTGCTCCATTTCCAACTCGGAGATCAACTTCACCTTTCGCCAATGTCCTACTCCTTTTGAGATCCTGCACATTTACACAAATGTGAGATCCACATCCAGTATCTAATACCCATGATGAAGAAGTAGATAAATTGACTTCTATAACAAAAATACCTGAAGCGGAAGTCACACTTCCTTTCTTTAGATCCTCCAGATATACTTTGCAGTTCCTTTTCCAATGGCCGGTCTCACCGCAATGGAAACAGTTCCCTTCCTTTGCTATCCCACCCTTTGGTTTCAGTGCATGAGACTTTGGCTTAGATTTAGCAAAGACCTTCTTTGCTTTCTTGTTGCCTTTAGCTTTGGCCCTTCCTTTGCCCTTATTCACAATAAGGACATTTGTGGCCTTAGTCTTCTTAGTATTTGCTTCATATGTTCTCAACATACCAAGCAACTGTGGTAGAGTCTTTTCCATGTCAGTCATATTGTAATTTACTACAAATTGACTGAAGCTTTCAGGCAACGATTGCAAGATCACATCGGTGGCCAACTCTTGGTCCAATGGAAAACCCAGCTTGTCCAGATTCTCAATGTACCCAATCATCTTGAGTACATGAGTTCCAACCAAGCTTCCTTCTACAATCCTGCACTGGAATAACGCTTTAGAGATGTCATACCTCTCTTGTCTAGCTTGCTGTTGGTACAACTGCTTTAAGTGTTCGATCATATCGAACGCCTCCATTTCCTCATGTTGCTTCTGAAGCTCAGAGTTCATGGTGGCAAGCATGAGGCACCCAACATCAAGTGCGTCACTCTGATGCTTCTTGTAAGCATCTTTTTCGGTTCTTGTAGCCGTTAGGGGAGGTTCCTCAGCGGGTAAGGGTTCCTCTAGGACATATTGTTTCTTTTCTTGTTTGAGGACTATCCTCAAGTTCCTATGCCAGTCTAGGAAATTCGTCCCATTTAATTTGTCCTTCTCAAGGACCGATCGCAGTGATAAAGTGCTAGTAACGTTGTTAGTTGCCATGGATATCTACAATATAAATATGCAAAATAAGTTTATGATTTAAATCATTTAACATGGTCTTATATTAAATGATACTCCCACTATTTTGTTTGAAAAATATCAACCCTCGAAATCTTTAGTGGGCCAAGATCCATATTTCACTTAATCTTGAGTTAGCTTTTGCTAATCGCCCAAGACTCGGTTATTTAGGTAGACAACACTTTGTCAATTATATCACATATAATTCTTGGATAGTTGGACGAACAACGCTTTGTTCAATTCATCAAATGAATTAAAATCCAACCCATGCCTCTAGGTTCCCAATCCTATTGAGATAACCTAGTTAAGTCGTACCCAATTAAAGTATAATGGATATCACTTTTATCCTTTCGCGCCTTACTAAGATTGCCACGGTGCTTTGCTTTGGCAAACCCACACATGTACAATCGAAGTTATTGTGAGACCCCGATATCTCAATATACTAATAGGTGCGATTAAGAGAACTAAACATTCATGTGAATAAATCAGAGTAAAGAGTCATGTTGATTATCCTGAGCTTAAGGAATACAGTAGCAAAAGTTTCAAAAGGAATTTCACAAATTCCTACAAAAGGTGCTACACTATAGTCTTATTCTACCACAAGTAGAAGCTATATAAAATTTTCTCAAATCATGCAGCTAATCCTGTAGCTCTCCTTACAGCTCAGCTTCTCAACCCCGACCCTGGTTCTCAACATCAAAAGCACCTACAAAGACAACCCCCAACACATGATCATAACACAATTCATATTCAACATAATATGAAAAATAAGGCGTAAATGCACAATCATAAAATACGAATCACTTCCTGTATTTCCATCGCATTTACAATGCCCATTGGTTGTCCCTGTACCATAATTCATAATATAACACATTATATGAACGTATGGTTTCACAAATGAATGTCATGACATTTCTTATTTTTCTTGAGTCAGTCATCATCAGTTATTTTAATGCTTCTTTGCTTTCATAATCTCAAAACAAGCGGTATCTCATCCTCGCTTCTTCATACTAGCGGTATCTCATCCTCGCTCAGTATGGTATAAACCCGCCTCCATGTGCAAGCGAGCCTCCCCCCTCCCGCTCCACATTTTTAGCGGTAAAGCGTAAGCATTAATACCTTAACCGTGATTGCCCTAACTCGTGGAATACATCTCTTTATCCCACATCACAATATGCAACAACAATGTATAATATGCAACAACAATGCATAATAACATGTATCAACTCATAATGCATCACATTGCATTCATCATGTGTCACACAGACAAACATAAATACATGTTACAGTTGGGATGCCCGTACGTCGCTTACGTATCTTTCCAAAAAGTAGTGTGTGGTGGTACTCTATCCCCTGCGTTGTGTAGCTGTCGGTGAAGGCTCTACACCAGTGTACAACACAATATTAGATGCCAAATATATGATCCAAAATCAAAAATCCAACAAAAATCAATATTTCAAAATTTTGCTTCTGGCGATCGATCGCTACCCCTTGGCGATCGATCGCCAAACTCCACTGTCCCATGGCGATCGATCGCGTGCCTTTGATTTTGGCTACTGGACCTCGGCGATCGATCGCGCCATTTGTGGCGATCGATCGCCACATGGTCTGTGCGCGATAAATTTCCAGAATGTTCAACACTGATATTCACACCTTTCATTCTAACATGTAAGACATACAACATGCCAAGACCAACATGCTAGCAGTTAAAACACACTACCGTGAGTGTATTTATACCAAATTTACACTCTAACATAAGCCCACATGCATTGAAATCGACCATTTACACAGGTACTCAATCAACATTTCCTGAAACAGGACAACACATTTCCTTTCCAGATTTTCGAGTACTTCAATTCATGCTATAAAAACTATAACATAACTCATAAATCATGTTCGAACAAACATGCCAAGGGCTTCACAAGACTACCATGCATATTTTCACATCGAAGGTTTACTCTAAAACCCATCTAACATGCATAATATCACCTCTTCAAAATCACTCCCAGTCCACGTTTTTCCAGAAAAACAGGGGAAATATCTACCCAGATTTTCGAACACTCTACTTTACATGCTTAAATCTTCCACATAAAACATGTAATAAGCTCAAGGAAAAACACTGGAAGCTTCATAAAAACACCTCATATGAACATGAATCGAAGGTTTCACAAAACCTAAACTAACATGCCATTTTTACACCAACAAAAGTATGAACTTCAACAACAATTATTTCAAACCCAGAAATGGTATCTCACCCCCTTTTGGCTCCGATTTTTGCAAGCTTCTAGGTAGTAAAATTGGTTGAGCTCCTTCCTATCTTGTTCAGCAAGTGTTGGACGATTTTGGTGAGGAAGAAGGAAGTGATTTCTGACTTGTGAGGTGAAGTGGGAGATGGGGGAAAAGGTATGGGCAGCAGCTGGCAGCAGGGTATGGGTCAAGGGGGGTGGTTGAGTGGTGGGTGGTATGATGTGTTATGTTTTGGTCCCGGTATTTAGCACGATGTATTAAATATCCTCACACGATATCTATAGTATTTTCTCACTAAAATACTTCAATTCCCTTTTAAACATGCTTTACCAAAACGATTAACACACACCCCAATTAATCATGCCACAACCCCAAAATCCCAACACATAACACATGCACCCTCACATGCATCTCCCAATATTATTAATTCAACACAAAGAATTAATACCCTAATTTTCGCAACAATGATTAATGTTTAAATAACACATAATCATTTCGGGGATATCACAATACTCCCCTACTTATAGGATTTCGCCCTCGAAATCAGCATGCACTTACCCAATATAAAGTGAAACATAAATCACATACCAGAAAACAGTTCTGGGTAGTGCTGCACCATGTGTCGCTCCGTCTCCCACGTGGCCACCTCGACACCCCTACGATCCCACTGAACTTTGACCATAGGAATAACTTTGTTTCTCAGTCTGCGATCTGCCCTATCCAAAATCCTGATAGGTCGCTCCACATAGGAAACATCGGATTCAATCTGAACCTCAGAAGGCTGCAACACATGTGAAGGATCGGTTCATACTTCCTCAGCATAGACACATGGAATACATCGTGTATACCAGACAGAGAAGGCGGTAAAGCCAAACGGTACGCCAGAGTACCCACACGCTGTAAGATCTCATACGGCCCCACGTATCTAGGAGACAATTTCCTCCGCATACCAAACCGTACTACACCCCTGAAGGGTGAGATCTTCAGAAAAACTTTGTCGCCCAACTGAAACTCCAACGGTCTTCGCCGTTGATTGGCATATGCTGCCTGTCTATCCTGAGCTGCCTTCATCTTTCTTCTGATAACCTTAACTTTCTCTTCCATTTCTTGAACCAACTCTGGTCCTCCAACCGACTTACGGTCCAAGTCATCCCAACACAAGGGTGACCTACAACGCCTACCATAGAGGGCCTCGAAAGGAGCCATTTGTATACTTGCCTGGTAGCTGTTGTTGTAAGAGAACTCCACCAAGGCTATCAAGTCCTGCCATGATATGTCGAACTCTAATACACAAGCTCTCAACATATCCTCGAGCGTCTGTATCGTACGCTCAGTCTGTCCGTCCGTCTGAGGGTGATATGCTGTGCTCAGCCTCAACTCTGTACCTAGAGCTGTCTGCAGACCCTCCCAGAAGTGAGATGTGAACCGCGGATCTCGATCAGATACTATCGAAACAGGGATCCCGTGCAGTCTCACTATATCTCTGACATATAACTGTGCCATCCTCGAGTGCGTATATGTCATACGGTAGGGAATGAAATGAGCCACTTTAGTCAATCTGTCCACGACTACCCAGATGGCATCAAAACCCGAAACAGTCCTCGGTAAGTGGGTCACGAAATCCATAGACACGTGCTGCCACTTCCACTCGGGTATTTCCAAACTCCTTAGTTCACCTCTAGGCCTCTGTCTCTCAGCCTTCACCTGCTGACAAATCAAACAGCGCTTGACGAATGACGTAACATCCTGTTTCATTCGCCTCCACCAGAACTGGCTGCGTAAATCCTTATACATCTTCTTCCCGCCTGGGTGAACACTCATCCTGCTGCAATGAGCTCGCTGTAAGATACCCTGGCGCAACTCGGGTGTATTTGGAACTACCCATCTGTCGCCAAGTCTCAGAGAACCGTCCTCAGCTACTTTGAATCTCGATGGCTGCCCTGAATGAACCATTGACATCCATCTCTGAACCTCTGTATCGGTCCCCTGAGCCTTTCTGATGTGATCGAAAATAACAGGCTCGGCTAACAAGGTCCAAACCTGTACTGGTGAAATAGACACATCATAATCGAATCCCAAATGGCAGTAGGAGCCCAACATAGCTGATAGGCACATGGCATCCTCTGATGTGCTCCTCACCTTCCGACTCAAAGCGTCGGCTGTCAAGTTTGCTTTCCCGGGATGGTATAGGATTTCACAATCATAATCCTTCAGCAGATCCATCCATCTCCTCTGCCTCATGTTCAGCTCAGCCTGTGTAAACAAGAACTTCAGGCTTTTGTGATCAGTGAAGATGGTGAATGAGGTACCGTATAAGTAGTGTCGCCATATCTTCAAGGCGAAAACTATAGCTGCCAACTCCAAATCATGAACTGGATACCTCGTCTCATGTGGCTTCAACTGTCTCGAAGCATAAGCCACTACATGTCTGTCCTGCATCAGTACACACCCTAAGCCCTGTAGTGATGCGTCGGTATAAAGAACAAATCCTTTGTTCTCCTTGGGAATCACTAGAACTGGTGCAGTAGTCAGTCTGTGCTTCAATTCCCTGAAACTCTGCTCACAAGCCTCTGTCCAACAAAAAGGGACTCCCTTCTGAGTCAGCTGTGTAAGTGGCTTGGCGATCTTTGAGAAACCCTCGACGAAACGTCGATAATAGCCAGCCAACCCAAGAAAACTCCGAATCTCACTGACTGAAGTAGGGGTAGACCAATCCATAACTGCCTCTATCTTTCTCGGGTCTACTGATATCCCCTCTCGCGATATGATATGGCCCAAGAATGATACACTGCTCAGCCAGAACTCACCCTTGCTGAGTTTGGCGTACAACTGATGATCTCTGAGGATCTGGAGCACTATCCTCAGATGATCGGCATGATCCTCCTCACTCCTTGAATAGACAAGGATGTCGTCAATGAATACGATCACAAACTGATCGAGGTACTCCTGAAATACTCGGTTCATCAGGCTCATAAAAACTGCAGGTGCATTTGTCACACCGAAAGGCATCACCAAGAACTCATAGTGTCCATATCGAGTTCTAAAAGCCGTCTTTTGAACATCACCAGCTCTAACCCGCACCTGATGATAGCCTGACCTCAAGTCTATCTTCGAGTACACCTCTGTACCCTGAAGCTGGTCGAACAGATCATCAATCCTCGGAAGTGGATATCTGTTCTTCACTGTAGCCTTGTTCAATTGCCTGTAGTCAATGCACAGACGCATTGATCCATCCTTCTTTTTCACGAACAAGACTGGTGCACCCCAAGGCGATACACTAGGACGAATGTATCCCTTGTCAAGGAGCTCCTGTAACTGTACCTTTAGTTCCCTCAGCTCTGCCGGTGCCATCCTGTATGGGGCACGAGAAATGGCTGATGTCCCCGGCAGCAGCTCAATAGCAAACTCAACATCCCTGACAGGCGGAAATCCCGGAATCTCATCTGGGAACACATCAATGAATTCCGCCACAACTGGAATGTCCTCGGCTCTCACTTCCTCCTCTTCCGATGCATTCACGGCATAAATAAGGTACCCAATGTGGCCACGTTCCAATAACCGTGACATCTTAACCGCTGAGATCACTGGAATCCTTGGACGAGAGTCGTCCCCATAAAAAGTCCACTGGAACCCCTGATCAGATAGAAAACGAACAGTCCTCTGCCGACAGTCTACCACAGCTCGGTATCTGCTCAACACATCAATGCCGATAATACAGTCAAAGTCTGCCATCTCTAACTGAATCAGATCAGCCCTCAGATCATTGCCCTCAAAATAAATGAGGCAATCAGACAACAGCCGATCACATGCTTCCCCGTGGGTGTCGAGACCATGAGAGGCGTGGGTAACAGAGACGAGCACAAGTGGTGTCTCTCCACAAAAGCAACAGATACAAAAGAATGAGAAGCACCTGTATCTACCAAAATAAATGCAGGGTACGTAAATAAATGACACGTACCAGCAATGACCTCCTCTGGGGCTGCTCAGCCTGCTCCCTAGTCAGTGCATACACCTGACCCTGCGGTGGTCCTGCCGCCTGACCTCCCTGCGGTCGAGGCGCAAACTGCTGTCTCGGTGGTGCCCTCCCAGCATCAAATCTTGGCCTATTCGGCCCTGAGTCTGCCTGACTTGCCCGATTGGGGCAGTTCCTAGCTAAGTGGCCCACCTTGCCACAAACATAACAGCCTCGGCAGTCACGTGACAAGTGAAATCCCCCACAGCGGTCACACCTGTCCCCTCCTGCCTTACTCCCTTGTGTAGGTCCTCGATTGCTCTGTTTCTGACTCTGAGATTTCTTCCCGCTAAATCTGGAAGATGATGAGGCTCCTCGAGCCTTGAACTGATCCCCTCGTGGTTTCAAACTATCAGTAACAGGCCTCTATGATGGTACTGAAGGGGGTACAACATCCTTGTATGCTCCCACCTCAATTTCTGCTAACTCTGCCCGTGTCAGGGCGTCATCAAAAGAGCTAGGGTTGTTGGAGACAACCCGGTCAAATAGTTCTGGCCTGAGTCCTTTCAGGAAATGCCTCATCTTTGCATGGCTGCTCACAGCGATATGGGGGACATACCTCAACAGTGAGGAATACTGCAAGGCAAAGTCTGAAACTGACATGTTTCCCTGCTTCAAATTAGTGAACTCGTCCTCCTTGACTTGTCTAGCAGCGGCAGAAAAATACCGATTAAGAAACCGGGTCCTGAATACAGTCCAGTCTACTACCATGTCCTGAGCTCTCAGCTCTATCACAGTGGTCTTCCACCACATAGAAGGCTTCTTCGCCATCTGAAACTCGGCTAACCTCAGCCATGCGGTACGTGCACAGGGCGCAGTCACAAGTATCTGCTCTATCCGTTCTAGCCACTCTTCGGCCCCTTCTCCAGACTCGGTCCCCTCAAACATGGGTGGACGGAAATTCAGAAACTGTGTCAAACTGAGCTCCCCGGGTAATAACATCTGTGCACTGGGCTCCACTCCCACAGCAGGTGGCGGTAAAGGATTCACATGAGCAACACTAGCATTCATACTGCCCATATCCCCTACCTCTTCATTGAGGTTCTCCGGGTTAATAGCCGCCATGCTGCAACACAAGAGTTAACAACAATACCAAAAGCAGTTCATAGTATAAGCCGTTAGATAACAAGAGTATCATATTCAAAAGCATGTTAGTATAACCTTATACAACAATATGCATCACATGCATAACATGCCCAACAATGAATACCTAGCCAACTTGTCTCTAAAGGCTACCCTTCACTCTTCCCTGGTTATCTAACCACTGCTCTGATACCACTAATGTGAGACCCCGATATCTCAATATACTAATAGGTGCGATTAAGAGAACTAAACATTCATGTGAATAAATCAGAGTAAAGAGTCATGTTGATTATCCTGAGCTTAAGGAATACAGTAGCAAAAGTTTCAAAAGGAATTTCACAAATTCCTACAAAAGGTGCTACACTATAGTCTTATTCTACCACAAGTAGAAGCTATATAAAATTTTCTCAAATCATGCAGCTAATCCTGTAGCTCTCCTTATAGCTCAGCTTCTCAACCCCGACCCTGGTTCTCAACATCAAAAGCACCTACAAAGACAACCCCCAACACATGAGCATAACACAATTCATATTCAACATAATATGAAAAATAAGGCGTAAATGCACAATCATAAAATACGAATCACTTCCTGTATTTCCATCGCATTTACAATGCCCATTGGTTGTCCCTGTACCATAATTCATAATATAACACATTATATGAATGTATGGTTTCACAAATGAATGTCATGACATTTCTTCTTTTTCTTGAGTCAGTCATCATCAGTTATTTTAATGCTTCTTTGCTTTCATAATCTCAAAACAAGCGGTATCTCATCCTCGCTTCTTCATACTAGCGGTATCTCATCCTCGCTCAGTATGGTATAAACCCGCCTCCATGTGCAAGCGAGCCTCCCCCCTCCCGCTCCACATTTTTAGCGGTAAAGCGTAAGCATTAATACCTTAACCGTGATCGCCCTAACTCGTGGAATACATCTCTTTATCCCACATCACAATATGCAACAACAATGTATAATATGCAACAACAATGCATAATAACATGTATCAACTCATAATGCATCACATTGCATTCATCATGTGTCACACAGACAAACATAAATACATGTTACCATTGGGATGCCCGTACGTCGCTTACGTACCTTTCCAAAAAGTAGTGTGTGGTGGGACTCTATCCCCTGCATTGTGTAGCTGTCTGTGAAGGCTCTACACCAGTGTACAACACAATATTAGATGCCAAATATATGATCCAAAATCAAAAATCCAACAAAAATCAATATTTCAAAATTTTGCTTCTGGCGATCGATCGCTACCCCTTGGCGATCGATCGCCAAACTCCACTGTCCCATGGCGATCGATCGCGCCATTCGTGGCGATCGATCGCGTGCCTTTGATTTTGGCTACTGGACCTCGGCGATCGATCGCGCCATTTGTGGCGATCGATCGCCACATGGTCTGTGCGCGATAAATTTCCAGAATGTTCAACACTGATATTCACACCTTTCATTCTAACATGTAAGCCATACAACATGCCAAGACCAACATGCTAGCAGTTAAAACACACTACCGTGAGTGTATTTATACCAAATTTACACTCTAACATAAGCCCACATGCATTGAAATCGACCATTTACACAGGTACTCAATCAACATTTCCTGAAACAGGACAACACATTTCCTTTCCAGATTTTCGAGTACTTCAATTCATGCTATAAAAACTATAACATAACTCATAAATCATGTTCGAACAAACATGCCAAGGGCTTCACAAGACTACCATGCATATTTTCACATCGAAGGTTTACTCTAAAACCCATCTAACATGCATAATATCACCTCTTCAAAATCACTCCCAGTCCACGTTTTTCCAGAAAAACAGGGGAAATATCTACCCAGATTTTCGAACACTCTACTTTACATGCTTAAATCTTCCACATAAAACATGTAATAAGCTCAAGGAAAAACACTGGAAGCTTCATAAAAACACCTCATATGAACATGAATCGAAGGTTTCACAAAACCTAAACTAACATGCCATTTTTACACCAACAAAAGTATGAACTTCAACAACAATTATTTCAAACCCAGAAATGGTTTCTCACCCCCTTTTGGCTCCGATTTTTGCAAGCTTCTAGGTAGTAAAATTGGTTGAGCTCCTTCCTATCTTGTTCAGCAAGTGTTGGACGATTTTGGTGGGGAAGAAGGAAGTGATTTCTGACTTGTGAGGTGAAGTGGGAGATGGGGGAAAAGGTATGGGCAGCAGCTGGCAGCAGGGTATGGGTCAAGGGGGGTGGTTGAGTGGTGGGTGGTATGTGTTATGTTTTGGTCCCGGTATTTAGCACGATGTATTAAATATCCTCACACGATATCTATAGTATTTTCTCACTAAAATACTTCAATTCCCTTTTAAACATGCTTTACCAAAACGATTAACACACACCCCAATTAATCATGCCACAACCCCAAAATCCCAACACATAACACATGCACCCCCACATGCATCTCCCAATATTATTAATTCAACACAAAGAATTAATACCATAATTTTCGCAACAATGATTAATGTTTAAATAACACATAATCATTTCGGGGATATCACAGTTATTGACGAGTACTTTTATTTTGGAAGGCATCTAAAACTTAATATTTTAGAGGGATTTATTGATCTCATGATTAATTTGATAATTTAAAATATGTCCACTACATATAGTTGTATACATATCTACATATATGTGTAATACTATTATCAAACTAAAACATAAGATAAATCATGCATCAACATACATAATTAAACGTGACATGGTTATAGCCCCTACTATAGATTTTCTCAAGCCAATGAGAAAATCCTATGAGTCAACCTAAGGTAACTTCACAAGCACCTTCCTTGGCTCCAATTTGTGAATGGCCTCCTCATCCCGGCACGATGCTCCATCTTCATTGATCACCATCAATAAAATAAACTACACTATTTACAAGATATAGAATTCCTCGATTCACATTCGAGGGGAACATAGGGGAGGGATAACATTTAGAATGAAATAGAGAAAGGCACGACACGCAGGTCGTATTATAAATTACAAACATCCACAAATCCTATCTAATAGGTCAAAGGGCTATAACCACGCACCATGCTCAAACAACACATAAAGCATGCATTAACATTTAATTAATTAAATTCTAAACATTTTAAATTTAATTCTAATTAAAACTGTAAAATAATTTTTGAAAAAATATCGTACGCTCGGGACATCACATGCCACGAACTAAAGCGACTAAGACTCGAACCACCATGGTTCGAACCATGAAGCACACGGCTGGACCAATAGTGGGCCTAGGGTTCGAAACCCTAGCCCATGGCCGAGCCATGTTCGAGCGGTGGCGGCGAGCCCATGCACGGCTGCTAGGGTTCGATCTTGTGCCAATTTTGATTGTGAATCAAGTGTGGTTTTTGGTTCCGGTTTAATAACTTGTCTAGCAACTTGTTATTAAACTATCCCTTCACCCGATTTGATCGTGTGGATACCGTTGAGGCAAAGCTCATCGAGTTTTGCTATTGACTCGGAGAAGGCGTTGGACGTTTGTGCTGCTCCGTGGATTCTGCTTCAAACACGCTACAAGGGTAAGACTTTCGTATTCCTTTATCCGATATGATAACCTATGTATAGATCTGCTGGTTTGTAATCCTAAAAATTTTATTCCGCTGCGTTGTATGCTCAAAGGATTACTTACAGTGGTATCAGAGCCGTGTACAAGGCTCATATCGGATTTATGTGATTAAATTGTGTTAATCATATTAGAATTAATATTGCATGCTTTTAAAACTGTATAAACATATATGATATGTTAATATCGAGTTTTTGAAATTCATCGTAAAATTGTATTTGATATAATTGGCGAATAATTGTATACGATACACGAAAGCATAAAATCGAGGTGTTGGCTCAAGGTGGTTCGACCACTTCATGACTTGACCCTCGGGCCGCCTCTAGTGAGCTAGGGTTCGGACCCTTGGCTCATGCATGGGGCCGCGCCGCTTCCAAAAGACTAGGGTTTTGAACCCTAGTCACATAAGCCACTCGGCCGCCGCTTGGGCTAGGGTTTTTCGAACCCTTGGCTCGAGATGGTTAAGCCGTCACCGTCATGGACCGTCCATGGTTGGACCGTGGCTTGTGGCTCGTGGATTTCGGTGTTTGAGCAAGTTGGCTCGATAAAAAACCAACATGGTGCAAGGCGGCTAGGGTTTGGAACCCTAGCGGCGCCGCACCCATGCCATCGGCTCGCACCATGTCGTGGGCTAGGGTTTCGAACCCTAGGCCCATAATTGGTCCAGCCGTGGTGCATGGTTGGTTCGAACCACGGTGGTTCGTAGCTAAGTCGCATTAAGTTCGTGGCATGTGATGTCCCGAGCGTACGATAATTTTTCAAAAATTATTTTACCGTTTTAATTAGAATTAAATTTAAAATGTTTAGAATTTAATTAATTAAATGTTAATGCATGCTTTATGTGTTGTTTGAGCATGGTGCGTGGTTATAGCCCTTTGACCTATTAGATAGGATTTGTGGATGTTTGTAATTTATAATACGACCTGCGTGTCGTGCCTTTCTCTATTTCATTCTAAATGTAATCCCTCCCCTATGTTCCCCTTGAATGTGAATCGAGGAATTCTATATCTTGTAAATAGTGTAGTTTATTTTATTGATGGTGATCAATGAAGATGGAGCATCGTGCCGGGATGAGGAGGCCATTCACAAATTGGAGCCAAAGGAAGGTGCTTGTGAAGTTACCTTAGGTTGACTCATAGGATTTTCTCATTGGCTTGAGAAAATCATTAGTAGGGGCTATAACCATGTCACGTTTAATTGTGTATGATGATGCGTGATTTATCTTATGTTTTAGTTTGATAATAGTATTACACATATATGTAGATATGTATACAACTATATGTAGTGGACATATTTTAAATTATCAAATTAATCATGAGATCAATAAATCCCTCTAAAATATTAAGTTTTAGATGCCTTCCAAAATTAAAAGTACTCGTCAATAACTTCGAGTGTACATGTGTGGGTTTGCCAAAGCAAAGCACCGTGACAATCTTAGTAAGGCGCGAAAGGATAAAAGTGATATCCATTATACTTTAATTGGGTACGACTTAACTAGGTTATCTCAATAGGATTGGGAACCTAGAGGCATGGGTTGGATTATAATTCATTTGATGAATTGAACAAAGTGTTGTTCGTCCAACTATCCAAGAATTATATGTGATGTAATTGACAAAGTGTTGTCTACCTAAATAACCGAGTCTTGGGCGATTAGCCAAAGCTAACTCAAGATTAGGCGAAATATGGATCTTGGCCCACTAAAGGTTTTGAGGGTTGATATTTTTTAAACAAAATAGTGGGAGTATCATTTAATATAAGACCATGTTAAATGATTTAAATCATAAACTTATTTTGCATATTTATATTGTAGATATCCATGGCAACTAACAACGTTACTAGCACTTTATCACTGCGATCGGTCCTTGAGAAGGACAAATTAAATGGGACGAATTTCCTAGACTGGCATAGGAACTTGAGGATAGTCCTCAAACAAGAAAAGAAACAATATGTCCTAGAGGAACCCTTGCCCGCTGAGGAACCTCCCCTAACAGCTACAAGAGCTGAAAAAGATGCTTACAAGAAGCATCAGAGTGACGCACTTGATGTTGGGTGCCTCATGCTTGCCACCATGAACTTTGAGCTTCAGAAGCAACATGAGGAAATGGAGGCGTTCGATATGATCGAACACTTAAAGCAGTTGTACCAACAGCAAGCTAGACAAGAGAGGTATGACGTCTCTAAAGCGTTATTCCAGTGCAGGATGGTAGAAGGAAGCCTAGTTGGAACTCATGTGCTCAAGATGATTGGGTACATTGAGAATCTGGACAAGCTGGGTTTTCCATTGGACCAAGAGTTGGCCACCGATGTGATCTTGCAATCGTTGCCTGAGAGCTTCAGTCAATTTGTAGTAAATTACAATATGACTGACATGGAAAAGACTCTACCATAGTTGCTTGGTATGTTGAGAACATATGAAGCAAATACTAAGAAGACTAAGGCCACAAATGTCCTTATTGTGAATAAGGGCAAAGGAAGGGCCAAAGCTAAAGGCAACAAGAAAGCAAAGAAGGTCTTTGCTAAATCTAAGCCAAAGTCTTCTGCACTAAAGCCAAAGGGAGGGATAGCAAAGGAAGGGAACTGTTTCCATTGCGGTGAGACCGGCCATTGGAAAAGAAACTGCAAAGTATATCTGGAGGATCTAAAGAAAGGAAGTGTGACTTCCGCTTCAGGTATTTTTGTTATAGAAGTCAATTTATCTACTTCTTCATTATGGGTATTAGATACTGGATGTGGATCTCACATTTGTGTAAATGTGCAGGATCTCAAAAGGAGGTGGACATTGGCGAAAGGTGAAGTTGATCTCCGAGTTGGAAATGGAGCAAGAGTTGCTGCATTAGCTATAGGAGATTATCATTTAGCTTTACCTTCTGGTTTATCATTGATTTTGAAAGATTGTTATTTTGTGCCTTCTATTACTAAAAACATAATATCTATTTCTTGTTTGGACAAATATGGTTTTTCATTTATAATAAAGGACAATTGTTGTTCTATTTATTTAAATGATATGTTTTATGCTAGTGCACAAATGGTGAATGGTCTTTATGTATTAAATCTTGATATGCCTATCTATAACACAAATACTAAAAGGATTAAAAATAATGATTGTAATCCGACTTATCTCTGGCACTGTCGCTTGGGCGACATAAACGAGAACCGCATATCTAAACTTCATAAGGATGGAGTATTAGATTCATTTGATTTTGAATCATATGAAACATGTGAATCTTGTTTAATGGGCAAGATGACTAAAGCCCCTTTCAAGGGACATGTTGAAAGGGCAAATGTTTTATTGGGACTAATACATAGTGATGTATGTGGACCAATAAGTACACAAGCTAGAGGTGGTTTTCAATACTTCGTTACATTTACTGATGACCTCAGTAGATATGGGTATGTGTACCTAATGAAACATAAACATGAAACCTTTGAAAAGTTCAAAGATTTCAAGAATGAAGTGCAAAACCAACTTGGCAAAAGTATCAAAATCCTTCGATCAGATCGAGGAGGAGAATACTTAAGCCAAGAGTTTCATGACTATCTAAAGGAGTGTGGGATAGTCCCACAACTCACTCCTCCGTATACTCCACAATGGAATGGTGTATCCGAGAGGAGAAATCGAACCTTGTTAGACATGGTTAGATCAATGATGAGTCATGCAGATCTTCCGATATCGTTTTGGGGACACGCTCTAGAAACAGCAATTTTCTTACTGAACCGTGTTCCATCTAAATCAGTGGAAAAGACACCATATGAGATATGGACTGGGAAGCGTCCTAGTATGTCTTTTATGAAGATTTGGGGTTGTGAGGTTTTCGTTAGACGTCACGCCACTAACAAACTTGGACCCAAATCTGATAAGTGTTTATTTGTGGGGTATCCTAAGGAAACGAAAGGGTACTATTTCTATTATCCCACCGAGAACAAAGTAGTTGTTGCTCGGACTGGTGTATTTCTTGAAAGAGAATTTATTTCTAGAAAAACCAGTGGGAGAAAAATAGAACTTAGTGAAGTTCAACCACAAGAAAACACTGAACCTGAGATTGAGATGGAAACAGAGCAGGCACCACAAGCTGTTGTGGAAGAAGTACCTGCTCAAGAGACACAAGCCCAGCGTAGGTCTGTAAGAGAACACCGGGAGCCACAGAGATATGGATTTCTTGTGACTCAACAAGGTGACTTACTACTTATTGATGAGGATGAGCCGTCATCTTATCAACAAGCTATAATGGGCAATGATTCTGAGAAATGGCAAGAGTCCATGAAATCTGAGATGGAATCCATGTATGCAAACCAAGTGTGGACTTTGGTTGATCCACCTGAAGGGGTACGACCCATAGGGTGCAAATGGATTTTCAAGAAAAAGACCGATATGGATGGTAACGTACAAACCTATAAAGGTCGGCTGGTTGCAAAAGGATTCAAACAAATTCATGGTATTGACTATGATGAAACCTTTTCACCAGTGGCCATGGTTAAATCCATAAGGATCTTACTTGCAATAGCTGCATTTCATGATTATGAAATCTGGCAGATGGATGTCAAAACAGCTTTCCTCAATGGAAATCTGGTCGAGGATGTGTACATGACACAGCCCGAGGGTTTTGTCGATCCAAAGGATGCTGGAAAGATATGCAAGCTACAACGATCCATTTATGGATTGAAGCAAGCTTCTCGGAGTTGGAATCTTCGTTTTGATGATGCAATCAAAGAGTTTGGTTTTATCAAAAATGAAGATGAACCTTGTGTCTACAAGAAGGTCAGTGGGAGCGTAATCATTTTCCTAGTGTTGTATGTAGATGACATACTTCTTATTGGAAATGATATCCCTGCCATGCAATCTGTAAAGATTTGGCTAGGGAATTGCTTTTTAATGAAAGACTTAGGAGAAGCCACCTATGTATTAGGAATCAAGATCTATAGAGATAGATCGAGAAGGCTTCTTGGTCTAAGTCAAAGTACATACATAGACAAGGTGCTTAAAAGGTTTAGCATGCAAGAATCCAAGAAAAGGATTCGTGCCTATGACACATGGTATTTATCTCTCGAAGGAATAGTGTCCTTCAACACCAGATGAGAGACAACGCATGAGTAAGATTCCATACGCGTCAGCTATTGGATCCATCATGTATGCCATGATATGTACTCGTCCCGATGTATCGTATGCTTTGAGCATGACGAGCAGATATCAAGTTGATCCAGGTGAAGGTCACTGGATTGCTGTCAAGAATATCCTAAAGTACTTGAGAAGGACTAAGGATACATTCTTGATTTATGGAGGTGAGGAAGAGCTCAATGTAATGGGTTACTCTGATGCAAGCTTCCAAACCGACAAAGATGATTTTCGATCGCAATCTGGATATGTGTATTGCCTGAATGGAGGTGCTGTGAGCTGGAAGAGTTCAAAGCAAGAAACAGTAGCCGATTCTACAACGGAAGCTGAGTATATTGCTGCCTCGGATGCAGCAAAGGAAGCTGTTTGGATGAGGAAGTTCATTTCTGAACTTGGAGTGGTGCCTAGCATTAAAGATCCGATAGAACTCTATTGTGACAACAATGGAGCGATCGCATTGGCTAAGGAACCAAGATCTCACCAAAGATCCAAGCACATACTTAGGCGTTTCCATTTCATTCGAGAAATTGTTGAAATGGGAGATGTTAAAATATGCAAAGTACCAACAGATGATAATGTATCTGACCCATTGACGAAGCCGCTGTCACAGCAGAAGCATGATCGTCATACTAGATCTCTAGGCATTAGGTATATGTCTGAGTGGTCTTAGTGCAAGTGGGAGATTTGTTGGGATATGCCCTAAGACAAGTCATTAGATGATTGTTTAAGACTTACAATGTTTATGGTTTTATGAATGGCAATTCATTATTATATATTATTCTTTTAACTGTGCATTGTGAATTAATATATATGTTAATGTCCTTAGAATAATATTGTATTATTCTTAAAGATGTCCCTAGTCAAGTATTATCATGAATTGGGATAATGATAATACGTAGAGACTAGTATATGTTGATCGATGAATTGTTCATTGATATGAGATATCAAATCAACATATGGGTACATGTTAGAGAACGATGTACTGGACAGACCCACCATGAGATTGCAACATGGATAGTTATATGATCGTCATATGCAATTCTCATAGTGATAATAATGTATGTAATCCTTACGACTTGTGATCATCAGAGATCCCAACATAAGGAGTTATGTATCTTGATATCGTCAAACGTTACCCGTAACAGGGTAATCTATAAAAGCGACTATTGGATACACTACGAATTATGTAGAGGGATGTTGACTGATCGAGATAGGATTTGTCCCTCCTATATAACAGGAGATGTGTTTGGCCCTTGATCAAGTGAGAACTAAAATGCATGGCCGTGCTCGAATGAGTCGATATGAGATATCGAGCTTATTCGTTTATTCTAGTTCTACTTGGGGATCAAGAAATAAAGATTGGATATACGAGTATGACTATTCCATGACTCGTGTTCAATCTTAACACAAAGGACAAAGGGATTAAGTTACATGGTTAATATTATCACAAGTTCTAAAGGTTATGTCGAGTCTTTGACATTCTTGTAATTTGGGTAGCATTGATGTATTGCTAGATACCGCTCAATGCTTGAGACGTAAAATGAGATTTTATGTCACTGCCAACATTACAAGATCCTATCGGGTCACACAAAAGATTAAATCGAGAAGGGAAATTAAATTCATGGGATGAATTAAATAATTAAGAGGAGTCTTAATTAATAATCATAATGATTAATTAAATCATGGGCTTAAGCCCATGAGGCTTTATGAAAGCCTTTAATTAATCATATAAAATATGATTGCAAGGGGTTTTAATGTGATTAACACTTCAATACACAAAACCTAATACCAAGCAAGCTACACACGGCCGCACCATCAAGAGCTCTCGGCCACTTCATAGCCGAGTGGTTCTTGGTGATCTTGTGCCAATTTTGATTGTGAATCAAGTGTGGTTTTTGGTTCCCGTTTAATAACTTGTCTAGCATCTTGTTATTAAACTATCCCTTCACCCGATTTGATCGTGTGGATACCGTTGAGGCAAAGCTCATCGAGTTTTGCTATTGACTCGGAGAAGGCGTTGGACGTTTGTGCTGCTCCGTGGATTCTGCTTCAAACACACTACAAGGGTAAGACCTTCGTATTCCTTTATCTAATATGATAACCTATGTATAGATCTGCTGGTTTGTAATCCTAAAAATTTTATTCCGCTGCGTTGTATGCTCAAAGGATTACTTACATATATACCAAGTGGACTCGGTGTTCAGTCATTGTACTCACCTTTCTCTCTCTCCCTCTCTCGCTTCTCTCCTCTTCCCCCACCATCTCCCCTTTGCAATTTCTTGAACAAAATTGGATGGAGCTCGATGATGAGCGGGATTCTTGAGCAACTAACTAGGTTATCATCTTCACTTCTTGATTGTGAAGGTTTTGATAGTAGTTTTGTAGAATTTGGTGAAGATATGAGTTGGGTTGGAGTTTTGGTTTTTAGAGTATTTATGGTGTTTTTGTTTAGGATTTATGTAGTAATGGGCATTGTGTTTGTTGATTTGGAAGTTTTTGATCGAAAAATTCCATTTTTGGCTGAAACAGGACGGAGCGATCGATCGTCGCGTCGTTCAGAAAATTTGAAGATGATGAACAGTAAAGCGATCAATCGCTTGAAATGAGGCGATCGATCGCCAAGGGGCAGTAGCCAAAATGAACAATGAAGTGATCGATCGCTTGAAACGAGGCGATCGATTGCCTGTGCATTTTTTTGGGAAAATTATTTTGTGTTGTGATTTCGAAGTATACTTTTGCCCGAGTCTTTTAAATGGTTAATAATCATGACTTGATGATGTATTTGGAAGTTGAATACATGCTCGGGTATTTGTTAGTGGGCAAGAAATTAATTGTCAGTTATTGACTGTGTTTAGCAAATAGTTCACGGGATCTCGGGGCAAAGACAATGATTTACTCTTGCTATTGGATCACAAGGTACGTATGACATACGAGCATAGTTAGATATATATTTGTCATGGTTGTATGTTGGGGTTCAACAATTGCCTCTGCTTTGTGATGGGTCGAACTCGTGGCTCTTGTGTCAGTGTATGGTTGAAAAGATTGATGTTGCGCCATTACCCTTAACTATAGTTATTGGTAAATCGGTAAGCGCTCGATCCTACAATTGGTATCAGAGCCAAGGTCACGTGTTCGACTCCCATGAGTTGCAGAGAGTGCAATTATTGGGGGAGGGATTGTTGGTGTTCAACAATTGCCTCTGCTTTGTGATCGGTCGAACTCGTGGCGCTTGTGCCAGTGTATGGTTGAAAAGATTGATGTTGCGCCATTACCCTTAACTATAGTTTTTGGTAAAGCGGTAAGCGCTCGATCCTACATTGTATATTATTGTTGTGCAGAAGAACATGTGTTATGAATTGTGGAAATATCATTGTTGAGCGAGTAACAAGTAATATGTTGTCGCTGTTGAGCGAGCATTGGTTATAATGCCGCCGCTATTGAGCGTGCGAGAGCTTAGAGTATTGCCGCTGTTGAGCGAGCGATGTGATACGATAGATGAGATCGTGATATACTTTATTTCTGTAAAGCATGATTGTAACGTTTTAGCTATAACTGATTATGGAATTTGTGGTTTGAACATGAATATAGTTAATCAATGTAATGATTAACTGATTTTGGATTTGATGATTTTGGTTATTGTGAGAACAGGAACAACATGTGAAATTCCATATGGTAACGGTATATACAGGAAGTATTTTCTGAATTCGCAACTTTACATTCTATAAATTATGAATTGTGAAATTGATGATATTGAGATAGTGTTATGTATGCTCACCCAGTGTGGGGGCTGTTTCTGTTGAAACAGGTAGAATAGGTCCATCACTGGCTTGGAGGATGAGTTCGAGCTACTGGATGGGGATACTCCTAGGAGCTGGGTATCGGTGTTGGTATGAACAATACTTCTTATATAGTTGATACACATTTATGGGTTCAATGCTCGTCTGTGAGCATTTATATGATTTGTATAAGAGTGATGTGATATCTCTTTTCATTTATGATTTGCATGCAATTTAATTAAGGGAATTGCATAATAATTGAGAACACGTTAGTGTATTGTGAGGTGTATGCTTATGCTAGTTGAGCTATATTGAGAATTGAACATTATGTGGATTAATGTCGAAAATTTTATAGATGGCATGTTAAGGTTACTGAAGCATGTACGAGAATTCCCTAATCTGGAAAAAGTATGCACCATTATTTGTAATAATGCACTAATAGATGGTTAAGGGCGGAGGGTCCTTGCATTAGTGGTATCAGAGCAGTGGTTAGCTCTTTGGGTTGTTAAGGGCCAAGAGATGTGTAGGGACAACTGAATGGCACGCTAAATTACATGATTATAGTTTAACATTTGTGCGGTGCGTTGATTACATGCTTCCATGCATATTTTATGATATGACGTAATGGAGAATTGTGTTATTGCTAACAATTGTGATTACACGATTGTATGGAATATGAGAAATGTGATATTGAGCGATAACCAGTGATGTCAATGAACATACGCACCTCGATGTGGTATTGTTGTGGAGTGCAGGAGGCCGGTAACATAAATAATACTATATTCTTGATTTGAGTTGGTGATAACAATATTGTGTCGTATGATGAACGACAAAATGATATACTATATTGATAGTGATTTGATGTTGTATACGTGTGGATTGAAGTGTATCCATGTCATATCTGTATACAGTACTGAGTAAGCCTACATTGCAGGAAAAATCAGAAAATGAAATATATACCTGAGGACGTGGTGACAGTACTTTGTTGTTGGAATATGACAACAGAGATATGATGATCGAGTATGCGTACGTTGTGATTAAAAGAATGCAGGTATACATGAAGTTATACATATGCAATATTGTTTGAATTGTCATGTGAGGCACCTCTTGAGTCCAATGGACAAAGTGCTACATGTATGGGGGTCACCTCTTGAGCCTAAGGGGCAAAGTGCCACGTACATGGGAGTCACCTCTTGAGCCAGCGGAGCAAAGTGATACAGTCATGTTAATGCCGCTGTCATGTCGAAGCAATGATGCCGCTATCGTGTCGAAGCGATGGTACATGCCACTGTCACGTCGAATCGATGATGCCGCTGTCATGTCGAAGCGATGATAATGACGCTGTCGTGTCGAAGTGATGGTACATGCCACAGCACGTCGAAGCGATGATAATGCCGCTGTCTTATCGAGCATAGGATATTTGCCTCTGTCATATCGTAGCGCTGATCACTGGTATGTCGAAGCGAGGGATATCATTGAGCCGTTGATACTTCGAAGCGGGGAATGTTATTGAGCTGGTGAGATATAGAATACTTGCCGCTGTTACACGAAGCGATGAGTATTTATTGTGTACCGCCGTTGTGCGATGAGTATGTTAGCAATGTATATTGATCATGTATTGATTGCAGAAAACAGTGAGCATCATGTTGTAAACATTCACATTGTTCTTCCTTGGGTGCATGAGATGTAGACCCAAGAGGATATTTGCATGTTCCAGGGAAAAGAAAAGTTGGGGTAACCCTTTTTATTCGGTTTATTATGTCGGGATAAACCATTTGATTTAGTTAGCGTGCGAATATATGTTAATGTATGTTGATATATACTGATTGTATTATCTCAGTTGAGATACAATGATTTACGAGAATCGATTAATACAGATGGAATAGTAGAGAATGAGATTAAAATGAAACATATATTATTATGTTCAATTGATACTGTTGCAGTGATGAGACAGGCGAGGTGTAACCGCTATGGTGTACGTCGAGTAATGGTACTGGTTAGGTGACGGCATTTAATACTATAAAAGCATGCTAGTCTTGTAGATTGACAATCGATTAACCACCTATTAAATTGAGTCAAATACAATTGTGGTGTAATAATATTTGTTTCTTTGAAAGCATGCTAAATTGGCATATTGTAGAATTAATAACTGATTAATCACACGTGTATTGATTTGTATATGGTTGTGTGGGTATGAGATGAATGAGTATGTCACGGGATGACACGAGATGTCATGAGATGTTGAGGGATCACTATGAACGTCATGTGTGGATGTGTGATCATGGTGAACATCATGGGTTGGCGTGAGGCCATCGTGAATGGCATGAGTAAGTTTGAAATTTTAATGTTATTCTCGAGTGTATGATGGCTGTAACGATAGATAATCATGTGATGATTGATGACGAGGTAAATATGATGTCAATAATCAAGTCATCGTGAGAATACACGTAGTAATTGAACATTCCTGATTAAATGGTTTATTATGATTGAGGTTGAGTTAGTAATTGAAAGGCATATAGATAATGATCTATGCATGTAATAATTTCTAATGAATGTTCCAGTAATAATTTGACATCGGATGTTGATGGAGGGTGTTATATAATGAGACTGATGTATGACAAATCATGACTACGTACTGCATAAGGAAATGTTATCCATTCGTAACATAATGCTCTGTTGAATAAATGATTGAAAGGAACTATGTCATTGATGCATGAAGTTGATCTTCTGCTGAAATTATTCATACAATTATGCGATAGTATGATGTAGCATGATATGTACAAGAATGTGAGACTTTTGACGTAGGAATGTTCCTGGTTGATGACAGCTGCATTATTGATATCGATAATGCGTGAACGACAAGGTGCGTGATTATGTATGAGTACATGATGAGTACTAATGATTTTGTTCTAGTACTGATTTTACCCCAGACGATGGCTGGGAGACGAGATTTGGAAATACTGACGCTTTGAAATAGATACCTTGATGAGCATGATACTATGATACTGAGGTACACTGGAGGTGATTGCAGTCACCCAGGTATGAGATGAATTTTACAATTGCAATATTATTACGGTGTTATAGAATTGGTCTTTGAGGAAAGAATTATATTATTAAAAATGAATAACAGATTATGAAATGAAACTCGAATGATATTATGATGTATGTGTGAATTTGATATGGTAGATTATGTTGACTAATACATTGCATGAGATTATGTTGACTAATTAAATTGCATGAGGCAATGAGTGAATATGAAATGAAATTGAAAAGTGGATAATATTGTGGATTATTAATGTGATGAAATGGATAGCTGGGCTGATCAATATATATATACTGTGATATCCCCGAAATGATTAATTGCAATTTAAGCATTAATGGTGTTTATATGATTAATTTAATTACGTGCTGGAATTATTTATCTTATTGAAATGCTTAGTCACATGATAGAGTGACCCGGGAGGGCATTTCAGGGTGCATGTTGTGCATGTTTGGAAGATGGTTATTAGCATGATTTATTTGCCATGGTTAGCAATTAATTGGAAATCATGAGTTTAATTGATATTTTGGTGCATTTTGGTGAAATGCTTTTAAAAATATCATGTTGAGGTGTTTTATACACCATGGGTTTGTGGATGCATTTTAATTTAAACTCAAACCCTTATACCACAACCCCTACCTTTACCTCACTTTCATTTTACTTTACCAAACCACCCAAACCCTTCATTTTCTCCCATTTTCGAGTTGGAGCTTAAAGGTGGAGAGAAACCCTTCCAAAAATCTTGTTTTGTGGAGATTATTGGGAGATTTGAGGTCCCCAAGAGGTATGGATGCCTCATTGTTGATTTTGTAATGTTTTATTTTATTTTGGAAATGGTTTAAATGGGTTTGTGTTGGGTTGTTGTGGTTTTGGTTTAATGTTGGTTTTTTGAGGTGCTTTAAGTGTTTATGGAAGGATATATTGTATTTGTTGTTGTTGGTTTGTTGGTAGGGGAGTTGGAATGGGTTGGAATGAAGTTTTGGAGCATTAATGGCGATTTTTCGCGATACAGAGCTCGGCGATCGATCGCCCGTTTTTGGCGATCGATCGCGAAGAGGCAGTGCGCTCCAGAAGCATTTGGCGATCGATCGCCACGTTTGGGCGATCGATCGGCGAGGGTGGCGATCGATCGCGCCAAATGTGGCGATCGATCGCCGAAGGAACAAAAATACATGTTCGGACAGTGCGATCTCGCGATCGATCGGCCCTTTGCCGCGATCGATCGCGAGTCATGAAATATTGTGTCTTTGGATTTTTGGTATCGGACTATTATTGGGTTCTAATATTGATTTGTGTGAATATGTAGAACCATCCCAGGTGGCGACACAGCCAAGGAATTGAAGTCCTACCACACCTACTTTTTGGAAAGGTACGTAGAGGACGTACGGGCACCCAACGGTACATGTATCTAATATACTCTTTGTTATGCATTGTGGATGCGAGTATATATGTGATTATGCATTGTGGATGCATATACATGTTGAATTATGCATGATGATTGTATATGCATATGATGGTTATTGGTGCACATCCCATGAGTCGTGGTCATCCCTTGATGATTTTAATGCTTGCCGCTATTTGTTTTGGTTCCGCTAAATGTGAAGCGAGGGGTGGGAGCGCCGCATGTCACATTTGAGCGTGGTTATCATATAGGGCGAGGAAAGGATATTTGTCGCTCAATGTGAGGCGAGGGGTGGGAGTACCGCTTGTCCATTGAAGCGAGGTTATTCTATGCCGCCTATATGTGAATAAGCGAGGGGCATTAAAATACATTGTGATGGACAGACTAGGGAATGGTGACCGGTATTTGATATTGATGAGTCATGACATGTGTAGACCATTAAAAATAATCTATTGATTATACTCATGAGTTATGGTACAGGGACAACCAAACGGGAAGCGTTTGAAATGCATGGGAAAAACAGGAAGTGTTTTATTATGATTATGCATTTACGCTTTATATTCATATTGTGTTGTATATGAATGATATCATTGCTCATGTTTGGGGGTTGTCCTTGTAGGTACTTTTGGAATGATATGAAGGGGGCTAAGACGGGTTGAGACCGTGAGCTTGAAGAGCACTTTTGGTAGATGAAGGACAGGATTATTTTGTATAGTGTCTACTCTAGGAGTAGTGTAAAACTATAATTGATAACATTCTTTTGATGGGGAATGTAATTAATCCATTGATAGTCCTCATTTTGGCATGTAACTTTTAGGCTCATAGCCTCAACACGATTAATTTACTCTGATCATTTATATTAGCTCTAATTATGCCTTTGATCCGCACTTAAGGATTAGGGTCCTTACATTAGTGGTATCAGAGCAGTGGTTAGAGAACCCGGGAACGAGTGAAGGGTAGCCTTAGCATGATTGGCTAGGTGCTTACATTTGAAGCATGTTTATGCTTGTGGTGCATATTGATGTATATTCTGTTTACTAACATGCTTATTATCATTCCTGTTATCTAACGGCATAACATGTATATATTTGTTTTGGAATTGTTGTTAACCTTTGTGTTACAGCATGGCTGCTATGAATGCGGGGAACCTTAACGAAGAAGTTGGCGATGTGGGCAGTGTTAACGCTAGCATTGGACAAGTGAACCCTCTACCTCCACCAGCAGTAGGCATGGAGCCAGTAGCTCAGTTATTGCTACCCGGTGAGATTAGCTTGACTCAGTTTCTGTCTTACCACCCGCCCCGATTTGAGGGAACAGAATCAGGAGAGGAAGCTGAGGAGTGGCTGGAGAGACTTGAGCAGATATTTGTATCGGCTCCTTGTGCTGTTACAGCGTGGCTGAGGCTGGCTGAGTTCCAGTTAGCAAAGAAACCTCTAATGTGGTGGAGGAGCACTGTAATGGAACTGAGAGCACTGGGTACTGTGATTGATTGGACGCTCTTCAGGACCCGGTTTCTGAACCGGTACTTCTCCGCAGCAGCGAGACAGACGAAGGAGGACGAGTTTACAAGTTTGAAACAGGAGAACATGACAGTGTCAGACTATGCCATGCGGTACTCTTCGTTGCTGAGGTATGTTCCCCACATTGCCACCAATGGGCATGCAAAGATGAGGAATTTTATGAAGGGGTTGCGACCGGAGCTCTATGACCGGGTTATCACCAATAACCCAACTTCTTTTGATGATGCTCTCACAAGAGCGGAGCTTGCCGAGCTTGGAGTGGGAGCTTATCCTAGTGCTGTGCCACCACAAGTACCACAACAGAGGCAGGCTAATGACAGCTTGAGGCCCCGAGGAGAGCCATTTAAACCTCGTGGTGCCTCTTCATCTTCACGGTTTGGTGGAAAGAAGTTCTTTGGTCAGAAACAGGAAAACAAGAAGAATTGGTCGGCCAATCGAGGGTCTTCACAAGGGAATAGGCCGGGAGAGCCGAGGTGCGACAATTGTGGAGGGCCACATTCTTCAAGTAAGTGCCCTGCCTGTTATAGCTATGGCAAGATGGGCCACATCTCTCGGTATTGCCCCACCCGAGGAGGACAGTCAGAGTTTCAGGGCAACAGGCCGAGGTTTGATGACAGGACAGTACACCAGAGGCAGCAGTTTGGGCCTCGACCATCGGGAGGTCAGACAGTGGGACCGCCCCAGGGACAGGTGTATGCGCTGACTAGAGAGCAGGCTCATGCAGCCCCAGAGGAGGTGATCGTCGGTACGTGTCATTTATTTACGTACCCTGCTTTTATTTTGATAGATACAGGTGCCTCCCACTCTTTTGTATCTGTTGGCTTTGTGGAGAGACACCATATGCGCACGTCTTCTTTACCCACGCCTCTCCTTGTCTCGACACCCACTGGAAGAAATGTCATTGCTGATCAGTTCATGGCAGATTGCCTCATTTATTTTGAGGGCAACGAGTTGAAGACAGACTTGATCGTGTTGGGTATGTCGGACTTCGACTGCATCTTGGGCATTGATGTTCTGAACAGATATCAGGCAGTGGTAGATTGCCGGCAGAAGACAGTGAAGTTCAGACTTGATTTAGGTAGTCAGTGGACTTTCTATGGCAACGGTTCTCGTGCGAAGATTCCGTTGATTTCAGCGATCAAGATGACTCAGCTGTTGGAACGTGGCCACACGGGCTATCTCATCTATGCCGTGGACACGTCTGGGAAGAATAAGGAATTGAGAGTTGAGGATGTACCAGTGGTAGCAGAGTTTGCTGATGTGTTCCCAGAAGAGATCCCAGGATTTCCACCGGCTAGGGAAGTTGAGTTTGGGATCGAGTTGTTACCGGGGACATCCGCTATCTCTCGTGCACCTTATAGGATGGCACCGGCGGAGTTGAGAGAATTGAAGGAACAGTTGCAGGATCTTCTTGACAAGGGATATATACGCCCGAGCATATCGCCATGGGGCGCACCGGTTCTCTTTGTGAAGAAGAAGGATGGCTCGATGAGGTTGTGCATCGATTACCGGCAACTGAATAAAGCCACAGTAAAGAACAAATATCCTCTCCCAAGGATTGATGATTTGTTTGATCAGTTGCAAGGTACCAGATTATATAGCAAGATTGATTTGAGGTCCGGGTACCACCAGATTCGAGTCAGGGAAGAAGATGTGCAGAAGACAGCATTCCGGACTCGATATGGACATTATGAGTTCTTAGTGATGCCGTTCGGTGTGACGAACGCTCCAGCGGTCTTTATGAGTCTGATGAACAGAGTGTTTCAGCCGTATCTTGATCAGTTCGTCATTGTAGTTATTGACGACATTCTCATCTATTCCCGGAGTGAGAAAGAGCACGCGAAACACTTGAGGACAGTGCTCCAGATTCTTCGAGATCACCAGTTGTATGCCAAGCTCAGTAAGTGTGAGTTCTGGTTGAGCAGTGTAGTATTTCTGGGGCATGTCATTTCTAGCAGTGGGATATCAGTGGATCCCAGGAAGATCGAAGCCGTGATGGAGTGGGCTGCCCCCACTTCTGTGCCTGAGATTCGGAGCTTCCTTGGTTTGGCCGGTTATTATCGACGCTTTGTCGAGGGGTTTTCGAAGATCGCCAAGCTGTAGACACAGTTGACCCAGAAAGGAGTACCTTTCTTTTGGTCAGAAGCTTGTGAGGAGAGCTTCCAGGAGTTGAAGCACCGTTTGACGACGGCGCCAGTGTTAGTGATCCCTACGGAAAACTCCAGATTTGTTTTGTATACCGATGCATCACTTCAGGGCCTTGGGTGTGTACTGATGCAGGATAAGCATGTGGTAGCTTATGCATCGAGGCAGTTGAAGCCGCACGAGACCAGATACCCAGTCCATGACTTGGAATTGGCTACTATCATCTTCGCCCTGAAGATTTGGAGACATTATTTGTATGGTACTTCGTTTACCATTTATACGGATCACAAGAGCCTCAAGTTTTTTTTCACTCAGGCAGAGCTGAACATGAGGCAGAGGAGGTGGATGGACTTACTCAAGGACTATGATTGTGAGATTGAGTACCATCCCGGAAAAGCTAATTTGACAGCAGATGCTTTGAGCCGGAAAGTGAGGAGTTCTGCTGAGGACGTCATCCATTTGTCAGTCATGATGACCTCCTATTGCCATCTGGGCTATGACTTCGACATAGATGCATCACCTGTGTATGTATCGACCTTGTTAGCTGAGCCAGATATCTACGAGAACATCAGGAGAGCTCAGAGGTCAGACGATGAGGTTCAGAGGTGGTTATCTTTAGTACATCTTGGTCAGCCAACGAAATTCAGAGTGGCCGATGACGGATCTTTGAGGTTGGGTAACCGTTGGGTGGTTCCGAATACGCCGGAGTATCTAGAGGGATCTTGGAGCGAGCTCATAGTAGCAGACTTAGCATCCACCCAGGCGGGAAGAAGATGTATAAAGATCTACGTGGTCAGTTTTGGTGGAAAAGGATGAAATCTGATGTCGTCGCTTTTGTAAAGAGGTGCTTGATCTGCCAGCAGGTTAAGGCAGAGAGGCAGAGACCTGGCGGCGAGTTGAAAAGCTTGGAGTTACCGAAGTGGAAGTGGGAACACATTTCCATGGACTTCGTGACTCACCTGCCGAGGAGCACTTCAGGCTTTGATGCTATTTGGGTGATTGTGGATCGATTGACTAAGGTAGCTCATTTCATCCCCTATAGCATGACTTTCACCTTTTTGAGGATGGCGCAGTTGTATATCCGAGATGTGGTGAGATTGCATGGGATCCCCATTTCCATAGTGTCGGATCGAGATCCGCGATTCACATCTCACTTTTGGGAAGGTCTTCAGTCAGCCTTGGGAACTGAAGTTAGATTGAGCACTGCCTATCATCCTCATACGGATGGCCAGACCGGGCGTACTATTCAGACGCTCGAGGACATGTTGAGAGCTTGCGTTTTGGAGTTCGATGTTTCTTGGCAAGATTCAGTGCCTTTGGTAGAGTTCTCTTATAATAACAGCTACCAGGCGAGTATTCAGATGGCTCCTTTTGAAGCTCTTTATGGCAGACGGTGTAGATCACCCTTGTGTTGGGATGATTTGGACCGCAAATCGGTCGGAGGACCGGAGTTGATTCGGGAGATGGAAGAGAAGATAAAGATGATAAGGCAGAAAATGAAAGCAGCCCAGGACAGACAGGCAGCTTATGCGAATAAACGGCGGAGACCGTTGGAATTTCGGTTGGGAGATAAAGTCTTTTTGAAGATCTCGCCTTTCAGAGGTATGTTGGACCGTACGAGATTTTGCAGCGCATTGGCACCTTAGCTTACCGACTAGCTCTGCCGCCTTCTTTATCTGGTATACATGACGTGTTTCATGTATCGATGTTACGGAAGTATGAGCCGATCCGTCGCATGTATTACAGCCTTCCGAAGTTCAGTTAGAGTCCGATGTGTCTTATGTGGAATGGCCTGTCAGAATTCTGGATCGAGCAGACCGTAGACTTCGGAACAAAGTGATACCTATGATCAAGGTTCAGTAGGATCGCAGGGGTGTGGAGGAGGCTACGTGGGAGACGGAGCGGCATATGGTGCAGCACTACCCGGAACTATTCTCTGGTATGTGTTTATGTCTAGTTTCTTTTGGGGGTAAGTGCATGTGATTTCGAGGACGAAATCTTATAAGTAGGGGAGTATTGTGATATCCCCGAAATGATTAATTGCAATTTAAGCATTAATGGTGTTTATATGATTAATTTAATTATGTGCTGGAATTATTTATCTTATTGAAATGCTTAGTCACATGATAGAGTGACCCGGGAGGGCATTCAGGGTGCATGTTGTGCATGTTTGGAAGATGGTTAATAGCATGATTTATTTGCCATGGTTAGCAATTAATTGGAAATCATGAGTTTAATTGATATTTTGGTGAATTTTGGTGAAATGCTTTTAAAAATATCATGTTGAGGTGTTTTATACACCATGGGTTTGTGGATGCATTTTAATTTAAACTCAAACCCTTATACCCCAACCCCTACCTTTACCTCACTTTCATTTTACTTTACCAAACCACCCAAACCCTTCCTTTTCTCCCATTTTCGAGTTGGAGCTTAAAGGTGGAGAGAAACCCTTCCAAAAATCTTGTTTTGTGGAGATTATTGGGAGATTTGAGGTCCCCAAGAGGTATGGATGCCTCATTGTTGATTTTGTAATGTTTTATTTGATTTTGGAAATGGTTTAAATGGGTTTGTGTTGGGTTGTTGTGGTTTTGGTTTAATGTTGGATTTTTGAGGTGCTTTAAGTGTTTATGGAAGGATATATTGTATTTGTTGTTGTTGGTTTGTTGGTAGGGGAGTTGGAATGGGTTGGAATGAAGTTTTGGAGCATTAATGGCGATTTTTCGCGATACAGGGCTCGGCGATAGATCGCGAAGAGGCAGTGCGCTCCAGAAGCATTTGGCGATCGATCGCCACGTTTGGACGATCAATCGGCGAGGGTGGCGATCGATCGCGCCAAATGTGGCGATCGATCGCCAAAGGAACAAAAATTCATGTTCGGACAGTGCGATCTCGCGATCGATCGGCCCTTTGCCGCGATCGATCGCGAGTCATGAAATATTGTGTTTTTGGATTTTATTGTAGGATTTTTGGTATCGGACTATTAATATTGATTTGTGTGAATATGTAGAACCATCCCAGGTGGCGACACAGCCAAGGAATTGATGTCCTACCACACCTACTTTTTGGAAAGGTACGTAGAGAACGTACGGGCACCCAACGGTACATGTATCTAATATACTCTTTGTTATGCATTGTGGATGCGAGTATATATGTGATTATGCATTGTGGATGCAAATACATGTTGAATTATGCATGATGATTATATATGCATATGATGGTTATTGGTGCACATCCCATGAGTCGTGGTCATCCCTTGATGATTTTAATGCTTGCCGCTATTTGTTTTGGTTCCGCTAAATGTGAAGCGAGGGGTGGGAGCGCCGCATGTCACATTTGAGCGTGGTTATCATATAGGGCGAGGAAAGGATATTTGTCGCTCAATGTGAGGCGAGGGGTGGGAGTACCGCTTGTCCATTGAAGCGAGGTTATTCTATGCCGCCTATATGTAAATAAGCGAGGGGCATTAAAATACATTGTGATGGACAGACTAGGGAATGGTGACCGGTATTTGATATTGATGAGTCATGACATGTGTAGACCATTAAAAATAATCTATTGATTATACTCATGAGTTATGGTACAGGGACAACCAAACGGGAAGCGTTTGAAATACATGGGAAAAACAGGAAGTGTTTTATTATGATTATGCATTTACGCTTTATATTCATATTGTGTTGTATATGAATGATATCATTGCTCATGTTTGGGGGTTGTCCTTGTAGGTACTTTTGGCATGATATGAAGGGGGCTAAGACGGGTTGAGGCCGTGAGCTTGAAGAGCACTTTTGGTAGATGAAGGACAGGATTATTTTGTATAGTGTCTACTCTAGGAGTAGTGTAAAACTATATAACATTCTTTTGATGGGGAATGTAATTAATCCATTGATAGTCCTCATTTTTGGCATGTAACTTTTAGGCTCATAGCCTCAACACGATTAATTTACTCTGATCATTTATATTATCTCTAATTATGCGTTTGATCCGCACTTAAGGATTAGGGTCCTTACATATACCGAACTACTAATGAGATAACAATGTGTATGTGATAAATGAAGTGTTTAAAACGAAAGAATAATTGAAATGATTTGCATAAATACTCATGGAAGAGTTAGAATTTTTATGTGATGCCTAATAATTGTATAGTGTGTAGACACTAAATAACGATGATGGATAAGAATGAGATTTTAGTAAATGAGTAGCGATGTTAATCACATGAAAGAAGTAGCATTATTATTGCACGTAAAAGATAGCTAGGTAATGAGACAAAACTATGTTCACTATGAGGTCATTATGAATTTGTTAAGCTAACGATGAGTTAAGGGCATGTGATGAAAGGGTATATACATGTGTTTGCGAATTTAAATGATCTTATGAGAACCCTGTCTAATATTAAGTAAGAGATGATGAATTGTTAAACGAAAAGTTTAAAGAAATTGTGAAACTAAAGATTTGAGTGAACTGAAAGTGATTGACATCGATGAAAATGCATGTTTATGTTAAGCCCTTGAAAGATGAAGTTAAAAGTAATGCAACCGTAGAAATGACAGTGCTTGAAGGTTGGTTTAACACCCAAGAATGTCACGCGTGTATACGAATGTTAGATTTTAAATCTACCTAACCGAATTCACATTAATTGTGGGTTTAGATTGATGCGATGAGACGCTAATATGTGAACACTAATGAATGAGTATTGATAGTTTCTCAGTAAATGAGGTAGTGATGTTTATGGACATGTAAATGTAATTGGAGAGTTTAAGGATTCTTGCATGAACTCTGTCAAACATAGAAATCCGATGATTATTAATGCAATGAGATGTTAATAATTTATAACTTGAAATTCATGATTTTGAATTCCGAACGAGAATCTAAATGACTTGATTTAAGGAATTGCATGACTGATGTGATATGTTTCCTGAAGTGGATTGATGTAATGAGACGTCATCACTTGAATCAATGATAAATAAAGAAAAGGGAAATGTAAATCGAGAATGATAGCTGGGGTGTTTCCTTGTGATTGGTCATGTTTGAACTCTAAAATTGTTAGACCTAGATGTGGTCCAGTAAGATATTCGACGATATGTCGACGCTATTTTATCCGTGTTACGTTTATGAGTTATTTTGTCATCTCTAGTAGATAGGTATGTTGAAATATCGAGGACGAAATTTTATTAGTAAGGGAGAATTGTGATGCATGGAACTTAAGTAACTTAATTAAACCAATGATGTGATAATTATGAATGAGTGCCACTTTGTATTCGGACTCAGTTTTGGAGTAAATCGAACGAGACTAATTATTATGTTTAAATCATAGTTACTGAATTGTACTCACCTTTCTCTCTCTCCCTGTGATGTCCCCGAAATGGTTAATTGTGTTTAAGGCATAAATTGTGTTCGTATGATTAATTATGATTAATTATGGTGGTAATTGCCTTATGTGTTAGAATTAATTGCCATGTGGAAATGCTTGGTCATGTGGGCTGGTAGAGCATTTCAGGGTGCACGTTATGCATGTTGGGTAATCGGGTGTTTTAATGGCTTACATGTGCAAGTAGTCATTTATTTTGTGAAACGTGCATTTAATTGATATTTGGCGCATTGTGGTGAAATGTGTCTAAAATACAATGTTGGGCATAATTTACATCATGTTAGGAAGTGGGGTGTAAAAATGTAATTAACTTTTATAACCCACTATAACCTCATATCCTCTTTACCCCCCCCCCCCCCCACATTATTCAACCCCCAACACTTTTCAAACCCTACCCTCCTCCTCTCATTTTCGAGTTGAGCCCCAAGGTGGAAGAGGAGTTCTTGCAAAACTTGATTCTTGTGATTTCTTGGTAAGATTTGGGGCCTAGGATGTATATATATATCATCCCTTGTTGTTTTGTGAGGTTTATTGTGATTTTGGGTTGTTGTTTGGAGTTGGAAAATGGGTTTATATGGGTTGGTATGTTTTGTGGTTGGGTGTGGGATTTTGGGTTGTTTTATGATGTATATTGAAGGTTTAAAGTGTTTTTGTGTTTTGAGTTTGTTGGTATAAGTGTTGTGGAAGTTGGGAAGGAATTTTTGGTATAAAAATGGTGAAAATCGAGTGTCTGTGCGAGGCGATCGATCGCCTGAAAAGAGCGACCGATCGCCTAAGGACAGTGGGCGAAGTGCAGGGCAGGCGATCGATTGGCTGAAATGAGGCGACCGATTGCCGAGAGGCAGTAGCCAAACCAAGGGTTAGGCGATCGATCGCCATGTTTGAAGCGATCGATCGCCGCGAGGAAAAATTTGAGGCGATCGATCGCCTCAGTGGAGCGATCGATCGCCAGCTGTGTAATTTTGAAAAATGTTGTATTTTGTTGAATTTTTGGTATTCGACTATTATTTGGCTTCTAATATTGAATTGTCTGGTTGTGTAGAACCATCTCAGGTGCCAACAACGTCGAGGAGATAAAGTTATACAACTTCTCCACTTTTGAAACTAAGGTACGTAGTGAGACGTACGAGCATCGGACGGTAAAAACGTGTTATAACTGTGATGATGTATATTGTGAATATCGTGCCCTTATGTGATGGGATATGTGAAATGATAGTGTTATATCATGATATTGGAATCAATTGTGTTTGATTAATTGTGGTAGAATTGATGAATGTTCCGGTAGCCTTTATCTCCGAGCGAGGGAGGTACTTGCCGCTGTTATATGAAGCGATGGTAGTATGATATTTGCCGCTGTCATGTCTAAGCGAAGTAACATGCCGCTGTCATTGTCGAAGCGAGGGATATCATATGATGCCGCTATATGTCGAAGCGAGGGGTCCTAAAATTCCGCTGTTGTATTGGGACCGGAACAGTCACAATTCTAGTGATTAATGTGAAATATTGTGGATATAATTGGAAACGCGTTATCGATCATTATGTCGTGAACTAATGATTTTGTGCATAAATTTGTGAAACAGGAACAACAGTGAAATGTGCTAATGTGGTGATCAAGGAGCATATCTATTATTTGCCGCATGCTCTTAATTATTTTGTTAAGTTGAATTGTGATTAAATGGTGATATTTATATGCTCATGGTGAGTTGTTCCTGTAGGTACGCTTTTGGAAAAAAAGGGGCTCAGGGTTGGGTTGAACTGTGAGCTGAAAGAGACTTGAAAGAAGTTAGATTACAGGATGTTTGTTAGTCTTATCATTCATTTTGGGAATGTAATTAACTAACTACTGAAGTTTTATTTTTGGCCTGTAATTATATTGAGCTCACATAACAACCAGAACTCTAAGATGTCTCTATTACATGTTTAGCCATATTTATATCTTGATTTCACCGTTAAGGAACTAGGGTCCTTACATTAGTGGTATCAGAGCAGTGGTTAGAGAACCCGGGAATGAGTGAAGGGTAGCCTTAGCAATGAGTTGGCTAGGCATCTATCTTTTAAACATGTTATGCGCATATGAAGTATGTGACTGTTATGCTAACATGTTATGGTTTTCTAACGATGTATTATGTGAATTGTTTTGTATATTGTTGTTAACCCTTGTGTTGCAGTATGGCAGCAAATGTCGATGTTGGTGATGCAATAAGTGTAAATGCTAGTGCTAGGCATACAAATCCCCTACCGCCGCCAGCCTTGGGCGAAGAGCCGTCCGAACAACAGTTATTGCCGGGAGAACTGAGTTTGACGCAATTTCTAGCTTATCGGCCCCCGACTTTTGAAGGGACTGAAACAGGGGAGAAGGCTGAGGAATGGCTAGAGAGGTTGGAGCAGATATTTGTAGCTGCCCCGTGCGCAAAGACGGCTTGGATACGGCTAGCAGAATTTCAATTGGCCAAAAAGGCGCTGATGTGGTGGAAGACCACAGTGATTGAACAAGAAGCTCAAGGTCAGGAAATAAACTGGAAACTGTTTAGGACTCGATTTCTGACCCGATACTTCTCAGCAGCGGCACGGCAGGCTAAAGAGGATGCATTCAATAGCTTGAGGCAAGGTACTATGCCGGTGTCTGACTATGCTCTCCAGTACTGTTCCTTACTCAGATATGTGCCTCATATCGCCTCTAGCACCCAAGCAAAGATGAGGAGTTTTATGAAAGGCTTGAGGCCGGAGTTGTATGATAGGGTGATTACTTATGGCCCTACTTGTTTTGATGACGCCCTAGCACGAGCTGAACTGGCAGAATTGGGAGTGGGTGCATATCCGACTGTGGCACCGCCTCCAGCACCATCTCAGAGACCGACCCCTGAAAACTTGAAACCAAGGGGCGACCATTTTAAGCAAAAGGGAAACTCATCATCTTCCAGATTCAGTGGTAGATGGCAAGATACTCGTGGAAGGGGTGGTCGTGGAAGTAATGCTCCGTCTCATAGGGGACAGTCTCAGGCTAGCAATTTTGAGAAGGTTAAGTGTTTTCTGTGCGGGGGACCCCATTCAGTGAAAGGATGCTCTGCTTGTTATGAGTGTGGGAAACATGGACACTTGGCCCGAAATTGTCCTAATCGGGGAGGGCCACAGAATACTATGGGGAGACCTTCAGACAGGCCAGCACAGCAGAGACCACCATTTGCACCGAGGCCATTGGGAGGACAGCCGTTGGGGCCACCTCAAGGGCAAGTGTATGCCCTCACCAGGGAGCAGGCTACAGCAGCTCCAGAGGAAGTGATAGCGGGTACGTGTTATTTATTTACTCACCCCGCTTATATTTTGATAGATACAGGTGCGTCACACTCCTTTGTGTCGACGAGTTTTGTGGAGAGGCACCGTATATGCACGACTCCGTCACCCACGCCTCTTGTGGTTTCGACACCCGCTGGAAAGAGTGTGATTGCAGATCGGTTTGTTGATGGCGGCCAAATTTTTTTTGAGGACAACGAGTTGAAGTCAGACCTAATTGTTATGGGGATGTCGGACTTCGACTGCATTGTGGGTATTGATGTGTTGAACAGATACCAGGCAGTAGTGGACTGCAGTCAGAGGACAGTACGATTCAGATCTGATTTAGGGGATCGGTGGACTTTTTATGGGGATGGTTCCCGCTCAAGAATTCCGTTGATATCGGCTTTAATGATGACTCAGTTATTGGAACGTGGGCACGAGGGTTATCTTATTTATGCCATTGACATTGCTGGCAAGAAAGAAGAGTTAAGAGTTGAATATATACCCGTGGTTGCCGAGTTTGCCGATGTATTCCCGGAGGAGATTCCCGGATTCCCGCCGGTTAGGGAAGTTGAGTTCGGGATCGAATTATTACCGGGGACATCCGCTATTTCTCGTGCCCCTTACAGGATGGCACCAGCGGAGTTAAGAGAGCTGAAAGAGCAGCTACAAGAACTACTTGATAAGGGTTACATACGCCCCAGCGTATCACCTTGGGGTGCGCCTGTGTTATTTGTGAAAAAGAAGGATGGGTCGATGAGATTGTGCATCGACTACAGGCAATTGAATAAGGCCAAGTGAAGAATAATTACCCTCTTCCGCGGATCGACGATTTATTTGATCAGTTGCAGGGCACGAGGTTGTATAGTAAGATTGATTTGAGGTCGGGGTACCACCAGATCCGAGTTAGAGAGGATGATGTGCACAAGACGGCCTTCCGGACCCGTTATGGTCACTATGAGTTTTTGGTCATGCCGTTTGGAGTGACAAACGCCCCAGCCGTGTTTATGAGCTTGATGAATCGAGTGTTCCAACCCTATTTGGATCAATTCGTCATCATATTCATTGACGATATACTTATCTATTCTCGGAGCGAGGAAGATCACAGGAATCATTTGAGGACAGTGCTCCAGATTCTGACGGACAATCAGTTGTATGCTAAGCTGAGCAAGTGTGAATTTTGGCTGAGCAGCGTGGTATTTTTGGGGCATGTGATCTCTAGTGATGGGATTTCAGTGGATCCCAGGAAAGTGGAAGCAGTGATGGATTGGTCTGCGCCTACATCTGTGCCCGAGATCCGTAGCTTCCTCGGTTTAGCGGGTTACTACCGACGTTTCGTCGAGGGATTCTCTAAGATCGCTAAGCCATTGACGCAATTGACGCAGAAGGGTGTTCCGTTTTCTTGGTCTGAGGCATGTGAACAAAGCTTCCAAGAGTTGAAGCACCGGTTGACTACAGCACCTGTTCTGGTGATCCCTTCAGAGAACGAAAGGTTTGCTTTGTACACGGATGCATCACTGCAGGGTTTTGACTGTGTACTGATGCAGGATAAGCATGTGGTGGCTTATGCATCGAGGCAGTTGAAGCCTCATGAGACCAGGTACCCAGTTCATGATTTAGAACTGGCGGCCATTATTTTCGCTTTGAAAATTTGGCGGCATTACCTTTATGGTACTTCTTTCACCATTTACACGGAGCATAAGAGCTTGAAAATCCTATTTACCCAAGCGGAACTGAATATGAGGCAAAGGAGGTGGATGGACTTGCTCAAGGACTATGATTGCGAGATAGAGTACCATCCAGGGAAGGCGAACCTGACAGCTGACGTCTTAAGTAGGAAGGTGAAGTGTACGGCAGATGATGTTATTCAGTTGTCGGCCTTGATGACCTCTTGTTGTCATTTGGGATATGATTTTGATTTAGATGTATTGCCGGTGCTGGTATCGACCCTATTGGCAGAACCGGACATCTTTGAACTTATCAGGAAAGCTCAGGTGACAGACGCTGAGATACAAAGATGGTTGTCATATTTACGTCTGGGTCAATTATCGAAGTTCAGAGTAGCAGAAGATGGTTCCTTGAGGCTTGGTAACCGTTGGGTAGTGCCGAGGGCACCAGAGTTACGTCAAGGAATCTTGCATCGTGCTCACGGTAGCAGATTTAGCATCCATCCAGGTGGGAGAAAGATGTACAAGGACTTGTGTGATCAATTTTGGTGGAGACGGATGAAGAGAGACGTTATGTCATTCGTTAAGAAATGCCTAATTTGCCAACAAGTGAAAGCAGAAAGGCAGAGGCCCGGAGGCGAATTGAAGAGTTTAGAGATACCAGAGTGGAAGTGGGAGCACATCTCTATGGATTTCGTGACCCACTTGCCAAGGACTGCCTCGGGATTTGATGCGATCTGGGTGATTGTAGATCGACTGACGAAGGTGGCTTACTTCATCCCATATAGTATGACTTTCACATACTTAAAGATGGCCCAGTTGTATGTACGGGACGTGGTGAGATTGCATGGCATCCCAGTCTCGATTGTGTCTGATAGAGACCCGCGGTTCACATCGCACTTTTGGGAGGGTCTTCAATCGGCTTTGGGTACAGAAGTGAGGCTGAGTACGGCTTATCACCCTCAGACAGATGGTCAGACAGAGCATACCATACAGACGCTTGAGGACATATTGAGGGCGTGTGTCTTGGAGTTCGATACTCCGTGGCAAGATTCAGTGCCACTAGTGGAATTCTCTTATAACAACAGCTATCAGGCGAGCATTCAGATGGCTCCATTCGAGGCCCTTTACGGTCGACGATGTAGGTCACCATTGTACTGGGAAGATTTTACTAGTAAGGCGGTCGGAGGACCGGAATTGATTCGTGAAATGGAAGAGAAAATCAAAGTGATCCGTCAGAAAATGAAAGCGGCTCAAGATAGGCAAGCGGCCTATGCTAATAAACGACGGCGACCATTGGAATTTCAAGTGGGAGACAGAGTCTTTCTAAAAATCTCACCTTTCAGAGGTGTAGTTCGTTTCGGTATGCGCGGGAAGTTGTCTCCGAGATATGTTGGGCCGTACGAGATATTACAGCGCATCGGCACTTTGGCTTATCGTTTGGCCCTACCGCCGTCCTTGTCTGGTATACATGATGTCTTCCATGTATCTATGTTGAGGAAGTATGAACCAGACCCGTCTCATGTGTTGCAGCCTTCAGAGGTTCAGTTGAGTTCAGATGTATCCTATGTTGAACGGCCAGTCAGGATTCTGGATCGTGAGGATCGCAGACTTCGAAGCAAGGTAATACCAATGGTCAAGGTTCAGTGGGATCGTCGGGGTGTCGAAGAGGCCACGTGGGAGACGGAACGGCATATGGTGCAGCACTACCCGGAACTATTCTCTGGTATGTGTTTATGTTTAGTTTCTTTTGGGGGTAAGTGCATGCGATTTCGAGGACGAAATCTTCTAAGTAGGGGAGTATTGTGATGTCCCCGAAATGGTTAATTGTGTTTAAGGCATAAATTGTGTTCGTATGATTAATTATGGTGGTAATTGCCTTATGTGTTAGAATTAATTGCCATGTGGAAATGCTTGGTCATGTGGGCTGGTAGAGCATTTCAGGGTGCACGTTATGCATGTTGGGTAATCGGGTGTTTTAATGGCTTACATGTGCAAGTAGTCATTTATTTTGTGAAACGTGCATTTAATTGATATTTGGCGCATTGTGGTGAAATGTGTCTAAAATACAATGTTGGGCATAATTTGCATGTTAGGAAGTGGGGTGTAAAAATGTAATTAACTTTTATAACCCACTATAACCTCATATCCTCTTTACCCCCCCTCACATTATTCAACCCCCAACACTTTTCAAACCCTACCCTCCTCCTCTCATTTTCGAGTTGAGCCCCAAGGTGGAAGAGGAGTTCTTGCAAAACTTGATTCTTGTGATTTCTTGGTAAGATTTGGGGCCTAGGATGTATATATATATCATCCCTTGTTGTTTTGTGAGGTTTATTGTGATTTTGGGTTGTTGTTTGGAGTTGGAAAATGGGTTTATATGGGTTGGTATGTTTTGTGGTTGGGTGTGGGATTTTGGGGTTGTTTTATGATGTATATTGACGGTTTAAAGTGATTTTGTGTTTTGAGTTTGTTGGTATAAGTGTTGTGGAAGTTGGGAAGGAATTTTTGGTATAAAAATGGTGAAAATCGAGTGTCTGTGCGAGGCGATCGATTGCCTGAAAAGAGCGACCGATCGCCTAAGGACAGTGGGCGAAGTGCAGGGCAGGCGATCGATCGCCTGAAATGAGGCGACCGATCACCGAGAGGCAGTAGCCAAACCAAGGGTTAGGCGATCGATCGCCATGTTTGAAGCGATCGATCGCCGCGAGGAAAAATTTGAGGCGATCGATCGCCTCAGTGGAGCGATCGATCGCCAGCTGTGTAATTTTGAAAAATGTTGTATTTTGTTGAATTTTTGGTATTCGACTATTATTTGGCTTCTAATATTGAATTGTATGGTTATGTAGAACCATCTCAGGTGCCAACAACGTCGAGGAGATAAAGTTATACAACTTCTCCACTTTTGAAACTAAGGTACGTAGTGAGACGTACGAGCATCGGACGGTAAAAACGTGCTATAACTGTGATGATGTATATTGTGAATATCGTGCCCTTATGTGATGGGATATGTGAAATGATAGTGTTATATCATGATATTGGAATCAATTGTGTTTGATTAATTGTGGTAGAATTGATGAATGTTCCGGTAGCCTTTATCTCCGAGCGAGGGAGGTACTTGCCGCTGTCATATGAAGCGATGGTAGTATGATATTTGCCGCTGTCATGTCTAAGCGAAGTAACATGCCGCTGTCATTGTCGAAGCGAGGGATATCATATGATGCCGCTATATGTCGAAGCGAGGGGTCCTAAAATTCCGCTGTTGTATTGGGACCGGAACAGTCACAATTCTAGTGATTAATGTGAAATATTGTGGATATAATTGGAAACGCGTTATCGATCATTATGTCGTGAACTAATGATTTTGTGCATAAATTTGTGAAACAGGAACAACAGTGAAATGTGCTACTGTGGTGATCAAGGAGCATATCTATTATTTGCCGCATGCGCTTAATTATTTTGTTAAGTTGAATTGTGATTAAATGGTGATATTTATATGCTCATGGTGAGTTGTTCCTGTAGGTACGCTTTTGGAAAAAAGGGGCTCAGGGTTGGGTTGAACTGTGAGCTGAAAGAGACTTGAAAGAAGTTAGATTACAGGATTTTTGTTAGTCTTATCATTCATTTTGGGAATGTAATTAACTAACTACTGAAGTTTTATTTTTGGCCTGTAATTATATTGAGCTCACATAACAACCAGAACTCTAAGATGTCTCTATTACATGTTTAGCCATATTTATATCTTGATTTCACCATTAAGGAACTAGGGTCCTTACACTCCCTCTCTCGCTCCCCTCCTCTTCCCCCACCATCTCCCCTTTGCAATCTTGAACAAAATTGGATGGAGCTCCATGATGAGAGGGATTCTTGAGCAACTAACTAGGTAATCATCTTCACTTCTTGATTGTGAAGGTTTTGATAGTAGTTTTTGTAGAATTTGGTGAAGATGTGAGTTGGGTTGGAGTTTTGGTTTTCAGAGATTTTGGTTCTTGTGTTATATTAAGTATTTACGGTGTTTTTGTTTAGGATTTATGTAGTAATGGGTATTGTTTGTTGATTTGGATACTTTTGCTCGAAAAAACACCATTTTTGGCTGAAATAGGACGGAGCGATCGATCGCTAGGGACGAAGCGATCGATCGCCGCATCGTTTGGAAAAATTTGAAGATGATGAACAGTGAAGCGGTCGATCGCTTGAAACGAGGTGATCGATCGCTTGAAATGAGGCGATCGATCGCCAAGGGGCAGTAGACAAAATGAACAGTGAAGTGATCGATCGCTTGAAACGAGGCGATCGATCGCCTGTGCATTTTTTTGGGAAAATTATTTTGTGTTGTGATTTCGATGTATGCTTTGCCCGAGTCTTTTAAATGGTTAATAATCATGGCTTGATGATGTATTTGGAAGTTGAATACGTGCTCGGGTATTTTTAGTGGGCATGAAATTAATTGTCAGTTATTGACTGTGTTTAGCAAATAATTCACGGGATCTCGGGGCAAAGACAATGACTGACTCTTGCTATTTGATCACAAGGTACGTATGCCGTACGAGCATAGTTAGATATATATATTTGTCATGGTTGTATATTGTAAGGACCCCCGGGCCCTTAACCCGTTATTAGTGTATTAATCCATGCCATTAGTGCATACAATCATACATGTAGGAGAAAAACCACTTGTCATCATAGTCAATCATGCATATAATAAAATTCTTCACATTATTCCATATAATGTCTAGTTCCCCCAACCAAGTCCACATACATATCATGCACCAATATAATACACTAACATGTTCTCAGTTCATTTAGCAATTCAATAGATAATTGCATACTACTCATAAATGAAGAGAGAAAGGCCCTTGCCTTTTTATACATACCATATACACATAATAGTGCTCACATACGAGCATCGAATAAGTATATGTGTATCAAATGTATAAACGTCGTGCTCAATACCGTCACTGGTACTTCGATCCCTAAAATCACCTCCATTCCATAGCTCGAGCTCAACTCCAAAGCCATCGATGTACCTAATCACCTGCCCCAACAGAGACAGCCCCCACACTGGGTGAGCATACCAATATCCCAAATCCAATAATCACAATAATACAATTCATAATTTACAAAAATGTAAATGCTATGAAATATAAAAGATACTCCGTGGATGGCATCATCCTCATCCGGGATTCCTTATACAATCCCTGTTCTCAAAATAACTGAAAACATCAAATTCTCAAATGCCAGTTAATCATTACATTGATTAACAAATTCATTTGCCATATACCGATATCATAATTAATAATACCAAATCATTAAACAATGACTACATATATTCCATATATCTCACTTATGGTTCCATAGTTCTATTTCATTGCTCGCTCTACAATAGCGGCATTTCATTCTCACGCATGCTCAACAGCTGTGATATCCCCGAAATGATTACGTGCAATTGAACATTAATTATGTTATGTGAGGATTATGGTGTTAATTATTGGTGTTGATTTAAAATGGGAAATGCTTAGTCATGCGGTGGTCATGACCTAGTAAAGCATTTCAGGGTGCATGCGATATATGTTTGGAATTCGGGTTATGGTAAGATTATTTGGGGTGGGTGTTGTGTTGGGATATGCCCTAAGACATGTCATTGAATGATTGTTTTGACATACAATGTTTATGATTTTATGAATGGCAATTCATTATTATATATTATTCGTCTAACTGTGCAATGTGAATTAATATATATGTTAATGTCCTTAGAATAATATTGTATTATTCTTAAACATTGTCCCTAGTCAAGTATTATCATGAATCGGGATAATGATAATACATAGAGACTAGTATGTGTTGATTGATGAATTGTTCATTGATATGAGATATCAAATCAACACATGGGTACATGTTAGAGAACGATGTACTGGACAGACCCACCATGAGAATGCTACATGGATAGTTATATGAACGTCATAAGCAATTCTCATAGTGATAATAATGTATGTAATCCTTACGACTTGTGATCATCAGAGATCCCAACATAAGGAGTTATGTATCTTGATATTGTCAAACGTTACCCGTAACAGTGTAAACTATAAAGGCGACTATTGGATACACTACGAATTATGTAGAGGGATGTTGATTGATCGAGATAGGATTTGTCCCTCCTATATAACAGAAGTGTTTGGGCCCTTGATCAAGTAAGACTAAAATGCATGGCCATGCTCGAATGAGTCGATATGAGATATCGAGCTTATTCGTTTATTCTAGTTCTACTTGGGGATCAAGAAATAGAGATTGAATATACGAGCTATTCCATGACTCGTGTTCAATCTAAACACAAAGGACAAAGGGATTAAGTTACATGGTTAATATTATCACAAGTTCTAAAGGTTATGTCGAGTCAAAGACATTCTTGTAATTTGGGTAGCCTTGATGTGTTGCTAGACACCGCTCTTTGCTTGTAACGTAAAATGAGATTTTATGTCACTGTCAACATTACAAGATCCTATCGGGTCGCACAAAAGATTAAATCGATAAAGGGAATTAAATTCATTGGATGAATTAATTAATTAAGAAGAGTCTTAATTAAATGAATATAAAGATTTAATTAAATCATGGGTTTGGGCCCATGAGGCTTTGTGAAAGCCTTTAATTAAATAATATATAATTTGATTACAAGGTGATTAATGGAATTAACACAATTCATTCCAACCTAGCACAAGACACACGGCCGCCATCTCTCTTGCTTCTCTCGACTTCTTCATAGTCGAAGTGAAGTGGAGTGAATTCCGTGCCATCCTTTCGATTGTGAATCGAGTGTGCTTCGTGTATTGGTTTAAGAACAAATCTAGCACTTTGTTCTTAAACTATCCCTTACCGATTTGATCGTGTGGATACCGTTGAGGCAAAACTTGATAAGTTTTGCTAGTGACTCGAAGGAGGCGTTGGACGTGGTGCTGCTTCGTGGAATCTGCTCAAACACGCTACAAGGGTGAGACTTTTGTAATCCCTAATCCGATATGAACCCCTTTGTATAGATCCGGTGTATTAGTAATCCAAAATTTTAATTCCGCTGCGTACCATGCTTGTTGGATTACTTACAGTGGTATCAGAGCCGTGTACAAGGCTCATATCGGATTTATGTGGTTCAATTGTTTTAATCATATTAGAATTGTATTGCATGCTATAATAACTGTATATAATCATATATGATATGATTAAATTGAATTTGTGAAATTATCATAAAATTATATTTGATATAATTGACAGTTTATTGTATACGATACATGAAAGTGAATAATCGAACCCATAACAAAGATGTTTTCGACCACCACCATCACAAATGACACACGGCTACTGCCACATGAGGGCTAGGGTTTTCGAACCCTTGGCTCGAGATGGTTTAGCCGTTGTGGCTAATAATTGTGCATGGAAGTGTCGAGAAGTGGCTTGAGTTTTGTAGGGTCTTCCTACCTTAACATCATTTTAATAGTGTATTATGAACTAAACATGCATTAGAGACATCTTAGAGTTCTGGTTGTTATGTGAGCTCAATATAATAACAGGCCAAAATGAAACTTCAATAGTTAGTTAATTACATTCCCCAAAAAGAATGTTAAGGCTAACAAAATCCTGTATCTATCTTCTTATGCTCCTTTAGCTCACTATCTCAACCCGACCCTTGGTCTCGATCCAAAAGTGTACCTACAGGAACAACCCATCGTGAGCATATACATAGTTACTTAACATCATGAGTTAATGGCATGTAAATAATGCATGGAAATAATTGATAACATATACTTCCTGTTTAATAGTACTATCCTTCCTTGGTTGTCCCTGTGTCATAATTACGCATATAATCATTAGCTCAAGACATGAGTGAATAACATCATATTTCGTATATAAGCTCACGATCCATGTTAATTAGAAATGGGACTGTCCGGGTTCTATTATGACAGCGGCACAATTGGCCCCCTCGCTCGACATAACACATCTTATGATACCCATCGCTACGCCTTGATAGCGGATGTATCCTTTATTCAGCGGATGATACCCATCGCTACGCCTTGATAGCGGATGTACCCCATCGCTCAGCGGATGATACCCATCGCTACACTTAGCGGATGTACCCCATCGTTCAGTTATGTGAGCGGCAAGACCTTCCTCGCTTGCCCATAATAGTCACCGGACATTCGACCACTCTAAGTAGCATAGTCAAACATGCGTCATCATCTTATAAGGATCATCATTTCAAACATCATCATCATATCATAATTATCATCGTAACATTATATCATCTTTGTTTATCACCATATCATCATAATCATCATCATAAATACTTATGCAAATTGATGCAAAGTCATGGTTTAGGAATATGTTACCGTTGATGCCCGTACGTTTCTTACGTACCTTTTCAAAATGTGGCGAAGTCGTAGTACTTTATCGTCTCGAAGTTGTGGGTCCTTGGGATGGTTCTACACAACCATACAATTCAATATTAGAAGCTAATCATAGTCCAATATTCAAAATTCCCACAAAAATGCCAAAAACACACTTTTGTGTGTCTCGCGATCGATCGCCAAGTCGTCCCGATCGATCGCGAGATCACACTGCCCGCATCAACAAAATTATGCATTCGGCGATCGATCGCCACTTTTGGCGCGATCGATCGCCAAGCTCACCGATCGATCACCCAAAAGTGGCGATCGATCGCCAAAGGCTTCTGGAGCCTACTGCCTGCTCGCGATCGATCGCCAAAAACGGGCGATCGATCGCCAGCCTCTGCACATCGAAAATCTCCATTTTTGCACCTTTAAACCTCACCAACCTCAACCATCATTTATTCCAACAACTTAAAAACATTAAAACACTCAAAACCTTCAATACACATCATAAAACCATTAAAAATCCAACATCCCACCAAGAATCACACTAACCCAAACAAACCCATTTCAAACCCTTTTTAAAACCCTTCCAAAACTTAACACACACTTCATGAACATCAATAAGTGCTATATAAACATCATAGGCACTAAATCTTACCAAGAAATGCAAGGATGAAGCTTTTACAAGAATTTCTTCTCAACTTTAGGGCAATTTTCGAAAATGAGGGAAAGGGGGTTTGGGAAAGTGATTTTTGGGAATGGAGTGTAAAAGTGTGAGGTGGGGTAGAAGTGGTGGGTTAAGTAACAATTCTTACACTTAATTGCACTTCAATAATTCCTCATGATGTATATAAAATACATTAACATGGTAAGCATTTATAAATGAAATCAACATCCTTAAATCATGTTAATCCTTCATTTCCACACATAACTTCATCGTCGTAATAATTCATCATATAAACATAATTAATGTCTAGGTTACCATTAATTAATTTCGGGGCATCACATTACTCCCCTACTTATAAGATTTCGTCCTCGAAATCGCATGCACTTACCCAAAAAGAAATTAAACATAAATCATACCAGAAAATAGTTCCGGGTAGTGCTGCACCATATGCCGTTCCGTCTCCCACGTAGCCTCCTCGACACCCCGGCGATCCCACTGAACTTTGACCATCGGTATAATCTTACTTCGTAGCCTGCGATCCTCACGATCAAGGATTTTAACCGGTCGTTCAACATAGGATACATCCGAACTCAACTGAACCTCCGAAGGCTGCAATACATGAGACGGATCGGGTTCATACTTTCTCAACATGGAAACGTGGAAAACATCATGAATACCGGATAAGGACGGTGGTAGAGCCAAACGGTAGGCCAAAGTACCGATGCGCTGCAATATCTCATACGGTCCCACATATCTCGGAGATAACTTTCCCCGCATACCAAAACGAACCACACCCCTGAAGGGTGAGATTTTCAAGAAAACTTTATCTCCGACTTGGAATTCTAGCGGTCGTCGCCGCTTATTGGCATAGGCCGCTTGTCTATCTTGGGCCGCTTTCATCTTTAAGCGTATCGTCTTTATCTTCTCTTCCATATCTCTAATCATATCCGGCCCTCCAACCGCCTTACTAGTCAAGTCCTCCCAATACAGCGGTGATCTACATCGTCGTCCATACAGGGCTTCAAAAGGGGCCATTTGGATGCTCGCCTGATAGCTGTTATTGTAGGAGAACTCTACCAGTGGTATAGATTCTTGCCACGGAGTGTCAAACTCCAAAACACATGCTCTCAGCATATCTTCGAGCGTCTGTATGGTACGCTCTGTCTGTCCGTCTGTCTGAGGGTGATAGGCTGTACTCAGTCTTACCTCTGTGCCCAACGCTGATTGGAGACCTTCCCAGAAATGTGAAGTGAACCTCGGGTCTCTGTCAGACACTATTGAAACTGGAATACCGTGCAACCTCACGACATCCCGTACATACAATTGGGCCATCTTTAGATACGTAAAAGTCATACTGTAAGGAATGAAATGAGCTACTTTCGTCAGCCTATCCACGATCACCCAGATCGCATCAAATCCAGAGGCCGACCTTGGCAAGTGAGTTACGAAGTCCATAGATATATGCTCCCACTTCCATTTAGGTACCTCTAAGCTCTTCAACTCACCACCAGGCCTCTGTCTTTCTGCTTTTACTTGCTGGAAAATCAGACACCTCTTGACAAAAGCAATTACTTCACGCTTCATGCGTCTCCACCAAAATTGACCACATAGGTCCTTGTACATCTTTCTTCCTCCTGGGTGGATACTGAACCGGCTACTGTGAGCCCGTTCTAAAATTCCTTTACGTAATTCCGGCGCATTTGGGACCACCCATCGGTTGCCCAATCTTAAAGAATCATCTTCGGCCACCCTAAACTTTGTTGGTTGACCTCGAAGTACTATTGATGTCCATCTCTGAACTTCACCATCCGACCTCTGGGCTTTTCTGATTTCATCAAATACATCCGGCTCAGCCAATAAGGTTGACACTCGCACCGGCGACGTGTCCACATCAAAATCATAGCCTAAATGGCAATAGGAAGCCATCATAGCTGATAAGCTCATAGTATCCTCAGCGGTGCTCTTCACCTTTCGACTTAAGGCATCTGCTATCATGTTTGCTTTACCCGGATGGTACTCTATTTCACAATCATAATCTTTGAGTAAGTCCATCCATCTTCGTTGCCTCATATTCAGTTCTGCTTGGGTGAATAAGAATTTCAAGCTCTTATGGTCTGTAAAGATGGTAAACGTCGTACCATAAAGATAATGACGCCAAATCTTCAAGGCGAAGATGATGGCTGCCAGCTCCAGGTCATGGACTGGGTATCTGGTCTCATGAGGTTTCAGCTGCCTCGAAGCATAAGCCACCACATGCTTATCTTGCGTCAACACACAACCCAAACCTTGCAATGATGCATCCGTATACAAAGCAAACTTCTTATCCTCAGAAGGGATTATCAATACTGGCGCTGTCGTCAAGCGACGTTTCAACTCTTGGAAGCTCTCCTCACAAGCTTCGGACCAATAGAACGGAACTCCCTTCTGAGTCAGTTGGGTCAACGGTTTAGCGATCTTAGAGAATCCTTCGACAAAACGTCGGTAATAGCCCGCTAAACCGAGGAAACTTCTTATCTCGGGCACCGAAGTGGGTGCAGCCCACTCCATAACAGCTTCAATCTTGCGGGGATCCACAGATATCCCACGGCTGGATATTACATGACCCAAGAACACCACACTGTCCAGCCAAAACTCGCACTTGCTAAGCTTTGCATATAATTGATGATCCCTAAGGATCTGAAGTACTGTCCTCAAGTGCTCAACATGTTCTTCTTCAGTCCGAGAGTAGATGAGTATATCGTCAATGAAAACTATGACGAATTGGTCCAAAAATGGCTGGAACACCTTGTTCATCAAACTCATGAAAACAGCCGGGGCATTTGTCACCCCAAAAGGCATGACTAGGAATTCATAGTGCCCATACCTAGTCCTGAAGGCTGTCTTCTGAACGTCATCTTCCCTTACTCGAATCTGATGGTACCCCGACCTCAGATCGATCTTACTGTAGAGCCTCGTACCCTGCAACTGATCAAATAAATCATCGATCCTCGGAAGTGGATACTTGTTCTTTACTGTGGCTTTGTTCAGCTGTCTGTAGTCGATGCACAAACGCATCGAGCCATCTTTCTTCTTGACAAACAAAACTGGTGCACCCCAGGGCGATACGCTAGGTCGTATATAGCCCTTGTCAAGGAGTTCTTGCAACTGAACCTTTAACTCCTTTAACTCTGTTGGTGCCATTCTGTACGGGGCACGAGAAATGGCTGACGTCCCCGGTAATAATTCGATTCCAAACTCGACCTCTCTCGCCGGTGGGAATCCAGGAATCTCTTCAGGAAATACATCAGGAAATTCCGCCACTACGGGTACATCTTCAACTTTTAGTTCCTCCTTCTTTCCAGAAATATCAATAGCATAAATGAGATATCCTGTATGGCCTTGTTCCAATAATTGTGTCATCTTGATCGCGGATATTAACGGAATTTTTGAACGAGAACCATCTCCATAGAACGTCCACTGAACTCCTTCACCAGATCTGAATCGGACAGTCCTTTGTCTGCAGTTCACAACCGCTTGGTACCTATTCAGAACGTCAATACCCAATATACAGTCAAAGTCTGACATTACCAGAACGATCAAATCCGACCTTAACTTGTTATCCTCAAAATAAATGAGGCCATCATAGACAATCTGATCAGCAATCAAACTTCTTCCAGCGGGTGTCGAGACTACAAGAGGCGTGGGCGACGGAGCAGTGCATAAGTGGTGTCTTTCCACAAAACTCGTCGACACAAAGGAGTGTGACGCACCTGTGTCGATCAATATAAAGGCAGGGTGCGTAAATAAAAGACACGTACCCGCTATGACTTCCTCCGGAGCCGCTGTAGCCTGCTCCCTCGTCAATGCATACACTTGTCCTTGAGGTGGCCCCGTAGGCTGACTTCCAAACTGCCTCGGTACATATGGGGGCCTGTGTGGTGCTGCTCTGTCTGTCGACCTCCCAGTAGAATTCTGCTGCCTTCCCCTGTTGGGACATTGTCGAGCAAAGTGGCCTCTCTCGCCGCAAACATAACATCCGACACAATTCTTCGTCAAATGGGGCTCTCCACAAAGAGAGCATTGTACCTCTCCAACACTGCCTCCTCCCCGAGACTGTCCTCCTCTTGGTGGGGCGTCATTCCTGCGGTTTCCCTTCCATCGGTTATCGGGCCTCCTACCACTGAATCTGGACGCCGAAGTGTTCCCCCCGGACTTGAATCGATCACCCCTTGGCCTTAAGTTGTCGGGAGCAGATCTCTGAGGGGGTGCTGGAGGTGGTACAGCATCAGGGTATGCACCAACCCCTAGTTCGGCCAACTCCGCCCGGTTAAGTGCATCATCAAAGCAAGTGGGGCCATATGTAATCACCCTATCGTAGAGTTCTGGCCTCAAGCCCTTCATAAAGTTCCTCATTTTAGCTTGAGTGTCGGCAGCGATATGAGGCACATATCTGAGTAGAGAACAGTAGTGGAGGGCATAATCTGACACCGGCATGGTACCTTGCTTCAACTTATTAAACTCATCCTCTTTAGCTTGACGGGCAGCCGCTGAGAAGTAACGGGCCAGGAATCTAGTTCTGAACAGCTTCCAGTTTACTTCTTGACCCTGTGCCTCTTGTTCAATCACGGTGGTCCTCCACCACATCAGTGCTTTCTTGCCTAGCTTGAATTCTGCTAGCCTTATCCAGGCTGTCTTTGCACACGGGGCTGCCACAAATATTTGTTCTATTCTTTCTAGCCATTCCTCGGCTCGCTCCCCTGTTTCAGTCCCTTCGAATGTTGGGGGCCGATACGCTAGAAACTGAGTCAGACTCAACTCCCCCGGCAATAGCTGTTGTTCGGACGGCTCCTCGCCTAGGGCTGGCGGGGGTAGAGGATTTGTAAGGACCCCAAATACTTAACCCTTGATTAGTGTATTAATCATTTTGTGTGGCACATACTTTCCATAAAATCATTCGGGAACTCCGATGGTAATATACCATTGAATGGCAATTACAAAGTTTTCTTTAACATACCATGTTAAAAGTTTACCATCCTAACAACAAGAGACTCATAGAGTTCGCCCATTACACCACTTTTTACATTGTGGACTTTTATAAAAATTTGGGCAGAGTCTCCCCATAAATAGAGCTATCCCGAAATAAAAGTACAACACACAACATAATTCCCGGCCAGGGAGACATAATACTCATCAGAATACATCAATATCAAGTAAATTCCCAGCCAGGGATAACACCACACATATGGCAACAAAAGTGGGTTTCAACACCCACATACACTAATGACTCTCATAACCTTTAGCAATTCTACCTCTAATTGCATGTAATATAGAATGAGAGAGAAAGGCTCATGCCTTTATATACAACCCATGTACAAGTATAATCGTGCTCACATGCGAGCAGCATGAATATGTGTGTAACCATCATGGGTATATATGTACATAAAGGTACTCTATACGATACCATGCTCCATCAAGCCCTGGTACCACGATCCTGGGAGTACATCCAATCAACAGCTCGAGCTCATCTCCAAAGCCATCGATGTACCTGTTCACCTGTCCCAACAGAGACAGCCCCCAACGGGGTGAGCATACCAATTCCACAATTTCATAATCATAATGACATAATACATAATTTACGAAAATGTAAATATTGTGGAACATATGTGACACTTCCTGGATGGTATCATCCTCATCTTAGCGTACCCCTGTAATAACCCTGTTCTCAAAACAGATAAATCATCAAATCTTGTGTAAGGACCCCAAAATACTTAACCCTTGATTAGTGTATTAATCATTTTGTGTGGCACATACTTTCCATAAAATCATTCGGGAACTCCGATGGTAATATACCATTGAATGGCAATTACAAAGTTTTCTTTAACATACCATGTTAAAAGTTTACCATCCTAACAACAAGAGACTCATAGAGTTCGCCCATTACACCACTTTTTACATTGTGGACTTTTATAAAAATTTGGGCAGAGTCTCCCCATAAATAGAGCTATCCCGAAATAAAAGTACAACACACAACATAATTCCCGGCCAGGGAGACATAATACTCATCAGAATACATCAATATCAAGTAAATTCCCAGCCAGGGATAACACCACACATATGGCAACAAAAGTGGGTTTCAACACCCACATACACTAATGACTCTCATAACCTTTAGCAATTCTACCTCTAATTGCATGTAATATAGAATGAGAGAGAGAAAGGCTCATGCCTTTATATACAACCCATGTACAAGTATAATCGTGCTCACATGCGAGCAGCATGAATATGTGTGTAACCATCATGGGTATATATGTACATAAAGGTACTCTATACGATACCGTGCTCCATCAAGCCCTGGTACCACGATCCTGGGAGTACATCCAATCAACAGCTCGAGCTCATCTCCAAAGCCATCGATGTACCTGTTCACCTGTCCCAACAGAGACAGCCCCCAACGGGGTGAGCATACCAATTCCACAATTTCATAATCATAATGACATAATACATAATTTACGAAAATGTAAATATTGTGGAACATATGTGACACTTCCTGGATGGTATCATCCTCATCTTAGCGTACCCCTGTAATAACCCTGTTCTCAAAACAGATAAATCATCAAATCTTGAATATGCAGTTAATCATCATATTGGTTAACCCTAACCAGTTTCGAATTAACAACATTTCATAACATCTTTCTTTATCTAGCAATTATCGTAATTCTAGATATCATATTGGGACTTCCTTAACTTCCGATACTAGTTAATCACTTCTCTGATTAACTACGTCTCTGTTCCTATTCATTACCAATAGGGAATAAAATACAGATATCCTAGATATCTAATCAGCACCACATTTTCATTTCTTACTTCAAAGTAGCGTCATGCTACTGGTGTTCGCTCCGTAGCGACCACACCCATCGTTTGCTCGCTTCATAGCGGCACCAAGCATTTCACCATGTGATTCAACATAACGTAACCAAGTCACGGTGCCATCATAGTAAAGCATTTCATGTATTTTAAATCATGCATCATACTTGTAAAACATCATTTAAGTTATGCTCGTACGCTAAACGTACCTTAAATCCTCGAAGTCCGAGCCAAACCTTGCTCGAGTTCCATGCCCCGAGGAATGATGTGCTAACACGATAAATAATTCACGATTATTTACGAACATGCAACCCATGCTCAAGCACACCCATAACCCTCAACATATCGTCAACACACGACAATAAATCATTTAAAAGACCCGGGGCAGAGTACATGCAGGGAGGGAAACGAATGAGACAACAACGAAAATTGTTCAAGGATACCCTACAAATTTTCGAACCCTTATCTCACAAATCGAACCCAAATTAAACACCATAATTCATCTAAAAAGTGAATTAAACCTTTAATAGCAAGAATCATCACCCTTGCCAAAAATCCCCAAAATTCGAATTCAAAGCCATAAATTCGAACACAATTAAACATCCTTATACATCTAAAACATGTAATAAACGACCCATAACAAGAATCGCCACACCCCTGCCAAAAATCACAATTTTCGAACCTTAACCCACGAAAAATGCATAAATTCGAACCAAACAAGCCTTTAAAATTCGAACCCTTAAAGTTCTTTAAATTCGAACATAAATCCACCAAATAAAGCAGGGAATTACATGAGAGGGACGAAAAAGAGGTAAAGAACGTTACCCAATCGAAAATCGGAAGGAAAATCGACCAAAATCGACAAACCCTAGAATTTGGGGATCGCCGCTCTTCTGTAAAATCCGAACTCAAACTGCGATGAAACTTCGAATTGACGGAGGGGAAAGGTGCGTCTCGTCGAGACGAAGCCGGTGATAGGTTGCACGCGCCGAACGGCGGCCGGACGGCGGCGAGCGCGGCGTTTTCGTGCGCGGGGGACTGTAGCAGGCGGGTTTCGGCGGGGAGAGAGAGAAGGAGGGAAGGTGGGCTGAAATGAAATTTTAATAAAAATCTCGGGTTCAACTTGTATTTATAGCAAAATACCCCGAAATACTAATAGCCCCACAAATACATCATGATTCATTAAAAATCATCTGTTTTCAAAAATTCTCTCTCTAACTCAAAAACCCCCTACCGGTGCCCACACCAAGCACCCGAGATCCCGAGACGCATTAAAAACCCAACTTACAGGTTTTCACCGAAATGAGAATACAATCTCAACCTCGAGATCCAACGATCCCAATTACTCAAATAGACGAGCCCAGAAGGCCCAACACCGCGATTAAACTCCAAATCGCTACGTAAAACATCTTTAGGGGTTATTAACACTCTGGGATTAACATCTCCAATCCCAGGTCATCACAATATCCCCCACTAAAAGAATTTCGTCCTCGAAATTAGTACCGGTGTATCACATAACACCCAGGCTACACAACAACATGAAGCCATAACCTCGATTCTTGACCATATCAGAATCGTCTTAATAAACGCGAGGATACTTACCTCACATCAACTCTGAAACAGGGCGACTTACCCAAAACCAATATATCACCCAAGAGGCAAACGTACCTCGATGCGGGTCATCCCAAAAGTCAGTCCCTCATGACTGCAAAACAACCGATACTTACGACTGTAGATCGGACAATTATCCTTCGTTCTAATACAACCAGCAAGGACGCATCCTGAATGACACCTCAACCGTGGGGACGTTGACCTCGTGTCAACCCTGAAGTGGAATAGACTTCCAAATCCATCATAACGTCAAAAAGCGTCAGCGCAACCCACGCTAACAATCCAAAAGCAGTTAGTCAACTGAAACTGCGAGGATCCGAATCGCTCCCGATTCCATCGTAGATATCATTCAATGACATCTCTTATCATGACTCACGATGTCTAACATACATCGTTATGAGGGAAACACTAGTATCCCACGGTGTACACACACCAAACCTGGTTTCCACTTTCAAACCTCCTCTGTCGAAGGAGCAGTCGCATCATTGCAACTCAAATTGGGCAACTCACGGCCACAGATTAACACAAAAGATATCTCATAAGATGTCAACCTCTGGATATCCCAAGAACCACATCCTGGTCATAAACAAACAATCGAGACTCCTCAGAGTTTCAAACTTGAAAGGACATGCAATAAACCCATTGCATCCCAAATACATGGATTCCCAGATCGAATCAACGACGACTTGATGACTCTCTTGTTGGTACTCCAACATCATGAGCTGTCACAGACAAGTCTCACCAAGATTAAACATAACGTATACACGTTTCAGTGAGGCATGCACAACCTCAACCTCGATGACATGGTGACTACTAGAGTCCACCACAATCCACATCGTATCACCTTACGATTTGCCACACTTGGTTCCTACGAGCAGTATAACGGCTCTAACAAGCCCCTCTTGGTGCTGCACACACACGGCAGACAAACTAGTCGCTGCCTCTCTAGGTTCACCTCAAACCTACCAATAAGATGGACGTTTCCGCACGGCATACCATACTGTGGGAAGAAAATCAATAGAGTAGTGGGTCTTTACCCAACATTCCTCTAATGCCTATACACCCTGGACACTCCAATGTCCCTGTTTCATAGCCATGCATATAGTCATTAATTCTTGACATGAATGATTAAAATCATCATCTTATAATTATCACCATCTTATAACATCTTCATCATATGAGTATCATCATTTCATAAATATCATCATCTTATAACATCATCATCTTATACATCATCATCTTATAAGCATCGTCATCTTATAGCATCATCATCTTATAGCATCATCATCTTATACATCATCATCATATAAGCATCATCATCTTATACATCATCTTATACATCATCATCTTATACATCATCATCATATAAGCATCATCATCTTATACATCATCATCTTATACATCATCATCATATAAGCATCATCATCTTATAGCATCATCATCTTATACATCATCATCTTATACATCATCATCATATAAGCATCATCATCTTATACATCATCATCTTATACGTCATCATCTTATAGCTATAACAGTAAATGTACGAAATCATAGCTGAGTAAGCTTGCTGGTTATTCATTAACTTCTTTTCATTTTCCCTGGTTCATATTCAAGCACATGGGCATCTTACCCTGTGGCATCTTACCACATAACAACATCGTATGGCCTCTTACCATATGGGCATCTTACCCCGTGGCGTCTTACCACGCATAATAACATTGTATGGCCTCTTACCATATGGGCATCTTACCCCGTGGTGTCTTACCACACATAATAACATTGTATGGCCTCTTACCATATGGGCATCTTACCCCGTGGCGTCTTACCACTTAATAATATCGTATGGTCTCTTACCATATGGGCATCTTACCCTGTGGCGTCTTACCACATAATAACATCGTATGGTCTCTTACTATATGGGCATCTTACCCTGTGGCGTCTTACCACATAATAACATCGTATGGTCTCTTACCATATGGGCATCTTACCCTGTGGCGTCTTACCACATAATAACATCGTATGGTCTCTTACCATATGGGCATCTTACCCTGTGGCGTCTTACCACATAATAACATCGTATGGTCTCTTACCATATGGGCATCTTACCCTGTGGCGTCTTACCACATAATAACATCGTATGGTCTCTTACCATATGGGCATCTTACCCTGTGGCGTCTTACCGCATAATAACATCGTATGGTCTCTTACCATATGGGCATCTTACCCTGTGGCGTCTTACCACATAATAACATCGTATGGTCTCTTACCATATGGGCATCTTACCCTGTCATATGGCGTCTTACCATATCATGAACACTGTGTGGCATCTTACCACAGGGGCATCTTACCCAATCATATGGCGTCTTGCCATATCATAAACATTGTGTGGCATCTTACCACAGGGGCACCTTACCCAATCATATGGCGTCTTGCCATATCATAAACATTGTGTGGCATCTTACCACAGGGGCACCTTACCCAATCATATGGCGTCTTGCCATATCATAAACATTGTGTGGCATCTTACCACAGGGGCATCTTACCCAATCATATGGCGTCTTGCCATATCATAAACATTGTGTGGCATCTTACCACAGGGGCATCTTACCCACTCTCATATACGTCATCATAAACATCATCATGATCATCATCATCGTAAACATCATCGTAAACATCACAATAAACATCATCATAATCATCATCATATATACTCATGCAATCAATGCAAGGTCATAGTTTAGGAATATGTTACCGTTTGGTGCTCGTACGTTTCTTACGTACCTTCCTTGCTTGAGCATTACATGAACAAACGCATTAGTATATTCAATTAATAATTGAGACCATACCGAAGTATTCCACTGTCGGTTGTCTACCCAGTCTGTCCTCAGACAATACATCATATCTTTCTTTTCCCTGATTTTCTTCCAAAATCAGGTTCCTTGGCACGTAGCGTATAGAGTGTTAGACATCGCTATTAATGCCATCCTATCGTGTTCCACACGATTCCTGCAACCACAATGGTTAGCAATACCACTTCTCATATCATAAAAGCACATAAACAATTATTCATGTCGTATAACATTAATGCCATCATGCATAAATATGTGCTATCAATAGCTTCCTAGGCCCTCAACAGCCCCAATGAGCAACCACTGCTCTGATACCACTAATGTAAGGACCCCAAAATACTTAACCCTTGATTAGTGTATTAATCATTTTGTGTGGCACATACTTTCCATAAAATCATTCGGGAACTCCGATGGTAATATACCATTGAATGGCAATTACAAAGTTTTCTTTAACATACCATGTTAAAAGTTTACCATCCTAACAACAAGAGACTCATAGAGTTCGCCCATTACACCACTTTTTACATTGTGGACTTTTATAAAAATTTGGGCAGAGTCTCCCCATAAATAGAGCTATCCCGAAATAAAAGTACAACACACAACATAATTCCCGGCCAGGGAGACATAATACTCATCAGAATACATCAATATCAAGTAAATTCCCAGCCAGGGATAACACCACACATATGGCAACAAAAGTGGGTTTCAACACCCACATACACTAATGACTCTCATAACCTTTAGCAATTCTACCTCTAATTGCATGTAATATAGAATGAGAGAGAGAAAGGCTCATGCCTTTATATACAACCCATGTACAAGTATAATCGTGCTCACATGCGAGCAGCATGAATATGTGTGTAACCATCATGGGTATATATGTACATAAAGGTACTCTATACGATACCGTGCTCCATCAAGCCCTGGTACCACGATCCTGGGAGTACATCCAATCAACAGCTCGAGCTCATCTCCAAAGCCATCGATGTACCTGTTCACCTGTCCCAACAGAGACAGCCCCCAACGGGGTGAGCATACCAATTCCACAATTTCATAATCATAATGACATAATACATAATTTACGAAAATGTAAATATTGTGGAACATATGTGACACTTCCTGGATGGTATCATCCTCATCTTAGCGTACCCCTGTAATAACCCTGTTCTCAAAACAGATAAATCATCAAATCTTGAATATGCAGTTAATCATCATATTGGTTAACCCTAACCAGTTTCGAATTAACAACATTTCATAACATCTTTCTTTATCTAGCAATTATCGTAATTCTAGATATCATATTGGGACTTCCTTAACTTCCGATACTAGTTAATCACTTCTCTGATTAACTACGTCTCTGTTCCTATTCATTACCAATTGGGAATAAAATACAGATATCCTAGATATCTAATCAGCACCACATTTTCATTTCTTACTTCAAAGTAGCGTCATGCTACTGGTGTTCGCTCCGTAGCGACCACACCCATCGTTTGCTCGCTTCATAGCGGCACCAAGCATTTCACCATGTGATTCAACATAACGTAACCAAGTCACGGTGCCATCATAGTAAAGCATTTCATGTATTTTAAATCATGCATCATACTTGTAAAACATCATTTAAGTTATGCTCGTACGCTAAACGTACCTTAAATCCTCGAAGTCCGAGCCAAACCTTGCTCGAGTTCCATGCCCCGAGGAATGATGTGCTAACACGATAAATAATTCACGATTATTTACGAACATGCAACCCATGCTCAAGCACACCCATAACCCTCAACATATCGTCAACACACGACAATAAATCATTTAAAAGACCCGGGGCAGAGTACATGCAGGGAGGGGAACGAATGAGACAACAACGAAAATTGTTCAAGGATACCCTACAAATTTTCGAACCCTTATCTCACAAATCGAACCCAAATTAAACACCATAATTCATCTAAAAAGTGAATTAAACCTTTAATAGCAAGAATCATCACCCTTGCCAAAAATCCCCAAAATTCGAATTCAAAGCCATAAATTCGAACACAATTAAACATCCTTATACATCTAAAACATGTAATAAACGACCCATAACAAGAATCGCCACACCCCTGCCAAAAATCACAATTTTCGAACCTTAACCCACGAAAAATGCATAAATTCGAACCAAACAAGCCTTTAAAATTCGAAGCCTTAAAGTTCTTTAAATTCGAACATAAATCCACCAAATAAAGCAGGGAATTACATGAGAGGGACGAAAAAGAGGTAAAGAACGTTACCCAATCGAAAATCGGAAGGAAAATCGACCAAAATCGACAAACCCTAGAATTTGGGGATCGCCGCTCTTCTGTAAAATCCGAACTCAAACTGCGATGAAACTTCGAATTGACGGAGGGGAAAGGTGCGTCTCGTCGAGACGAAGCCGGTGATAGGTTGCACGCGCCGAACGGCGGCCGGACGGCGGCGAGCGCGGCGTTTTCGTGCGCGGGGGACTGTAGCAGGCGGGTTTCGGCGGGGAGAGAGAGAAGGAGGGAAGGTGGGGCTGAAATGAAATTTTAATAAAAATCTCGGGTTCAACTTGTATTTATAGCAAAATACCCCGAAATACTAATAGCCCCACAAATACATCATGATTCATTAAAAATCATCTGTTTTCAAAAATTCTCTCTCTAACTCAAAAACCCCCTACCGGTGCCCACACCAAGCACCGGAGATCCCGAGACGCATTAAAAACCCAACTTACAGGTTTTCACCGAAATGAGAATACAATCTCAACCTCGAGATCCAACGATCCCAATTACTCAAATAGACGAGCCCAGAAGGCCCAACACCGCGATTAAACTCCAAATCGCTACGTAAAACATCTTTAGGGGTTATTAACACTCTGGGATTAACATCTCCAATCCCAGGTCATCACAATATCCCCCACTAAAAGAATTTCGTCCTCGAAATTAGTACCGGTGTATCACATAACACCCAGGCTACACAACAACATGAAGCCATAACCTCGATTCTTGACCATATCAGAATCGTCTTAATAAACGCGAGGATACTTACCTCACATCAACTCTGAAACAGGGCGACTTACCCAAAACCAATATATCACCCAAGAGGCAAACGTACCTCGATGCGGGTCATCCCAAAAGTCAGTCCCTCATGACTGCAAAACAACCGATACTTACGACTGTAGATCGGACAATTATCCTTCGTTCTAATACAACCAGCAAGGACGCATCCTGAATGACACCTCAACCGTGGGGACGTTGACCTCGTGTCAACCCTGAAGTGGAATAGACTTCCAAATCCATCATAACGTCAAAAAGCGTCAGCGCAACCCACGCTAACAATCCAAAAGCAGTTAGTCAACTGAAACTGCGAGGATCCGAATCGCTCCCGATTCCATCGTAGATATCATTCAATGACATCTCTTATCATGACTCACGATGTCTAACATACATCGTTATGAGGGAAACACTAGTATCCCACGGTGTACACACACCAAACCTGGTTTCCACTTTCAAACCTCCTCTGTCGAAGGAGCAGTCGCATCATTGCAACTCAAATTGGGCAACTCACGGCCACAGATTAACACAAAAGATATCTCATCAGATGTCAACCTCTGGATATCCCAAGAACCACATCCTGGTCATAAACAAACAATCGAGACTCCTCAGAGTTTCAAACTTGAAAGGACATGCAATAAACCCATTGCATCCCAAATACATAGATTCCCAGATCGAATCAACGACGACTTGATGACTCTCTTGTTGGTACTCCAACATCATGAGCTGTCACAGACAAGTCTCACCAAGATTAAACATAACGTATACACGTTTCAGTGAGGCATGCACAACCTCAACCTCGATGACATGGTGACTACTAGAGTCCACCACAATCCACATCGTATCACCTTACGATTTGCCACACTTGGTTCCTACGAGCAGTATAACGGTTCTAACAAGCCCCTCTTGGTGCTGCACACACACGGCAGACAAACTAGTCGCTGCCTCTCTAGGTTCACCTCAAACCTACCAATAAGATGGACGTTTCCGCACGGCATACCATACTGTGGGAAGAAAATCAATAGAGTAGTGGGTCTTTACCCAACATTCCTCTAATGCCTATACACCCTGGACACTCCAATGTCCCTGTTTCATAGCCATGCATATAGTCATTAATTCTTGACATGAATGATTAAAATCATCATCTTATAATTATCACCATCTTATAACATCTTCATCATATGAGTATCATCATTTCATAAATATCATCATCTTATAACATCATCATCTTATACATCATCATCTTATAAGCATCGTCATCTTATAGCATCATCATCTTATAGCATCATCATCTTATACATCATCATCATATAAGCATCATCATCTTATACATCATCTTATACATCATCATCTTATACATCATCATCATATAAGCATCATCATCTTATACATCATCATCTTATACATCATCATCATATAACATCATCATCTTATACATCATCATCTTATAAGCATCGTCATCTTATAGCATCATCATCTTATAGCATCATCATCTTATACATCATCATCATATAAGCATCATCATCTTATACATCATCTTATACATCATCATCTTATACATCATCATCATATAAGCATCATCATCTTATACATCATCATCTTATACATCATCATCATATAACATCATCATCTTATAAGCATCGTCATCTTATACATCATCATCATATAAGCATCATCATCTTATAGCATCATCATCTTATACATCATCATCTTATACATCATCATCATATAAGCATCATCATCTTATACATCATCATCTTATACGTCATCATCTTATAGCTATAACAGTAAATGTACGAAATCATAGCTGAGTAAGCTTGCTGGTTATTCATTAACTTCTTTTCATTTTCCCTGGTTCATATTCATGCACATGGGCATCTTACCCTGTGGCATCTTACCACATAACAACATCGTATGGCCTCTTACCATATGGGCATCTTACCCCGTGGCGTCTTACCACGCATAATAACATTGTATGGCCTCTTACCATATGGGCATCTTACCCCGTGGCGTCTTAGCACACATAATAACATTGTATGGCCTCTTACCATATGGGCATCTTACCCCGTGGCGTCTTACCACTTAATAATATCGTATGGTCTCTTACCATATGGGCATCTTACCCTGTGGCGTCTTACCACATAATAACATCGTATGGTCTCTTACTATATGGGCATCTTACCCTGTGGCGTCTTACCACATAATAACATCGTATGGTCTCTTACCATATGGGCATCTTACCCTGTGGCGTCTTACCACATAATAACATCGTATGGTCTCTTACCATATGGGCATCTTACCCTGTGGCGTCTTACCACATAATAACATCGTATGGTCTCTTACCATATGGGCATCTTACCCTGTGGCGTCTTACCACATAATAACATCGTATGGTCTCTTACCATATGGGCATCTTACCCTGTGGCGTCTTACCACATAATAACATCGTATGGTCTCTTACCATATGGGCATCTTACCCTGTGGCGTCTTACCACATAATAACATCGTATGGTCTCTTACCATATGGGCATCTTACCCTGTGGCGTCTTACCACATAATAACATCGTATGGTCTCTTACCATATGGGCATCTTACCCTGTGGCGTCTTACCACATAATAACATCGTATGGTCTCTTACCATATGGGCATCTTACCCTGTCATATGGCGTCTTACCATATCATGAACACTGTGTGGCATCTTACCACAGGGGCATCTTACCCAATCATATGGCGTCTTGCCATATCATAAACATTGTGTGGCATCTTACCACAGGGGCACCTTACCCAATCATATGGCGTCTTGCCATATCATAAACATTGTGTGGCATCTTACCACAGGGGCACCTTACCCAATCATATGGCGTCTTGCCATATCATAAACATTGTGTGGCATCTTACCACAGGGGCATCTTACCCAATCATATGGCGTCTTGCCATATCATAAACATTGTGTGGCATCTTACCACAGGGGCATCTTACCCACTCTCATATACATCATCATAAACATCATCATGATCATCATCATCGTAAACATCATCGTAAACATCACAATAAACATCATCATAATCATCATCATATATACTCATGCAATCAATGCAAGGTCATAGTTTAGGAATATGTTACCGTTTGGTGCTCGTACGTTTCTTACGTACCTTCCTTGCTTGACCATTACATGAACAAACGCATTAGTATATTCAATTAATAATTGAGACCATACCGAAGTATTCCACTGTCGGTTGTCTACCCAGTCTGTCCTCAGACAATACATCATATCTTTCTTTTCCCTGATTTTCTTCCAAAATCAGGTTCCTTGGCACGTAGCATATAGAGTGTTAGACATCGCTATTAATGCCATCCTATCGTGTTCCACACGATTCCTGCAACCACAATGGTTAGCAATACCACTTCTCATATCATAAAAGCACATAAACAATTATTCATGTCGTATAACATTAATGCCATCATGCATAAATATGTGCTATCAATAGCTTCCTAGGCCCTCAACAGCCCCAATGAGCAACCACTGCTCTGATACCACTAATGTAAGGACCCCAAATACTTAACCCTTGATTAGTGTATTAATCATTTTGTGTGGCACATACTTTCCATAAAATCATTCGGGAACTCCGATGGTAATATACCATTGAATGGCAATTACAAAGTTTTCTTTAACATACCATGTTAAAAGTTTACCATCCTAACAACAAGAGACTCATAGAGTTCGCCCATTACACCACTTTTTACATTGTGGACTTTTATAAAAATTTGGGCAGAGTCTCCCCATAAATAGAGCTATCCCGAAATAAAAGTACAACACACAACATAATTCCCGGCCAGGGAGACATAATACTCATCAGAATACATCAATATCAAGTAAATTCCCAGCCAGGGATAACACCACACATATGGCAACAAAAGTGGGTTTCAACACCCACATACACTAATGACTCTCATAACCATTAGCAATTCTACCTCTAATTGCATGTAATATAGAATGAGAGAGAGAAAGGCTCATGCCTTTATATACAACCCATTTACAAGTATAATCGTGCTCACATGCGAGCAGCATGAATATGTGTGTAACCATCATGGGTATATATGTACATAAAGGTACTCTATACGATACCGTGCTCCATCAAGCCCTGGTACCACGATCCTGGGAGTACATCCAATCAACAGCTCGAGCTCATCTCCAAAGCCATCGATGTACCTGTTCACCTGTCCCAACAGAGACAGCCCCCAACGGGGTGAGCATACCAATTCCACAATTTCATAATCATAATGACATAATACATAATTTACGAAAATGTAAATATTGTGGAACATATGTGACACTTCCTGGATGGTATCATCCTCATCTTAGCGTACCCCTGTAATAACCCTGTTCTCAAAACAGATAAATCATCAAATCTTGAATATGCAGTTAATCATCATATTGGTTAACCCTAACCAGTTTCGAATTAACAACATTTCATAACATCTTTCTTTATCTAGCAATTATCGTAATTCTAGATATCATATTGGGACTTCCTTAACTTCCGATACTAGTTAATCACTTCTCTGATTAACTACGTCTCTGTTCCTATTCATTACCAATAGGGAATAAAATACAGATATCCTAGATATCTAATCAGCACCACATTTTCATTTCTTACTTCAAAGTAGCGTCATGCTACTGGTGTTCGCTCCGTAGCGACCACACCCATCGTTTGCTCGCTTCATAGCGGCACCAAGCATTTCACCATGTGATTCAACATAACGTAACCAAGTCACGGTGCCATCATAGTAAAGCATTTCATGTATTTTAAATCATGCATCATACTTGTAAAACATCATTTAAGTTATGCTCGTACGCTAAACGTACCTTAAATCCTCGAAGTCCGAGCCAAACCTTGCTCGAGTTCCATGCCCCGAGGAATGATGTGCTAACACGATAAATAATTCACGATTATTTACGAACATGCAACCCATGCTCAAGCACACCCATAACCCTCAACATATCGTCAACACACGACAATAAATCATTTAAAAGACCCGGGGCAGAGTACATGCAGGGAGGGGAACGAATGAGACAACAACGAAAATTGTTCAAGGATACCCTACAAATTTCGAACCCTTATCTCACAAATCGAACCCAAATTAAACACCATAATTCATCTAAAAAGTGAATTAAACCTTTAATAGCAAGAATCATCACCCTTGCCAAAAATCCCCAAAATTCGAATTCAAAGCCATAAATTCGAACACAATTAAACATCCTTATACATCTAAACATGTAATAAACGACCCATAACAAGAATCGCCACACCCCTGCCAAAAATCACAATTTTCGAACCTTAACCCACGAAAAATGCATAAATTCGAACCAAACAAGCCTTTAAAATTCGAACCCTTAAAGTTCTTTAAATTCGAACATAAATCCACCAAATAAAGCAGGGAATTACATGAGAGGGACGAAAAAGAGGTAAAGAACGTTACCCAATCGAAAATCGGAAGGAAAATCGACCAAAATCGACAAACCCTAGAATTTGGGGATCGCCGCTCTTCTGTAAAATCCGAACTCAAACTGCGATGAAACTTCGAATTGACGGAGGGGAAAGGTGCGTCTCGTCGAGACGAAGCCGGTGATAGGTTGCACGCGCCGAACGGCGGCCGGACGGCGGCGAGCGCGGCGTTTTCGTGCGCGGGGGACTGTAGCAGGCGGGTTTCGGCGGGGAGAGAGAGAAGGAGGGAAGGTGGGGCTGAAATGAAATTTTAATAAAAATCTCGGGTTCAACTTGTATTTATAGCAAAATACCCCGAAATACTAATAGCCCCACAAATACATCATGATTCATTAAAAATCATCTGTTTTCAAAAATTCTCTCTCTAACTCAAAAACCCCCTACCGGTGCCCACACCAAGCACCCGAGATCCCGAGACGCATTAAAAACCCAACTTACAGGTTTTCACCGAAATGAGAATACAATCTCAACCTCGAGATCCAACGATCCCAATTACTCAAATAGACGAGCCCAGAAGGCCCAACACCGCGATTAAACTCCAAATCGCTACGTAAAACATCTTTAGGGGTTATTAACACTCTGGGATTAACATCTCCAATCCCAGGTCATCACATGATTCGTGCGCCCCGCACTAGCGTTCACACTTACAGCATCACCAATGTCGATATTCGCTGCCATACTGCAACACAAGGGTTAACAACAAGATCCAAAAGCAGTTCATATAAACATTGTTAGAAACCATAACATGTTATCATAACAGTCATATACTTCATGTGTAACATAGTATGTTAAGAGCAAGCGCCTAGCCAACCTACTGCTAAGGCCACCCTTCACTCATCCCCGGGTTATCTAACCACTGCTCTGATACCACTAATGTAGGGTCTTCCTACCTTAACATCATTTTAATAGTGTATTATGAACTAAACATGCATTAGAGACATCTTAGAGTTCTGGTTGTTATGTGAGCTCAATATAATAACAGGCCAAAATGAAACTTCAATAGTTAGTTAATTACATTCCCCAAAAAGAATGTTAAGGCTAACAAAATCCTGTATCTATCTTCTTATGCTCCTTTAGCTCACTATCTCAACCCGACCCTTGGTCTCGATCCAAAAGTGTACCTACAGGAACAACCCATCGTGAGCATATACATAGTTACTTAACATCATGAGTTAATGGCATGTAAATAATGCATGGAAATAATTGATAACATATACTTCCTGTTTAATAATACTATCCTTCCTTGGTTGTCCCTGTGTCATAATTACGCATATAATCATTAGCTCAAGACATGAGTGAATAACATCATATTTCGTATATAAGCTCACGATCCATGTTAATTAGAAATGGGACTGTCCGGGTTCTATTATGACAGTGGCACAATTGGCCCCCTCGCTCGACATAACACATCTTATGATACCCATCGCTACGCCTTGATAGCGGATGTATCCTTTATTTAGCGGATGATACCCATCGCTACGCCTTGATAGCGGATGTACCCCATCGCTCAGCGGATGATACCCATCGCTACACTTAGCGGATGTACCCCATCGCTCAGTTATGTGCGCGGCAAGACCTTCCACGCTTGCCCATAATAGTCACCGGACATTCGACCACTCTAAGTAGCATAGTCAAACATGCGTCATCATCTTATAAGGATCATCATTTCAAACATCATCATCATATCATAATTATCATCGTAACATTATATCATCTTTGTTTATCACCATATCATCATAATCATCATCATAAATATTTATGCAAATTGATGCAAAGTCATGGTTTAGGAATATGTTACCGTTGATGCCCGTACGTTTCTTACGTACCTTTTCAAAATGTGGCGAAGTCGTAGTACTTTATCGTCTCGAAGTTGTGGGTCCTTGGGATGGTTCTACACAACCATACAATTCAATATTAGAAGCTAATCATAGTCCAATATTCAAAATTCCCACAAAAATGCCAAAAACACACTTTCGTGTGTCTCGCGATCGATCGCCAAGTCGTCCCGATCGATCGCGAGATCACACTGCCCGCATCAACAAAATTATGCATTCGGCGATCGATCGCCACTTTTGGCGCGATCGATCGCCAAGCTCACCGATCGATCGCCCAAAAGTGGCGATCGATCGCCAAAGGCTTCTGGAGCCTACTGCCTGCTCGCGATCGATCGCCAAAAACGGGCGATCGATCGCCAGCCTCTGCACATCGAAAATCTCCATTTTTGCACCTTTAAACCTCACCAACCTCAACCATCATTTATTCCAACAACTTAAAAACATTAAAACACTCAAAACCTTCAATACACATCATAAAACCATTAAAAATCCAACATCCCACCAAGAATCACACTAACCCAAACAAACCCATTTCAAACCCTTTTTAAAACCCTTCCAAAACTTAACACACACTTCATGAACATCAATAAGTGCTATATAAACATCATAGGCACTAAATCTTACCAAGAAATGCAAGGATGAAGCTTTTACAAGAATTTCTTCTCAACTTTAGGGCAATTTTCGAAAATGAGGGAAAGGGGGTTTGGGAAAGTGATTTTTGGGAATGGAGTGTAAAAGTGTGAGGTGGGGTAGAAGTGGTGGGTTAAGTAACAATTCTTACACTTAATTGCACTTCAATAATTCCTCATGATGTATATAAAATACATTAACATGGTAAGCATTTATAAATGAAATCAACATCCTTAAATCATGTTAATCCTTCATTTCCACACATAACTTCATCGTCGTAATAATTCATCATATAAACATAATTAATGTCTAGGTTACCATTAATTAATTTCAGGGCATCACAAGTTTTGAACTCTTAGGCTCGATAATATTGATGGCTCGATCATGGTTCTCGCATGCATGGAGAAAGCGGCTACACCACGTGAGAGCTAGGGTTTTTCGAACCCTTGGCTCGAGATGGTTGAGCCACCACCGTGCATGGCCTGACCGTGACTCGTGGCTAATTATTTTCAAGCGGTTCAGACAAAATGGTTCGATGGAATCACAAGATGGTGCGAGGCGGCTAGGGTTTGGAACCCTAGCGGCGCCGCACCCAAGCCAATGGCTCGGACCAAGTCGTGGGCTAGGGTTTCGAACCCTACGCCCATGATTGGTCCATCCGTGATGCTTGTTGGTTCGAACCATGGTGGTTCGTGATTTAGTCGTTTTTAGTTCGTGGCATGTGATATCCCGAGCGTATGATAATTTTTCAAAATTTTATTTTACAGTTTTAATTAGAATTAAATTTTAAAATGTTTAGAATTTAATTAATTAAATAATATATCATGTTTTATGTGTTGTTTGAGCATGGTGCATGGTTATAGCCCTTTGACCTATTAGATAGGATTTGTAAATGTTTGTAATTTATAATACGACCTGCGTGTCGTGCCTTCTCTATTTTATTCTAAATGTTATCCCTCCCCTATGTTCCCCCTCGAATGTTAATCGAGGAATTCTCTATATTTTTAAATGTTATATAGTATAGTTTATTTATTGATGGTGATCAATGAAGATGGAACATGGTGCCGGGATGAGGAGGCCATTCACAAATTGGAGCCAAAGGAAGGTGCTTGTGAAGTTACCTTAGGTTGACTCTTAGGATTTTTAATTATGTATGTTGATGCATGATTTATCTTATGTTTTAGATTGATAATTGTATTACACATATATGTAGATATGTATATGCATATATGTAGTGGACATATTTTAAATTATCAAACTAATCATGAGATCAATAAATCCATCTAAAATATTAAGTTTTAGATGCCTTCCAAAATTAAAAGTACTCGTCAAAACTTCGATTGTACATGTGTGGGTTTGCCAAAGCAAATCACCGTGGCAATCTTGGTAAGGCGCGAAAGGATAATAGTGATATCCGTTATACGTTAAATTGGGTACGACTTAACTAGGTTATCTCAATAGGATTGGGAACCTAGAGGCATGGGTTGGATAATAATTCATTTGATGAATTGAACAAAGCGTTGTTTGTCCAACTATCCAAGAATTACATGTGATGAAATTGACAAAGTGTTGTCTACCTAAATAACCGAGTCTTGGGCGATTAGCCAAAGCTAACTCAAGATTAGGTGAAATATGGATCTTGGCCCACTAAAGGTTTCGAGGGTTGATATTTTTAAACAAAATAGTGGGAGTATCATTTAATATAAGACCATGTTAAATGATTAAATCATAAACTTATTTTGCATATTTATATTGTAGATATCCATGACAACTAACAACGTATCAAACACATTATCACTACGATCGGTCCTTGAGAAGGACAAATTAAATGGGACAAATTTCCTAGACTGGTATAGGAACTTCAGGATAGTCCTCAAACAAGAAAAGAAGCAATATGTCCTAGAGGAACCCTTACCTGCTGAGGAACCTCCCTGACGGCTACAAGAGCCGAGAAAGATGCTTACAAGAAGCATCAAAGTGATGCACTTGATGTTGGGTGCCTTATGCTTGCCACCATGAACTATGAGCTTCAGAAGCAACATGAGGAAATGGAGGCGTTCGATATGATCGAGCACCTTAAGCAACTGTACCAACAACAAGCAAGGCAAGAGAGGTATGACGTCTCTAAAGCGTTGTTCCAGTGTAGAATGGTAGAAGGAAGTCTAGTTGGAGCTCATGTACTCAAGATGATTGGGTATGTTGAGAATCTGGAGAAGCTGGGTTTTCCTTTGGACCAAGAGTTGGCCACTGACGTGATCTTGCAATCGTTGCCTGAAAGCTTCAGTCAATTTGTCTTGAATTACAATATGATTGAAATTGAAAAGACTCTACCACAGTTACTTGGCATGCTTAGAACTTTTGAAGCAAATAGCAAGAGGTCTAAGCCTACAAATGTTCTTATTGTGAATAAGAGCAAAGGAAAGACTAAAGCTAAGAGCTTCAAGAAGAACAAGAAGGTCTTTGTTAAATCTAAGCCAAAAGCTTCTGCACTTAAGCCAAAGGGAGGGATAACAAAGGAAGGGAACTGTTTCCATTGCGGTGAGACCGGTCATTGGAAAAGGAACTGCAAAGTATATCTGGAGGATCTCAAGAAAGGAAGTGTGACTTCCACTTCAGGTATTTTTGTTATAGAAGTCAATATATCTAATCTTCATCATGGGTATTAGATACTGGATGTGGATCTCACATTTGTGTAAATGTGCAGGACCTCAAAAAGAGTAGATTGTTGGCGAAAGGCGAAGTTGATCTCCGAGTTGGAAATGGAGCAAGAGTTGCTGCATTAGCTATAGGAGATTATCATTTATCTTTGCCTTCTGGTTTATCGTTGATTTTAAAAGACTGTTATTTTGTGCCTTCTATTACGAAAAACATTATTTCTATTTCTTGTTTGGACAAGTATGGATTTTCATTTATGATAAAGGACAACTGTTGTTCTATTTATTTAAATGATATGTTTTATGCTAGTGCACAAATGGTGAATGGTCTTTATTTATTAAATCTTGATATGCCTGTCTATAAAATAAATACTAAAAGGATTAAAAATAATGATTGTAATCCGACTTATCCCTGACATTGTCGCTTGGGCCACATAAACGAGAACCGCATATCTAAACTTCATAAGGATGGAGTATTAGATCATTTGATTTTGAATCATATGATACATGTGAATCTTGTTTAATGGGCAAGATGACTAAAGCCCCTTTCAAGGGACATGTTGAAAGGGCAAATGTGTTATTGGGACTAATACATAGTGATGTATGTGGACCAATAAGTACACAAGCTAGAGGTGGTTTTCAATACTTCGTTACATTTACTGATGACCTCAGTAGATATGGGTATGTGTACCTAATGAAGCATAAGCATGAAACCTTTGAAAAGTTCAAAGATTTAAAGAATGAAGTACAAAACCAACTTGGCAAAAGTATCAAAATCCTTCGATCAGATCGAGGAGGTGAATACTTAAGCCAAGAGTTTCATGACTATCTAAAGGAGTGTGGGATAGTCCCACAACTTACTCCTCCGTATACTCCACAATGGAATGGTGTATCCGAGAGGATAAATCGAACCTTGTTGGACATGGTTAGATCAATGATGAGTCATGCAGATCTTCCGATATCCTTTTGGGGACATGCTTTAGAAACAGCAATATTCATACTGAACCGTGTTCCATCTAAATCAGTGGAAAAGACACCATATGAGATATGGACTGGGAAGCGTCCTAGTATGTATTTTATGAAAATTTGGGGTTGTGAGGCTTACGTTAGACGTCATGCCACTAACAAACTTGGACCCAAATCTGATAAGTGTTTATTTGTGGGGTATCCTAAGGAAACTAAGGATCCTATTTCTATTATCCCACCGAGAACAAAGTGGTTGTTGCTCGGACTGGTGTCTTTCTTGAAAGATAATTTATTTCTAGAAAAACCAGTGGGAGACAAATAGAACTTAGTGAAGTTCAACCACAAGAAAACATTGAACATGATATTGAGATGGAAACAGAGCAGACACCACAAGCTGTTGTGGATAAAGTGCCTGCTCAAGAGACACAAGCCCAGCGTAGGTCTGTAAGAGAACACCGGGAGCCACAGAGATATGGATTTCTTGTGACTCAACAAGGTGACTTACTACTTATTGATGAGGATGAGCCGTCATCTTATCAACAAGCTATAATGGGCACTGATTCTGAGAAATGGCAAGAGGCCATGAAATCTGAGATAGAATCCATGTATGCAAACCAAGTATGGACTTTGGTTGATCCACCTGAAAGGGTACGACCCATAGGGTGCAAATGGATTTTCAAGAAAAAGACTGATATGGATGGTAATGTACAAACCTATAAAGGTCGACTGGTTGCAAAAGGATTCAAACAAATTCATGGTATTGACTATGATGAAACCTTTTCACGAGTGGCCATGGTTAAATCCATAAGAATCTTACTTGCAATAGCTGCATTTCATGATTATGAAATCTGGCAGATGGATGTCAAAACAGCTTTCCTTAATGGAAATCTGCTTGAGGATGTGTACATGACACAGCCCGAGGGTTTTGTCGATCCAAAGGATGCTGGAAAGATATGCAAGCCACAACGATCCATTTATGGATTGAAGCAAGCTTCTAGGAGTTGGAATCTTCGTTTTGATGATGCAGTCAAGAGTTTGGTTTCATCAAAAACGTAGATGAACCTTGTGTCTACAAGAAGGTCAGTGGGAGCATAATTACCTTCCTAATATTGTATGTAGATGACATACTTCTCATTGGGAATGATATCCCTGCCTTACAATCTGTAAAGATTTGGCTAGGGAATTGCTTTTCGATGAAAGACTTGGGAGAAGTCACCTATGTATTAGGAATCAAGATCTATAGAGATAGATCGAGAAGGCTTCTTGGCCTAAGTCAAAGTACATACATAGACAAAGTGCTTAAAAGGTTTAGCATGCAAGAATCAAAGAAAGGATTCGTGCCTACACATGGTATATATCTCTCGAAGGAACAGTGTCCTTCAACACCAGATGAGAGACAACGCATGAGTAAGATTCCATATGCGTCAGCTATTGGATCTATCATGTATGCCATGATATGTACTCGTCCCGATGTATCGTATGCTTTGAGCATGACGAGCAGATATCAAGTTGATCCAGGTGATGGTCACTGGATTGCAGTCAAGAACATCCTGAAGTACTTGAGAAGGACTAAGGACACATTCTTGATTTATGGAGGTGAGGAAGAGCTCAATGTAATGGGTTACATTGATGCAAGCTTCCAAACCGACAAAGATGATTTTCGATCGCAATCTGGATATGTGTATTGCCTAAATGGAGGTGCTGTGAGCTGGAAGAGTTCAAAGCAAGAGACAGTAGCCGATTCGACAACGGAAGCTGAGTATATTGCTGCCTCGGATGCAGCAAAGGAAGCTGTTTGGATCAGGAAGTTCATTTCTGAACTTGGAGTGGTGCCTAGCATTAAAGATCCGATAGAACTCTATTGTGACAACAATGGAGCGATCGCATTGGCTAAGTAACCTAGATCTCACCAAAGATCCAAGCACATACTTCGGCGCTTTCATTTCATTCGAGAAATCGTTGAAAGGGGAGATGTTAAAATATGCAAAGTACCAACAGATGATAACATATCTGACCCATTGACGAAGCCACTGTCACATCAGAAGCATGATCGTCATACTAGATCTCTAGGCATTAGGTATATGTCTGAGTGGTCTTAGTGCAAGTGGGAGATTTGTTGGGATATGCCCTAAGACATGTCATTGGATGATTGTTTTGACATACAATGTTTATGATTTTATGAATGGCAATTCATTATTATATATTATTTGTTTAACTGTGCAATGTGAATTAATATATATGTTAATGTCCTTAGAATAATATTGTACTATTCTTAAACATTGTCCCTAGTCAAGTATTATCATGAATCGGGATAATGATAATACATAGAGACTAGTATGTGTTGATTGATGAATTGTTCATTGATATGAGATATCAAATCAACACATGGGTACATGTTAGAGAACGATGTACTGGACAGACCCACCATGAGAATGCTACATGGATAGTTATATGAACGTCATAAGCAGTTCTCATAGTGATAATAATGTATGTAATCCTTACGACTTGTGATCATCAGAGATCCCAACATAAGGAGTTATGTATCTTGATATTGTCAAACGTTACCCGTAACAGGGTAAACTATAAAGGCGACTATTGGATACACTACGAATTATGTAGAGGGATGTTGATTGATCGAGATAGGATTTGTCCCTCCTATATAACAGGAGAAGTGTTTGGGCCCTTGATCAAGTAAGACTAAAATGCATGGCCATGCTCGAATGAGTCGATATGAGATATCGAGCTTATTCGTTTATTCTAGTTCTACTTGGGGATCAAGAAATAGAGATTGAATATACGAGTATGACTATTCCATGACTCGTGTTCAATCTAAACACAAAGGACAAAGGGATTAAGTTACATGGTTAATATTATCACAAGGTCTAAAGGTTATGTCGAGTCAAAGACATTCTTGTAATTTGGGTAGCCTTGATGTGTTGCTAGACACCGCTCTTTGCTTGTAACGTAAAATGAGATTTTATGTCACTGCCAACATTACAAGATCCTATCGGGTCGCACAAAAGATTAAATCGATAAAGGGAATTAAATCCATTGGATGAATTAATTAATTAAGAAGAGTCTTAATTAAATGAATATAAAGATTTAATTAAATCATGGGTTTGGGCCCATGAGGCTTTGTGAAAGCCTTTAATTAAATCATATATAATTTGATTACAAGGTGATTAATGGAATTAACACAATTCATTCCAACCTAGCACAAGCACACGGCCGCCATCTCTCTTGCTTCTCTCGACTTCTTCATAGTCGAAGTGAAGTGGAGTGAATTTCGTGCCATCCTTGCAATTGTGAATCGAGTGTGCTTATTGTATTGGTTTAAGAACAAATCTAGCACTTTGTTCTTAAACTATCCCTTACCGATTTGATCGTGTGGATACCGTTGAGGCAAAACTTGATAAGTTTTGCTAGTGACTCGAAGGAGGCGCTGGACGTGGTGCTGCTTCGTGGAATCTGCTCAAACACGCTACAAGGGTGAGACTTTTGTAATCCCTAATCCGATATGAACCCCTTTGTATAGATCCGGTGTATTAGTAATCCAAAATTTTAATTCCGCTGCGTACCATGCTTGTTGGATTACTAACATGTTGTTCGTTTTGGTAAGCATGTTTAATTGGAATTTAATGTATTTCATTGAATAAATGCTATAAAATATCATGTGAGGATATTTTAATACATCATGCTAAATACCGGGACCAAAAACATCACCTATCATTAAACCAACCCCCAACCCATACCTATCTGCAGATTTAACCCATACCCCCACTTGACTCCCCCCACACTCAACCCTCATCACTCAAACCTCTTCCCTTTCTTTCCCAAATAAACGTCCAGCATTAGGCAAGGGACCAGGAGGAAGAGATCTGCCATTTCAAGGCTTGAAACCTTGCTAAAAGTTGGAGCAAAATAGGTGAGGAACCATGTTTTGTCTTGGTTTAATGCTTGTTTGAGGAGAGTTATATTGTTGAGTAGAAATGGCATGTATAGTAGCTTCTTGTTGAGAATATTGTTTTGTGTAGCTACATGGTAGTATATTGGTGTATTTTGTGTGTTGAGTTGTTGGGGTATGATGGTTTATCGTGTGTTTTATGGTGCCTTGAGATGGTGCTTGAAAATGGTGATTGTTCGCGACTGCAGACTTCGGCGATCGATCGGCGCGCTCTTCCCGATCGATCGCGAGCACCAGAGTGCGAGGCAGAGACATTTGGCGATCGATCGCGAGTTTGAACGATCGATCGGCAAAGTCAGCAATCGATCGGCATGTCTTCAGTGATCGATCGCGGAATGCAGAATTTTGTGCTTTGAGGCAGTAGCATCTTGCGATCGATCGTCGCGAGAAGCCAAATTATGTGTTTTGGTTATTTATTGTGGGATTTTTGGTATTGGGCTATTATTGGCTTCTAATATTGGTTTGTGTGATTGTGTAGAACCATCTCAGGTGGCAACACAGCCAAGGAAGTAAAGTCCTACCCCATCCTACTTTTGGAAAGGTACGTAGAAGACGTACGGGCACCCAACGGTAACATGTAATTTATATACGCATTGGGATATGCATTGTGGATGCAAGTGTGTATTGAATTGTGCATTGTAGATGCAAATACATGTTGATCTATGCTTTATGATTGCATATGTGTATGTTGATTGTTTGGTGCACATCCCATGAGTCATGGTTATATTGGAGTGATAATTTTAATGCTTTGCCGATGTTACTTGAAGCGATGATAGAATACTTGCCGCTGTCATATTATAGCGAGGAATGAATACTTACCGCCAAATGTTGAAGCGAGGGTATTGCCGCATGTCGCATTTGAGCGAGGTTATTCAATGCCGCTAATATGTCAAAACGAGGGGTATTGATGCCGCTGTCATGACATGCGAGGTGCATTAAAATACACTGTTATAACAGACTAGGGATCGGTAATTGGTGATATGTCATGACATTTGTAAAACCATTGAATAATCCATTGATTAAACTCATGAGTTATTATACAGGGACAACAAAAAAAAAGGGCGTTTAAAATGCATTTGGGAAATAGGAAGTGTTTTGTATTTACGGTTTCTGCATTTACGCTTTTTAATCATGCTACGCTTAATATGGATTATTATATGCCCATGATTTGGGGGTTGTCCTTGTAGGTACATCTTGACATAAAGGGGGCTAAGGTCGGGTTGACGCAGTGAGCTAGCGAGGAGGGGTTTTGATATAGAAGCTGGGATTCTTTTGTATAGTTTCTACTCTATGAGTAGTGTAAATCTATAGGATTAACATTCTTTTGTTAGGAATGTAATTAATCCATTTGGAAGTAATTATCTTGGCATGTAACCCTTAAAGCTCAAGGCCTCAACACGAAATTTTTATACCCTGATAATACATTTTAGCTCTACTTCCTTACAACAGCAGTGGTGTCATAACCGATGTTCGCTCAAAGGCGACAACAACCCAATCATTGTTCGCTCAAAAGCGGCACCATATAATTCCCAATGCATATATATCCATTTGTAGCAATTATCATAAACCATGTATTCCATTATCCGTTTATTGCTAATACCATATACCATGCATTCCCATACACATTCATTGCAATACGGTGTACCAAGCACTCAACAATTGCAATTATATTAAAGGGCTATGCTCGTACGTCATACGTAACTTATGCTTCCGTAGTTCGAGTCCAACCTTGCCTGAGTCCCACGACCCGATGAGTTAAGTGCTAACATGCAAATAACTCCCAATTAAACATAGGCATGCAATCACGTGCACAAGCATGTTCACAACTTCCAAACCTATCGTCCATCCATGAGGATTACCAAAATAAAAGCCCACTGGCTAAGCATGCATAATACCTAAAATAGTCCATTTTATATGTTTAAAAGATAGCCAAAAACTCAATCGAGAAATCCGTTATATTTTGGCTCCAACCAATCCATTTAAAAGTATGACACTCACATTGGAATGTAGACATTGCCCCGGAAACGTGCCACTTAAACCTCGATTCCAAAATCTCGATAATTTCCCTAAATTTCCAAAAAAAAACAAATTCCTACGGGCGGCGATCGATCGCCTCTTTCAGCGCGACCGATCGCCTCTTTCAGCGCGATCGATCACCCCTGTCCAGTGGGCAACAGCGCCCTATCGAGCTCGCTCGCTCGCGATCGCCGAGAACTCGAGATCGATCGTCTGCACCGTTCATCGAAACCAAATTAACAGCTGCTCGTCGCGATCGATCGGCCCTCCTCGGCGATCGATCGCGGCCTGCGATTTTCCGAGAAATTCGAGCTTCCATGGTGTTTTTGACACCCAAACTCAAAACCAACACCGCTAACTTCCTCAACACCACCAATACACCATTTAAACTCAATAAAAACACTAAAATCAACATTTTTGATTTTTAACCAAACCTCCAAATTTCAAATCCAACCCAAAACTCAATCATTTAGCACAAAACTATAATCAAATCGAAGCTAAAGGTGAGGAGAAGAAGATTACCAGCCTTTCTTCAAGAAATCGGGCTCCCAAGACGAGCCCCCATCGATTTGTTCCAAGAGTAGAAGAGGGTAAGGGTTTGGGGTGAGGGAAAGAGGCGTGAGGGAGATGAGAGACTAGAGAGGGAAGTGATTCCGTATAATGACGGAATACCGAGTCCATTTGGTATATATAGCACTCAGGCTCCAAAATACCAATACTTCCACAACTACATCATGATTCATTAAAAATCATCTTTTTTTAATAATTATCTCTCCAACTCAAATTCCATAACCAGCCCCAGTACAAAGTACTCCAGACCCCAGATTCCACCAAAACCTAAATTCCAAGGTTATCACCACGATGAGAATACAATCTCATCCCTTGGATCCAACGACTCCAAAAATCGGATTTAACATCCCCGGGAGTCCCAAAACCACAATTAATACACAATTGCCACCATTAAAATCCATTAAGGATTATTATCATACCGGGATTAGCACCAATAATTCCCGGCATCACAATTATCCCCCTCTAATAAAATTTCATCCTCGAAATTTACACGGCGTACTCCACGTATTGCCGAGATTACAAAATCCAAATGGATTTACATCGTCGAATCATGAACATAACATGAACGACGCACCAACCGCTAGGATACCAACCTCGCACCAGTACCTCGAATGGAGTAAACCCCTCTAACCATCATAACTCAAAGAAAGACGTCAGCATCCCCCAATGTCAACCATCTCAAAAGCAGTCAGCCATCCCTAACTGCAAATCAAACGAATCATTCGTGATTCCAAAATAGATATCGCTTCGATGATATCTCAACAATTTAGCCTACGATGTTAACCATACATCGGCACTAAGGAAACCACTAGTACACTACAGCGACTTATACTAAATCCGGTTTCCGCTTTCCAGATCCATCTCCATCAAGAGTAGTTGCACCACATTGCAATACGGATTGGACAACAACACGGCCACCGATCAACATGAAACACATCTCCAAAGATGTCTACAACCGCGTGTTCCAAGAAATCACATCTTGGTCCAAACACACTATCGAGACTCCACAAGGTCTCCTATTCTCGAAAGGACATGCAAGAACAATCAATTGCAATCCCGCCACACGTGTCAACCATGACACCTAAAAAATCCAAATCCTGGCCATCCCTCGTTTACCCTAGGATTCAACAATCCTAAAATAGGGAGACTATCGAATTAACCAGAAATGAATTTCCATGGCCTAAGATACGATAATCCCTCCTTAGGGGAAGTCAACCAACCCTCACGATCATTCATCAGAATACATCGTGCCATCGAGATTACCAATCTCAAAGTGCCACAATCTCTCACCGTAGATTCGTCAACCAAACACACTAATCCGATACTCAACAAGTACCGAAACGCGGCATTCGTATACACATACATGCCCACGTACCAATCACAACATGCATACCCAATGCAATAGGCTCGGGTATCTCCAATCATAGCCAAAGTCCCAAAACCAACTGTCAATCCCCAGCTATTCTCACTTCGCGGAGAATAATGATTGACAGGCCAACGACCAATGGTGTGATTCCAACATCGACACCACACAACCGACTCATTGAATCTCCCAAAGATTCCCAATTGGTAGGTATATCATTACCACCTTCCTCACAAGGAAAATGTCATGAACTCATGACCCTCCAACCTTGAACCGCAGTTCGGAAAAACCTGGATATATATATACCAAGACATCTCAGAACCAATAAATTAATTACACAACTGGTCCAGTATAGTGATCAATGCCACTATTACCAAAACGAAATCCGTATACACAACGTATACTCGTTATAACAATGCTCTGCACTAATACAATAGTACTATACAATCTCGAGCATTTCCCCGGAGACGTCTCCTCGAACGTCTCACCGGAAGTACGAAGCCATCACCTAGTCCAACACTAGTAGGGCTTACCTCGATTGATTCACAATCAATCCTCAACCAAAACCAGCTGTCTCCATGACAGTACAATCCAAATCTCTCCAAGAAGTAAAATCAATATAGTAGTGTTACCCCACTAGCTATATCCCTCAATTCCAATTGTGTCCCCCATTGCATTCCATATGCAATGATTCTCAACCAGAACCAACAATGACTTGTCGACACTCACGTTGGTACTCCCAACAAAACTGAGTTGTCCCAGTACAAGTCCCTCAAAACATTTAACGTATAAACGTCCCGGTGAGGTACTCCCTGCCTCAATCATCATGCCACATAGAGACTACAAGAGTCTACCAAAAAATCCACATCGTATCACCATACGATTCACCAAACTCGGTCCCAAAGTGTAGTATAATGGCTCAACAAGCACACTATAGCACTGCCACGGTATCTGGCTAGCAAAATCGATGCCTCCATAGGCTTATATCAAGCCTACCAACGTATTATACGTTCCACTCGGTATACCATACCATAAAATCCATTTAGAGTAGTGGGTCATCACCCAATATTCCTCTAAAACACCAAGCACTACGGACATCCCGGTGTCATCACTCGACCACAAAGCAATCCCAATCCTGTAGGATTTATTCCACACCCTCGGGGGTGGGTGTGACCACGTTTACCACACACCACAACGACCAGCGAGTAGTTTCCTCAATGACTACTCTTACCACCAATCACTTGGCCTTAGCCATTCCAACAAGTATACCCAAAGGTACCAATACTCGTAAAATATTTACCTCAAATATGTGTTGCGGTACACTTCCTGTACGGCGCACCCAATAATTCATCGAGCCACCTGCTCGGCATAATGGTCGTCAACTAGTGACCCAGACACTACCATGTGCTCACCATTGGCACTCAAACCATACGACTAAATACATATACATAAATGTATTATTCATCGAAACGACGCTACGTGTCTACATAGACATCCACTATGTCATCGTCATCCCGTGACGGTACCTGTCAACATATGACATTCAAAATAACATCGTCAACTCGTGACGGTACATGTCGAAACACGACATTCGTAGCCTCATCATCGTACACATGACGGTATATGTATATCAACGCATATCATCCACAATAATGCTAATAAAACAGTAATATGACATACCTCATTGCTAACAAGATAGCGGCATACCTGTCTCCGTCGCCCAACAGTGGTACGCAAACAACACCCATCGCTCGTAGGTGACGTAATCCAGTGTTACGTACATAGCGGTATAACCCATTGCTATAGAATCAGCGGCATGATCACTCGTCATAGAGTCAGTGGCATAGAACATCGCTATAGGCGCTATGAACCATTGCCATAAATGTAGTGGAATGACCCGTCGCTATATAATACCCGGCGGCATGAACCATCGCCAATAGATGTAGCGGAATGTACCATCGCTATATAATACCTGGCGGCATGAACCATCGCCAATAGATGTAGCGGAATGTACCATCGCTATATAATACCCGGCGGCATGAACCATCGCCAATAGATGTAGCGGAATGAACCATTTCCATGAATACCCGGCAGCATAAACCATCGCCAATAGAATAGCGGAATGAACCATCGCTATAAATACCCGATGGCATGAACCATCGCCAATAGAATAGCGGAATGAACCATCGCTATAAATACCCGGCGGCATAAACCATCGCCAATAGAATAGCGGAATGAACCATTACTATAAATACCCGGCGGCATAAACCATCGCCAATTGAATAGCCGATCCCTAGTCTTGTTACGGTAGTGTATTTTAATGCACCTCGCTTGTCATGACCGCGACACTAATACCCCTCGCTTTGACATATCAACGTCATAGAATAACCTCGCTCAAATGCGACATGTGGCAATATCCTCGCTTCAACATTTGGCGGCAAATATTCTTTCCTAGCTACGATATGACAGCGGCAAGTATTCTATCATCGCGTCAAGTGACAGCGGCAAAGCATTTAAAATCATCACTCATCCATAACAACGACTCATGGGATATTCACCAAGCATTCCATCTATACCTGCAACACAATGCATATTCCATATCTGTGATATCCCCGAAATGATTAATTGCAATTTGGGCATTAATTAAGTTATACGACCTACGTGTCGTGCCTTCTCTATTTTATTCTAAATGTTACCCCTCCCCTATGTTCCCCTCGAATGTGAATCGAGGAATTCTATATCTTGTAAATAGTATAGTTTAATTGTTGATGGTGATCAATGTAGATGGAGCATCGTGCCGGGATGAGGAGGCCATTCACAAATTGGAGCCAAAGGAAGGTGCTTGTGAAGTTACCTTAGGTTGACTCTTAGGATTTTCTCATTGGCTTGAGAAAATCTCTAGTAGGGGCTATAACCATGTCACGTTTTAATTATGTATGTTGATGCATGATTTATCTTATGTTTTAGATTGATAATTGTATTACACATATATGTAGATATGTATACAACTATATGTAGTGGACATATTTTAAATTATCAAACTAATCATGAGATCAATAAATCCCTCTAAAATATTAAGTTTTAGATGCCTTCCAAAAATTAAAAGTACTCGTCAAAAACTTCGATTGTACATGTGTGGGTTTGCCAAAGCAAAGCACCGTGGCAATCTTAGTAAGGCGCGAAAGGATAAAAGTGATATCCGTTATACTTTAAATTGGGTACGACTTAACTAGGTTATCTCAATAGAATTGGGAACTTAGAGGCATGGGTTGGATTATAATTCATTTGATGAATTGAACAAAGTGTTGTTCGTCCAACTATCCAAGAATTACATGTAATGTAATTGACAAAGTGTTGTCTACCTAAATAATCGAGTCTTGGGCGATTAGCCAAAGCTAACTCAAGATTAGGCGAAATATGGATCTTGGCCCACTAAAGGTTTCGAGGGTTGATATTTTTTAAACAAAATAGTGGGAGTATCATTTAATATAAGACCATGTTAAATGATTAAATCATAAACTTATTTTGCATATTTATATTGTAGATATCCATGGTAACTAACAACGTAACAAGCACTTTATCACTGCGATCGGTCCTTGAGAAGGACAAATTAAATGGGACAAATTTCCTAGACTGGCATAGGAACTTGAGGATAGTCCTCAAACAAGAAAAGAAACAATATGTCCTAGAGGAACCCTTACCTGCTGAGGAACGTCCCCTAACGGCTACAAGAGCCGAAAAAAATGCTTACAAGAAGCATCAAAGTGACGCACTTGATGTTGGGTGCCTTATGCTTGCCACCATGAACTCTGAGCTTCAGAAGCAACATGAGGAAATGGAGGCGTTTGATATGATCGAGCATCTTAAGCAACTGTACCAACAACAAGCAAGACAAGAGAGGTATGACGTCTCTAAGGCGTTATTCCAGTGTAGAATGGTAGAAGGAAGTCTGGTTGGAACTCATGTACTTAAGATGATTGGGTATATTGAGAATCTGGAGAAGCTGTATTTTCCTTTGGACCAAGAGTTGGCCACTGACGTGATCTTGCAATCGTTGCCTGAAAGCTTCAGTCAATTTGTCTTAAATTACAATATGATTGAAATTGAGAAGACACTACCACAGTTACTTGGCATGCTTAGAACTTTTGAAGCAAATAGCAAGAAGTCTAATCCTACAAATGTTCTTATTGTGAATAAGAACAAAGGAAAGACTAAAGCTAAGAACTTCAAGAAGAACAAGAAGGTCTTTGTTAAATCTAAGCCAAAGTCATCTGCACTGAAACCAAAGGGAGGGATAGCAAAGGAAAGGAACTGTTTCCATTGCGGTGAGACCGGCCATTGGAAAAGAAACTGCAAAGTATATCTGGAGGATCTAAAGAAAGGAAGTGTGACTTCCACTTCAGGTATTTTTGTTATAGAAGTCAATTTATCTACTTCTTCATCATGGGTATTAGATACTGGATGTGGATCTCACATTTGTGTAAATGTGCAGGACCTCAAAAAGAGTAGATTGTTGGCGAAAGGCGAAGTTGATCTCCGAGTTGGAAATAGAGCAAGAGTTGCTGCATTAGCTATAGGAGATTATTATTTATCTTTGCCTTCTGGTTTATCGTTGATTTTAAAAGACTGTTATTTTGTGCCATCCATTACCAAAAACATTATTTCTATTTCTTGTTTAGACAAGTGTGGATTTTCATTTATGATAAAGGACAACTGTTGTTCTATTTATTTAAATGATATGTTTTATGCTAGTGCACAAATGGTCTTTATTTATTAAATCTTGATATGCCTATCTATAACATAAATACTAAAATGATTAAAAATAATGATTGTAATCCGACTTATCTCTGGCACTGTAACTTGGGCCACATAAACGAGAACCGCATATCTAAACTTCATAAGGATGGAGTATTAGATTCATTTGATTTTGAATCATATGAAACATGCGAATCTTGTTTAATGAGCAAGATGACTAAAGCCCCTTTCAAGGGACATGTTGAAAGGGCAAATGTTTTATTGGGACTAATACATAGTGATGTATGTGGACCAATAAGTACACAAGCTAGAGGTGGTTTTCAATACTTCGTTACATTTACTGATGACCTCAGTAGATATGGGTATGTGTACCTAATGAACCATAAGCATGAAACCTTTGAAAAGTTCAAAGATTTCAAGAATGAAGTACAAAACCAACTTGGCAAAAGTATCAAAATCCTTCGATCAGATCGAGGAGGTGAATACCTAAGCCAAGAGTTTCATGACTATCTAAAGGAGTGTGGGATAGTCCCACAACTCACTCCTCCGTATACTCCACAATGGAATGGTGTATCCGAGAGGAGAAATCGAACCTTGTTAGACATGGTTAGATCAATGATGAGTCATGCAGATCTTCCGATATCGTTTTGGGGACACGCTCTAGAAACAGCGATTTTCTTACTGAACCGTGTTCCATCTAAATCAGTGGAAAAGACACCATATGAGATATGGACTGGGAAGCGTCCTAGTATGTCTTTTATGAAGATTTGGGGTTGTGAGGCTTTCGTTAGACGTCACGCCACTAACAAACTTGGACCCAAGTCTGATAAGTGTTTATTTGTGGGGTATCCTAAGGAAACGAAAAGATACTATTTCTATTATCCCACCGAGAACAAAGTAGTTGTTGCTCGGACTGGTGTATTTCTTGAAAGAGAATTTATTTCTAGAAAAACCAGTGGGAGAAAAATAGAACTTAGTGAAGTTCAACCACAAGAAAACACTGAACCTGAGATTGAGATGGAAACAGAGCAGGCACCGCAAGCTGTTGTGGAAAAAGTACCTTCTCAAGAGACACAAGCCCAGCGTAGGTCTGTAAGAGAACACCGGGAGCCACAGAGATATGGATTTCTTGTGACTCAACAAGGTGACTTACTACTTATTGATGAGGATGAGCCGTCATCTTATCAACAAGCTATAATGTGCACTGATTCTGAGAAATGGCAAGCGGCCATTAAATCTGAGATGGAATCCATGTATACAAACCAAGTATGGACTTTGGTTGATCCACCTGAAGGGGTACGACCCATAGGGTACAAATGGATTTTCAAGAAAAAGACCGATATGGATGGTAATGTACAAACCTATAAAGGTCGGCTGGTTGCAAAAGGATTCAAATAAATTCATGGTATTGACTATAATGAAACCTTTTCACCAGTGGCCATGGTTAAATCCATAAGGATCTTACTTGCAATAGCTGCATTTCATGATTATGAAATCTGGCAGATGGATGTCAAAACAGCTTTCCTTAATGGAAATCTGCTCGAGGATGTGTACATGACACAGCCCGAGGGTTTTGTCGATCCAAAGGATGCTGGAAAGATATGCAAGCTACAACGATCCATTTATGGATTGAAGCAAGCTTCTCGGAGTTGGAATCTTCGTTTTGATGATGCAATCAAAGAGTTTGGTTTTATCAAAAACGTAGATGAACCTTGTGTCTACAAGAAGGTCAGTGGGAGCATAATCATTTTCCTAGTGTTGTATGTAGATGACATACTTCTCATTGGGAATGATATCCCTGCCTTACAATCTGTAAAGATTTGGCTAGGGAAATGCTTTTCGATGAAAGACTTGGGAGAAGCCACCTATGTATTAGGAATCAAGATCTATAGAGATAGATCAAGAAGGCTTCTCGGCCTAAGTCAAAGTACATACATAGACAAAGTGCTTAAAAGGTTTAGCATGCAAGAATCAAAGAAAGGATTCGTGCCTATGACACATGGTATATATCTCTCGAAGGAACAGTGTCCTTCAACACCAGATGAGATTGGATCTATCATGTATGCCATGATATGTACTCGTCCCGATGTATCGTATGCTTTGAGCATGACGAGCAGATATCAAGTTGATCCAGGTGAAGGTCACTGGATTGCAGTCAAGAACATCCTGAAGTACTTGAGAAGGACTAAGGATACATTCTTGATTTATGGATGTGAGGAAGAGCTCAATGTAATGAGTTACACTGATGCAAGCTTCCAAACCGACAAAGATGATTTTCGATCGCAATAAGGATATGTGTATTGCCTAAGATATGCAAAGTACCAACAGATGATAATGTATCTGACCCATTGACGAAGCCACTGTCACAGCAGAAGCATGATCGTCATACTTGATCTCTAGGCATTAGGTATATGTCTGAGTGGTCTTAGTGCAAGTGGGAGATTTGTTGGGATATGCCCTAAGACAAGTCATTAGATGATTGTTTTTGACATACAATGTAATATGATTTTATTTATGGTAAATCATTAGTATATATTATTCGAATATCTGTGCAATATGAATTGATATATAAGTTAATGTCCCTAGAATAATATTGTATTGTTCTTACAGATGTCCCTAGTCAAGTATTATCATGAATATGGATATTGATAATACGTAGAGACTAGTATGTGTTGATTGATGAATTGTTCATTGATATGAGATATCAAATCAACACATGGGTACATGTTAGAGAACGATGTACTGGACAGACCCACCATGAGAATGCAACATGGATAGTTATATGATCGTCATATGCAATTCTCATAGTGATAATAATGTATGTAATCCTTACGACTTGTGATCATCAGAGATCCCAACATAAGGAGTTATGTATCTTGATATTGTCAAACGTTACCCGTAACAGGGTAAACTATAAAGGCGATCATTGGATACACTACGAATTATGTAGAGGGATGTTGACTGATCAAGATAGGATTTGTCCCTCCTATATAACAGGAGATGTGTTTGGCCCTTGATCAAGTGAGAACTAAAATGCATGGCCATGCTAGTTCTACTTGGGGATCAAGAAATAGAGATTGAATATACGAGTATGACTATTCCATGACTCGTGTTCAATCTAAACACAAAGGACAAAGGGATTAAGTTACATGGTTAATATTATCACAAGGTCTAAAGGTTATGTCGAGTCAAAGACATTCTTGTAATTTGGGTAGCATTGATGTGTTGCTAGATACCGCTTATTGCTTGCGACATAAAATGAGATTTTATGTCACTGTCAACATTACAGGATCCTATTGGGTCGCACAAAAGATTAAATCGAGAAGGGAAATTAAATTCATTGGATGAATTAATTAATTAAGAAGAGTCTTAATTAAGTTATTAAAAGGTTTTAATTAAATCATGGGTTTGGGCCCATAAGACTTTGAGAAAGTCTTGAACTTAATTAAGCCCTTTTAATAACATGGTATAATTAATTGTAAGACAATTAATTGTAAAACATTCCACCCTAAACAAGACTCACGGCCGCCTCCTTCATCTCCAAGGTGCTCTCGGTTTTGTTCAAAATAGCCGAAGAGAAACTTGTTGATTTGTGCCATCATTCTCGATTGTGAATTGAGATTGTTTCTTGTTCCGGTTTAAGAACTTGTCTAGCAACTTGTTCTTAAACTATCCCTTCACCCGATTTGATCGTGTGGATACCGTTGAGGCAAAACTTGACAAGTTTTGCTAGTGACTCGAAGGAGACGTTGGACGTGGTGCTGCTCCGTGGAATCTGCTCAAACACGCTACAAGGGTGAGACTTTTGTAAACCTTTATCCGATATGAATCCCTATGTATAGATCCGGTGTCTAGTAATCCAAAATTTTAAATTCCGCTGCGTTGTATGCTTTATGGATTACTTACACCAATTACACTGAGAGGCGACCAATCTCCAGGAATGGAGCGATCGATCGCCTGGGATGAAGCGATCGATTGCCAGTGCCTGATTTTGGGGAAATTACTTCGTGTTGAGTTTTTGATGCATGTGCCGCCCGGGGTCTTTTTAAATGGTTAATCGTCATGGATTGATTATAATTGGGGTTGTGAACGTGGTTGGGCATGCGGTTGCATGCTTGTAAATAATTTTGTATGTGTTAGCACATAATTCATCGGGTAACGGGACCAAGGCAATGTTGGATTTGAAGTACGGAATTATAAGGTACGTATAACGTACGAGCATAACTTTGAATATATTATTGCAATTGTTGTGCATGAATAATATATGGTTGTTGCAATCACTTGATATGCATTGGGAATTATATGGTACCGCTTTTGAGCGAGCAATGATTGGGATGTTGTCGATGTTGAGCGAATATCCATTATGACGCCGCTATTGTAGAGCAAGCGACAGAATAGAAAGTGAAATATATGGAATATCTGTAAACATTGTTTAATGATTTGATATTATTGACTATGGTATCGGCATATGGGAAATGGATTGATTAACCAATGAAATGGTTAACTGGCATTTGGGAATTTGATGGTTTCGATTATTTTGAGAACATGAACAACACAGGGGATCCCGGATGAGGATGATGCCATCCAGGGAGTGCCTTTTAATAATCATAGCCTTTACATTGTATAAATTATGAATTATAATATTGTGTTTATCGAAGTTGGGATATTGGTATGCTCACCCCGTGTGGGGACTGTCTCTGTTGTAGGTACATCGATGGCTTTGGAGTTGAGCTCGAGCTATGGATTAGAGGTGTTTCCAGGATCGAAGTACCAGTGACGATATTGAGCACAATGTTTTATACATTTGATACACAAATACTAATTTGATGCTCGCATGTGAGCACTATTATGTGTATATGGTTTGTATAAAAAGGCAAGGGCCTTTCTCTTTTCATTTATGTTATGCATGCAATTATTTAGGAATGCAAAATGAATTGAGAACGAGTTAGTGTATTACAAGGGGAATATGTTAAATGGACTTGGTTGGGAAATGCTTGATATTAATGAAAGGATGCAAGAAATTTTATAGATGGTATTTTATGACATGGTTGCATGTAGTCCTTTCCCCTGATAACATAATTGTATGCACTAATTGCATGGGCTAATACACTAATAATGGGTTAAGGGCACGGGAGTCCTTACAGTACCCATAATGCGTCACCCCTCGTTCATTTGTGCCTAACAATGCACATATTAGCGACCGATATGTCTATCAATCACGATCATCCTCAATCATTTCTCATGCCCATCATATCATAGGCAATAAACTCAACTCGCATATTCAATTACTCCTATTTTCAGTTTCACCATACCACAGACATTAATTTAATGTAAGGACCATAGGCCCTTAACCAGCTATTAGTGCATTATTACAAATAATGGTGTATACTTTTTTTCCAGATTAGGGAATTCTCGTATATGCAATTCCCTTAATTAAATTGCATGCAAATCATAAATGAAAAGAGATATCACTTAACTCTTATACAAATCATATACACATATCTAAATGCTCACAGACGGGCTTTGAACCCATAAATATGTATCAACTGTATAAGAAGTATTGTTCATACCAACACCGATACCCAGCTCCTAGGAGTATCCTCATTCTGTAGTTTGAACTCATCCCCCAAGCCGATGATGTACATGTTCTACCTGTTTCAACATAAACAGCCCCCACACAGGGTGAGCATTCCAATATCACAATCCCAATATCATAAATTACACAATTCATAATTTATAGAATGTAAAGTTGCGAATTCAGAAAATACTTCCTGTATATACCGTTACCATATGGAATTTCATGCTCAAACCACACATTCCATAATCAGTTATAGCTGAAACTTTACAATCATGCTTTACAGAAATCAAGAATATCACAATCTCATTCTATCGTATCACATCGCTCGCTCTACAGCGGCAACATTCTAACCTCTCGCACGCTCAACAGCGACAACATATTACTCGTCACTCGCTCAACAGCGACAACATATTACTCGTTACTCGCTCAACAACAATATTCCCATAATTCATAACACATGTTCTTCAACACAATAATAATATACCATTTATTAATCATGACAAATATATATCTAACTATGCTCGTACGTCATACGTACCTTATAGTCCAATAGCAAGAGTCAATCCTTGCCTTTGCTCCGAGATCCCGTGAATTATTTGCTAAACACAGTTAATAACTCACAATTAATTTCGTGCCCACAAGCACATACCCAAGCACGTATTCAACCTCCAAATACATCATAAAGTCATGATGATTAACCATTTAAAAAAATGGGGCAAAGCATACGTCAAAATCACTACACAAAAATAAATTTTCAAAAAATCAGCATCGGCGATCGATCGCTGCCTTCCAGGCGATCGATTGCCTCTTAACGTATTTGGCTACTGCCCTTGAGCGATCGATCGCTAAGCTTCAAGCGATCGATTGCTAGGCTTCAGCGATCGATCGCTTCACTGTTCATCATCCTCACAATTCACCCAACGACGCGGCGATCGATCGCTTCGACCCTAGCGATCGATCGCTAGGCTTCAGCGATCAATCGCTTCACTGTTCATCCTCCTCAAAATTCCCCCAACGACGCAGCGATCGATCGCTCCGACCCTAGCGATCGATCGCATCCATCCTATTTCAGCCAAAAATGATGTTTTTCGAGCAAAAACTTCCAAATCAACAAACACAATACCCATTACACCATAAATCCAAACAAGAACACCAAAAATACTTAACATAACATAACAACCAAAATCTCTAAAAAAACAAAACTCCAACCCAACTCATATCTTCACCAATGATCTACAAAACTACTATCAAAACCTTCCGAATCGAGAAGTGAAGATGATTACCTAGTTAGTTGCTCAAGAATCCCGCTCATCATCGAGCTCCAACCAATTTTGTTCAAGAATTGCAAAGGGGAGATGATGGGGGGAAGAGGAGGGAAGTGAGAGAGGGAGAGAGAGAAAGGTGAGTACAATGACTGGACACCGAGTCCACTTGGTATATATAGTATCAAGGCTCCAAAATCCCAAGTCCTCCACAAATACATCATGACTCATTAAAAATCATCTGTGTTCAATAATTACTTCTCTGTAAGGCCCCAACTCTTAATGACGACATTTAGGCATTTATGACATCGTATGTATATGAAAAAATTCATTCTTTAAAGAATCATTAAATGCTTCACATATTCCCCATGACTTTTATAAAAATTTGGGCAGAGTCTCCCCATAAATTGGACTTTCCCAGACAATACACAACTATAGACACCCTCAATATAAAAACACCATAATCTAAAAATACAAGTTCCCAGCCAGGGAAATCACCATACTAACAAGATATGAATTCCCATCATCACTAAAGTCGTATAACGCATGCTCCTCAAAATAACATGCACATAAATCAACTATATAGAAAGAGGACTTCAACACTATTATACAATCCATATACACGCTTCCAGTTGCTCACATACGAGCAACAACTCAATGAATCAATTCTCAATGCATAATTGATATGTACCATCAACCGATACTCCTTTCCATAATCCTGCGAGCACTATTTTCCAGGGGATCAAGCCTCCTTCCCGAGACAACGTTGTACCTGTTATACCTGTTTCAACAGAAACAACCCCCACACAGGGTGAGCGAACTCCAACTCAATATTCATTTCAAATCAAGATACAAAATTGTAATGCAACAATTTAGATTATTCAAAACTCATAAAATATACTCCCTGTACAATTCTGATCCGGCCTAACTATCACGAACTGTTCATGTTTCAATCTTATACACTTTCATAAACATCAAGTTCAATATCATTATTCAAACCATGATACTCATCAATGCCATAAATACGACATAACCGTAGTTTATCATTTATACACAATCATGATGAATCTTATCTCGAAGGCAACTCTGCTTATCAATTAATCTCATACTCGACCACTTCTCATATTGATCATTCCAAGGACATCAATAATCAATTCGTATACCCGGATCACTTACATCGACGTATCCACCATTCCACGTGTATTAAACTCAACTAACAAACTCAATCACTTAACCTTAACATCACATTCAAAATACATTTATACATGAATATATAAATTTTGGGTATACCTGCTACGCCATCACGTACCTTATAGTCAATAATAAGATCAAGCTCTCCCGACATCAAAGAATCTTGTAGAATCTATATCGAAATTGTGATGCCCGGGAATTAATGGTGTTAATCCCGGAGTGGTAATGATCCTTAATGGATTTTAATTGTGGCAATTATGAATTAATTACGGTATTGGGACTCCCGAGGATTTTAAATCCGGTATTTGGGGTTGTTGGATCCAAGAGATGAGATTGTATTCTCATCGTGGTGATAACCTTGGAATTTGGTTTTTGGTGGGGATCTGGGGACCGGGGTACTTTGTATTGGGGCCGGTATAGGGATTTGAGAATTAGAGAGAGAGTTTTGAAACATATGATTTTTAATGAGTCATGATGTATTTGTGGAGGTATTGGTGTTTTGGAACCTTGGTAGTATATATACCAAGTGGACTCGGTATTTCGTCATTTTGCACGATATCTCTCTCTCTTTCTCTCTCCACGCTCAAACCCCTCTCCCCCAAACCCCTTTCTTTTCCTTTGGAGGAAAAATGGCCGGAAGCTTGATTTAGGAGCCGGATATCTCGAAGAAAAGCAGGTAATCTCCTTCCCCTCGCCCTCTTCTTCGATTTGATAGTAATATTGTGCATTTTGGTGGAGTATAGTGTTGGGTTTGGAAATTTGGGTTTTTGTTAAAAATTCAAAGTTGAGTTTTTAGTGTTTTTATTGGTTATAAATGGTGTAGTGGGGGTGTTGAAGGAGTTGGGGTGTTGGTTTTGAGTTTGGGTGTCAAGAAACCATTAAAGCTCGAATTTTTCGGAAACCCCGATCGCGGGTTGGTGCCGATCGATCGCGACATTAAACTGGAATTTTGTGGAAGATAAACAGTGCGGCGATCGATCGCTAAGTCTCAACGATCGATCGCGAGGTGTTTGGCGATCGATCGCCAAGACTTGGCGATCGATCGCGAGGTGGTTCTCCTTGGCAGTAGAGTCGATCGATCGCGGCTTGCTGAATAGTGTTTTTTCACAAATTTTTTTAAAGCTTGGAATTTTGGACTTGGGGTTTAAATAGCCGGTTTTCGGGGCATTGTTTTCATTCCAATGGGTATCCTATACTATGAAATTGGTGTGGTTGGAGCCAAATTGTATTAAGATATGGAATTACTCGATTTAGTAATTGGCTAATCTTTGAACACATAAATTGGAATATTTTGGGTATTATGCATGCTTAATCGGGGTCTTTTAAAATGGTTAATCATCATGGATTGACGATAGGGTTGGTGTGAACGTGCTTGAGCACGTGGTTGCATGCTTGTGTTTAATTACGAGTTATTTATGTGTTTAGCACGTAATTCATCGGGTCGCGGGACTCAAGCAAAGATTTGATTCGGTCTACGGAATCATAAGGTATGTATGACGTACGAGCATAGCTTTACTATATTATTGCAATTGTGGTGCATGATATAATATGATTGTGCCGAATCAATGGACATTATGAAATGTATGGTGCCACTATGGAGCGAGCAATATTTAGGATGTCGTCGCTACGGAGCAAACATCGATTAGGATGCCGCCGTTGATGAGCGTGCATGGTAATTGAACCATGGCTTTAATGTTTAGATACGTGGGATATCTTGTGATGCCCCGAAATTAATTATATGCAATTTGGGCATTAATTATGTTTATATGATGAATTATGTTTATAATCGATTTATGTGATGGGTAATGAAGTGTTAACATGATTATTGTCAATTATGAGGAAGATATGAAGTTAGAGGAAGTTTGTTGCATTTTTTCTTAAATGCTTTTAAAATACCATGTTGGGGTATTTTATACATCATGTTAATTAGTGGGGTACAATTTTATTAACCCCTATACCCCCACTATACCCTTTACCCACTACCTTTATTCACTTTACCCTTTCCCCTCCAAAATCCCCAATTCATTCCCAAAACCCTTCCCATTTACCCATTTTCGAAATTCTTCAGAGGAAGGAGGAAGCTCCACAAAATCTTTGTTTTTGAGATCTTGGTTAAGATTTGGAGTCTTCAAGAGGTATGGAACCCTTCCTAAATTTTTTATGATGTTTGGTATTGAAATGGGTTAGTTTTTGATGATTTATGTGGGTTTGTTTTGGGTATATGTTGTTTATGGTTGGGGTATGATTTTTGAAGTGTTTTATGTGGGTTTTAGTGAGTTTTGATGATGTTGAGGTGGTAGGAAAGTTTTGGTTTGAATGGTGTGGGGTGAAGCTTTGAAAATGCACGCAAATGGTGAGAAATCGCGCACCAGCAGGTGGAGATCGATCGCCTCAAATGAAGCGATCGATCGCCGCAAGGCAAAAAGTGAGGCGATCGATCGCCTCAAGTAGCGATCGATCGCCACTGTTTAAAAAGTGGAAAATGATGATTTTTGTTGAATTTTTGGTATTTGGCTATTGTTTAGCTTCTAATATCAATTTGTATGGTTATGTAGAACCATCCCAGGTGCCAACGACATCAAGGAGATAAAGTTCTCCAATTTCTCCACTTTTGGAATTAAGGTACGTAAGAAACGTACGGGCATCGGACGGTAAACAATACTTCTATACTATGATTATGCAATGATTATATAAGTACATATGATGTTTATGACGATGATTATGATAAGTAAGTTTATGATGATGATGTTTATGATGAGTGAAGAGGAATGATGTCCATGAGGACGATTATGATAAGTAATGATGATGTTTATATGCTGTTTATATCATGATACGATGTTATGATATGGTAAGATGCCATACGATATTATGATTGGGTAAGATGCCCAATTGGCAAGATGCCATACAATGTTTATGATATGGTAAGACGCCATACAATAGGGTAAGACGTCCATATGTATGAATGTGAATCAGGGTCAACAAGAAGAAGTTAACGAATAACTAGCAAGTTTACTTAATCAATATTTCATGCATTTACTGTTATGTTTCTGTTATGATGATTAAGTAAAGATGTGCATGCTCATGATGTGTTGTCCCTGTAGGTACACTTTTGGACAGAAGGCTCAGGGTCGGGTTGAGACAGTGAGCTATGAGGAGCATGAAAGAAATTAGGATACAGGATTTTTGGATAGTCTCTACTCTAGGAGTAGTATAATTCTATCGCTTTAACATTCATTTTGAGAATGTAATTAATTAAGTTTTGAAATTTTATTTTTGGCCTGTAATCTTAATAGCTCAAACTACAACCGGAACCTTAAGACGTTATTAATGCATGTTTAGTCCATTATATGTGTTTAAGATGATGTTAAGGTAGGAAGACCCTACATTAGTGGTATCAGAGCCAGGTTAGATAACCCGGGAATGAGTGAAGGGTAGCCTTAACAATACGTTAGCTAGGTGCTCACTTTAAACATGTTTTGTGCATGTGTTGCATATGAAGTATATGATATTACACTAACATGTTTGATTATCTGACGATGTATTATATGAACTTCCTTTGGTTTTGTTGTTAACCCTTGTGTTACAGCATGGCAGCGAATGTTGAAGTGGGAGATGCCGTTAGTGTGAACGCAAGTGCTGGACGTACGAATCCCCTACCCCCGCCAGCTTTTGGCGAAGAATCGTCTGAACAACAAGTGCTGCCTGGGGAACTGAGCTTGACTCAATTTCTTGCATACCGACCCCCGACCTTTGAAGGAACTGAAATAGGGGAACAAGCTGAAGAGTGGTTAGAGAGAATAGAGCAAATCTTCGTGGCAGCTCCTTGTGCTAAGACGGCCTGGATAAGACTAGCAGAGTTCCAGTTGGCCAAGAAGGAGCTGATGTGGTGGAAGACCACAGTGGTAGAGCAAGAGGCTCAAGGTTATGAAGTAAATTGGAAGATGTTTCGAACTCGGTTTCTCAACCGCTATTTTTCGGCTGCTGCACGACAGGCCAAGGAAGACGAATTTACTCACCTCAAGCAAGGTAACATGTCAGTGTCAGATTATGCCCTTCATTACTGTTCCTTGCCCAGATATGTGCCTCATATCGCCACAAGTACTCAAGCAAAGATGAGGAATTCATGAAGGGCTTGAGGCCGGAACTGTATGATAGGGTGATCACTTATGGCGAATCTCTTATTCTCAGACGGAATTACCAACACAGGCGCTGTAGTCAAGCGACGTTTCAGCTCTTGGAAGCTTTCCTCACAAGCCTCAGACCAAAAGAAGGGGACTCCTTTCTGAGTCAGCTGTGTCAGGGGTTTGGCGATCTTTGACAAACCCTCGACGAAACGTCGGTAGTAACCCGCCAAACCAAGGAAACTTCGAATCTCCGGTACAGAAGTGGGTGCAACTCACTCTATCACAGCTTCAATCTTCATGGGATCCACAGATATCCCATGGCTAGATATGACATGGCCTAAGAATACCACGCTGTCCAACCAGAACTCGCACTTGCTAAGCTTTGCATATAACTGATGATCCCTAAAGATCTGAAGTACTGTCCTCAAGTGCCTTACATGCTCTTCTTCAGTCCGAGAGTAAATAAGTATGTCGTCAATGAAGACTATGACGAACTGATCCAAATATGGCTGGAACACCCTGTTCATCAAACTCATGAAGACAGCTGGGGCATTTGTCACCCCAAAAGGCATGACCAGGAATTCATAATGCCCATATCTTGTCCTGAAAGCCGTCTTCTGAACATCATCTTCCCTCACTCGAATCTGATGGTACCCCGACCTTTGATCAATCTTACTGTAGAGCCTCGTACCCTGCAACTGATCAAACAAGTCATCAATCCTCGGAAGTGGATACTTGTTCTTGACTGTGGCCTTATTCAGTTGCCTATAGTCAATGCATAGACGCATCGATCCATCCTTCTTCTTAACAAATAAAACAGGCGCACCCCAGGGCGACACGCTAGGGCGTATATAGCCCTTGTCAAGGAGCTCTTGCAACTGAACCTTAACTCTCTTAGCTCCGCTGGTGCCATCCGATACGGGGCACGAGAAATGGCAGACGTCCCCGGTAGTAACTCAATCCCAAACTCGACCTCTCTCATCGGTGGAAATCCGGGAATCTCCTCCGGAAAAAACATCAGGAAACTCCGCCACTACCGGCACTTCCTCGACTTTCAAGTCTTCTTTCTTCCAAGTAACATCAACAACATAGATGAGGTATCCCGTATGGCCTCGTTCCAATAACTGTGCCATCTTGACAGCAGATATCAACGGGATCTTTGGACGAGAACCATCCCCAAAGAATGTCCACTGGACTCCCATATCAGACCTGAATCGGACAGTCCTCTGCCTGCAGTTCACGACCGCCCGATACCTGTTCAGAACATCAATGCCTACAATACAGTCAAAGTCTGACATCCCCAGAACAATCAAATCTGATCTTAACTCATTATCCTCAAAATAAATGAGGCCATCGTAGACAATCTGATCTGTAGTCAAACTTCTTCCAGCGGGTGTCGAGACTATAAGAGGCATGGGCGACGGAGAAGTGCATATGTGGTGCCTTTCAACAAAACTCGTCGACACAAAAGAGTGTGACGCACCTGTGTCTATCAATATAAGAGCAGGGTGCATAAATAAAAGACACGTACCCGCTATCACCTCCTCCGGAGCCGCTGTAGCCTGCTCCCTCGTCAAAGCATACACCTGTCCCTGAGGTTGCCCCGTGGGCTGACCTCCATAATGCATTGGTGCAAAAGGTGGCCTGTGTTGTACTGCTCTGTCCGCAGGCCTCCCCGTAGAGTTCTGCTGTCTTCCCCTGTTGGGACACTGCCGAGCAAAGTGGCCTCTGTCGCCACAGACATAGCATCCTACGCAGTCTTTTGCCAAATGTGGTTGCCCACAAAGAGTGCACTGAACTCTTCCAGATCTGTCTCCCTGAGACTGTCCTCTCCCGGATGGGGCATCATTCCTACGGTTCCCTTTCCAACGATTCTCAGGCCTCTTGCCACTGAACCTCGAAGTCGTTGTGTTCCCCCTTGGTTTGAACTGATCGCCCCTCGGCCTCAAATTGTCAGAAGTAGATTTCTGAGGGGGTGCTGGAGGTGGCACTGCATCAGGATATGCGCCAACTCCCAGTTCGGCTAGCTCAGCTCGTGAAAGTGCATCATCAAAACAGGCAGGGCCATAGGTGATTACCCTGTCATACAGTTCCGGCCTCAAGCCCTTCATGAAGCTCCTCATCTTCGCTTGAGTGCTTGCAGCAATGTGAGGTACATACCGAAGTAAGGAACAGTAATGTAGAGCATAATCTGATACAGGCATGGTACCTTGCTTGAGGTTGGTAAACTCATCCTCTTTAGCCTGTCTCGCAGCAGCTGAGAAATAACGGGCCAGAAATCGTGTCCTGAACAGTTTCCAATTGATCTCCTGACCCTGAGCCTCCTGCTCTATCACTGTGGTCTTCCACCACATCAGTGCCTTCTTAGCCAGCTCAAATTCTGCTAATCTGATCCATGCCGTCTTTGCACAAGGCGCTGCCACAAATATCTGCTCAATCCTCTCTAACCATTCCTCAGCCTTTTCCCCTGTTTCAGTTCCCTCGAACATCGGGGGTCGGTACGTCATGAATTGAGCCAAGCTCAACTCCCCGGGTAATAATTGCTGTTCCGAAGGCTCTTCGCCCAAGGCTGGCGGTGGCAGTGGGTTTGTACGCCCAGCACTTGCATTAACACTAATAGCGTCACCCACTTCTATATTCGCTGCCATGCTGCAACACAAAGGTTAACAACAATACCCAAAAGCAGTTCATAAAGTACATCGTTAGATAATTAAACATGTTAGCATAACATGTGATATCCACGAAATGATTATGTGATTTTAATCATTTATTTATATTATGATGATTTAGTGTTAATTCATGGGGTTGAATTAATATGGTTGAGGAGTTACATTTCGGGGTGCATGCGACATATGTTGGGATGTTCGGGTTGTGGCATGATTATTTGGGGTGTGTGTTATTTGTTTTGGTAAAAGCATATTTAAATGGGAATTGAAGTATTTTATTGAGAAAATACTATAAAATATCATGTGAGGATATTTTAATACATCGTGCTAAATACCGGGACCAAAACATAACACATCACTTAACCCACCACTCAACCACCCCCCCTTGACCCATACCCTGCTGCCAGCTGCCAGCTGCTCACCCATACCTCTTGGCCCATCTCCCACTCCACCTTTGCATTGCTGAAACTCCTCCATTTCTCTCCCATTTTTCGTCCAACATCTGATAAGTAAGAAAAGGAGGAGATCCACCATTTTTATTGCTTGGAAAGCTTCCAAAAATTGGAGCAAAAAGGGGTGAGAAACCATATTCTGGTTTTGAATTTAAGTTGTTGAGTTCATGTTTTTTGTTGGTGTAAAAATGGCATGTTAGATTTGGTTTCTTAAAACCTTCGATTTAAATGCTTACATGGTGTTGTTATGAAGCTCTCAGTATTTTTCCTTATGTATATTACATGTTTTATGTAGAGGAAATAAGCATGTAAAGTATGGTGTTCGAAAATCTGGGTAATGGTTGTGCCCTGTTTTCTGGAAAAATATGAGTTGGGAGTGTTTTTATGAAGGTGATATCATGCACATTAGCTTAGGTTTTGGTAAATCTTTGATGTGAAAATATGCATGGTAGTTGTGTGAAGCCCTTGGCATGTTTGTTCGAGCATGCTTTATGTTATATGTTGTAGTTTTAATAGCATGAAATGAGGTGCTCAAGAAATCTGGAAATGATTATGTTGCCCTGTTTCCAGAAAAGTTGATCGAGTACTTGTGTGAATGGTCGACGTTTATGCATGTGGGCTTATGTTTGGGGTGTAAATTTGATATGAATACACTCAGGGTAGTGTGTTATAACTGCTAGCATGTTGGTCTTGGCATGTTGTATGTCTTACATGTTAGATTTAAGGGTATGAATATCGGTGTTAGGGAATTCTGGAAAACCTGGGTTGAAACAGAGCCACCGATCGATCGGTGAAGAACACCGATCGATCGGCAAAAGCCGTAGCATTTTTCCAAAATTCAAACAGTTCACCGATCGATCGGTGATGAGGACCGATCTATCGGTAGTGCCTTTTTTTAAAAATGTGGAATTTGTTTAAATTTGATATTGGATTGTAATGAGACATCTAATATTGTGCTGTACACTGGTGTAGAGCCTTCACAGACAGCTACACAGCGCAGGGGATAGAGTCCCACAACACACTACATTTTGGAAAGGTACGTAAGCGACGTACGGGCATCCCAACGGTAACATGTATTTTATGTTTGTCTATTTAACACATGGTGAATGCAATGTGATGCATTAAGAGTATGATACATGTTATTATGCATTGTTGTTGCATATTATGCATTGTTGTTGCATATTGTGATGTGGAATAAAGAGGTGTATTCCACGAGTCAGGGGTGATCACAGTGAAGGTTTTAATGCTTACGCTTGACCGCTAAAAATGTGGAGCGGGAGGGGGGAGGCTCGCTTGCACATGGAGGCGGGGTATACCATACTAAGCGAGGATGAGATACCGCTAGTATGAAGAAGCGAGGATGAGATACCGCTTGTTTTGAGATTGTAAAGCGAAGAAGCATTAAAATAACTGATGATGACTGACTCAAGAAAAAGAGATGATATGTCATGACATTTATTGGTGAAGCCATATATTCATATAGTGTTTTGATTATGAATTGTGGTACAGGGACAACCAATGGGCATTGTAAATGCAATGGAAATACAGGAAGTGCTTTGTATTTTATGATTATGCATTTACGTCTTACATTCATATTTTGTGGTATATGAATTATGTTATGCTCATGTGTTGGGGGTTGTCTTTGTAGGTGCTTTTGATGATGAGAACCAGGGTCGGGGTTGAAAAGCTGAGCTGTAAGGAGTGCTACAGGATTAGCATGTTAGAGAGAATTTTTGTATAGCTTCTACATGTGGTAGAGTAAGACTATAGTGTAGTACCTTTTGTAGAAATTTGTGAAATTCCTTTTGAAACTTTTGGTACTGTATCTCTTAAGCTCAGGTTAATCAACATGACTCATTACTCTGATTTATTCATATGAATGTTTAGTTCTCTTAATCGCACCTATTAGTATCTTTGAGATATCGGGGTCTCAAATTTAGTGGTATCAGGGCAGTGGTTAGATAACCAGGGAAGAGTGAAGGGTAGCCTTTAGAGACAAGATGGTTAGGTATTCATTGTTGGGCATGTTATGCATGTGATGCATATTTTTGTATAAGTGTTATACTAACATGCTTTGAATATAATACTCTTGTTATCTAATGGCTTATACTATGAACTGCTTTTGGTATTGTTGTTAACTCTTGTGTTGCAGCATGGCGGCTATTAACCCGGAGAACCTCAATGAAGAGGTAGGGGATATGGGCAGTATGAATGCTAGTGTTGCTCAGATGAATCCTTTACCGCCACCTGCTGTGGGAGTGGAGCCCAGTGCACAGATGTTATTACCAGTGGAGCTCAGTTTGACACAGTTTTTGAACTTCCGTCCACCCATGTTTGAGGGGACCGAGTCTGGAGAAGGGGCCGAAGAGTGGCTAGAACGGATAGAGCAGATACTTGTGACTGCACCCTGTGCACGTACCGCATGGCTGAGGTTAGCCGAGTTTCAGATGGCGAAGAAGCCTTCTATGTGGTGGAAGACCACTGTGATGGAGCTGAGGGCTCAAGGTATGGTAGTGGACTGGACTGTATTCAGGACCCGGTTTCTTAACCGGTATTTTTCTGCAGCTGCTAGACAAGTAAAGGAGGACGAGTTCACTAATTTGAAGCAGGGCAGCATGTCAGTTTCAGACTTTGCTTTGCAGTATTTCTCGCTGTTGAGGTATGTCCCCCATATCGCTGTGAGCAGCCATGCAAAGATGAGGCATTTCCTGAAGGGACTGAGGCCAGAACTATTTGACCGGGTTGTCTCCAACAACCCCAGCTCTTTTGATGACGCCCTGACACGGGCAGAGTTGGCAGAGATAGCAGTGGGCGCGTACAAGGATGTTGTACCCCCTTTCGTACCACCACAGAGGCCTGTTACTGATAGTTTGAAACCACGAGGGGATCAGTTCAAGGCTCGTGGAGCCTCATCATCTTCCAGATTTGGTGGGAAGAAATCTCAGGGTCAGAAGCAAAGCAATCGAGGACCTACACAGGGGAGTAAGGCAGGAGGGGACAGGTGTGACCGCTGTGGAGGATTTCACTTGTCACGTGACTGCCGATGCTGTTATGTTTGTGGCAAGGTGGGCCACTTAGCTCGGAACTGCCCCAATCGGGCAAGTCAGGCAGACTCAGGGCCGAATAGGCCAAGATTTGACGCTAGGATTGCACCACCGAGACAGCAGTTTGCGCCTCGACCACAGGGAGGTCAGGCGGCGGGACCGCCGCAGGGTCAAGTGTATGCACTGACTAGGGAGCAGGCTGAGGCAGCCCCGGAGGAGGTCATTGCTGGTACGTGTCATTTATTTACGTACCCTGCATTTATTTTGATAGATACAGGTGCTTCTCATTCTTTTGTATCTGTTGCTTTTGTGGAGAGACACCACTTGTGCTCGTCTCTGTTACCCACACCTCTCATGGTCTCGACACCCACGGGAAAGCATGTGATTGCGGACCGACTGTTATCTGATTGCCTCATTTATTTTGAGGACAATGATCTGAGGGCCGATCTGATTCAGTTAGAGATGGCAGATTTTGACTGCATTATCGGCATTGATGTGTTGAGCAGATACCGAGCTGTGGTAGACTGCCGACAGAGGATAGTACGTTTCCTATCTGATCAGGGGTTCCAGTGGACCTTTTATGGGGACGGCTCTCGTCCAAGGATACCAGTGATCTCAGCAGTTAAGATGTCGCGGTTATTGGAACGCGGCCACATGGGCTACCTTATTTATGCCATGGATGCATCGGACGAAAAGGAAGTGAGAGCCGAGGACAATTCCAGTTGTAGCGGAATTCATTGATGTGTTCCCAGATGAGATTCCAGGGTTTCCGCCTGTCAGGAATGTTGAGTTCGCCATTGAGCTGCTGCCGGGGACTTCTTCTATTTCTCGTGCCCCGTACAGGATGGCACCGGCAGAGCTGAGAGAGCTGAAGATACAATTACAGGAGCTCCTCGACAATGGATACATTCGTCCTAGTGTATCGCCTTGGGGTGCACCAGTATTGTTCGTGAAAAAGAAGGATGGATCAATGCGTCTGTGCATTGACTACAGGCAATTGAACAAGGCCACAGTGAAGAACAGGTATCCACTTCCGAGGATTGATGACCTGTTCGATCAGCTTCAGGGTACAGAGGTGTACTCAAAGATAGACTTGAGGTCAGGCTATCATCAAGTGCGGGTTAGAGCTGGTGATGTCCAAAAGACGGCTTTTAGAACTCGGTATGGGCACTACGAGTTCTTAGTAATGCCATTCGGGGTGACAAATGCACCTGCAGTTTTTATGAGCCTGATGAACAGAGTATTTCAGGAGTACCTCGATCAGTTTGTGATCGTATTCATTGATGACATCCTTGTCTATTCAAGGAGCGAGGAGGATCATGCCGATCATCTGAGGATAGTGCTCCAGATCCTCAGAGATCATCAGTTGTACGCCAAACTCAGCAAGTGTGAGTTCTGGCTGAGCAGTGTAGCATTCTTGGGCCATATCATTTCACGAGAGGGGATATCAGTAGACCCGAGGAAGATAGAGGCAGTTATGGATTGGTCTACCCCTACTTCAGTCAGTGAGATTCGGAGTTTTCTTGGGTTGGCTGGCTATTATCGACGTTTCGTCGAGGGTTTCTCAAGGATCGCCAAGCCACTTACACAGCTGACTCAGAAGGGAGTCCCTTTTTATTGGACAGAGGCTTGTGAGCAGAGCTTTAGGAAATTAAAGCACAGACTGACTACGGCACCAGGTGATTCCCAAGGAGAACAAGGGGTTTATCCTTTATACTGACGCATCGCTACAGGGCCTAGGATGTGTACCGATGCAGGACAGACATGTAGTGGCTTATGCTTCTAGACAGTTGAAGCCACACGAGACGAGGTATCCAGTCCATGATTTGGAGTTAGCAGCTATAGTGTTTGCCTTGAAGATATGGCGACATTACTTATACGGTACCTCATTCACCATCTTCAATGATCACAAGAGCCTGAAGTTCTTGTTTACACAGGCTGAGCTGAACATGAGGCATAGGAGATGGATGGATCTGCTGAAGAATTATGATTGTGAAATCCTATACCATCCCGGGAAAGCAAATTTGACAGCTGACGCTTTGAGTCGGAAAGTGAGGAGCACAGCAGAGGATGCCATGTGCTTATCAGCTATGTTGGGCTCCTACTGTCAGTTGGGGTTTGATTATGATGTATCTACTTCACCAGTACAGGTTTTGACCTTGCTAGCTGAGCCTGTTATTTATGATCACATCAGGAAGGCTCAGGGGACCGACGCAGAGGTTCAGAGATGGATGTTAGTGGTTCATTCAGGTCAGCCATCGAGATTCAGAGTGGCTGAGGACGGTTCTCTGAGACTTGGCGACAGATGGGTGGTTCCAGATACAACCGAGTTGCGACGGGGTATATTGCAGCGAGCTCATTGCAGCAGGATGAGTGTCCACCCGGGCGGGAAGAAGATGTATAAGGATCTACGCAGCCAGTTCTGGTGGAGGCGTATGAAACAAGATGTCACCTCATTCGTCAAAAGATGTTTGATCTGTCAGCAGGTGAAGGCTGAGAGGCAGAGGCCTGGAGGTGAACTAAGGAGTTTGGAGATACCCGAGTGGAAGTGGCAGCACGTGTCTATGGATTTCGTGACCCACTTACCGAGGACTGTTTCGGGTTTTGATGCCATCTGGGTAGTCGTGGACAGATTGACTAAAGTGGCTCACTTCATTCCCTACTGTATGACATATACGCACTTGAGGATGGCACAGTTATCTGTCAGAGATGTGGTGAGACTGCACGGGATCCCTGTTTCGATAGTGTCCGATCGAGATCCGCGGTTCACATCTCACTTCTGGGAGGGTCTGCAGACAGCTCTAGGTACAGAGTTGAGGCTGAGCACAGCCTATCACCCTCAGACGGACGGACAAACTGAGCGTACGATACAGACGCTCGAAGATATGTTGAAAGCTTGTGTGCTAGAGTTCGACACTTCATGGCAGGACTCGATAGCCTTGGTGGAGTTCTCTTACAACAACAGCTACCAGTCAAGTATACAGATGGCTCCTTTCGAGGCCCTCTATGGTAGGCGTTGTAGGTCACCCTTGTGTTGGGATGACCTGGACTGGAAGTCGGTTGGAGGACCAGAGTTGGTTCAGGAAATGGAAGAGAAAGTTAAGGTTATCAGAAGAAAGATGAAGGCAGCTCAGGACAGACAGGCAGCGTATGCCAATCAGCGGCGTAGGCCATTGGAGTTTTAGTTGGGCGACAGAGTCTTTCTGAAGATCTCACCTTTCAGAGGTGTAGTACGGTTTGGTATGCGGGGGAAGTTGTCCCCGAGATATGTGGGGCCGTATGAGATCTTACAGCGTGTGGGTACTCTGGCGTACCGTTTAGCTTTACCGCCTTCTCTGTCTGGTATACACGATGTATTCCATGTTTCTATGCTGAGGAAGTATGAGCCGGATCCTTCACATGTGTTGCAGCCTTCAGAGGTGCAGATTGAGTCCAATGTTTCCTATGTGGAGCGACCTATCAGGATTTTGGAAAGGGCAGATCGCAGACTGAGAAACAAAGTTATTCCTATGGTCAAAGTTCAGTGGGATCGTAGGGGTGTCGAGGAGGCCACGTGGGAGACGGAGCGACACATGGTGCAGCACTATCCAGAACTGTTTTCTGGTATGTGATTTATGTTTTGTTTATTTTGGGTAAGTGCATGGTGATTTCGAGGGCGAAATCTTATAAGTAGGGGAGTATTGTGATATCCCCGAAATGATTATGTGATTTTAATCATTTATTTATATTATGATGATTTAGTGTTAATTCATGGGGTTGAATTAATATGGTTGAGGAGTTATATTTCGGGGTGCATGCAACATATGTTGGGATGTTGGGATTGTGGCATGATTATTTGGGGTGTGTGTTATTTGTTTTGGTAAAAGCATATTTAAATGGGAATTGAAGTATTTTATTGACAAAATACTATAAAATATCATGTGAGGATATTTTAATACATCGTGCTAAATACCGGGACCAAAACATAACACATCACTTAACCCACCACTCAACCACCCCCCCGACCCATACCCTGCTGCCAGCTGCCAGCTGCTCACCCATACCTCTTGGCCCATCTCCCACTCCACCTTTACATTGCTGAAACTCCTCCATTTCTCTCCCATTTTTCGTCCAACATCTGATAAGTAAAAAAAGGAGGAGATCCACCATTTTTATTGCTTGGAAAGCTTCCAAAAATCGGAGCAAAAAGGGGTGAGAAACCATATTCTGGTTTTGAATTTAAGTTGTTGAGTTCATGCTTTTTGTTGGTGTAAAAATGGCATGTTAGATTTGGTTTCTTAAAACCTTCGATTTAAATGCTTACATGGTGTTGTTATGAAGCTCTCAGTATTTTTCCTTATGTATATTACATGTTTTATGTAGAGGAAATAAGCATGTAAAGTATGGTGTTCAAAAATCTGGGTAATGGTTGTGCCCTGTTTTCTGGAAAAATATGAGTTGGGAGTGTTTTTATGAAGGTGATATCATGCATATTAGCTTAGGTTTTGGTAAACCTTTGATGTGAAAATATGCATGGTAGTTGTGTGAAGCCCTTGGCATGTTTGTTCGAGCATGCTTTATGTTATATGTTGTAGTTTTAATAGCATGAAATGAGGTGCTCAAGAAATCTGGAAATGATTATGTTGCCCTGTTTCCAGAAAAGTTGATCGAGTACTTGTGTGAATGGTCGACGTTTATGCATGCGGGCTTATGTTTGGGGTATAAATTTGATATGAATACACTCAGGGTAGTGTGTTATAACTGCTAGCATGTTGGTCTTGGCATGTTGTATGTCTTACATGTTAGATTTAAGGGTATGAATATCGGTGTTAGGGAATTCTGGAAAACCTGGGTTGAAACAGAGCCACCGATCGATGGGTGAAGAACACCGATCGATCGGCAAAAGCCGTAGCATTTTTCCAAAATTCAAAAAGTTCACCGATCGATCGGTGATGAGGACCGATCGATCGGTAGTGCCTTTTTTAAAAATGTGGAATTTGTTTAAATTTGATATTGGATTGTAATGAGACATCCAATATTGTGTTGTACACTGGTGTAGAGCCTTCACAGACAGCTACACAGCGCAGGGGATAGAGTCCCACAACACACTACATTTTGGAAAGGTACGTAAGCGACGTACGGGCATCCCAACGGTAACATGTATTTTATGTTTGTCTATTTGACACATGGTGAATGCAATGTGATGCATTAAGAGTATGATACATGTTATTATGCATTGTTGTTGCATATTATGCATTGTTGTTGCATATTGTGATGTGGAATAAAGAGGTGTATTCCACGAGTCAGGGGTGATCACAGTGAAGGTTTTAATGCTTACGCTTGACCGCTAAAAATGTGGAGCGGGAGGGGGGAGGCTCGCTTGCACATGGAGGCGGGGTATACCATACTAAGCGAGGATGAGATACCGCTAGTATGAAGAAGCGAGGATGAGATACCGCTTGTTTTGAGATTGTAAAGCGAAGAAGCATTAAAATAACTGATGATGACTGACTCAAGAAAAAGAGATGATATGTCATGACATTTATTGGTGAAGCCATATATTCATATAGTGTTTTGATTATGAATTGTGGTACAGGGACAACCAACGGGCATTGTAAATGCGATGGAAATACAGGAAGTGCTTTGTATTTTATGATTATGCATTTACGTCTTACATTCATATTTTGTGGTATATGAATTATGTTATGCTCATGTGTTGGGGGTTGTCTTTGTAGGTGCTTTTGATGATGAGAACCAGGGTCGGGGTTGAAAAGCTGAGCTGTAAGGAGTGCTACAGGATTAGCATGTTAGAGAGAATTTTTGTATAGCTTCTACATGTGGTAGAGTAAGACTATAGTGTAGTACCTTTTGTAGGAATTTGTGAAATTCCTTTTGAAACTTTTGGTACTGTATCTCTTAAGCTCGGGTTAATCAACATGATTCATTACTCTGATTTATTCATATGAATGTTTAGTTCTCTTAATCGCACCTATTAGTATCTTTGAGATATCGGGGTCTCACATAACATCTTCTACTTCATATGCAACATACATATAAAACATGTTCAAAAGTAAGCACCTAGCTAACTTATTGCTAAGGCTACCCTTCACTCATTCCCGAGTTATCTAACCACTGCTCTGATACCACTAATGTAGGGTATTCCTACCTTAACAGTGTTAATTAGAACATAAGAACGACTAATCATGCATTAAATAACATCTTAAGGTTCCGGTTGTCACATGAGCTAACACGATTACGGGCCAAAATACAAAACTTCAAAAATAATTCATTACATTCCCAAAAGAATGTTAACATTTAGATTTACACTACTCCTAGAGTAGATACTAATCAAGACTTGAATCCTATACATTCCTGTGTTCCTCGTAGCTCACTGCCTCAACCCGACCCTTAGTCCTTTAGTCCAAAAGTGTACCTACAGGGACAACACATCATGAGCATATACAATCATACTTAACATCATAAAAACATAACAGTAAATGCATGAAATTTTGGTTAAGTAAATATGCTGGTTATTCATTAACTTCTTTTTATTGTCCCTGATTCATATTCATGCATACCTGTGGCATCTTACCACATCATAAACATCGTATGGCCTCTTACCATATGGGCATCTTACCCCGTGGCATCTTACCACATAATAAAATCGTATGGCCTCTTACCATATGGGCATCTTACCCCGTGGCATCTTACCACATAATAAAATCGTATGGCCTCTTACCATATGGGCATCTTACCCCGTGGCATCTTACCACATAATAAAATCGTATGGCCTCTTACCATATGGGCATCTTACCCCGTGGCATCTTACCACATAATAAAATCGTATGACCTCTTACCATATGGGCATCTTACCCCGTGGCATCTTACCACATCATAATCATCGTATCACATCATTACATAAACATCGTATAAACGTCATCATATAAACATCATATAAACATCATCATATAAACATCGTCTAAACATCATCATTTCATCGTGAATATTCATGCGATAAATGCATAGTCATAGTGTAGAGATGTGTTTTACCGTCCGATGCCCGTACGTCTCTTACGTACCTTTGTAAAAGGAGGAGGAGTCAACAGACTTTATCTCCTTGATGGTGCCGGTACCTGGGATGGTTCTACAAGACCACACAATACCATATTAGATGCCTCAATACCATCTCATATCATAAACTTAACAAAATAAAACATCATCTTATTTTTCAACTTTCTGTCTCTCTCGATCGATCGGCCCCAAGGTCTCGATCGATCGAGAAACTGTGCACAAACACTGCCCAAACACTCTGCCTCGATCGATCGATCGAAACATTTTACCGATCGACCGAGGAGCTTCACCGATCGATAGAGAAATCCTTCGATCGATCGGCACCTGAAATTCAAACCATGCCTTAAACTTTCTGCCTCGCTCGATCGATCGGGACCAAAATCTCGATCGATCGAGAGCTCTGAAAAATCGGGACTTCCCCAGATTTTTGAGTACCTCATTTCATACCATCATTTCTACTTCATAAGGCGTAAAACATGCCTGAACAAAAATGTTACAAGCTTCATAAAATACACCACACTCGATATTTAGTACGATGTATTTAGTACGATGTATTAAAATATCCTCACTCGATATTTAACAACTTTATTTAATTAATACATCCTCTAAAACACCCAACATGCCCCCCCCTAAATCACAGCATCATCTCATAAATATTATCCCCCAAATTAAATACACCACAACCCTTAAACACATCATAATTCATCATCGTAGCACATAATCATATCACATTTTGGGGGTATTACAAAAATAATCCCGAAACCAACAAATGCGTAACTGGTTCTGAATAGTGCATCAATGCAACTATTACCAAATCAAAATCCGTATACACAACATATATACATCTAACGATGCTCTGTACTAATGACATAGTACTCCACAAACCTTGAGCATCTTCCCTGGAGACGTCTCCTCAAACGTCTCACCGAAAGGTAAGAAATCCATTACACGGTCCAACACCAGTAATGATTACAATGGCTGATTTACAATCAACCCACGATCGATACCAGCTGTCTCCATGACAGTACAATCCAAATCTCTTCAAGAGATAAAATCAATATAGTAGTGTTACCCCACTAGCTATATCCCACAATTCCAATTGTGACTCCCGTTCCATTTCATATGCAAAGATGCTCAATCAGAGCTAACCACGACTTGTCGACACTCACGTTGGTATTCCCAACAAAATCGAGTTGTCCCGGTACAAGTCCCTCAAAACATTCGACGTAAAAACGTCCCGTGAGGTATTTCCTTCCTCAAGCCTCAAAGTGACTACAAGATTCCACTAAAACCTCATCGTATTACCATACGATTCGCCAAACTTGAATCCAACAAGTAGTATAATGGCTACAACAAGCACACTATATCTTTGCAACAATACCTTGCTAGCAAATCGTTGCCTCCATAGGCTTATACCAAGCCTACCAACGTATCATATGTTCCACTCGGTATACCATACCGTAACATCCATCTAGATAGTGGGTCATCACCAATATTTCTCTAAAACACAAGCACTACGGACATCCCAGTGTCCTTACTCAACCACAAAGTAATCCCAATTCCGTAGGATTTATTCCACACCCTCAGGATGGGTGTGATCATGTCCACTACATGTCACCTCGGTATAAGCAAGTAGTTTCCTCAATAACTACTCCTCTTACCAGTCACTTGGCCATAGCCATTCCAAAGAGTATACCCAAATGTACCACTACTCGTAAAATATTTACCTCAAATATGTGATGCGGTACACTTCCTGTACGGCGCACCCAATAATTCATCGAGCAACCTGCTCGGCATAATGGTCTCATCAACTAGTGACCCAGACACTACCCTGTGCTCACCATCGGCACTCAAACCATACGACTAAATACATATATATACATGTATTATTCGTCGAAACGATGCTACACGTCTACATAGAACATCCATTATGTCATCGACATCCCGTGACGGTAAATGTCAACATATGACATCCAAAATAACATCGTCAACTCGTGACGGTACATGTCGATACACGACATCCATTGTCTCGTCGTCAAACATGTGACGGTATATGTATATCAACGCATGACATCCACAATAATGCTAATAAAACAGTAATATATCATACCTCATCGCTAGCAAGATAGTGGTATACCTGTATCCATCATCCAACAGTGGTACGCAAGTAACACACATCGCTCGAAGGCGGCATGATTGCGTGCTACGTACATAGCGGCATAACCCATCGCTATAGAATCAGCGGCATAAATCATCGCTATAGATATCTGGTGGCATGATTCATCGCCACAGAATTAGCGGAATGTACTATCGCTATATAGATACCCGGCGGTATAAACCATCGCCAATAGAATAGCGGAATGAACCATTGCTATGAATACCCGGTGGCATAGACCATCGCCAATAGAATAGCCGATCCCAAGTCTTGTTATAGTAGTGTATTTTAATGCACCTCGCTTCTCATGATCGCGGCACTAATACCCCTCGCTTCGACATATCAGCGGCATTGAATAACCTCGCTCAAATGCAACATGCGGCAATACCCTCGCTTCAACATTTGGCGGCAAATATACCTTCCTCGCTATGATATGATAGCTGCAAGTATTCTATCATCGCGTCAAGTGACAGCGGCAAAGCATTTAAAATCATCACTCATCCATAACCACGACTCATGGGATATTCACCAAGCATTCCATCTATACCTGCAACACAATGCATATTCCATATTCCCATATACATCACCATGAGTGTATTTTAATGCACCTCACTTCAAATGTGACATGCGGCAATACCCTCGCTTCAACATTTAGCGGCAAATCATTAAAATCATCACTCCAATATATACAACCACAATGAGTGTATTTTAATGCACCTCGCTCAAATGTGACATGCGGCAATACCCTCGCTTCAACATTTAGCGGCAAAGCATTAAAATCATCACTCCAATATACGTGCAACCACAATGCATAACCCATAATCCAATATACATCGCCATGAGTGTATTTTAATGCACCTCACACAAATGTGACATGCGGAATTTTATCATCGCTTCAACAGTTAGCGCCAAAGCATTAAAATCATCACTCCAATATATATGCAACCACAATGCAAAATCCATGATGTATATAAAATGCAGGTTACCGTTTCGTGTCTTTCAACCCTGGCCTTAGCCCTTCATGTCATAGTGTCCCTACAGGAACAATCCCAAACCATGAGCATATAATAATTCATATTCGCCACAATATGATTAAAACGAGTAAATGCATAAGCCATGAGTACAAAGTACTTCCTGTATCCCAATGCATTTCAAAATGCTCCCTTTGGTTGTCCCTGTACCACAACTCACAATCATAATCAACAGATTATATTATGATTTCATAGATGTCATGACATATAATTGTTCCATTATGATCACATATCATAAACGCACATAAGCAAAATAGTTGTGTCACACAACACTAACTACCATCATGCATAATTACGTGCTACTCATTTCCATCAATATGATCCTAGGCCCTCAACAGCCCCAAAGAGCAAACCACTGCTCTGATACACTAATGTGAGGACCCCCGTGCCCTTAACCCATTATTAGTGTATTAATCCAAGCATTTAGTGCATGTAATCATATATGTAGGGGAAAATCCACTTATCACCATAGCAAATTATCCCAATAATAGAAGTTCTTTACATTATTCCATATAATGTCTAATTTCCCCCAACCAAGTCCACATACATATCATGCACCAATATAATACACTAACATGTTCTCAGTTCATTTAGCAATTCAATAAATAATTGCGTGCAACTCATAAATGAAGAGAGAAAGGCCCTTGCCTTTTAATACATATTATATACACATAAGAGTGCTCACATGCGAGCATCAAATAGGTATGTGTGTATCAAATGTATAAAATACGGTGCTCGATACCGTCACTGGTACTTTGATCCCTGGAAGCACCTCCATTCCATAGCTCGAGCTCAACTCCGAAGCTATCGATGTACCTAATCACCTTCCCCAACAGAGACAGCCCCCACACGGGGTGAGCATACAAATACCACCAATCCGATAATCACAATAATACTATTCATAATTTACAAAAATGTAAATGCTATGAAATATAAAAGATGCTCCCTGAATGGTATCATCCTCATCCGGGATTCCTTGTACTGTCCATGTTCTCTAAATAACTGAAACTATCAAATTCCCAAATGCCAGTTAATCATTACATTGATTAACAAATCCATTTGCCACATACCGATATCATAATCAATAATATCAAATCATTAAACAATGATTACAGATATTCCATATATCTCACTTATGGTTCCATAGTTCTATTTCATTGCTCGCTCTACAATAGCGGCATTTCATTCGCACGCATGCTCAACAACAGTGGCATCATAACCGATGTTCGCTCAAAGACGACATCATCCCAATCATTGCTCGCTCAAAAGCGGCACCATATAATTCCCAATGCATATATATATATATATATATATATATATATATATATATATATATATATATATATATATATATATATTTATTTATTTATATATATTTATATATATATATCCATTTATAGCAATTACCATAAACCATGCATTTCAATACTGTTTATTGCTAATACCATATACCACGCATTTCCATATACATTTATTGCAACATAGTGTACCATGCACACAACAATTGCAATTATAATAAAGGGCTATGCTCGTACGTCATACGTACCTTATAATTCCGTAGTTCGAATTCAATCTTGCCTTGATCCCGTGACCGATGAATTATGTACTAAACACGATTAATAATCCACAATTAAAATCAAGCATACAACCATGTGCCCAAGCACGTTCACAAACCCCAATTATATCGTCATCCATGACGATTAACCATTTCAAAAGACCCCGGGCGAAGCATGCATCAAAAACTCAACATGAAAATAGTCCCCACAAAACGGCAATGGCGATCGATCGCTTCATCCTAGGCGATCGATCGCCTCGCGAAAATAGGCACAGGCAATCGATCGCTCCTTTCCAGGCGATCGGTCGCCTCTCATTGTATTTGGCTACTGCCTCATGGCGATCGATTGCTTCCTTTGAGGCGGTCGATCGCCTCACTCTTCAAAATGCCCACTGCCCCTTGGCGATCCATCGCTTCATTTGAGGCGGTCGATCGCCTCACTGTTCATCTTCCTCAAAATTTTACCAACGTCGCGGCGATCGATCACCCGGCCTAGGGATCGATCACCTCGACCTGTAACAGCCACAAATGGCGTTTTTCTTGCAAAATATTCCCCAACAACAATGCTCACACCCCATACATCATAAATCCTTAACAAGGGGCTATAAATCAACCCCAAAATACAACAACCCAAAAATCTTTAAAAACCAATTTCTTAAACCCAACTCAAATCCTTCCCATACACCACAATAGTACTATCAAATCGAAGATAAATGCGAGGGGATGGATAATACCTTATTATCTTCGAGAAATTCAGCTCCCAAGTCGAGCACCCATCGATTGGTTTGCATAGTTGATTGGTTTGCATTTTGTGCTCGATAGATGTTGGGTTGATCTCTATTGATGGACAGTCTGCGAATATGTTTCATGAGGAAACAGTATGGTTGGTATACTCAACCATGTAATGGTTACTGAATGGTTGGTATGATAAACCATGTGATGGTTGATGAATAGCAGATGGTTATGATAAGGTTGAAGAAGCTCACACGTATGAGATAGTGTGATGGGACTTGATTTGTTCATGAAATGACTTATTTTGAGCTTGTTCGTACACATATGTGTATAGCATGGAAGTTTGTGTCATGATATAGTGGTACGACCAATATGAGACTGATTTGACATATACCAGATGGTGAATGGTATTTTTGCTATATGATATAGCAATTCTTTTGGGTCCGATTGTAAAGTCATAATGCCAGAATGACCATGAGTGGTATGGTAATTTGATTGTCATTCATGTCAACAATAGTGTGTGGATTGTGTGATTACAGTTGAGTTGAAATTTGTTACCTTCCATGTATTGTTGGATTGGCTATTCCTTTATGAACCAGGGGTGATAACGATTTGCTGGGAGCAGTCGTGTTTATCAGAAATGCATGCCAATAAAGAAAGATTCAATGAATATGGTGAGGTAGACAACTGTTAGTTTCGATTATGTACTATATGCGATCATGTGATATATCTGAGTGATATATTCAATCATGTGATATAGTCGGGTGATATCTTTGATTGTATGATTTATCCGGGTGATATGATAATCCGTATGGATAGGTTCCGTGAAGCAGAACGGAATGGATTATCAGGTACCTGTGATGTGTGGGACTTGTTGGCGTAATCCATGTAGCAAGTGAACGTGTTGGTTTCCACCGCTACATGATTTTTGTGTTGATCATTACAGGGAGCAGAATCATTGTAAACGCTTGTCATACTCAAGATGGTAGTCTTGGGGGAAAAGTTGATACAAAGAATGACATTTCCGGTACAGGGGTCAGGACAGGGAATATTGAACCACGCAAATGGTGTGAATAAATACTATGAGAACATAGTCCTTGGGTGAGATAACCATATAATCATATGGACATATGAATTGTACATAGCTTTGGTGTACAGTATACATTGATGACATATGAGTGTGATGTGGATTGCTTCTTGTGGTTTGGACGTGCGTGTCCAGTGTTTGTTTCAGACTGGTAACATATCCAGTGTTTAATCTAGACTGAGAAGTCTGGCGTGGGAGATTAGTATACATACGATAGATGGATATGTTGTATCTATCACATTGTGTAATGACATACGATAATATCACACTTGGTGAAATGTTAGAGCAGAGATGGCTCTGTGCACATTTGGATGTGTAGAATCTGAATGTGACAAGGACCGAGGTACTTAGGTTTAGAGTATCTTGCTGATCTCGACATTCTGCGTAGGCTTACACATGAGTACAGACGAATGGAAACATTCTAAACCGTTATACAATCCACAACGCGGGTATGTGTGTTGCTGTGTTTATAAAGTGTGGTATGATGTGTATGGAAAAGGTGTAATACCAAGATTTGAACCATATTACTATGTGGTGACTAGTTGTCCAAGGAGGGACGGATGTATTAGACATTAGACGAACAGATGCTCCATTGGGGATCATTTGGATGCATCCAGCAGGAATGTGAGTGGGCAGTGACTTGGGTATGGGTATTCACCGTACAATGAATTGTATGAGCTCAAGTCAATTTGATGGCTACTGTTGTGTATAACAGGATCTGTATATGTGCCAATATTCAGACATGATTTCTGGAGTATTCATTGATACTAGTGAAATGTTTGTCTGTTGATGGTTTTACAACAAGACATACATACTATATATGCCTGACTGGTGTAGAGTGTTGTGAGCATATGGCTACGTGGACAAAAAGCAAATAGTAACAAGCTGGTATACGTGGTATGCGAGAACATGAGTATGCAGTAGAATCCAAAGTGCAATGTCTGGCATGTTTGCATTTGATTTCTTATACTGCTAATTTGGTAAGTATCTGCTAGTTGAGCATGTTGAGTATGTAGCAGATTTACTTTTGATTATTTGTTCCAGCAGGCAAATAATGTTGCATTTATAAGGCATGTTTGTGCAAAGCTTATTTGCCACTATGTTATTATTCCTTGTAGTATTGCTAATAGGGTTGAAGCTTATGGCTTTCTGTATGTGATTCATATGATATATGAGATTCATATGTTGTATATGCAATTTCGAGGACGAAATTCAATGAGTGGGGGAGAATTGTAATGCCTCGATTTGTTATGGCGTAATTTTGAATAATGACGGTACGATGTGGACTCGGGTTCGGGTTGAACCGAGGGTAATCCTCACATACATGAAATGAATAGTAGATATATGACAAGGAAAGAAATATGATGCACAAGATGTAGTGCATAGAAATGACTTGAATGAAATCAAATGTAGTGGCATATCAAGCAACATGGACTAGTATGCATTTGAATTGAATTTCATATGCCTTTACCTTTCATTTTCAGTTGCATTAGCATGTGAATTTGAGTTTGGATTTACATGTATATGTTAATTGGCATGTTATTATAACAAGTGGCTATATTAAGGGGATTAATGCACTTAAACTCACAATACACCATTTTACACCTACAAATCTCTACCAAGCTCCTCTCCATCTCTTTCAAGTTCCTTGTGGTTTGAGCTTGGGATTCACTTGTAAATTGAGCTAGGAAGGTGTGTGAAGTGCCTTTCTTAATATCTTGGTAAGGAATTCATGGTTTTACACTTGAATTATGTACTTGAAGTTGATGTATGAGAAGTGGAATATAAATGTTCATGTGGAGAATTATAACATGTTTATATGCCAAGGATTGGATTCTAAGATGGTGGAAACATGTTGTTATGGTATTATAGAATGCATGAAACTTGTTTATCTGTTAAATTTCGAGTTGTAGGAGAAGAGCTAGGAAGATAAGCTCAAAATCGCCATGTTCTGAACTTTCTGGACATCGGCGATCGATCGCAAGCTTTGTGGCGATCGATCGCCGAGACAGGGCAAAATATAAGGCGGTTTATACATGTAGTGATCGATCGGTGAAAATGTGGCGATCGATCGTGAGCAACAGAACACTTTGGTGATCGATCGCCAAGTAGTTGTGATCGATCGCGAGGAGACAGAAAGTTTTGGCAATCGATCGGCAAGTGTAGCGATCGATCGGTGCCTTGGAAATTATGAAAAATGTTATATTTTGTAACATTTATTTTTGAAGCCTCTTATAACATGGTATATTGTTCATGTGCTTGTAGCCTCATCACAGGGGACAGGGCAAAGAGGCAATTAACCATTGACGACCGAGTTATCTGGTTTGTGTCACTTTACAGGTACGTGTTGACGTACGGAGTATAGATATTATGTGATGATGATGTTATGGTTTTGATATCATATGATTTATGTTATCTTGTGTCATATGATTGGTAGTTTCATATGCATGTACATACATGGATTTCATATGATTGGGATGGAGGCCTTGATAGATATGTGTATATGCTTTGGTGAGATCATTGCCTTGATAGATATGCCTGGTGTGGTATATGCTTTGGCTGGGATCGTTGCCATGATAGATATACTACATATGCTTTGGCTTGAGTTGGAATGGATGCCTTGATAGATATGTGTATATGCTTTGGTAAGATCAGTGTCTTGATAGATATGCCTGGTGTGGTATATGCTTTGGCTGGGATCGTTGCCACGATAGATATACTACATATGCTTTGGCTTGAGAGATATACGCCTGGTTTGGGTATATGCTCTGGCTATTATCACAGATGAGTATGGTACTATGATATGTGCTGCTAATATGAAGATGTGATGTGGTTCCACTGACATATTGAGCTGAATAGGCATATCATATGGGGCTCGTGATAATAGGGTGATTGTTGAGACATGTCATGACATGGTGCATTTGTGGATGCATGATACAGAACATTCACGTTAGATGATTTATTGTGCTTTATCATTGATATTGATATTGTGTTTTGATATCGCACTGAGATAGTTGTTTATCTATACTCACGTTTTGTGAATGTTTCTGTGGGATTTCATAGACGTGGGAATCGTGAGTCTTTTTCCGCTGCGAGGTGAACCACTGCATAGGAGTTGTACCGGATTAGGTTGTTAATTATACATGTAATGTATATGTGAAAAAGGTATTTGGTTTTGTACTAGTGGTTTTGGTACATCTGTAACAACCTATTAGTGAGAAACTCTTAAACAGTGTATGTTTTTACTTAATTCAGACTCACATATGTATGCTTAATGAAATACATAATGGATTAAGTAACGAGGACCCCACATTAGTGGTATCAGAGCAGTGGTTCGAGAACGGGATGAACAAGGGTAGAGGAAGTGAGTTAGGGAGTTACCTAATCACTTAAAGGCATGTGATACTTATGATATAGTGTCTGGGGGAACATGCTTTGTATTTGTATCTATTATTATTAACCCTTGTTTTGCAGGACTTGGTATGAATCCTTATGCGTGGCATAAGTGATGTTGTGGGTGTACCGTGATTGGTATACCGGATTTCTGTACTATCATTTGGCAGGGGAAAACATGATATGTTTCACGGGAGCTATTCCACTGATTCCGTGGTAATGGTATGTAGTTCGATACCGAATCGGAAGAATAAGTTGTACAGTGGTTGGAGCGTGAAAAGCAAAGCCTGGTATCAGCTCCGTGTGCAAAGTCAGCCTGCATGAGATTGTGTATCCGACCTAATGATGGACTGGCCGTTGACACATGATGTGTGAATGGAAGTAAAGATACAGGTTAGTGATCACTGTATCTAGTTCAGGGGCAATTCGTGATATTGTAGTCTGTGGTTGCATTGTCAGTTCGACATGTATGGTCTGAATGGGAATGTAATACTTTGCTCTTGATCTGTGGATAGTATGTGTGATATCCCCGAAATGATTTAATTTAATTATGATGATTTGGGTGTTAATTCATGGGATTGAATTAATATTATTGGGGAGATTCATTTTAGGGTGCATGTGATATATGTTGGGATTTTGGGGTCGTGGCATGTTTATTTGGGGTGTGTGTTGTTTGTTTTGGTAAAGCATGTTAATGGGAATTGAAGTATTTTATTGAGAGAATACTATAAATATCATGGGAGGATATTCTAATACATCGTGCTAAATACCGGGACCAAAACATAACACATCATACCACCCAACACCCAACCACCCCCACCCCCCACCCCCAACCCATGCCAATCAAACTGTTCACAGGCTGACTTCACTCACCACTTGGCTCAATCATTTCACCACTCTCAGCCATCCCAAATCTCGGCCCTTCTCTCCCATTTCTTCACCAGCACTTGCTAAGCAAAATTCTGAGGAGCTTTTCCTTTTCCATCGCCTGGAAGTCCTTCAAAAATCGGAGCAAAGTAGGGTGAGAAACCATGCTCTGTTTTTGTTTTAAACTTGTTTAAGTACATGTTTTTAGGTGGCGTGAAAATGGCATGTTAGCTTAGGTTTCTTGAAACCTTCGATTTAAATGCTTACATGGTGTTATTATGTAACTCTCTGTATTTTTCCTTATGTATATTACATGTTTTATGTTGAGGAAATAAGCATGTAAAGTAGGGTGTTCGGAAATCTGGGAAGGAGTATGCCCTGTTTTTCTGGAAATGTGGACTGGGAGTGATTTTGAGGAGGTGGTATTATGCATGTTAGATGGGTTTTAGGGTGAACCTTCGATTTGAGTACATGCATGGTAGTTTGTAAAGCCCAGGAAGTTTCATGTTTGAGCATGTTTTATGAAATATGATGTAATTTTTATAGCATGAAATGAGGTACTCAAGAAATCTGGAAATGAATATGTTGCCCTGTTTCCAGAAAAGTTGATCGAGTACTTGTGTAAATGGTCGACGTTTATGCATGTGGGCTTATGTGTGGGGTGTAAATTTGATATGAATACACTCAGGGTAGTGTGTTGTAACTGCTAGCATGTTTCTTTGGGCATGGTGTATGTCTTACATGTTAGATTTAAGGGTATGATTATCGGTGTTAGGGAATTCTGGAAAATCTGGGTTGATTATGATCGACCGATCGATCGGTGAATAACACCGATCGATCGGCAAAAGCCGTAGCTTTTTTGTTTAATTCAAACAGTTCACCGATCGATCGGTGATGAGGTCCGATCGATCGGTAGTGCCCTGATTTTGAAAAATGTGGAATTTGTTAATTTTGATATTGGATTGTAATGAGACGTCTAATATTGTGTTGTACACTGGTGTAGAGCCTTCACAGACAGCTACACAGCGCAGGGGATAGAGTCCCACAACACACTACATTTTGGAAAGGTACGTAAGCGACGTACGGGCATCCCAACGGTAACATGTATTATGTGTTTATTTATTTAACACAAGGCAAAGTAAGATATGCATAAGATAGTGCATGATGATATGATGCATGTTGATATGCTTCGTTTTTGCATATGTATGTTGTGACATATAAGAGGTGTATTTCACGTGTGAAATATAAGAGGTATATTTCACGAGTCAAGGTTATCCTAGTGAGGATTTTAATGCTTACGCTAATGTCCATAAGAAGCGAGGAAGAATTCCGCTTACGTGGATTTCCATAAGAAGCGAGGAAGAATTCCGCTTACGTGGAAAAGTAAGAAGCATTGAAATGCACTATTGATAAGTGACTCAGGATTAAAATAAGGATTTGAGAAGGAAGGATATGTCATGACATTTATTTATGAAACCATATGTTCATATAATGTGTTATTATGAATTATGGTACAGGGGCAACAATGGGCGTTGTAAATGCTTGGAAATACAGGAAGTGCTTTGTATTTATGATTTGTGCATTTACGCTTTACATTCATATTATGTTGAATATGAATTATGATATGCTCATGTGTTGGGGGTTGTCTTTGTAGGTGCTTTTGTTGACGAGAACCAGGGTCGGGGTTGATATGCTGAGCTGTAAGGAGTGCTACAGGATTAGCATGTTAGAGAAAAAATTTTGTATAGCTTCTACTGAGTAGAGTAAGACTATAATGTAGTACCTTGTAGGAATTCGTGTTTTTCCTTTTGAAACATTTTGGTACTGTAATCTCTAAAGCTCAGGTTAATCAACACGGAACGTTACTCTGATATATTCACATGAATGTTTAGTTCTCTAAATTGCACCTTTGTACCTGATAAGATAACGGGGTCTTACATTTAGTGGTATCAGAGCAGTGGTTAGATAACCAGGGAAGAGTGAAGGGTAGCCTTTAGAAACAAGTTGGCTAGGTATTCATTTGGGCATGCTTATGCATGTGATGCATATGGTTGTATAAGTGTTATACTATCATGCTTTGAATATGATACTCTTGTTATCTAACAGCTTATATTATGAACTGCTTTTGGTATTGTTGTTAACTCTTGTGTTACAGCATGGCTGAGATTAACCCGGAGAACCCCAATGAGGAGGTAGGGGATATGGACAGTAGGAATGCCAGTATCGCTCAGCTGAATCCTTTACCACCACCTGCTGTGGGCATGGAGCCCAGTGTACAGATGTTACTGCCAGGGGAGCTCAGTTTGAAGCAGTTTCTGAGTTTCCGCCCATGTTTGAGGGGATTGAGTCTGGTGAAGTAGCCGAGGAGTGGTTGGAGCGTATAGAGCAAATACTTGTGACTGCACCCTGTGCACGCACGGCATGGCTGAGGTTAGCCGAGTTTCAGATGGCTAAGAAGCCTGCTATGTGGTGGAAGACCACCGTGATGGAGCTGAGAGCTCTAGGTATGGCAGTTGACTGGACTGTATTCCGGACCCGGTTCCTTAACCGGTATTTCTCTGCAGCTGCCAGACAATTAAAGGAAGACGAGTTCAATGCTTTGAAGCAGGGTAGCATGTCAGTGTCAGACTACGCTATGCAGTATTCCTCACTGCTGAGGTATGTACCTCATATCGCTGTGAGCAGCCATGCAAAGATGAGGAACTTTCTGAAGGGATTGAGGCCAGAGCTATTTGACCGGGTTGTCTCCAACAACCCCAGCTCATTTGATGACGCCCTGACACGGGCAGAGTTGGCGGAGATTGCGGTGGGCGCGTATAAGGATGATGTACCCCCTTCAGTACCACCACCGAGGCCTGTTGCTGATAGTTTGAGGCCACGAGGGGATCAGTTCAAGGCTCGTGGGGCCTCATCATCTTCCAGATTTGGTGGGAAGAAGTCTCAGGGTCAGAAGCAGAACAATCGGGGACCCACTCAGGAGAGCAAGACAGGGGGAAGCAGGTGTAACAACTGTGGAGGATGGCACTTGTTACGTGACTGCCAGGGTTGCGTTGTCTGTGGCAAGATGGGCCACTTGGCTCGAGGTTGCCCCAATCGGGCAGGTCAGGCAGACTCTGGGCCGAATAGGCCAAGGTTTGATGCTATGAGAGCACCACAGAGACAGCAGTTTGCACCACGACCACAGGGAGGTCAGACGGCAGGACCGCCGCAGGGTCAAGTGAATGCACTGACTAGGGAGCAGGCTGAGGCAGCCCCGGAGGAGGTCATTGCTGGTACGTGCCATTTATTTACGTACCCTGCACTTATATTGATAGATACAGGTGCTTCCCATTCTTTTGTATCTACCGCTTTTGTGGAGAGGCACCGCTTGTGCTCGTCTCTGTTACCCACGCCTCTCATGGTTTCGACACCCACGGGAAAGCATGTGATTGCAGACCGACTGTTATATGATTGCCTCATTTATTTTGAGGGCAATGATCTGAGGGCCGATCTGATTCAGTTAGAGATGGCAGACTTTGACTGTATTATCGGCATTGATGTGTTGAGCAGATACCGAGCTGTGGTAGACTGCCGACAGAGGATAGTGCGTTTTCTGTCTGATCAGGGGTTCCAGTGGACCTTCTATGGGGACGACTCTCGTCCAAAGATTCCGGTAATCTCAGCGGTTAAGATGGCGCGATTATTGGAGCGCGGCCACACAGGTTACATCATTTATGCCGTAGATGTATCTGAGGAAAAGGAAGTGAAAGCCGAGGAGTTGTGGCAGAGTTCATCGATGTGTTCCCAGATGAGATTCCAGGGTTTCCGCCTGTTAGAGACGTTGAGTTTGCCATTGAGCTACTGCCGGGGACTCCTGCTATTTCCTGTGCTCCTTATAGGATGGCACCAGCAGAGCTGAGAGAACTGAAGGTACAGTTACAGGAGCTCCTTGACAAGGGATACATTCGTCCTAGTGTATCGCCTTGGGGTGCACCAGTCTTGTTCGTGAAAAAGAAGGATGGATCAATGCGTCTGTGCATTGACTACAGGCAATTGAACAAGGCCACAGTGAAGAACAGGTATCCACTTCCGAGGATTGATGATCTGTTCGACCAGCTTCAGGGTACAGAGGTGTACTCCAAGATAGACTTGAGGTCAGGCTATCACCAGGTACGGGTTAGACCTGGTGATGTCCAAAAGACTGCTTTTAGGACTCGGTATGGACACTACGAGTTCTTAGTGATGCCATTCGGGGTGACGAATGCCCCTGCTACATTTATGAGCCTGATGAACAGAGTATTTCAGGAGTACCTCGATCAGTTTGTGATCGTGTTCATTGATGACATCCTGGTCTATTCAAGGAGTGAGGAGGATCATGCCGATCATCTGAGGATAGTGCTCCAGATCCTTAGAGATCATCAGTTGTACGCCAAACTCAGCAAGTGTGAGTTTTGGCTGAGCAGTGTTGCATTCTTGGGCCATATCATATCACGAGAGGGGATATCAGTAGACCCGAGGAAGATAGAGGCAGTTATGGATTGGTCTGCCCCTACTTCAGTCAGTGAGATTCGAAGTTTCCTTGGTCTGGCTGGCTTTTATCGACGTTTCGTCGAGGGTTTCTCAAAGATTGCCAAGCCACTTACACAGCTGACTCAGAAGGGAGTCTCATTTTGTTGGTCAGAGGCTTGTGAGCAGAGTTTCAGGGAATTGAAGCACAGACTGACTACTGCACCAGTTCTAGTGATTCCCAAGGAGAACAAAGGATTTGTTCTTTATACCGACGCATCGCTACAGGGCTTAGGGTGCGTACTGAATGCACTGAATTTGCATATATCCACTGAACTCCCAAATGAGATCTGAATCGTACTGTCCTCTGTCGACAATCTACCACTGCCTGATATCTGTTCAGAATGTCGATGCCCACAATGCAGTCGAAATCTGACATACCCAAAACAATCAAATCTCCCTTGATCTCATTGCCCTCAAAATAAATGAGGCAGTCCATCAAAAACTGATCAGCAACAACTCTCTTTCCGGTGGGTGTCGAGACCAATAGAGACGTGGGCAACGGAGACGTGCATATATAATGTCTCGCCACAAAGTCCGCAGACACAAAGGAATGCGAAGCACCTGTGTCTATCAAAATAAAGGCAGAATAAGTAATTAGAAGGCACGTACGAGCTATCACTTCCTCTGGGGCTGCATCGGCCTGCTCCCTGGTCAATGCATAGACCTGTCCCTGAGGTGGCCCCATCGCCTGTCCTCCCACATGTCGAGGTACCATCGGCGGCCTCTGCTGAACTGTACCACTAGAAAATCTCTCTTGACCTTCCCTGAGATCCATCTGGCCTTCCCGATTAGGGCAACGCCGAGCAATGTGGCCCAACTTGCCACATATGTAGCATGCAGAACAATCACGCATCAAATGCGGCCCTCCGCAAAAGTGGCACTTAACCTCTCCAACTCTACCAGGTCCTCCAAAAGTAGATGCACCACCTCTCCGGTCACCTTGTTTCCGGCCATCCGGTCGCTTTCCACTAAAACCGGAAGAAGAAGAAGTCCCTCGTGACTTAGAAGATCCTCCTCGTGGCCTCAGATTCTCTGATGTAGATCTCTGTGATGAGGCTGGTGGGGGTGCGGCATCCGGATAAGCACTCACCCCAATCTCTGCCAACTCCGCTCTTACAAGTGCATCATCAAAGGATGTCGGGTTGTTAGAAATCACTCGATCAATTAGTTCCGGTCGCAACCCCTTCAAAAAGTTCCTCATCTTTGCATGTCCATTGGTGGCAATGTGTGGAACATACCTCAACAGGGAAGAGTAGTGCATGGCATAGTCCGAAACTGTCATGCTTCCTTGTTTCAAGTTCGTAAACTCATCCTCCTTTGATTGTCTAGCTGCGGCCGAGAAGTATCGGTTTAAAAACCGAATTCTGAATAGAGTCCAGTCGACCATCATGCCTTGAGCCCTCAGCTCCATCATAGTCGTCTTCCACCACATAGAAGACTTCTTCGCCAATTGAAATTCCGCTAATCTCAACCATGCCGTCCTAGCACACGGCGCAGATTCAAAGATTTGTTCCAATCTCTCTAGCCACTCTTCGGCCTCTTCCCCTGTTTCTGTCCCTTCAAACATAGGCGGGTGAAAGGTCAGGAATTGTGTCAGGCTAAGCTCCCCTGGTAGTAGTACCTGAGCAACCGGTTCCATGCCCACGGCAGGTGGGGGTAAAGGATTTGCCTGACCAATGCTAGCGTTCACGCTCCCAACATCACCAACCTCTTCATTAAGGTTCCCCGCATTCATAGCAGCCATGCTGTAATACAAGGGTTAACAACAATTCCAAACAATATACATGTTATGCCGTTAGATAACATGAACTATAATAAGCATGTTAGTATAACAGTTTATACACCAATATGCGCCACATGCATAAACATGCTCAAATGTAAACACTTAGCTAACCATGCTAAGGCTACCCTTCACTCATTCCCGGGTTCTCTAACCACTGCTCTGATACCACTAATGTAAGGACCCTAGTTCCTTAAGTACGGATTAAATGCGTAAATAAAATTTCCATGCATAAACAGAGTATAACGGTTGTGTTGATGCCTTGAGCTATTAAATTACAGTGCCAAAATAAAGTTCAAAAGGGATTAGTTACATTCCCAACCAATGAATGCTAATCATATAGCTTTACACTACTCCTAGAGTAGATACTATACAAAAGAATCAAGCCTGCTACCAAGAGCACTCCTCACTAGCTCACCGCATCAACCCGCATTAGCCCCTTCCGCCCAAAAGTACCTACAGGAACAACCCCAAAACCATGAGCATGTATATAAATCATATCCACAATAATATGATCATAATTCAATGTGTAAACTATAAATGCAATTCACTTCCTGTATTTAACACATTTAAAAGCTCCATTGGTTGTCCTTGTACCACAATAATAATCAAAGGATTATAATGCCAATATGCATGTCATGACATGTATCCATTCCGTGTATATCAATGGCCAATTTCCAGTCTTATTATATCAGTGGCATAATACCCCTCGCGTTTATATGAAAGCGGCATTAATACCCCTCGCTTCGACATATTAGCGGCATAATATCCCTCGCATCAATATGACAGCGGCATTATCCTTCGCTTCGACATATTTGCGGCAAATATTCTTCATCGCTAAATATGACAGCGGCAAGTATTCTATCATCGCTTCGACATGACGACGGCAAGTATTCTATCATCACTGCAATATAATCTCGACTCACAATATATATGCAACCGTAAGGCATATCCAACCATGTATGCAACCATAATGCATAACCAACCATATATGCAACCATAATGCATATCCAATCATGTATGCAACCATAATGCATAATTAAGACCATGTATGCAACCATAATGCATAACCAATCAAAGCGTAATAAATACGTTTTACTGTGCGATGCTCGTACGTCACACTACGTACCTTAGTTCCAAAAGTGGAAATATCGTGGAACTTTATCTCCTTTGATGTGTGGCTACATGGGATGGTTCTACACAATCACATGAATCCATATTAGAAGTCAATAATTGAACCATTACCAAAAACATCATCATTTAGAACAAAATCCCAAAACCACATTTTTATGCCCAAGCCCCGATCGATCGGTCCCCAAGCCCCGATCGATCGCTAAGTGAAGAAAATTAGGCATCCAAGTATTGCCTCCACCGATCGATCGAAACATTTTATCGATCGATCGAGACGTCACACCGATCGATCGGAACAAAATTTCGATCGATCGGTAAGATCAACCACCATTCTCAACATTTAACCACAAAACAACCTTAAAATACATCCCCCAAACATAAACAACATGTTGGACCAAGATCCACCATTTTAACCCCAAAAACAAGCTACAAACCCAACCAAAACTCAACAAAACTCTACCATAATGGAAGCTTACCACTTGAGCTCCAAGTTTTTAGCAAGAAATCACAAAAAGACTCCTTTTTCAAAGCTTTCTCCTCCCCTCTTGTTTCAGAAACGAAAATGGAAACTCTAAGATGAAAGGAGAGGGATTTGGGGACATAAAGCTGATAGGAAAGTGGATGGGATGTAAAGTATGCAAGTGGCTCCCTTGCCAACTCACATGGGATTTAAATGTGTACACAAGCATGGTATATAGAATACCCCAACATGATATTTGAAAAGCATTTTACTACAATGCACCAAAATCACCATTAAAATCATGCTTTACCAAAATTACAAACCAACACATTTAAACCATTATAACACCCAATTTCCCAACATGTATAACATGCACCCTGAAATGCTCTACCGGGTCACGCCTACCATGTGACAAGCATTTTACCAAGATAATTAGTCCCAACACATAATCTAATTATCACCATAAGATCACATAAACATAATTAATGCCCAAATTGCAATTAATTATTTCGGGGATATCACATGATCTGTCTTACGTAAAGTATGGTGCCGCTTTGGAGCGAGCAATTGTCGTGATGTGGTCGCTATGGAGCGAACATCGGTAAGTGATGCCGCTACTTTTGAGTGAGCAAGGAAATGTGGCTTTTGACTAGATATCTAGGATATCTGTATTTTATTCCTCTATCAATATTGAATTGGATTAGAGATATGGTTAATCAGTGTAATGATTAACTGGATATTTGGAATTTGATGATTTTGGTTGTTTTGAGAACAGGGAGAATACAGTGGGATCCCGGATGAGGATGATGCCATCCAAGGAGTATCATTTAAATTCTTAGCAATTACATTGTTGTAATTTACGAATTATATAATTGTGATTATTTGTTTCGTGGTATTGGTATGCTCACCCCGTGTGGGGGCTATCTCTGTTGGGGCAGGTGGAACAGGTGCTATGGTAGCTCTGGAGCTGTGATCGAGCTATGAATTGGAGGCGATTCCACGATCGAGACACCGGAGCTCATGTGGAGCTAGATATTGTGTATGCCCTTTTTATACATTACATACACATACGTTTATTCGATGCTCGTGTGTGAGCAATAATTTTGTGTATATGTGTTGTATAAAGAGGCATGGGCCTTTCTCTTTTCATTATATGTGTGAGCAATCAACTAGGGAATTGCTAGATGAATTGAGATTGTGATTAGTGTATTACATGGGTGCATGATGTATTAAATGGTCTTAATCTAGGGAATCGGTTATTGCATGGAATGGAATAAATGAAGCAAGAAATTTTATAGGTGGTAGGGTGTACCATGTTTACATATAGTTTCCCTTTACACGTGATTGTATGCACCAAATGCATGGCTTAATGCACTAATTGTGGGTTAAGGGCACGGGGGCCCTTACAATACATCTCCGAACAACTATAATTTTGTTCAGAATCCAATGCCCATGCTAAATTGTAATCACTGTCAACGGGAAAAATTATTTGTTTCATTCCAGAAAAATCACTTAATATATATTTACAATATATTTTCAGAATGAACTGGTTACGGTCGATGACAGCAATATCATATACGTCGTTCAATAACTGCAAATAATTAGTAGTGTGATATATTGTCATGCCTTTCGACGGACCACGATCATATCAAACAGATTCTGAATCTTGTAATATATCGTCTCCCCAATACAACAAAACTTTAATTGACATACCTTAAAAAATAAAGACAAATTTTATAAATTAGTACATTATATATAATATTGTTAAATTTGATTATTTGTATAACAATGTACCCGCAATGTGCCGATCGGAGGAAACGACTGGAGGAAATAATGAAGATTATGGTTTACGAATTCTGGAGAGAAAATGTTTACGAATTCTGAATAGAATTTGTTTACGAATGCCGAAGAGATTTTGCTTTGCGAAATGAGCAACATTGTGTTCGGTTTGGTAGACGAAGAAACTGATTGTTGTCGCCATCTAAAATGGCGACATCAAATAAAAAATAGTTTTTTTCAGTTGTCGCCATCTCAGATGGCGACAACTTTTAAAAACAAAAGAAATTTACGTCGTTATATACCGACATCGGTGAAAAAATTAATTTTTTTATAAGATGTCGCCATCTTACATGGCGACATTAAAAAAAATATTTTTTTAAAGATGTCGCCATGTCAGATGGCGACTTCACCTAAAGTCGCCATCTGACATGGCGACACCAAAAGATATCTGAATTATTAAGATAGTCGACATCTCAGATGGCGACTTCAAATGAAGTCACCATCTTACATGGCGACTTAGGTTAGTTTATTAATAAACAAAAATTCGATTAAATTGTTAAATTTTTTTCAAAAATCGATTATATTATTAAAAAACCCCTCCACCTGGGCATCGAAGGAGTATTGTCGAAGCCAATCCAACGTCCATCATTAACCGGTCATCATAAAAAAAGTATCAATCTCATCAAAAATTCGTCGTCAACAAAACCCATTATTGTATATTATTATAAGAGTAAAGTTTTTTTTAAAAATGGTCTAACTTTTCCATTACTAGTCATACTTTAGAACTAATAAATATATATATTCTTACAGAAATTGTTCCAATCGAAAATTGTTTCACATAAATGTCTTTAATAAATTTAGTCATATATAAATTAATTTTAATAAAACTGACCACATAATTAAACAGGAGACTTTGAAACTATTTTTTATTAAAAACTTTACTCTTATAATGTTTGTTGAAAAGGAACAACTTGAAATTTTCATTTCGTTTGTTTTTTTTTTGGGAAAATCATATGGGTTGTTGCAGGTATATGTACACTATACTCATGTCTGTAATTGTTAAACTATGATTAGGGTTCTCTGTTTGATTTTTAATGTTGTAGGTGAACAAATTCATTTGCAGAATTGTGGGGCGGAGAATGAAACAATTAGAGTCTTCCAATTGGAATGAAATATGCTCACATTCGAGTTCTATTAGTTTATTCTTCTCTAAATTGCATTCTATGATCTCAGTCGTACATGTTTGGGATTTTCATATTCAGCAGGTATGGTTTTATGGGAGGCTAAAAGACAAATTTTATAATTACTTTATCTTCTAAGTTTTCGTTCGACTTCTTTCATGTTTTTATTATAAATTTTGTTTTGTTTTTGTTGCATGCATTTAACAAAAAAATTTCCAACACCTCAAAGTAGCCATCTTTTTCACCACTTTAATTTTTCCTGTTCTGAATATTGATTCTTTAAATTGGTGCAAGTTTCATGTTGAGAAACATTTTTTTCTGGATTATGTCTAATATGTAGTTGCATCCCTAAATCTTCTGCATGGTGACATATATACTTGCAGAATTTCTTTAATACCTACTATCCAATTATTGAACAAGAGTATTTTAAACTAAAATCTACAACCAACCAACAAAAGGGGTAAAAAAAATTTCCAATATTCTTTTGACCTACTAACTCCCCATTTGCACTTTCTTCAATTTCCTCATCCTACAATTGTTTTCTGCCTTTCAATGACTTTAATGTTCTGCTTGCACAAATTCGGGTTCTTGAGGGGCAATACGAAACCATATTTAAAATTATCAGGAATTGGTGGAGGAGTAGCTTCGGGATTTTAGGCCTTATTGTGTCAGGGCATAATTATACTCTTTTGAGGAAGAACAGTGAGGCGTAGAAGAACTTCAAGAAGCACCGGAGATTGGTTCCAAAAGGGCACCCATATGCAAGTTATGTCGATGATGATATGATTGCCACCAAATTTTTTGATCAGAAGGCAGAGAATGAAAATGCTATGACTAAAAGTTGCTAAACAGAGGTTTTATGTTTATTCACACTGGTTTTGATTGTGTTTGTGTGTGTTTTTTTCATGTTAGTTATCTCTATATACGAAAACAATGATCATTACTATTGTTAAAGCTTTTATAAAATGATTTCGGAAATATGCTACAATTGAAGGAAAAGCGAACTTAATAATGTATGCAAATGATGTTTAATAAGATTATTTTGCTCTTTCCAACACTGCTTGATTTGGTTATGTTTCCATCTTAGCCATTCCATCGGTTCACTGTCATTCCTTCGGTTTCCCCCACGTTTTCTCCCATTTTTCTCATCGCTCTGCCTTCCCTACCCTCTTTGTGCGAGAAAGTTCTTCTATTAAAATACTTTTAATGAGATAGTATTTGTGTTGTGGATGCATACGCACTTAAAGTTATTAAAATATTTGTTTTTTACACCAAATTTTGGAAAATTTGGGTAATTATCAATTGTTGTAAATTTTTGGATTATTTGATTTCACAGTTATATAGAACGAAACATATGCCGTTTTTGTTAGGGATTTTCATGTTCTTTTGCTGTTACCCATCCATAGGATTTTAAATTTGCATTTTGTGCAGTTATGTGATTATTTAGGTGAAGATGTTACTGGATAACATTTATTCTTTTATGATGATGAATTAGTGGATATGCTGACATTGTAGATGAATTGCGGCTGTTTAGCATAGTAAATGGCCGATGAGACCTACTACATTACTATTTTTTTTTCCTTTTAATGGTGAAGAATTATGTTTCTCTGCATGAAAAGGACAATGAGAACAAGGGTATTGTTGAAATCTCCGGTGAGATTATTTTTTTTCTTCCGCCCTTTTTTGGTTGTGAAGAATAATATACAATGTTTTTTGAAACAGTTTGCATGGCATAATGTTAGGATCGAGGTAGTGTTTAGAAGGGGGGTTGAATAAACACTAGATTCAATTTCGATTTCTTTCTCAAGTTAACTGTAAACTGTTAAGTATTACAGTTGCTTCTCAATATCAGGCAAATCAGCAGACACTTATTATAGTGCGGAAGACGTCTGCTGAACTTGTGAGGAATAAAACTGAGTAGTAAATAAGCAATAAACAAATGACACAGGGATTGTTTCTGGAATTTCGAAGCACAACGCTTCTACGTCTCCCCTTCTTCTTTTGCAGGAAGGATTCACTAGAAGACTCGGTTTACACTTTACAGTATACAACCTTCTTAGGCACTCACACAACTTGGCCTAAACTCCTAGCAATCACAACTACTTGATCTGGTTACAAAAGATTATATGACAGTCTTTACAGAATACACGTTTAGCTTTGAGTGTTCTTGAGCAGCAGGCTTCAGTTGGAATAATCTATCACAGATTGAGTTGCACTGCTTGTCTGCTCTTTGCTGAACTTTTGGAATATCAGTAAGTTGATTTTCTTGTTTGCTTTGAGGTGTTTCTGTTTGTTGAAAATCGTTCAGCTAACCTATTCATTCTTTGCTTGGACGTATATATAGGTTTGGTTGTCCAATGGTAGCTTTTCTGTATTAGGAAGAGATTAGCTTTCCAAATTCATATTGTCTTCTTTCCTATTTTGTTAAGCAACGGCTCTTTAACTCTAACGGTAATGGTAGCGGGGATATAGCAGGGTGCGCCGCTCTGTTGTACCTTTGTCAGAGAATGTTGTACTTATTTTGTCTCGTTGCTCAGTGCTCTTACTGGAAGTTTAGACTTCTGCTGGTTTTCGTTGTTAAACTAGTCGTCCATCCTCTTATGACCAGTTGATGTCTTTGTTCAGTGTGAGGCTATCCGGTTGGTGGTTGTCCAGTAGATGTCCATCCAGTTTATGTTTATCCGGTTGATGTCTATCCGGTTGATGTCGGTATCCAGTTGATGTCTGTCCAGTTGGTGGCCATCCAGTTGATGTCTATCCAGTTGGTAGCCATCCAGTTGATGTCTGTCCGGTTGATGTCTATCCAGTTGATAGCCATCCAGTTGATGTCTGTCCGGTTGATGTCTATCCAGTTGATGTCTATCCAGTTGGTAGCCATCCAGTTGATGTCTGTCACCCGGTAAGACTTCAACATCCGGTAGGTGTTCATCCAGTTGGTCTTTATCACCCGGTAAGACTTCAACATCCGGTAGGTGTTCATTCAGTTGGTCTTTATCACCCGGTAAGACTTCAACATCCGGTAGGTGTTCATCCAGTTGGTCTTTATCACCTGGTTGGAGTCTTCATCCGGTAGGAGTCTTTGTAATCACCAAAACTTAGAAATCGTTCCCCAACAATTTCCCCCTTTTTGGTGATGACAAAACTAAGCAATAACGATTTCATACTCGAATAATTAAGTTGTGAATCCTGAAAATACTTGAAGACATAATTGAGAGGAAATTTCATTTGTTATAGAGATAAGCAGATTACAAGTTGTAATCAAACTGAACAATTGATAGAGATTCATCTTCATTTAAGAAGGATTCTGATAACTGGATCTAACCTAATACAGATCTATTTCTACAAAATATAGCTGATACATGACAAACTTTAAACAAACAGTGTAGACCGGAGAGCTTCGATCCACCTAGTTGCGGAGAGGAAGAGCTTCGATCCACCTTGTTTCAGAGAGGAAAATCTTCGATCGTCGATCCACCTTGTTTCAGAGAGGAAGAACTTCGATCGGAGGGATAGTCAAATGTATATTCATCAGGCCTCCATGGTTTATGGATTCACCTTTGAAAATAATCTATCTCTGTTTTCCCCCTTTTTGTCATCAGCACCCAGATAACTCCTGATTGTAGTTCCTGACTGATGATGAGCATCAGAGCAGGATCCAAACGCTGAAGCTTAACGGAGCTGGGTTAGATAAGTAATTAACCCATGAGGGGTTGATTTAGATAAGTAATAAACCCATGAGACTGAACAGTTGCAAAGAGAAATCCAAGCAATTTTCAATGAATTGAAAAGAATCATGATGAGTGAATGTGTGTTATAACAGAAAAGATGAGTCTCTATTTATAGAAGAATTTCATTAAGTGTGAACATAATAATGAGGTTACGATAAATACGAAAAAGTCAAATGAAAACAGTAAATAGATAAGAGTAATTAATAAGGGATCAGAAAATGATATTATTTCCTCCCTAGCCAATGTTGGGAATAGTCGCGCTTTTCGGTAGACGGTTGGCGCGGACTTCGAGATCTTTGCTGAGTAGATGGTCTGGACTGATGGGATGCCCCAGCTACAGTGGATGAACGATGTGCTGGACTCGGATCTCGCTGGGACTGAGGAGCAGGGCGGCTAGACTCAGGCAGTCTTCGAATAATTTGAGGAGCAGCAGGTAGACTGTTGCATAGATCTTGAATTTGAGAGGCAAATGCTGTCTGCATGGTTGCCAGTTGCTCGGTCAAGACTTTCTTGGCATCTTCTATCTTGTCTCCAAGAGCCAGGGATGTGGCAGCATGAAGTGATTCATTATGTTGAGTGATCTGAAGACGAGCCTGGCCGATTCGAGAAAATGCGTCCGCAACTGCATTCTCAGCAAAAGTCTGAAGTCTGGTGACAGTAGTCGTTAGACTATTTAAGTCCCTGTAGACTTGCTGGAACTGAGAGTCCGCGTGCTGCTGATGGGTGCCAAGAATAAGAGTCGCAGTGCGCTCTTCCTGCTTGAGTTTATTTACATCGCTGGCTAGTGCTGAAATTGCATTGGATAGATTTGCTAGCTGTGCAGCAATGTTTGGTGGCTCGTCCAGAGGGATTGAAGTTTGAAAGTCAAAGAAATCCTCTGAAAGTTCTTGAGCCATTGACGGATCCACAGCAATTATTTGAGGGTCAGCAGTAGGAGCAAGAACACCGGGATGAGCATCGACAACTGCAGTGGATAGTAAAGCAGTGTCTTCAATAAGTGGGGCAGCTGTTGAGTCTAGAGCAGGTACAGCCATATCAGCAGTGGCTTGGACAACCGCAGCAGCAAACGACTGGGTGTGATCATTTGAACGTGAGGACTCACTGGGTTCATGGTTGCCAGAGGAGATGGTAACTTGATGAACCACATTCTGAATTACTGTGTCCACATTTTCGTGATCAACAACCATCGGTTGATCATTATAAGAGCTGGGAGTAGAGGAGACAAGGTGAGCAGTTGGAGAGGAGAGTTCTTTAGCAGGAGAAGTTGCCTCCAAGGCAGTTGATGCTGTCTCCACTCCAGTGGGAGTTGTCTCCAGGTCAATCGAAGTTATCTCCACATTAGTAGTAGCAATCTCCAGATCAGTAATGGTTATCTGTAAATCAGGCTGGTCGGGGCTTGCAACATTTGCAGCAGTAGAGCATGAGTGAAGACCAGTTGATATGAGAAGATCATGAAGAGCTAGCTCGGCCATTTCCAGTTTTGGTCCAAGAGCATTTAGAACTGCTCTATCATGATTCGCTGTGCCTGAATCACCGTTGAAATGCTGAAGACGGGTTTCAACAAGGGCTTGAAGTTCGCCCACATAGTTCATCAGACGGAATATATCCCTCAGCTTCAGGCTTTTCTCAGGGTCCGAGATTTGAAGATAAGCCAAAATTTGGTTCTCATCTTCCCGTGCTTGATCCAGAATAGGAGTGAAATCATTAAATCAAATTTTCACTCGTGCCTTCACCCATCGATCAAAAATGTCTAGTTGTGGCTGCAGCTTGGCTTCAACTGTATCCATGACCATTTGTATCTCGAAGGCAACAGGCGTGGACACTGGAGCCATAAGAGTTTTGCCTTTACCAGCGGTGGTGGTCTTCGGATGACAGTAAGGACACAAGGACTTGGGTGTCCTAAAACTGATAGAGCCTGGTGCTTGCTGAGAGCTCACCAATGCAGAAGAAATGTCAGCGGGAGCCACTGAGGTAGCAAGTACCATGGCCAATGAAGCAGTTGGTTCCTCAGGTGGAGGATTTACAGGGCTGGATTCTCTACCAGGGATATCTTCTGTCGGACCTGCGGAGGAGATGGTATCAGAAGCAGCAATGACTTTCTGTCGGAGAGCAGGAGGAGCCCCTTTTCTGGTTCTGGGCTTCTTACGAGGAGGAGGAGGGGGAGGAGATGACTCAGCAGATTCCGATATGGTTTGTTCAGAATCACTAATAACTTGAGTCGATCGGCGCTTCGTCAATCCAACCTCTCTGCCACTTCGCTGTCTGTGAAGCTGAAGATATTTCGCCGTGATTAGTCTCCCTGGATGAAGTTTGGAGAGAGCCCCTGTCTTAATGTTTTTGCTGTCAAAAAGGTTGCTTAGTGGTAGGGCAAAGCCTGATTGACCTTTGCCAGAAACTACGAGACCAGTCAGAATTTGAAATAGTACAACTGACCAGTTTATCTCCAAGCCTTTGCATATGGCACTCATAACATCAAATTTTTCTGGGGTGATGATATCAAATGACCCAGCTTTACATAGTATCCCCTTTGAAATGATATCCGCCAGTTGTCGAAAATGACTCTTCATTAATACTTTCCTGAATGGAGGACGTTGAAGGCGATTTGCAGAGTCACGGACTATGAGGCGCATCTCTTCTCGTAGTTCCACTGGAATAGTGGAAAAATCAGTAAGTCCTGTGGAGGGAAGGCATAGGTGGGTGGCAAATTCAAGTTGGGTGATTGTAACCAACTGTTCGGAGATGGATGCCACGACGGAGCCATCAACAACTTTTGCAGTAGCAAAGAACTCGTGTAATTCTTCCTTGTAGAATGAAGGGGCCTGGCTTAGGATCACTAAGAGACCGGAGGTATCCAACTTGTGAATCAGTTCCTTTGACTCTTCATCAGATGATGTGTAGATTGAATGAAAATCCACATGAACAGCATTTGTGATGAAGCTTGGCTGTGTAATCTTTGACATTTTGGATGATTAGCAGCAATCCTATTGAGTAAAATTTTCTGGAAGGAAAGTTAATCGCAGTGATTTGTTGGAGAAGATAAAGAATAATGAAACTAATGGCGGTGAAAATGAAAGTATATGTAACGTCGTACTGTAGATGAGCGGACACATGTATACGTGGCGATCATCTAACGATTAAAAAAAATTTTACCAATAAATAAAAGGACAGGATTCAGGCGGGAGTGAAATAATTTATTTCACACACAAGTAATTTTGAATTCCGACGTTTCATTAGGTTAATGAGTATCGAGGGTTATTTTTGTCAAAGCATATTTGGTAAAGTCTGCTGGTATGTAGGGTTCGACTGGTAAGAGAGCATCTACTGGATGTAGAGTCCTACTGGTACGTATACACCTACTGCAGCTGACCATTGTATTACCAGCTAAGCTTAAATAACCAAGATAAGATTATAACTGAAATTCTATGCGAATAAACTTAATAATTCCCCCTGAATTTATTACCAAAACAAAATAATCAAGGAGTAATTTCAATTAAACCAAGAATATTTCGAAAGTAGGAAAACTTAGCGTCCGGTAGGGGTTTTGTGAAAATGTCTGCTGCCTGTTGTTCGGTAGAAATATACTCCAGTCGAATTTCTTTCTTCATTACGTGATCTCTGTTGAAGTGATGACGAATGTCAATATGTTTGGTACGCGTATGAAGAACTGGATTATAAGTAATTACTATGGCAGATGTATTGTCACAAAATATGGGTGTTTCAGTAGATTCAATTCCATAGTCTCTCAGTTGTTGTTGAATCCAGAGCAGTTGTGCACAGCAGCTTCCAGCAGCAAGGTATCCTGCTTCTGCAGTAGATGTTGCTATGGATGTCTGCTTCTTGCATCCCCATGAAATTAGTCTGTCTCCAAGAAATTGACAGTATCCGCTGGTACTCTTTCTGTCAATTTTGCAACCAGCATAGTCTGCATCCGAGTATCCGATCAGATTAAACGTTGAGTCCCTTGGATACAATAGACCGACATTCTCAGTTCCTTTCAGATATTTGAGAATTCTCTTGACAGCAGTGAAGTGCGACTGCTTGGGATTTGCTTGAAACCGGGCGCACATACAAACTGCGAACATAATATCTGGTCGGCTGGCTGTCAAATACAGTAAAGAACTGATAATGCCTCGATACATTGTAACTTCGACTGGTATTCCTGAATTATCCAAGTCGAGTTTGGCAGATGAGCTCATTGGTATAGCAGCAGCTGAGCTGGTACTCATTCCATATTTCTTCAATAGCTCTTTAGTATATTTGGACTGATTTATCAGAATTCCTTCACTGGATTGCTTGACTTGCAATCCTAAGAAAAATGATAGTTCTCCCATCATGCTCATCTCAAATTGATCCTGCATAATTTTAGAAAATTTTTCGCACAGTTAGTACTGCCGAAAATAATATCATCAACATATATTTGAACAAGCAGAGTATGATCACCCTTTGTGAATTTGAAAAGGGTATTGTCCACCGTGCCAATGGTAAAGTTATGTTCAGTCAAATATTTTGATAGAGTTTCATACCAGGCACGGGGAGCTTGCTTCAGACCATACAAAGCTTTATTAAGACGAAATACATAAGATGGCTGCTGATGGCTTTCAAATCCAGGAGGTTGTTCGACGTAAACTTCTTCCTGGAGTTTGCCGTTAAGAAACGCACTCTTAACATCCATCTGATAGACTTTAAAGTCTTTAAACGCAGCAAATGCAAGAAATACGTGAATTGCTTCTAGTCGAGCTACAGGGGCAAAGGTTTCATCAAAATCAATTCATTCTTCCAGTCTGTAGCCCTGTGCAACTAATCTTGCCTTATTTCTGATTACTGTTCCATTTTCGTCTAATTTATTCATAAATACCCATTTGGTGCCTATTATAGTGTGATGCTGTGGTCGTGGTACTAAATACCATACTTTGTTTCGCTCAAACTGATTAAGTTCTTCTTGCATAGCATCTACCTAGCTTGGGTCTAACATAGCATCATCAATCTTCTTAGGTTCTAGGTGAGATATGAATGCAGCATGAAGGAATTCATTAATAAATTGTCCTCTGGTGCGTAGAGGAGCAACAGGGTTACCTATGACCTGCTCGGGAGGATGATCCTTCATCCACCAGAGCGGAGGTCCAAGAGGATTGAGCCCTTCATTTGACTGGATATGAGTGGGCAGTTCAGAAGTGCTGATTGATGCATCTTTTTCATTTGCTCCTTCTACTGCAGCAGGAGTATGTGCAACAGTGTCATTGTTGGCTGGCTGCAGTGCTTGTTGACCAGTAGACACCTCTGTTTGAGCTTCAGGAACTTCTGGTTCTAAAGAGCAGTCAGTCCTGCTTCTGTAATTGATCTCATCATCAACATTTTCATCAGTGTAAGTGCTTTCGAGTCGACTGCTCAAGTTGTTGATTTGTATATCAGATATTGTACAGTCGGTAGGTTCATCAAATTTTACATGCACTGATTCTTCTACAGTAATAGTTCTATTATTAAATACTCTGAAGGCTTTACTAACTGTAGAATACCCAAGAAATATTCCAGCATCAGATTTGGCATCAAAAGCGGTGAGATGAGTCTTTCCATGAATAAATCATTTGCAACCAAACACATGGAAGTAGGAAATATTTGGCTTACTGCCATTCCAGATCTCATAAGGGGTTTTATTTGCTCGCTTATTAATCATTGATCTGTTCTGCGTATAACAAGCTGTGTTGACGGCTTCTGCCCAAAATCTCTGCGATATTTCTGATTCCGCAAGCATAGTTCGCGCAGCTTCTTTCAAAGTGCGGTTCCTACGCTCAGCAACTCCATTTTGTTGAGGAGTTCTTGCAGCAGAGTATTCGTGTTTAATACCAAGGTCATCTAGATATGATTCGAGTGACTGATTGGTAAACTCAGTACCCTTATCACTGCGAATTCTATCTATCCCACACGATTTCTCATTTTGGAGTCTTTTCAGTAGTTTGATCAGCTTTGGAGTAGCCTGATCTTTGCCACTTAGGAACAGGACCATGTAAAACGAGTGTAATCGTCTACTAACACTAGAGTATACTTCATTCCCTCTAGACTTGTTACTGGTATAGGACCAAATAGATCCATATGCAGCAACTCTAGGCACCGAGAAGAAGATTTACTCCCTTTGTTCTTAAAGGAGGATCTGATTTGCTTACCAAGTTGGCATGCTGCACAGATCTTATCTTTTGAGAACTCAATTTGGGGCAGTCCAATGACTAGATCAAGTTTACGCAGATTGGCAATAGTTTTAAAATTTAAGTGACTCAATCGTTTGTGCCAAAGCCAATTTTTGGAAGAATTCAGGGCAGCAAAGCAAGTAGAGGAGGTAGGCTGATTAAGATTCCAATCAATTTTATATGTGTTATCATGCCTTCTTCCTACAAGTAATATACTGCCATCAGTAGATTTGATTGTACATGAGTGCTGGTTGAATTCTACGGAATGACCATTGTCACAGAGTTGACTTATGCTAATCAAGTTATAGCATAGATTTTCAACTAACAGAATATCTTTAATAATAATGTTATCGTAGATAATCTTACCCTTACCCACGGTTCTACCTTTCGCGTTGTCTCCAAAAGTTATTCTGGGTCCGGTGGAGTCCACCAGTTCAGACAATAAGCTCGCATTTCCTGTCATATGTCTAGAGCATCCGCTGTCCAGGAACCATTCTGAGCTCCGAACTTGATGCATTCTAGTTTCCTGCAATTAAAGCGATAAAATGATTGGTACCCAATCCTACTTGGGTCCGGGCAGGATTAGTCCTTTCGGAACCCACACTTGTATGACCCTGAGTGGCTTAGGTCGGTGTGTGTTCTGAAATGTGTGTGCATTCATAAATGATGGTGATGGTCTTGACTGTGTAGTGTGATAATGAGTGTATGCATGTGCTCTTGGTTTGTAGTTCCTGTTGTTTGGCATATACCTCTTCTGGATAGGCATACAGTTGTAGTACCAGTTGGGTTTAACCTCTCTAGCTGCTCGACCAGTGGGTTTAAGTTCATTTCTGAACTTTTGCCCCGGTTTAGCTTTCTTGATTGGTTGAACATAACCAATACCTCGGTGTGATGCATGTTCCTTAATGAGTGTTGCTTTAACAGGTTCTTTAACCAGTTCAATGGGATCATATACTGTGCTAGATCTTACAAAGTTCATTGATTGAACATTGCTTTTCTTTAGACACAGCGGAGGTTCGTTACCAGATGAATTGATATCATTGCTATTATAGCCTATACCAGTTCGATCACTAGCAAGTCGAATAGACTCAAGCATTTCATCTTTTCTGGTAGTTGACGCATTCCAAATGCTGACCGGTTTGCTGAATTTCTGGTAAGCACACTTGGCTTCATCTCTTTCTTTCACTAGAAGACTAGTTGTTTCCCTTAAGCATTTTAACTCATTTGATTGTTCACAATCAAGTTTGTTGTTATGCGTTTCCGTTGGGATTGAGTGCTCAGTCTTATATCTTTCAAAGGATTCATATAACGTCCGATACTCATTGATCATGTCCTGCAATGCATTGGTAAGTTCAATATGTGTAAATTCAGATAGATTAGACTTGTGTACCTCAATTTCATCATTTGCCATTAAGCAGTGGACTTCCTCGTCTTCACTCTAACTGGACGAGCTGGTGGACTCCTCTGATTCTGATTCAGAATCAGCCCATTTGTTTTTACTTTCTTCTGCCATCAAAACCTTTTGGTCTCTGTCCCTTCTGGATGATTTTCTAGTTTCCTTGGATTTTCTGTGATTCTTGGATCCTCTTTTGTGATCATCCTTTTTGGGTTTGGGACAGTCGGCAATGAAATGCCCTGGCTTGAGACAGTTGAAACATACACGCTCTTCTTCTTCTGATCTTCCTTTGAAGCTCTGCCTTCGTGGATATGATTTCTGATTCTTCTTCATGAATTTCCCGAATTTCTTTACGAACATTGCCATAGCATCATTACATATTTTTTTCTGGAGTCATCTCTGTAGCAGTAAGTATGGCTTCTGATGCAGTGAGAGCTTTGGTAGGCTGACTGGTACTGGGTTCATCTTCAACCCGAATACCTAATTCGAATTCATAGGTTTTTAAATCAGCAAACAGATCATGCAGATCTATCTTGTTGATGTCCTTTGATTCTCTCATAGCAATGGTCTTGACATCCCATTCTCTTGGGAGACCTCTCATCACCTTGAGGGTGACTTCTCTGTTGGGTAACTCCTTACCCAGACTGCTGAGTTCATTGATTATTCCGGTCACTCTTTCATCATACTCGTTGAGAGTTTCTCCATTCATCATTTGATATGCTCAAACTTTTGTAATGCCACAGTAAGCTTGTTTTCTTTAGTTTGATCATTTCCTTCACAGAGTTGGGCAATCTTCTCCCAGATTTCTTTAGCTGTGGAACACATTTTTATTTTGTTGAACATATTTTTGTCCAAAGTTTTGAACAAAATGTCCTTAGCAACGTTGTCCAGATTGGCTTTCTTCTTTTCTTCATTTGACCATTGAGATCTGTCCTTTTCTACCATTTGTGGATCACCACTTGTGATAGAAGCAGCTGTATTGATTTTCATGATCTTCATAGGTCCTTCAGTGATTACATTCCACATATCATCATCTTGAGCACTTAGATGTGCTTGCATACGGATTCTCCAATCATCATATTCGTCTTTCTTGAACATTGGAATTTTGCTGAATGAGGCCATCAGTTTTTGGTAATTGGTAATTTCTCAAGATTGAGAAGACCTAAGCTCTGATACCACTTGTTAGGATCGAGGTAGTGTTTAGAAGAGGGGGTTGAATAAACACTAGATTCAATTTCGATTTCTTTCTCAAGTTAACTGTAAACTGTTAAGTATTACAGTTGCTTCTCAATATCAGGCAAGTCAGCAGACACTTATTATAGTGCGGAAGACGTCTGCTGAACTTGTGAGGAATAAAACTGAGTAGTAAATAAGCAATAAACAAATGACACAAGAATTGTTTCTGGAAGTTCGAAGCACAACGCTTCTACGTCTCCCCTTCTTCATTTGCAGGAAGGATTCACTAGAAGACTCGGTTTACACTTTACAGTATACAACCTTCTTAAGCACTCACACAACTTGGCCTAAACTCCTAGCAATCACAACTACTTGATCTGGTTACAAAAGATTCTATGACACTCTTTACAGAATACACGTTTAGCTTTGAGTGTTCTTGAGCAGCAGGCTTCAGTTGGAATAATCTATCACAGATTGAGTTGCACTGCTTGTCTGCTCTTTGCTGAACTTTTGGAATATCAGTAAGTTGATTTTCTTGTTTGCTTTGAGGTGTTTCTGTTTGTTGAAAATCGTTCAGCTAACCTCTTCATTCTTTACTTGGACGTATTTATAGGTTTGGTTGTCCAACGGTAGCTTTTCTGTATTAGGAAGAGATTAGCTTTCCAAATTCATATTGTCTTCTTTCCTATTTTGTTAAGCAACGGCTCTTTAACTCTGACGGTAATGGTGGCGGAGATATAGCAGGGTGCGCCGCTCTGTTGTACCTTTGTCAGAGAATGTTGTACTTATTTTGTCTCGTTGCTCAGTGCTCTTACTGGAAGTTTAGACTTCTGCTGGTTTTCTTTGTTCAACTGGCCGTCCATCCTCTTATGACCAGTTGATGTCTTTGTTCAGTGTGAGACTATCCGATTAATGGTTGTCCAGTAGATGTCCATCCAGTTTATGTTTATCCGGTTGATGTCTATCCGGTTGATGTCTGTATCCAGTTGATGTCTGTCCAGTTGGTGGCCATCCAGTTGATGTCTATCCAGTTGGTAGTCATCCAGTTGATGTCTGTCCGGTTGATGTCTATCCAGTTGATAGCCATCCAGTTGATGTCTGTCCGGTTGATGTCTATCCGGTTGATGTCTATCCAGTTGGTAGCCATCCAGTTGATGTCTGTCACCCGGTAAGACTTCAACTTCCGGTAGGTGTTCATCCAGTTGGTCTTTATCACCCGGTAAGACTTCAACATCCGGTAGGTGTTCATTCAGTTGGTCTTTATCACCCGGTAAGACTTCAATATCCGGTAGGTGTTCATCCAGTTGGTCTTTATCACCTGGTTGGAGTCTTCATCCGGTAGGAGTCTTTGTAATCCCAAAACTTAGAAATCGTTTCCCAACACATAATATTTTTAAGTATGATTTCCCAAATACGAGGAGGGGAAACATATTGTTTAAATACTCCCAATTTAACATAAAAAAATCACGACCCATGAATTTCAAATTCAGATTTGAACATCTATACATTGTGTTTATCGTTATGTGATGTCGTTTTTAATTTTTTTGTTGAAACAGTGCATATATAATGGATTATTGTAGCTTCAATGACATCCGCTCAACGTGCTACTACAGATGCTAATGACAATCATAGACGTCAAATAAACAAAACGATTCGACAAGAAAGAAGGCAATCGGCAGATTTTTCTTACCAGATTATTTATTTCGTTATACACACGCAACGTCTGTGCGTCGTCCACTAGTTATTAGTAGTAGTAGTAGTACCAGAAGAACTCCAATTTATTCACAATTTCATTACATCCCAAATCAACAACAAAACAAAATCAGGTCATACTCAAAAATAATAAACAAATCAAATCCCTCAAAGAACACTCAAAAGCAAAGAAAAATTAACGTCAAACTAATCCTCCCCTTAATCAAATTCCAAATCCATTTCATCACCAAATACTCCCTCCACCGCAACCTCCTCCCCACTTGAAACAGTGTTCGGCCACGCCGGCAAAATGGCCGACTCACGTTGCGCGTCAATGATTTTCTTGAACCTACTGCTGCTCATTCCGAATGAAGCTGCAAACTCTGGTCCTCTCATTGCATGGAGCATTGAGTTCGCTCCCACCAAGAACTGAGGCCTGTTTTTTTTAGCCGAGGTGGTGAAGCCGAAGAACTCGAACTGGGCTGTACGAGAGGCGATCTGGCAAAAGGGGAAGTAGCGGGGTATCCAGAAGACATCGCCTTGGCTTACTTTAGAATTCATGGCTAGGCTTCCATTAGGGAAGACGATTTGGATCGTGCCAGATCCTTGCAACACGACTCCGTATTCTGTTGCTCTAGGATTGATATGGGGTGCCATCATAGATCCCTGCATTTAACAAACATTTTGATTTTCAGACCAGGCAAAATTAGATCAATCTATCGGATGCTACATTTTATAAAACATCGACATGTGTATCAAATAGTTCCGCGATGAAAGATATGATCTCGACCTATACTGATAAATTTAACATTTACGCTTCAATGGCCAGCGCTAGATAATATTGAGTCCGTCCCTGAGCAAGACAGTCATCACTATTCTTACGTGTGATATAACGACAAAGGCGAATAACAATCATCATGTAAAGGACTTCACCTTGGCAAGGCTGACAAGATAAACACCAGTATCTGAATGTGTAAGGGGTAAATAATCTGAATCGTCCAAACTAATGCTCCATCCATAATCGTTCTTAAAATCAGGCTTCCTATCGTAGATGTTATAGGATCCCGGTCCCATGCCTGTTTTGCTCCATCGGTCATCCTGCCTCTTGTCTGTCTTTCCAAACATGGAAACCAACATTTCCTTGAAAGAGTACCATGTAGATCCTTCTTCTTCTATGTCTACTTCTTTAGATCGTACTACTTTCCGAATATGTGCCAGTTTTTCGTGTCGCTTCATGTCCAAAAATTTAGACCATGAATGAGAATTGTCTGATAAGTGAACAATTGGACCATATTTTTGTCTTGTTAGCATTTCACTCAATTCTGCTTCTGAAACCTGTCAAGTACATACGATTTATTCAGATTAAGCGTGCTTAGAAATTTAGTCGAATCTGTGATTTCCATTCCAAGGTTATTTCTTACATTGAATGCTGCTGATAAGGTTGAGAGCTCAAATCCAGACAGCACAGATGTTGGATATGTTCCACCAGCTATGAAGAAAGACTGCCAACATACATGGAAATCAAGAGTTCATATGCGGAAAAAAGATAAGAAATCAAGACTTTATTATTTTCCCTAAAGATTCTGTACTATGCTTAAATTAATTAAATGGAAACTGTGGGACAAATGCATAACAATCTTCCAAATCAAGCTTCAGCTTAATTGAAAACTTTAATACATGTGCCCTTCGTTCATATCCTCACAACCAAATAACTCGGGCTGGTTAGCATGGATTCGTGGCTAGTTGCAATATATTTTGTGGCGGGCATCATCAATGTAGGGCAACATTATTTTGAATAAAAATGGTAATATTTAAGTTACCTGAATGGTATGCCAGTGCAAACTCTCAGATGCATCAATGCTGCAGATCATATGAAGCCTGTGGCTATGTGCTGTATTAATGAAATAAAAGGCTGAACCAGCCTCTATTCTGTATATATCTCCCATTTTCAATGTTTTTTCCACTAGTTTGTCCTTGTATATATGTCCGATTCTTGCTTCACCTGCACCATTTCCCCATCAATAGATATATAAAGCACTTATTTAAGTTAAAGATAATATTTTTAAAATTTCGATGATTAAACAAAACGTAAAGTTGTTACACTGTGACACCAACTAGGGGCGAAGGTAGGATTCAAAAATACCTAAATTTAGTGAGGGTTAAAGACTATCAGGAGTTGGGCTAAAAATAAATATTTGAAAATTAACATTAATTTTTTTTTTTTAAAGTTGGAGTCTATCTTAAGCCATAGGTGGCTCTGCCCCGGATATATGTATTTATACATGCACATGTGTGTATTTGTGTATACCTGAGCGAACGAAGATGATGAGTGAGGAATCAAGGTACTGAGGAATAAAAAGGCTTCTGGGCTCCATTGTAATGAATCCAATATGCATGGGATTTGTGATAGATTTGCCTCTTACACCTCTCACCACTTTCATTTCTCCGGCATCGGTCTTCACCACATGCTTCGAATCCTTCAACAAAAACCAGTCACTTCCTGCTTCTCTCCACCACCCTTCATCCTCGATATCACCGCCGCCCACTGCCACCGCCGAAGAACAGAAAACTGCAGCAGCAGCCACCACCAACAGCAGAAAGAGTGCTTCCCAATAAGTTCTTTTCCCCATCATCGATCCAATTCAGTTAATTCTTTCGTTAGTGAATTGATTATGGAGCTGTGGGAGCATTTATTTATATATATAAGTAGAGTAAGGGGAGTAGATGGACATGTGTGTATCGGTGATGAATTCTTGGGGTTGAAGGTACGTACGGTTGAGATCTGGGGTGAGAAATATCCGGTCTCACCTTGAGACAAGGTCATTTGGTTTTACATGCATGTTATATATACATACATATAGTTGTGTGAGTGGAAGTATTTATACACCCCAATTGGTCCCATTTATACACAAACTCAATATTAAAACATAACACATTTTAAATAAAAGAATACATAAACTAAAATACTAATCATGTTAGACTAATCATATTGAGTTGATCCAATAGATAGAGATGCACCGTATATATACAAACATTCTGTTGGGTTTCCGTACCCCGGCGCCAGATCCAAACGCAGCGGAAATAATACAATAAACAGATCTGACACAGGGACTGAGGATCGCGCCTAATTCATATATAAACATGCATAAATCGAATAAATGCACGAAATGGAATTACCGTTCACCGATGTGAATATGATAGCGGTGTTCCTCTAGTCCAATCAACCTGACCAGATCTACAAGCTCAGCACCAGTACTAGTTTGGTATGAACTTTCAGAGAGCGTGAATTGATTGAGAGTGATTAGGTCGTTTTTAACCTTCTGATACAAATGTCATATTTATAGTTGTAATAAGCTAATTGGGCCAGGGTTAACATAAAGCCCATTGGGCCAACATTTGGCTTGTAGGGCATTTATGCTAACAATCTCCCACTTGCCCAAAAGCCAAAACAAAACTACAAACTCATAATCCAAGTAACTCAATCCTATTGAATAACTTGATGTACTACTAATGTACATAATTATGAGACATTAATATATCAAACGTTTTAATTTAGAACTTTCTACAGATGAAACATTTTCAAATATAGAAACTCCACTATAGTGAGGAGCTTTCAAAAATTAAATTCATCTTTTCTAAATCACTCAATTTGAGCACTTAACATTTAAGTCTCAATTCGCATCAATAGATCGGCGGCCGGTTGATTGTGACCCAGCGAGGCTCAAGTGTATCATAGCAGTAGGATCACAACCTTTGTGATTTTAGAAGTCAAACAACTTCTTTGGGCTTACCCTGAATGCCTCATTGTCAATTAAACTCATTTAATAGACAATGGCTGAAATATAATTCCAGCAACAACCTACCGATCGTGGGTAGCGCCTAGCATCTGCGCTTCACGAAGACCTAGATACAAATGACTAGCAACGTACGAGAACCTGTCAGCCATAGTTAGCGTGCAATACATTCCTTTCACTCAATATGTCCCGATTGAATCAAGGGCATTGGTGGGTCGAGGCCCCTAATGATTTCAATAACTATGTATTTGTTTCACGTTATATGATTCATTGTGTGCGTATATGAAAAACTCATTTTTCACAAGCACTACCCACTCTGGCCAGAGATTCCTCGAATCATATATAGAAAAACACATAGGACATTCTGGTTCATCAAGACCAGTGGTGAATCCCCAACGATAATCATAGGCCTCTGACAGCATCACTGAATACCCAAAATAATGACTTTATGACCCACATGTGATCAGTCATTAAATCAAAGTACACAACTATCTATCAAGACCTCAATGACTCCTCGGGTCATGAGGAGTAATGGTGCACAACTATGACTAGAAATTCTATACTCGACAAATGGTAACCACTTATAGAATTCCGAGTAGGGTCGTTCAGTGAACTCATTCCTAATGAGCGCCTATTCATGTGTGCTGACTTCTCCAAGCCAACGCCGATGAAACGCGGCGCACTACACTAGACACATCATGAATACCAGTCTCTAACGAGCATATATCGATATCCCATTCTCGAAGGCTCATCGACCAGGAACATTTAGAAATCGCAGTCGAGAATGTATTTCATGATCACCATCATATGCGTAACCACATTCTATGGACTATAGCAATCTCAAGGACTTCATCAATGCATCAAGATGCATGGGTAAACAGATGAAGAAGTGCCATATATATTAATATTCAAACAAAGATTTGTCATAATAAGATTACAGGTACAATCAATCAACTATTGATTTACTTAATCATGTATGACAACAATATCTTTCACTTTCCCAAAGCCAACTACTCATATGTCTTAAGACCATCTTCCCAAGATGTCTAACAGACACCAATCATCGTAAATGCTTTGTCAGTGGATTCACTATATTTTTCTGTTGAAGCGATTCTCTCGATAATAATGTCGCGTATACCATCTCTCTCATTAGATAGTATTTTCTCAATATATGTTTGGATCCTGATGAGATCTTGGCTATTCATAATAGCTCAAATGTTGTCACAGTACACAGAGACTGTGTCAACTGCACTATAAATTAAACCCAACTCTTGGATGAAATTTCTTATCCAAACTGCCTCTTTGCTGCATCGTATGCTGCAATGTATTCAGCTTCAGTGGTGGAATCCAATGTGGTGTCTTGCTTGGAACGTTTCCAAGAGACATCACCATTATTGAGCTTAAATACAAATCCGACCATCGATATGGTATCATCTACATCCAATTTAAAAACTAGCATCAGTTTTGCCTTCAATTTTTATTTCTCCACTTACAGATCCAAAAACCATGAACATATCATAAGTTCTTCATAAGAACATGAGGATTATTTTCACAGTTTTCCAATGACCTTCACCGGGATCTGTCTGATGTCTGCCCATTACTCTAAGAACATACATCAGGCCAAGTACATACCATAGCATACAGTATGCTATTAAAAGTAGAAATATAAGGTACCAATGTCATCTTTTCTCTCTCCTCATCAATCTTAAGACACATTGACTCCAGAGATGAATACTATGACATATTATGAAGTAACTCATTTTTCGACTATTCTATGCTAAACCCTTTTAGCACAGTGTTTATGTACGTAGATTGAGAGATCTCAAGCATCCTTTAGATCTATCCCTATAGATCCTTATGCTAAGCACTTATGACGCTTCTCTCAATCTTACATGGAGAAATTAGTAGATAATCATGCTTTAATTGATTAATCCAATACCATTCACAATGAGCATGATATAATCGACTTAAAGCATCACAAATGTAACCATGCTGCTACTAACCCTTTTGCACACACATGCCACTTCCGGATTTTAACAAAAACAAACACTTTGATGATGTTATAAAAACGGAAGTTCAAACTTCGAGATGCCTTCTTAGGCCCATAAATGGACCTCTGGAGTTTGAAAACATTTTTCTCACTACAAGAAGTTGTAAACACATTTGGCTGCTACATTTCTACCTCAATGCCACCACTGAGAAATGTTGTGTTCACATTCATTACTCATATCTCATATTAATAATATAAAGATATAACTAATAAAATCTAAATAGACTATAGCATCATAACCGATGAAAAATTTTCTCATAAACAACTCTTTGCCTATGAGAATAACCGTTTCTCACCAGTCAAGCTTTGAAGGTCACTACCTTCCCATCCACTCCAAGCTTTCACTTGTAAATCCATGCAGCCAATGGGAACAATTCCCAAAGATGGTCTACTAAGGCCCATACCTTATTGGAGTACATGGAGTCCATTTCAGATTTCATGGCATCGTGCCAATGTCTCGAATCAATATCTGACATCGCCTCCTTGAAAGTCCAAGGATCATATCCATGGTCTATTTCTTGACTACTTTCAAGGAGTTGATTCATTCTATCAGGAGCTCTTGAAACATTTTCAAATCTCCTTGGTGTGTGTAAATCTGTAGGGTCTTCCTAGCTTAACATCATCTTAAACACATATAATGGACTAAACATGCATTAATAACGTTTTGGGGGTCCCAGTTGTAGTTTTGAGCTAATAAGATTACGGGCCAACAATGAAATTTTAAGACTTAACTAATTACATTCTCAATAATGAATGTTAAAGCGATAGAATTATACTACTCCTAGAGTAGAGACTATCCAAAAAGTCCTGTATCCTATCTTCTTTCATGCTCCTTTTAGCTCACTGCCTCAACCCGACCCTTAGCCCTTCGGTCCAAAAGTGTACCTACAGGAACAACCCATCATGAACATGTACATCGTTACTTAACATCATAAGGCAATGGCATATAAATAAATGCATGAAAATAAATGATAACATATACTTCCTGGTTAATTGCATTAACCCTCTTTGGTTGTCCCTGTTTCATAGCCATGCATATAATCATTAATTCTTAACATGAATGATTAAAATCGTCGTCTTATAAATATCATCATCTTATAACATCATCATCATATAAACATCATCATCTCATAGTATCATCATCTCATAATATCATCATCATATAAGCATCATCATCTTATAGTATCATCATCTTATAACATCATCATCATATAGACATCATCATCTCATAACATCATCATCTTATAACATCATCATCATATAAGCATCATAACAGAATACAACAATAAATGTACGAAGTCTTGGTTAAGTAAACTTGCTGGTTATTCGTTAACTTCTTTTTGTTGACCCTGATTTACCTTCATGCACATGGGCATCTTACCCCGTGGCATCTTACCACACAATAACATCATATGGCCTCTTACCATATGAGCATCTTACCCCGTGGCATCTTACCACATAATAACATTGTATGGCCTCTTACCATATGGACATCTTATCCCGTGGCATCTTACCACATAATAACATTGTATGGCCTCTTACCATATGGGCATCTTACCCCGTGGCCTCTTACCACATAATAACATTGTATGGCATCTTACCATATGGGCATCTTACCCTTTTATAAACATCGTATAACATTATTATAAATTTACTTATCATATCATCTTCATAAACATCATCGTCTTAAACTTATTTATCACAACATCATAAACATCATCATCATAAACTTACTTATCACAATCATCATCATAAACATCATCATAACTTACTTATCACAATCATCATCATAAACATCATCATCATAACTTACTTATCACAATCATCATCATCATAACTTACTTATCACAATCATCATCATAAACATCATCATCATAAACTTACTTATCACAATAATCATCATAAACATCATCATCATAACTTACTTATCACAATCATCATCATAGTCATCATAAATACTTATGCAATCAATGCATAGTCATAGTTAGGAGTGTGTTACCGTCTGATGCTCGTACGCTTCTTACGTACCTTAATTCCAAAAGTGGAGAAATTGAAGAACTCTATCTTCTCGATGTTGTTGGCACCTGGGATGGTTCCACACAACCATACAAATCGATATTAGAAGCTAAACAATAGCCAAATACCAAAAATTCAACAAAATCATCATTTTCCATGTTTTACACAGTGGCGATCGATCGCTACTTGAGGCGATCGATCGCCTCGCTCTTTTGCCTTGCGGCGATCGATCGCTTAATTTTAGGCGATCGATCGCCTGCTACGTGAAATGGCTACTGGCCATCGGCGATCGATCGCCTCATTTCAGGCGATCGATCGCCACCTGCTGGTGCGCGATTTTTCGCCATGTTTGAGCATTTTCCAAGCTCAATCCCATACCATACAAACCCAAACTTTCGAACCACACTAACATCATCATAACTCACAAAAACCCACATAAAACACTTCAAAAATCATACCCCAACAACATACAACACATACCCAAACAAACCCACATAAATCACTTCAAAATCATCCCATTTCAAATCCAAACTTCATAAAAACTTTAGGAAGGGTTCCATACCTCTTGAAGACTCCAAATCTTGACAAGAATCACACAAACACAAGTTTTGTGGAACCTTCCTTCTCCTTCCTTGGAGGGTTTCGAAAATGGGGAATGGAAAGGGTTTTGGGAATGAATTGGGGATTTTAGAGGGAAAGGGTAAAGTGAGGGGGAAGGAGGGTATAGTGGGGTATATGGGTTAATTAAATTGTACCCAAAAGTTAACATGGTCTATAAAATACCCCAACATGGTATTTTAAAAGCATTTTACAAAAATGCAACCAACTTCATTAAATCCATAATTTCCTCATAATTAACAATCAACACAATTAGATCATGTTAACACTTCATTTTCCACACATAACTTAATCATCACAATAATTCATCATATAAACATAATTAATGTCCAGATTGCCATTAATTAATTTCGGGGCATCACAATACTCCCCTACTTATAAGATTTCGTCCTCGAAATCGCATGCACTTACCCCAAAAGAAACTAAACATAAATCACATACCAGAGAATAGTTCCGGGTAGTGCTGTACTATATGCCGCTCCGTCTCCCACGTGGCCTCCTCGACACCCCGACGATCCCACTGAACTTTGACCATTGGTATAATCTTGCTTCGTAATCTGCGATCCTCACGATCCAGAATTCTGACCGGTCGTTCAACGTAGGATACATCCGATCCAACTGCACTTCAGTAGGCTGTAAAACATGCGACGGGTCTGGCTCATATTTCCGCAACATAGAAACGTGAAAAACATCATGAATCCCAGATAAAGACGGCGGTAGAGACAAACGGTAGGCCAAGGTACCGATACGCTGCAATACTTCATATGGACCAACATACCTCGGGGATAACTTCCCCCGCATACCAAACGAACTACACCCCTGAAGGGTGAGATTTTCAAGAAGACCCTGTCTCCTACTTGGAATTCTAGCGGTCGTCGCCGCTTGTTGGCATAGGCTGCTTGCCTATCCTGGGTCGTCTTCATCTTTTGGCGTATCAACTTAATCTTGTCTTACCTATCCTTAATCACATCCGGTCCTCCGACCGCTTTACTAGTCAAGTCCTCCCAATACAGCGGTGACCTACATCGTCGTCCGTAAAGAGCTTCAAAAGGAGTTATTTGAATGCTCGTCTGATAGCTGTTAATATAGGAGAACTCCATCATTGGCACTGAATCTTGCCACGGAGTATCAAACTCCAAACCACATGCCCTCAACATGTCCTCGAGCGTCTGAAGGGTACGCTCTGTCTGGCCGTCTGACTGAGGGTGATAAGCTGTACTCAGTATCACTTCTGTGCACAAAGCTGTCTGAAGACCCTCCCAGAAATGTGGAGTAAACCTTGGGTCTCTGTCAGACACAATCGAGACTGGAACCCCATGCAACCTCACCACATCCCGCACATATAATTGGGTCATCTTTAGGTATGTGAAAGACACATGACAAGGGATGAAGTGAGCTACCTTCGTTAGCTTATCCACGATCACTCAGATCGCATCAAATCCAGAGGCCGTCCTTAGCAAGTGGGTCACAAGGTCCATAGATACGTGCTCCCACTCCCACTTAGGTACTTCCAAGCTCTTCAGCTCGCCACCAGGCCTCTGCCTTTCTGCCTTCACCTGTTGGCAGATCAAACATCTCTTGACGAAGGTCATAACATCACGCTTTATGCGTCTCCACCAGAACTGACCACTTAGGTCCTTATACAACTTTCTTCTTCCTGGGTGGATACTGAATCGACTACTGTGGGCTCGCTCCAATATTCCTCTACGCAACTCTGGTGTATCTGGGACTACCCATCGGTTGCCCAGCCTCAAGGAATCATCCTCAGCCACTCTAAACTTTGATGGCTGACCTCGAAGTACTAATAACGACCACCTCTGAACCTCATCATCTGACCTCTGGGCTTTCCTAATGGCCTCAAATATGTCCGGCTCAACCAATAAGGTCGACACTCGCACCGGCGACGTGTCCACATCAAAATCATAGCCCAAATGGTAGCAAGAGGTCATCATAGCTGATAGACACATAGCTTCGCCTTCCAACTTAAGGCGTCTGCTATCAAATTTGCTTTACCAGGATGGTACTCAATCTCACAGTCATAATCCTTGAGCAAATCCATCCATCTTCTTTGACGCATATTCAGTTCAGTCTGAGTGAAAAGGAACTTCAGGCTCTTGGGTCCGTGTAGATGGTAAACGCTGTACCATGCAAGTAATGCCTCCAAATTTTCAAGGCAAATACAATGGCTGCCAGCTCCAAATCGTGGACTGGGTACCTAGCCTCATGTGGTTTCAACCGCCTCGATGCATAAGCCACCACATGCTTATCTTGCATCAACACACAGCCCAAACCCTGCAGTGATGCATTCGTGTACAAGGCAAACCTCTTATCCTCAAAAGGAATCACCAATATAGGTGTCGTAGTCAAACGACGCTTCAATTCTTGGAAGCTTTCCTCACAAGCTTCGGACCAATAGAACGGCACTCCTTTCTGAGTCAGCTGTGTCAGGGGTCTGGCAATCCCTAAGGATCTGGAGTACTGTTCTCAAGTGCTTTACGTGTTCCTCTTCAGTTCGGGAGTAAATAAGCACATCGTCAATGAAAACTATGACGAACTGATCCAAACATGGTTGGGGCACTATGTTCATCAGGCTCATAAAACAGCTAGGGCATTCGTTACCCCAAAATGCATGACTAAGAATCCGTAGTGCCCATAACTAGTCCTGGAAGCTGTCTTCTGTACATCATCCTCTCGAACTCGAATCTGATGATACTCCGACCTCAGATCGATCTTACTGTAGAGCCTCGTACTCTGCGACTGATCAAACAAATCATCAATCCCCGGAAGCGGATACTTATTCTTCATCATGGCTTTGTTCAGTTGTCTGAAATCGATGCACAGCCGCATTGAACCATCTTTCTTCTTAACAAATAAAACTGGTGCACCCCAGGGCAATACGATAGGGCGTATATAGCCCTTGTCAAGGAGCTTCTGCAACTGAACATTTAACTCCCTTAGCTCCGCTGGTGCCATCCTATACGGGGCACGAGAAATGGTAGATGTCCCTGGTAGTAACTTAATCCCAAACTCGACCTCTCTCGTCGGTGGGAATCCGGGAATCTCTTCCGGAGATACATCAGGAAACACCGCCACTACGGGCACATCCTCAACCTTTAACTCTTTCCTCTTTTCAGTAATATCAACAGCATAGATGAGATATCCTTCATGGTCTCGTTCCAATAACTGTGCCATCTTGACAGCAGATATTAACGGAATCCTTGAACGGGAACCATCCCCATAGAATGTCCATTGGACTCCCATATCAGACCTGAATCGGACAGTCCTCGTCTGTAGTCCACAACTGCCTGATACTTGTTCAGCACATCGATGCCCACAATGCATTCGAAGTCTGACATTCCCAGAACAATCAAGTCTGTCCTCAACTTGTTGCCCTCAAAATAAATGAGGCCGTCATAAACAATCTGATCAGTTATCAAACTTCTTCCAGCGGGGTCGAGACTACAAGAGGCGTGGGCTACGGAGAAGTGCATATGAAATCGCATCACTTACTTCTGCATTTGCTGCTATGCTGCAACACAAGGGTTAACAACGATACCCAAAAGCAGTTCATATAATACATCGTTAGAGAAATAAAACATGTTAGTACAACATCATATACTTCATATGCAACATATGCATAAAACAAGTTTAAAAGTAAGCACCTAGCCAACTTATTGCTAAGGCTACCCTTCACTCGTTCCCGGGTTATCTAACCACTGCTCTGATACCACTAATGTAGGGTCTTCCTACCTTAACATCATCTTAAACACATATAATGGACTAAACATGCATTAATAACGTTTTGGGGGTCCCAGTTGTAGTTTTGAGCTAATAAGATTACGGGCCAACAATGAAATTTTAAGACTTAACTAATTACATTCTCAATAATGAATGTTAAAGCGATAGAATTATACTACTCCTAGAGTAGAGACTATCCAATAAGTCATGTATCCTATCTTCTTTCATGCTCCTTTTAGCTCACTGCCTCAACCCGACCCTTAGCCCTTCGGTCCAAAAGTGTACCTACAGGAACAACCCATCATGAGCATGTACATCGTTACATAACATCATAAGGCAATGGCATATAAATAAATGCATGAAAATAATTGGTAACATATACTTCCTGGTTAATTGCATTAACCCTCTTTGGTTGTCCCTATTTCATAGCCATGCATATAATCATTAATTCTTAACATGAATGATTAAAATCGTCGTCTTATAAATATCATCATCTTATAACATCATCATCATATAAACATCATCATCTCATAGTATCATCATCTCATAATATCATCATCATATAAGCATCATCATCTTATAGTATCATCATCTTATAACATCATCATCATATAGACATCATCATCTCATAACATCATCATCTTATAACATCATCATCATTTAAGCATCATAACAGAATACAACAGTAAATGTACGAAGTCTTGGTTAAGTAAACTTGCTGGTTATTCGTTAACTTCTTTTTGTTGACCCTGATTTACCTTCATGCACATGGGCATCTTACCCCGTGGCATCTTACCACACAATAACATCGTATGGCCTCTTACCATATAGGCATCTTACCCCGTGGCATCTTACCACATAATAACATTGTATGGCCTCTTACCATATGGACATCTTATCCCGTGGCATCTTACCACATAATAACATTGTATGGCCTCTTATCATATGGGCATCTTACCTCGTGGCATCTTACCACATAATAACATTGTATGGCATCTTACCATATGGGCATCTTACCCTTTTATAAACATCGTATAACATTATTATAAATTTACTTATCATATCATCTTCATAAACATCATCGTCTTAAACTTATTTATCACAACATCATAAACATCATCAACATAAACTTACTTATCACAATCATCATCATAAACATCATCATAACTTACTTATCACAATCATCATCATAAACATCATCATCATAACTTACTTATCACAATCATCATCATCATAACTTACTTATCACAATCATCATCATAAACATCATCATCATAAACTTACTTATCACAATAATCATCATCATCATAACTTACTTATCACAATCATCATCATAGTCATCATAAATACTTATGCAATCAATGCATAGTCATAGTTAGGAGTGTGTTACCATCCGATGCCCGTACGCTTCTTACGTACCTTAATTCCAAAAGTGGAGAAATTGAAGAACTCTATCTTCTCGATGTTGTTGGCACCTGGGATGGTTCCACACAACCATACAAATCGATATTAGAAGCTAAACAATAGCCAAATACCAAAAATTCAACAAAAATCATCATTTTCCATGTTTTACACAGTGGCGATCGATCGCTACTTGAGGCGATCGATCGCCTCGCTCTTTTGCCTTGCGGCGATCGATCGCTTAATTTTAGGCGATCGATCGCCTGCTACGTGAAATGGCTACTGGCCATCGGCGATCGATCGCCTCATTTCAGGCGATCGATCGCCATCTGCTGGTGCGCGATTTTTCGCCATGTTTGAGCATTTTCCAAGCTCAATCCCATACCATACAAACCCAAACTTTCCAACCACACTAACATCATCATAACTCACAAAAACCCACATAAAACACTTCAAAAATCATACCCCAACAACATACAACACATACCCAAACAAACCCACATAAATCACTTCAAAATCATCCCATTTCAAATCCAAACTTCATAAAAACTTTAGGAAGGGTTCCATACCTCTTGAAGACTCCAAATCTTGACAAGAATCACACAAACACAAGTTTTGTGGAACCTTCCTTCTCCTTCCTTGGAGGGTTTCGAAAATGGGGAATGGAAAGGGTTTTGGGAATGAATTGGGGATTTTAGAGGGAAAGGGTAAAGTGAGGGGGAAGGAGGGTATAGTGGGGTATATGGGTTAATTAAATTGTACCCAAAAGTTAACATGGTGTATAAAATACCCCAACATGGTATTTTAAAAGCATTTTACAAAAATGCAACCAACTTCATTAAATCCATACTTTCCTCATAATTAACAATCAACACAATTAGATCATGTTAACACTTCATTTTCCACACATAACTTTATCATCGCAATAATTCATCATATAAACATAATTAATGTCCAGATTGCCATTAATTAATTTCGGGGCATCACAAAATCAAAGGTTGTGATTGACTAAATTAATTTCACCGTTTTCACTTTTCTAGTGGTTTGTGGTTCTTGAACCCTTTCAAGTTATATAATTTTGTCATCCTTTCTATTAGAAACATTTTCTCTAGAAAGATTGCAATTGCGAAACAAACTCTTTTGCCTGCAATTGATAATATAAATTTCCACAAAATAACATAAGATGGATCAACTATCCAACTCATCTCCCACTGGCTGCTTCACATAAGCAGAACAATCTCAAATAAAATTGGATTATTTTTCAGTCCATATCGTATATAGAGTTTTGGTCACTGCATTGGTATGAATTATGTTCAACAAATATGTAATTTTAGAGAGTTACTCAAGGAGAATCACATTCTCTTTAAGATAACTCAACATCCCCTTGCACTAACATTTAGTGCTCAACATATGTCCATATGAATCAAATTCAATGGGCATTCAGCAAATGCTAAAGGTATGTAGGATTTAAGTTATCATTCTTTTATTCTTTGAACATAATCATACTACTCGTTCATAAGTTCACCAGATTCAATAAAACATGCATTCTTTTAAACATACTGCAAATCACATTCGCAAATTTAAAAGAATGTCATTCTCTATCAAAATAGGAACAATGTTCATGATTAAATCTAGAACAAATAAATAATTGCTCAAACTAGTTCCTAACCAGTTCAAGATTTTATATTAAATAAATGTTTTAAACAGCCTTTGTAGCAACTCTTGCTACAATGCTTAGCCTCAGGTGGGTTTCACATTCCTTGGGCTCTCTACTTCTTCTCATCACATGCAACTCTTTGCAAAGATGCGAACACAACTGGCATCATATACCAAAAGTAGAACCAATAGAAACATTTAATTTTAATATAAAACATATCCTTTCTAGAACGCTTCTAGTCTAGGTATTCCTTACAATTTTGCACTAGTGACCAGCAGTGAAAACATAGATGCCTCTCTTTTCTTAGTTGCTATTATATCCTTTTTCGTCTTTTGAGGTTAGGAACCATTTCCCTTCCTCTTCTTTATCCTTGAACTCTTCTTACCATTGATAGAAGATTCGACAAGAAGAACATGTTTCTCCTTTTGAATCAAGGACTCATGAGTTTCCAACATTTGGACTATAAGATCAAATCTATAGCCAGTTAATGAGGATTTGTCACATTCAGCTTTTCTAATTTCTCAACAAGAGATATTTTTCTTACACCATGCTCATAGACCGAAGCCCCATCTCGCATGTGAAATGAAAATAGCTCTTTTGAAATTGCGAGTCTCAGTAATCGCGTCCGTCACCAAACAACATTTGTAGGTGTTGGAAAATATCAGCAATGTGACGAATTCTCATATATGTTGAATCTCATTGGTGACATTGATGCTGTCATATAGCACCTAGTCTAGAGATCATCATCCCATCACTTCTCAAGTGTGGCAATCTCTTCATGAGACGAACCAGGAGACACTTCAACAGGAGGCTCCCACCAAAGGTATATAGCAACTTTTCAGAAGCAACCATTATTTTAAAATTAATAGCCAATCCTAGTGGTTAATTTGTTTATATCGAGATTTGATGTAATCGGATTCACGACAATCACAATACTGAGAATAAACAGAAAATATATGCAAACCGTTTGATTATTAATTAATTCAAAAACTATGGACTTTAGTTATTGAATGCTCCCACTAAATTTTTTCGAATTCGTCACCCTCATGACAAATGAACGGAAAATCGTATTTTCTTAGTGGGCTTGGAGTCCAACTAGCTCATGATAGCCCCGGGCGAGGGTCCACCCGACCTCATGATACTAAAGGTAGCTCACAATTGCATCATATGCAACCCCCAAGATATTCGTCTCGTGATTGACATAACCCTACGGAGGCAGGCCAATTATGCCTTCTCACGTCAAACTAACCCATCCCACGGATGGTAATGTTCGCCAATAAGACCCCACGAGGGTGAGTAATCTTAAAGGTTAACAGAACCCTATCCATAATTAAGTGGCAGTTAAACACACAGCTTTCTCATGCCAGATGCCCCCCACGAGGGTGAGACAAGACACCTGACACAAGTAGCGTCTCATGGCTTAACTGTTGATGGAAGACAGGAAACAACAAACTCCTTTGAGCTCCCTTTACAGTTTGATATTAAAATTTTTGAATCATATTCAAAAGAGGGATTTAATAATTTTCAAATCTCATCAAGTACTTGTTTGTTTGTTTGCCGGATTCATGCAACTATGTTTTATTCATGCAATCATATGTACTAATAAAATATACAAACAAACATTTATCATACATCACATGCATAATAAAAATAAATATGGACGATTACGGCCTTTTCCTAATTGATCCACGTGAGCCATACGTGGATCACAAGTCTGTCTAAGGTGATGTAGGTATGCAATGCAATCTTATTACATTTTGCCTCCATTATACATGTCTTGATTCTTGGTGCTCCATCTTCAATCTCGATCTCCCACTAATTCTAATGATTTTACATTTAAATCGTGCAAACAAGAGAATAGGGATACAAATCCGGGGTGGGATACATCAGAAAATAGAGAGAGCAGGCTCGCAGGCCCGATAACCAAAAACACAATAATAATGAAATAATAAAAAACCTAAACATTCACCTAAACATATTGGTCAAGGCCCGTAATCATCCATCATGCAATCACAACTTATGTAATTAAACATTAAACTAAACAATTACATCATATGTAATTGTACTAATTACATCACATGTAATTAGAGCACTATAATTAATTTATTCTATCGTTTCCCACTAATCGCATCATTAATTGAAAATAAAATTAACAAATTAAATAAAACCATTTTATTTAATTTCTAATTAATTAAATTTCAATTAATTGGTAAAATCTCTATTTTACCTTTAAATCATATTAATCGAAAATAAAATTAACAAACTAAATGAAACACTTTCATTTAATTTCTAATTAATTAAATTATCAATTAATTGGTAAAATCACCATTTTACCTCAAATCATAATATTAGTCAAAAATAAAATTAACAAATTAAATGAAACATTTTCATTCAATTTTTAGTTAATTAAATTTTCAACTGAATGTAAAATCTCCATTTTACACTTAATAAATTAAAAATCACATTTTTAATAAATTAAGTATTATGATTTATTATTTCAAAAATAATATCCGGATAAAACATCTAAAATGACCCAAAATAATTTATGAACTTCAAACAATTTGGACCCAAAAATTAAAATGCAATTTCAACCCAAAATACATATCTCAATTTTCGAATTTAACAAATTTTCGGATTTAATTTAATTTTTTTTTTTTAATAAATTCTAAAAACTGCATTTAATCACTATTCATCATCTCTTTAAACATGCTGCTAGGGTTCGAAACCCTAGCTTGCCAGCGCCGCCGCCACCTTCAGCCGCCCTCCTCCTCGTCACAATCGCACCAGCCGCCATGAACACTTCATGACCAGTGGTCTCGTCCAGCCACTTAGTGCGCACGATGGAACTTTTCTTTCGAGCAGCTACAACCCCATCGCGACTGCAGATCGAGAAACTCGATCTCGCAGAACGTGGTCTCGGGTCGCACGAGTTCCAGACAGTGAACACTTCACCGGAGGTCGAGAGAAGAACCATGTATTTGGTCGTGCACGCCGTGTTTCCTTCTCCGGCAGCGCAACTCTTGCGCAGATCCAGGAAACCAGCTGCCAACCTTGCTCGGCGCGCCGGACTATAGCTTCCGACGGGATCTGGCGGCGTACCGGAAACGTTTTCTGGTACCCGTGATTTTGTTCACTGATTGCCGATGATGAACCAGAAACGATTTCTGAATCATGAAGTTTGGGTCGACAAACCAGACGATTTTTGTGGTTCTAATTATTAAATTTCTATGTTTTTTCGGATACCAAAATTTCTGAAAAATCAAACACAATTAGCGTTGTTGGGAAACGATCTAATGAAAATTAATTATTGAATATATGAATCAAAACGCAACCTGGCTTTGATACCACTGTTGGGTTTTCGTACCCCGGCGCCAGATCCAAACGCAGTGGAAATAATACAATAAACAGATCTGACACAGGGACTGAGGATCGCGCCTAATTCATATATAAACATGCATAAATCGAATAAATGCACGAAATGGAATTACCGTTCACCGACGTGAATATGATAGCGGTGTTCCTCTAGTCCAATCAACCTGACCAGATCTACAAGCTCAGCACCAGTACTAGTTTGGTATGAACTTTCATAGAGCGTGAATTGATTGAGAGTGATTAGGTCGTTTTTAACCTTCTGATACAAATGTCATATTTATAGTTGTAATAAGCTAATTGGGCCAGGGTTAATATAAAGCCCATTGGGCCAACATTTGGCTTATAGGGCATTTATGCTAACACATTTTCCATGTGTGTGTTGCATAAATTCTTAACTGCATTAGTAATTGTAAATTTGATAAGTTGAAAAGTTGTTTCTGGTGATCTTTTTCCATTCGAGGATTTTAATTCGAGAAGTGTTGCTTTCACATTTTAATCGTTTTCATATTCTTTCATTTCTAACTTGTACTTGGACGATTGAATAAAATTTACAATAAATTAAGTGATGGGATGCAAGAATGTTTTTTGACGTATTCCAAAGTCAAATAAGGTAAGTTTTTTTCAATATTGATGAATCTTAAACAATATTGGATTATTTTTTGAGCTTACGGAGAGGGGGAATATCTCGAAATAGCAACCCCCTACCACATATTTTTGTGGGCTTTATGCCACTGACAGCCATATCGAATTTGGACAATTATATGAAAATTGAATATAGTGGTTTGTCTCACATTGAATATCAAAAAGAAAATGAGTTGGTTTATAGACAATTGCACTATTATCAAGTGTAAGAATATGTAACTGAGATGCTCTCTCACACTTGTGTATGCAATGGTGCTAATAGTTGAAGGCATTCAAAATCTAATCATGGCCGTGGCTCAAAGCTCACTTGGGTGGGGATTTCTCGTTCTCCTCAGCGGACTGATTTCTAGCTCCTATCATATGCTTGGGGAGCTCCGCCTTATACATTGACATTTGCAAAAAATTTTCCTTTTTTTTTTCTTTTTTGCTGCTTGGCCTTGTTTTTTTCTCTAGTTTTATGCTTTTCTTTGTAATTGTCTACTAATATTAATAATTTTTTTGTTGATAAAAAAAATACAATTAAAGGCCTGATTTGCACTAAAAATCATTGACTCGTGTGCAAGCGAGACCCATGCATTGATTTTTTGTCCTTGTCTTTAGGAATATCATGGTTATTGATGTGGAGTATTCCACATGAATTATAAAATTAACGGTGGATCTATCCTCGGAACATTACCTCTAAAGCAGCGTCATAAATTCTTTGAATATGATCGGTCCATCTAGGCTAACCCACCTTTTGTTTGGAAATTAAATATGCACTTGCTCGGGTTTTGCATCCTTTCTGCTTTCCATTTGGTGCTAAAATTTACGTACATCGATGTTCACAAGACTAGTAATTTGTGATAAATTATTACTGATCATAGTTGTGTTGGGTTTCCGTACCCCGACGCCAGATCCAAACGCAGCGGAAATAATACAATAACAGATCTGACCCGGGGACGGTCGATCGCGCCTGATTCATATATTAACATGCAAATATCGAATATTAATGCACGAAAAGGAATTACCGTTCACCGATGTGAATCTGATAGCGGTCACCCTCGAGTCCAACCAACCTGACCAGATCTACAAGCACAACACCAGTGCTAGTGTGATGTCGGCTTTTCTATGAGAGTGTGTATAGAGAGGACAAAAACCCCTTAACCCTAGAGATGAACATATATTTATAGGAGTTTGGGTCATTTATTTGGCTATGGTTATTAGGGTCCAACGGGCCAACAATTGGCCCATTGGCTTGTAGGGCATATAATGCTAACAAGTTGTACTTCTTCGAAAATTCTCTGGTCAAAATATGATATTTTAAAATTGGGAAATTTAAAAATATATGATTTTTATGCTAATTTAGGAATGAAAAAAAAAAAAGCAAAAAAAAACTATTTATTTCTTTTGAAAATCTGAGATAGAACAAATTATTTGGGGAATAACTAAAAATATTATCAAATAATTTTTGGTGTTACGATCGTTTAAAATTTTTTCAGTTGATTATAATTAAAATTTGAGGAATATATGTGAGTGTGTGTGCGTGTGTGTCTATATATATTAACAGTGGCGGACGCAGGATTTTTGTGAAGTGGGGCAAACAAAATTTAAAATAAGCATTTGAGGCTAAAAAAATTTTAGGGGTCAAAATATAATTAAAGGAGGGTGAAATGTAATTTTTTAGAGGCAAATTACAATTTTTTAGGGTAAAATTGTAAAAACAAATTTAAGAAAATAATTTAAGGTAAAAAAATTTAGTTTTTTGTGCCCCTTAACCCTTAATAAATGCGCCCATATACATATATATATATATATATATATATATATATATATATATAATACATTTGAATCTTTTTATGAGCCATCATCTCAAGCTCTCTGATTCATAATATACGTAAAACATAAATATAAATTGTTACCAACTCAAAGCTATGTGCTGTGTTGATGAAATAAAAGGCTGAACCAGCCTCTGAACTCTCGATCCAACCCATAGTTGCCAAAGCAGATCCAAATCCGATCAAACCACCATTTTCTCCAATCGGAAGATGTTGAAGTTAATACATCTTTCCTAGATTGATGATTTCCTACATACATGAATTACTTAAACATTGTATTGTAGGCTACATGAACTAGTTGATATATGAATGTGTAGATACATGGACTAGTTGATACATGAATGTGTAGCTACTAAGTATGGAATTAATGTATAGGGTTCATAAGACTAGTATAAATATGCGGTATGATGTAAAAGCTTGAGATGAAGAAATATATATATAAGAAAATATTTCCATCAAGTGGTATCAGAGTCATTTCGATAGACAACCAAGGTGTCTCACATATTTTCACTCATCTCAACTCAAGGAACATCTCAAATTCTTCCACAATTTGCTGGTGAAAACATGATTACTAGAGTATCAGACTGAAGACCTTTTTTTTCTCACAAGACTTATGGGAATTGATACAATTCCATCAGAATGAAATTCTACTGTCATTGATAAAAAGGAACCACAAAAAGATGCTAAAGCATTATTTCCTTCAACAATCTTTCCAAAATTGATGGGTGCCACCACATCCAAGCAGGCATGGGAAATACTACAGCAGGAATTCCATCCAATATTAAAACTATTAAGCTTCAAAGCTTAAGAAGATAGATGGAATTCTCAAAATGAAGGATACCGAGAATGCTATGCAATGTAGATCTTCTTAATCAAATAATATAATATGGAAAAACTATTGAAGAATCAAAATTTGTTCAAAAATTCTTGATTAGCCTCAAAGAAAAGTATGATAATGTAGTCACATCAATCGAAGGATTTATCTACTTTATCAGTAGCAGAACTTATGGGATATTTGCATGCACACGAGCAAAGACTAAGCAGGAGAAGTGGAGAATATATGTAGAGTGTATTCAAATTCAAGGTCAATTTGAGTAAACTCAAATCATTGTACAACAAAAAGAAGGGCAAAGGTCAAGATGAAACCTCCCAAATTTCACAATGGAAGGTTAAGAAAAAGGACTACGCTCATTGTGGTACTAGCAAAAGGACCAATCATTTGGAAAAAGATTGAAATTTCAAAGGCAAGTCTTACTATACAAATTGGAACAGGTTTGGGCATAAAGGAAAAGATTGCAAAAACGAGGAAAAGCATCAGGCTAACTACTCAGAAGAATATCAAGAAAATTTGTTCTTCGCTAGTCAAGTTATAGAAGAAGTCAATAACACATGGTTTATTGATAGTGGATGCTGTTGGGATATGCCCTAAGACATGTCATTGGATCATAAACATTGGTTTATGATTTTATGAATGCCAATTCATTATTATATATTATTCGTTTAACTGTGCAATGTGAATTAATATATATGTTAATGTCCTTAGAATAATATTGTATTATTCTTAAACATTGTCCCTAGTCAAGTATTATCATGAATCGGGATAATGATAATACATAGAGACTAGTATGTGTTGATTGATGAATTGTTCATTGATATGAGATATCAAATCAACACATGGGTACATGTTAGAGAACGATGTACTGGACAGACCCACCATGAGAATGCTACATGGATAGTTATATGAACGTCATAAGCAATTCTCATAGTGATAATTATGTATGTAATCCTTACGACTTGTGATCATCAGAGATCCCAACATAAGGAGTTATGTATCTTAATATTGTCAAACGTTACCCGTAACAGGGTAAACTATAAAGGCGACTATTGGATACACTACGAATTATGTAGAGGGATGTTGATTGATCGAGATAGGATTTGTCCCTCCTATATAACAGGAGAAGCGTTTGGGCCCTTGATCAAGTAAGACTAAAATGCATGGCCATGCTCGAATGAGTCGATATGAGATATCGAGCTTATTCGTTTATTCTAGTTCTACTTGGGGATCAAGAAATAGAGATTGAATATACGAGTATGACTATTTCATGACTCATGTTCAATCTAAACACAAAGGACAAAGGGATTAAGTTACATGATTAATATTATCACGGTTCCTAGGTTATGTCGAGTCATTGACATTCTTGTAATTTGGGTAGCATTGATGTGTGGCTAGATACCGCTCATTGCTTGCGACATAAAATGAGATTTTATGTCACTGCCAACATTACAAGATCCTATCGGGTCGCACAAAAGATTAATCGAGAAGGGAAATTGAATTCATTGGATGAATTAATTAATTAAGAGGAGTCTTAATTAAATGATTAAAAGAACTTAATTAAATCATAGGTTTGGGCCCATAAGACTTTGAGAAAATCTTGAACTTAATTAAGCCCTTTTAATACCAAGTATATTAATTAATTGTAAGACACAATTAATGAATCCCAACCCTTGGCAAGCTCAATAGCACACGGTCGCCTCACTCACTCTTCTCTCTCGGTTTAGTGATAGCCGAAGGGAGATTGGTGATTGCGTGCCATCCCTCGATTGTGAATCGAGTGTGCTTCTTGTTTTTGGTTTAAGAACAAATCTAGCACTTTGTTCTTAAGCTTTTCCTTCGTTCGATTTGATCGTGTGGATACCATTGAGGCAAAACTTGATAAGTTTTGCTAGTGACTCGAAGGAGGCGTTGGACGTGGTGCTGCTTCGTGGAATCTGCTCAAACACGCTACAAGGGTGAGAACTTTGATTCTTTATCCGATATGAACCCCTTTGTATAGATCCGGTGTATTAGTAATCCAAAATTTTATTCCGCTGCGTATCATGCTTGTTGGATTACTTACAGATGCAGCAACCAAATGGCAGCAAATGAGTGCATATTCACTGACTTTGATCATTCTACCATGACTAAAGTCAAGATGGGGAATGGTGATCCGGTGGAATCCGAAAGCAAAGGCACAATTGTTATACAAACAAAGAAAGGTATAATATTTATTAAAGTGTTCTTCTATTTCCTTCTTTGCGACAAAAAACTATTAAGCTTTGGTCAAATGATGGAACATGGATACTCTTTGCACTTTTAGGGAAATTAATGCAAAATATTTGATGAGAAATTTAACTTGGAGATAGCTGAGGTAAACATGGGGAGGGCAGGGGTTTTCCTATTCTTTGGGAATATCCTAAAGCTATGGTAGTTACATTAGATGATTCACAACCCTGGCATCAAAGATTCCGGCATTTCAATTATTATGCATATAAGGCTTCTCCATCAGATATGTATGATCAGTGGTTTACCTCTTATTGAAGCTAAAAAAGTTGTTTGTGAAGGATGCATGCTAGGCAAGCAACATAGATATTCTTTCCATCTGGTGATGCATGGAGAGCCACTAAACCTTGAGCTTGTACATACTGATGTATGTGATCCTATGAGGATACATTCTTTAAATGAAAGCAGATATTTTATGTTGTCTATCGATGATTATTCCTAAATGACATTGGTGTACTTCTTGAAAGAAAAATCTGAAGTCTTTGTAATTTTCAAGAAGTTTAAGCAATTTGTAGAAACTCAAAGTGGACACGAGCTAAAAACTCTACGAAGTAATAGAGGAACAGAGTACAACTCGAATCAATTTGATCAATTCTATGAAGCAGTAGGCGTGAAGTATCAATTGACAATAGCTTATACTCCACAACAAAATGGAGTCTCAGAAAGGAAGAACAGAACAGTTATGGAGATGTCACGATCCATGCTTCATGAAAAGAATTTACCTACAAATTCTATGCAGAAGCAGTTAATACTGCAGTATATTTGTTGAATAGCTATCCTACGAAAGCTATGCCAGATCAAACTCCAGTTCAAGCATGGAGTGGGAGAAAACCTTTAGCAGGATATCTCAAAAAGTCTTCGGTTGTGTTTGCTACATTCATGTACCATCTAAGAAAAGAATCAAGTTGGAGGAGAAAGTAGAAAAGGGAATCTTTCTGGGATACATCACTCAATCCAAAGGTCACCGGTGTACTGATATGTAAATTTACCGACGACATTTGAAATTTATGTCCACTACTATATCATAATTTTAGTTCTTCGTTTTCCATAAAAGATTTTTAAAATATTATCGAAGTTTATTCGACTATTTCAAAAATATATCATGTTTCGATTTAATTGACAATTGACATTTATATTGTCAATTTCACATCTAGCTAATTAATTAATTCATTCATAAATTATATTTAATTAACATTAATCAAATCTCGAGACCTTATAATTAATAATTTGTTATTCAAATTATATATAAATACAATTTCAAATCATTGTTGTGCACATTTCCACACACAAAAATGTTGAAGAACTACGTGTATACTAGTCTTTTACATTATCTACTTTTTGATTGAAAGTATCACATGAAATATATGGTTATCATATGGGCTTACATCCCACCATAATTTTTTTAGCTTAATCTTTAATATACGAATAGATTATTAGATGATCAATGATAAAAAGCTAAAAAGTAAAAAATCAATAATCTAAAACCTTAAAAATTTGCAAAACATAGATCACGACTAAGCATTTGGTATAACAAGAAAGAACAATTTTTAACTTCTCACAATTGCAATTTTCTACCGTAACCTCTGAGCAAGCTTTTTTACCATCATGGTCATTTATATTGAGAGTGATATCACTCTTGTTATTGATATTGAATTCATCATCGATAAGTTAGATATTTTAAAGGAATGCATGTGCGACTTGAGTAATATTTTAATATTTTTTTTGTATAGCTTCAATATTTTCATTTTTGTTCTTTTGCATATTATTTTTCTATGTTTGTACATATATTCATAATAAATTTTAGCCCATCAGATTAAATTTCTTGGTTATGCCTCCTTATAGATCAACTTTGGGACCAGCAGTTTCAATTTCAATAAAAGATGAATTCAGGATCCAACCACTTAGATACAGTTCTGGTTTTATAATGTGTTTGATTCTGATTCCGATTTGGTTATGATTTGAACGATTGTAGTTGATTTTTTTCTCTATCGATTTCGAAGATAAAAGAACGAAGTTATTAATAATTATATTATAAAATCTTATAAATTTTATTTTTATGAAAATTAAAAATAAGGGTTAAATTTGAATGAGTTTTTTAATTAAAATATTCGATTTTCAAAAATAATTTAACAAATTAATCGTTTTTTTTATTATGAAAGTAACTTAAGTCGCCATATCAGATGGCGACTTCATTTGAAGTCGCCATCTGACATGGCGATTTGTATACAAATTTTTTTTTTTTGATGTCGCTATCTGAGAAGGCGACACCAAATTTTTTTAATTGGTGTCGCCATCTCTGATGGCGACACCAATGTAATTTATTAGTGTCGCCATCTCAGTTGGCGACATCAATTTAATTTATTGATGTCGCCATCTGAGATGGCGACACCAATGTTATAACCCTAGCTCGCCGCACTCGGAATCTCATTCTGAATTCTATCATTTTATTTCTTCTGTCCGTCGCTCTCATTCTCATTTTCTGTCTTCGGTGAACAAGCTACGAAAATCGAACATCTCTTGCAAAAATCAAGTCATTTCTTTCCAAAATATTTAAGGTAAGCTTTTTTATTTTTGTTATTTGTGTATTGTAGATAAAGTATGATTTTGAAATATTTAGTGGGAGTATATAACTTGTTGAAGTATATTTTTGTAATGTGAATGATTAAAATTTAAGTTGGCTCCGGAAGAAGGCTGGTTGCATTGTGGGCGGGGGTGGCCGGCAGAGGCGGCGGCCGGCAGAGGCGGCGGCCGCTGAGGGTGGCCGGCTGCGGCGTGGGTTGGCGGCGGTGGGCGTCGGTCGGAGGGCGGCGGTCGTAGACTGTCAGCGGGTATTTTTTGTAATGTTGAGATTAATGTTGTTAATTTTTGTATTATTTCAAGATGGATCAAAATGAGACAACCAGGCCCGGTTGACACACATCTTTTGTCGTTGCAGTCTTCACATCGATCTGAGAATGTATGGGGAGGTGATATGGATAGTATACTTCGTGTGAGAAACCCAGATAGCTATTTTTGGGATATGTGTCCATTAGATATACATGTTAATTTGTTGTACGTTATTGGATTTTATGGTATATATAGGTGTGGTAAGATTGAACTTAACATGCACCTGATCATGGCTTTAGTTGAGAGATGGCGTCATGAAACACACACATTTCATCTTAGATCGGGAGAAGCGTCCATCACACTGCAAGACATTGCAGTAATATGGGCGTTGCCAGTAGATGGCATCGTAGTGTATGTGATAGATTATGATAGGAATCTACCTGAATGGCAAGAATATTGCCATACATATTTAGGATTCATACCAGATATTAAAGATTTTAAAGGTGCGAGGTCGAGATTAGTTGTTTTGAAAAATCATTTGCTGCAAAATCCCTTAGGGGTACATAGTACGCCATATGATGTTGCTAAGTTTACACGGGTTTGTGCGTTATTGATGTTAGGGGGATTTATGTGCCTGATTCATCAGGCAATTTTGTTAGGTTATTGTATTTACAAAAGTTGGAAGATATCGACTCATCCCGTACATATAGTTGGGGCAGTGCTGTTTTGGCATACTTATATCGTGAGTTGTGCACGTCATCAGAGAGAGGGAAAAAAGTTATAGGTGGTGCATTGCAAATCTTACAGGTAAATAATATGTTTGTTTGTTTTAATAATTAAAATATGTTTCTGGTCAATCTAACTTGTATTATTGATGTCACTACAATAAATAAGATTTGGGCATGGTCACGAATCCCAAGTTTGACTCCGCAATTGGGTAGCGAAAGATCTGATATTGGGCCAATAATGGTCGGCCCAGACAATGTCTTACCTTCTGCTCCATATGGTGAAAGGTAATACGAATATGCATTGTTTTATAATTGATTTTATGTGTTAATGCATTTAATCATTTATTTGAATATATACAGGCGGTCATGTCATTTAAACTTTACAGAAACTGGGAGTCATTCCATACGCATCATAAGGGACATCCTCGATGAGCAGCCAGTAACTTAAGTAAACATGCTGTTAAATTAGTTTGTACAAAAATACACTCTTTTCATAGTATGTAAAGCAATGCTGTTTTGCAGTTTAATTGGCAGCCGTACCCTGATGAGTACACTGGAGGAATCACTGAGTTAGGGACATATAAGGGACCGTTGATTTTCTTCGACATAGTTGAAATGCAACGGTCTGATATAGTACTGCGACAATTTGCTACAAGATATCCCAGAAGATCCACCATCGGGGGATGATGCATTGTGTGAGACCCCATTATCTAAACAAGATTCTAAGGTGCAATTAAGAGAACTAATCATTCATAAATCAGAGTATTAGGCTGTGTTGATAATCCTGAGCTTAAGAGATTACAGTACCAAAAGTTCAAAAAGGAATTATACATATTCCTAACAAAAGGATACTAACTATAGCTTTACTCTACACTTTGTAGAAACTATACAAAAGGAATCGCTGTTCTGCTAATCATGTAGCACTCCTTACAGCTCAGCGTATCAACCCCAACCCTGGTTCTCCATGTCAAAAGCACCTACAAAGACAACCCCGAACACATGAGCACATTATAGTTCATATTCAACATAATATGAATGTAAAGTATAAATGCATAAATCATAGGCATATGATACTTCCTGAATTCCAATGCATTTAAAACGCCCATTTTGGTTGTCCCTGTACCATAACTCATAATCAAATCAATATATGATATTATGGCTTCTTTAAATAAATGTCATGACTTATCTTTACTTCTTAAACCTTTACTTCAATCCTTAGTCAGTTTATCATCAGTGTATTTTAATGCCCCTCGCTTCATAACTTTAGAACAAGCGGTCCTCCCCTCCCTCGCTTCTTCATACAAGCGGTATTTCTATCCTCGCTTCGTATGGTAAACCTTGCCTCCATGTGCAAGCGGACCTACACCCCTCGCTCCACATTTTTAGCGGTATATAGCGGTAAGCATTAAAATCATCACTGTGATAACCATGACTCGTGGAATACGCACCAAATGTTCCACAACATACATATGCAACAACAATGCATAACAACATGTATCGTACTCATAATGCACAAACTTGCATTTATCGTATGTCAAATAATGAACATATAACTTGCATTTATCGTATGTCAAATAATGAACATATAATACATGTTACCGTTGAGGTGCCCGTACGTCGCTTACGTACCTTTCCAAAATATGGTATGTGGCAGGACTCTATCCCCTGCGTTGTGTGGCTATCTGTGAAGGCTCTACACAAGTGTACAACACAATATTAGAAGCCAAATAATAGTCAAATACCAAAAAATCCAACAAAACATCATTTCTTACTATACAGCAGCTGGCGATCGATCGCTGCATCGAGGCGATCGATCGCCAGACTTCACTGGCTCGAGGTGATCGATCGCACCATTTATGGCCATCGATCACCTGCCTTCGATTTTTGCTACTGGTCTTCGGCGATCGGTCGCTGCGTTTGTAGCGATCGATCGCCTGCCTTCTATGTGCGCGATTTTTCCAAAATTACCAAGCACCTCATTTCATACCATCCAAACATCAACATAAAACATATAACATGTTTGAACAAACATGCTAAGGGCTACAATATACTACCATGAATGTTATCAAATTGAAGTTCCACCCAAACTTAAACCCACATGCATCAAAATCGCCCAACTCTAACAGTACTCACCCAAGCTTTCTGAAAACAGGGTATCATAATTCTTTTCCAGAATTTTCGAGCACCTGCTTTCAAGCCATCTAATCTAGCACATAAGACACACAACATGCCCATACAAACATGCTAGGAACTTCATAAAAACACCACGAAAGCCTCCAAAACAAGAATCTCATCAAAAGCTACTATACATGCCATTTTCACACCAATAAAAGCATGAACTCAAACAAATATTAAATCAAAACAGGACATGGTTCCTCACCCTCTTTTGCTCCTCTTTTCTTGCAAGAATTTGATCAACAAATCATCAAATCTCTCCTCCTACAAGCAGCTGGTATGCTGGATGATTTTTGGGTGAAAATTGGGGAGAAAATGAGTGAGGGAGGTTGAGTGGGGGGAGAGGTAAAGTGGGGGGTATGGCCAGCTGCTGCAGGTATGGGTTGAGGGGGGGTAGTTGGGTAGTGGGTGGTGTGATGTGTTATGTTTTGGTCCCGGTATTTAGCACGATATATTAAAATATCCTCACATTTTATTTTATAGTATTTAATCAATAAAATACTTCAAATTCCAATTAAACATGCTTCACCCAAAACAAACAACATCCACCTCAAATAATCATGCCATAACCCAAATTCCCAACATATATCACATGCACCCTGAAATTTAATCAATAAAATACTTCAAATTCCAATTAAACATGCTTCACCCAAAACAAACAGCATCCACCTCAAATAATCATGACATAACCCAAATTCCCAACATATATCACATGCACCCTGAAACGCATTTCCCCAATATTATTAATTCAACCCAAATGAATTAATACCATAATCTTCATAACATAATTAATGTTTAAAAACACATAATCATTTTGGGGATATCACAATACTCTCCTACTTATAAGATTTCATCCTCGAAATCAGCATACACTTACCAATACAAAACAAAACATAAATCACATACCAGAAAATGGTTCCGGATAGTGCTGCACCATGTGTCGCTCCGTCTCCCACGTGGCCTCCTCGACACCCCTACGATCCCACTGAACTTTGACCATAGGAATAACTTTGTTTCGTAGTCTGCGATCTGCCCGATCCAGAATCCTAATAGGCCGATCTACATAGGAAACATCGGACTCTATCTGAACCTCAGAAGGTTGCCACACATGAGAAGGATATGGCTCGTACTTCCGCAACATAGACACATGAAACACATCGTGTATGCCGGACAGAGAGGGCGGTAAAGCCAATCGGTATGCCAGAGTACCAATACGCTGTAAGATCGCGTACGGCCCAACATATCTCGGGGATAACTTCCTCCGCATCCCAAAACGTACTACACCTCTGAAAGGTGAGATCTTCAAAAAGACCCTGTCGCCCAACTGAAACTCTAACGGCCGACGCGGTTGATTAGCATATGCTGCCTATCTGTCCTGAGCTGCTTTCATCTTTCTTCTGATCACCTTTACCTTTTCTTCCATTTCTTGGGCCAACTCTGGTCCTCCGACCGATTTACGGTCCACATCATCCCAATATAAAGGCGACCTACAACGTCTACCATAGAAGGCCTCAAAAGGATCCATCTGTATGCTTGACTGGTAGCTATTGTTATAAGAAAACTCTGCCAAGGCCACTGAGTCCTGCCACGAAGTATCGAACTCCAACACACAAGCCCGTAACATATCTTCGAGCGTCTGTATGGTACGCTCGGTTTGTCCGTCCGTTTGGGGATGGTATGATGTGCTCAACCTCAATTCTGTACCCAGAGCTGACTGAAGACCTTACCAGAAGTGAGATGTAAACCGCGGATCCCGATCAGACACAATCGAAACAGGGATCCCATGCAGTCTCACCACATCTCTGACATATAACTGAGCCATCCTCAAGTACGTGAAGGTCATACTGTATGGAATGAAGTGAGCCACTTTAGTCAATCTGTCCACGACTACCCAGAAGGCATCAAAACCCGAAACAGTCCTCGGTAAGTGGGTCATGAAGTCCATGGATATGTGCTCCTACTTCCATTCTGGTATCTCCAAACTTCTAAGCTCACCACCAGGCCTCTGCCTCTCAGCCTTCACTTGCTGACAAATCAGACATCTCTTGACGAATGTGGTGACATCTTGTTTCATTCGTCTCCACCAGAACTTGCTACATAAATCTTTGTACATTTTCTTCCCACCTGGGTGGATACTCATCCTGCTGCAATGAGCTCGCTGTAATATTCCCTGACGCAACTCAGGCGTATTCGGAACCACCCATCTGTCACCCAGTCTCAAGGAACCATCCTCAGCCGTCCTGAACTTCGACGACTGACCAAGACGAACCAATGACAACCATCTCTGGACCTCTTCGTCTGCCCCCTGAGCCTTTCGGATGTGTTCATAAATAACTGGCTCAGCTAATAAGGTCAATACATGTACCGGTGAAGCAGACACATCATAATCAAATCCCAACTGGCAGTAGGAAGTCATCATAGCTGACAAACACATGACGTCCTCTGCTGTGTTCTTCACTTTCCGACTCAAAGCGTCGGCTGTCAAATTTGCTCTTCCCGGATGATACTCGATTTCACAATCATAATCCTTCAATAGGTCCATCCATCTCCTCTGTCTCATATTCAGCTCAGCCTGCGTAAACAAAAACTTCAGGCTTTTGTGATCAGTGAAGATGGTGAATGAGGTACCGTATAAGTAGTGTCGCATATCTTCAAGGCAAACACTATAATAGCTAGCTCCAAATCATGGACTGGATACCTTGTCTCGTGTGGCTTCAATTGTCTTGAAGCGTAAGCCACTACATGCTTATCCTGCATCAGTATGCATCCTAAACCCTGAAGCAATGCGTCAGTATAGAGAGCGAACCCCTTGCTCTCCCTGGGAATCACCAATACTGGCGCTGAAGTCAATCTGTGCTTCAATTCCTGGAAGCTCTGCTCATAAGCTTCCGACCAAAAGAATGGAACTCCCTTTTGAGTTAGCTGAGTCAATGGCTTGGCAATCTTTGAAAACCCTTCGACAAAGCGTCGATAATACCCGGCCAAACCAAGAAAACTTCGGATCTCAGGAACTGTAGTAGGTGCAGACCAATCCATAAATGCCTCTATCTTCATGGGATCTACTGATATTGTAAGGACCCTAATCCTTAAGTGCGGAATCAAGGCATAATAGAGCTAAAGTAAATCAATCAGAGCATAAAGAACATGTTGAGTCTATGAGCTTAAGCATTACATGCCAAAAATAAGGACCACTAAAAGGATTAATTACATTCCAATCAATGAATGTTCATCTATAGTTTTATACTACTCCTAGAGTAGATACTATCCAAAATAATCCTGTCCTTTAATCCTCAAAAGAATGCTTCACAAGCTCACCACCTCAACCCGTTCAAGCTTGCTATCATGCCAAAAAGGTACCTACAAGGACAACCCCCAAACATGAGCAATAATAATCATTCATATTCAACACAATATGAAGATAAAGCGTAAATGCATAATCGATATAAAACACTTCCTGTTTTCCATGCATTTCAAACGCTTCCCGTTTGGTTGTCCCTGTACCACAACTCATGAGTATAATCAACAGATTATTTTTAATGGCCAAAACATGTCATGACATCATATACCATCTCAACTGTACCACATATTGGTCACCATTCCCTAGTCTGTCCATCACAGTGTATTTTAATGCCCCTCGCTTATTTTCATATGGGCGGCATAGGATAACCTCGCTACAATGGACATGCGGCGCTCCCACCCCTCGCTTCACAGAGAGCGGCAAATACCCTTTCCTCGCCCCATATGACAACCACGCTCAAATGTGACATGCGGCGCTCCCACCCCTCGCTTCACATTTAGCGGAACCAATACAAAAAGCGGCAAGCATTAAAATCATCAAAGGATGACCACGACTCATGGGATGTGCATCCAATAATCATAATATGCATCTATCATCAATATGCATAAATTACCATGTATATGCATCCACAATGCAATACCTCATATGGCATAAATCAACATGTATATGCATCCACAATGCAATACCACATATATACTCGCATCCACAATGCATAAACAATGAGTATATAAAATACATGTTACCGTTGGGTGCCCGTACGTCCACTACGTACCTTTCCAAAAGTGGAATATGGTAGGACTTCAATTCCTTGGTTGTGTTGCCACCTGGTTTGGTTCTACATATTCACAAATACCAATATTAGAAACCAATAATAGTCCAATACCAAAAATCCCACAAAAACACCCAAAAACACCATTTTTGGTGTCTCGCGATCGATCGCCATCAAGCCCCGATCGATCGCGAGAACACACTGCCTCGCCCAACAATTTTCAACAATCCGCGATCGATCGCGGAGCTAGCGCCGATCGATCGCGGCCTCGCCGATCGATCGCGCGCATCTCGCGATCGATCGCTGAAGCCCTCTGCCTCAGCATTGCTGCTCGCGATCGATCGCGAGAAAAATGCCGATCGATCGCCGAGCTGCGGGCATGCGGGGTTTGGGCACTATTCACCCATCTTCAACCCCATCTCATACACACCCACATACACCAACATTAATCAAACTCAACAACTCAAAACCACCCATAAACATCATAACAAACTCATATAAATAACATCCAACCAAAACACTACCAAAATCACAACACCCAACACAAACCCATTTTAAAACCCTTCAAACCAACCCAAACTTAAACAAAACCTTACAAAATTAAACATGAGGTATCCATACCTCTTGGGGACCTTAAATCACCCAACAATCTCCTCAAAACAAGATTTTGCAAGAACTTCTCTTCACCCTTGGCCTCAAAAACGAAAATGTGAAGAGGAGAAGGGTTTGGGTGTTGGAAATGATTTGGTAAAGTGAGTAAGAGTGGATGGGGTGGGGTTGGGTATAAAAGGTGAGTTTATTTAAAATGATACCAAAATAATTCCATGGTGTATAAAACACCCCAACATGATATTTTTCAAAGCATTTACTCAAAATGCACTATAATATCAATTAACACATGATTTCCAATTAAATTGCTAACCAATGCAAATAAATCATGCTTCCAATATTATTTACCCAACATGCACCACATGCACCCTAAAATGCAACCCCGGGTCATCCTATCCACATGACCATGCATTTCTACATAAGGTAAATAAATCCCAACACATAATCAATTACCACATAATTAATCATGTAAACACAATTAGAGCCAAATAGCAATTAACCATTTCGGGGATGTCACAATACTCCCCTACTTATAAGATTTCGTCCTCGAAATCACATGCACTTACCCCAAAAGAAACTAAACATAAACTCATACCAGAGAATAGTTCCGGGTAGTGCTGCACCATATGCTGCTCCGTCTCCCACGTAGCCTCCTCGACACCCCTGCGATCCCACTGAACTTTGATCATCGGTATCACTTTGTTCCGAAGTCTACGGTCTGCTCTGTCCAGAATTCTAACAGGCCGTTCCACATAAGATACATCTGACTCTAACTGAACTTCGGAAGGCTGTAACACGTGAGACGGATCCGGCTCATACTTTCGCAGCATCGATACATGAAACACATCATGTATACCAGATAAAGAAGGCGGCAAAGCCAGTCGGTAAGCTAAGGTGCCAATGCGCTGCAAAATCTCGTACGGTCCAACATACCTCGGAGACAGTTTCCCGCGCATCCCAAATCGCACAACGCCTCTGAAAGGCGAGATCTTCAAAAAGACCTTATCTCCCAACTGAAACTCTAACGGTCTCCGCCGTTTATTCGCATAAGCTGCCTGTCTGTCTTGGGCCGCTTTCATTTTCTGCCTTATAGTCTTTATCTTCTCTTCCATTTCCCGGATCAACTCAGGCCCTCCGACTGATCTACTGTCCAAATCATCCCAACACAACGGGCGATCTACATCGTCTGCCATAAAGAGCTTCATACGGAGCCATCTGAATACTTGCCTGGTAGCTATTGTTATAAGAAAACTCTACCAGAGGCACTGAATCCTGCCAAGAAGCATCAAACTCCAAAACACAAGCTCTTAACATGTCCTCGAGCGTCTGAATAGTGCGCTCGGTCTGGCCATCCGTCTGAGGATGATAAGCAGTGCTCAATCTGACCTCAGTTCCCAAAGCTGACTGAAGGCCTTCCCAGAAATGAGATGTGAATCGCGGATCCCGATCTGACACAATGGAAACGGGGATCCCATGCAATCTCACCACATCTCTAATATACAACTGCGCCATCCTCAAAAATGTGAAAGTCATGTTATAGGGGATAAAGTGGGCTACCTTAGTCAATCTTTCCACAATCACCCAAATAGCATCGAAGCCTGAAGCACTCCTCGGCAAATGAGTCACGAAGTCCATGGAAATGTGCTCCCACTTCCACTTCGGTATCTCCAAGCTCCTCAATTCGCCGCCAGGTCTCTGCCTCTCTGCCTTAACCTGTTGGCAGATCAGACACCTCTTCACAAAAGTGACGACATCAGACTTCATTCGCTTCCACCAAAACTGACCACGCAGATCTCTGTACATCTTCTTCCCGCCTGGGTGGATGCTAAGTCTGCTACTGTGAGCTCGCTCCAAGATTCCCTTACGCAACTCCGGCGTACTCGGAACTACCCAGCGGTTACCCAATCTCAAAGATCCGTCGTCTGCCACTCTGAACTTCATCGGCTGACCAAGATGCACTATAGACAACCATCTCTGAACCTCAGCATCTGATCTCTGAGCTCTCCTGATGTTCTCATAAATATCTGGCTCAGCTAATAAGGTAGAGACATACACTGGCGATGCATCAATGTCGAAGTCATAGCCCAGATGGCAATAGGAGGTCATCATAGCCGACAAATGAATGACGTCCTCAGCAGAACTCCTCACTTTCCGGCTCAAAGCGTCTGCTGTCAAATTGGCTTTCCCCGGATGGTACTCTATCTCGCAATCATAGTCCTTGAGTAGGTCCATCCATCTCCTCTGTCTCATGTTCAGCTCCGCCTGAGTGAATAGAAACTTGAGGCTCTTGTGATCCGTGTATATGGTGAATGAAGTGCCATATAAGTAGTGCCTCCAGATCTTCAGGGCGAAGATGATAGCCGCCAATTCCAAGTCATGAACTGGATATCTGGTCTCATGCGGCTTCAACTGCCTCGATGCATAAGCTACCACATGCTTATCTTGCATCAGAACACATCCAAGGCCCTGCAGTGATGCATCAGTATACAGAACAAATCTGGAGTTCTCCGTCGGGATCACTAACACTGGCGCCGTCGTCAACCGGTGCTTCAACTCCTGGAAGCTCTCCTCACAAGTTTCTGACCAAAAGAAAGGCACACCCTTCTGAGTCAACTGAGTCAGCGGCTTGGCAATCTTCGAAAAGCCCTCGACGAAGCGCCGATAATACCCGGCCAAACCAAGGAAACTCCGGATCTCAGGTACAGAAGTGGGGGCAGCCCACTCCATCACAGCCTCAATCTTCTTGGGGTCCACTGATATCCCACTGCTCGAAATGACATGCCCCAGAAACACTACACTGCTCAGCCAAAACTCGCACTTACTGAGCTTAGCATACAACTGATGCTCTCTAAGAATCTGAAGCACTGTCCTCAAGTGTTTCACATGATCTTCCTCACTCCGGGAGTAGATAAGAATGTCGTCAATAAACACGATGACAAACTGATCAAGATACGGCTGAAACACTCTGTTCATCAGACTCATGAAGACTGCCGGGGCGTTCGTCACACCGAACGGCATTACTAAGAACTCATAATGCCCGTATCGAGTCCGGAACGCTGTCTTCTGCACATCTTCCTCTCTGACCCAAATCTGATGATACCCGGATCTCAAATCAATCTTGCTATACACCCTGGTACCTTGCAACTGATCAAACAAGTCATCTATCCTTGGGAGAGGATACTTGTTCTTCACTGTAGCCTTGTTCAGCTGCCGGTAATCGATGCACAACCGCATCGAACCGTCCTTCTTCTTCACAAAGAGAACTGGTGCGCCCCATGGCGACACGCTCGGGCGTATATATCCCTTGTCCAAGAGATCCTGCAACTGCTCTTTCAACTCTCTCAACTCAGCCGGTCTCGATCCCAAATTCAACTTCCCTGGCCGGTGGAAATCCTGGGATCTCTTCTGGAAATACATCAGCAAATTCTGCCACAACTGGTACATCCTCAACCCTCAGTTCTTTACTCTTTCCAGACGTGTCCACGGCATAAATAAGATAGCCCGTGTGCCCACGTTCCAACAGCTGAGACATCTTGATCGCTGAAATCAACGGAATCTTCGCACGAGACCCGTTGCCAAAGAAAGTCCACTGACTGCCCAACTCAGGTCTGAACTTCACTGTTCTCTGTCGGCAATCTACCACTGCCTGATATCTGTTCAGAACATCAATACCTAAGATGCAGTCGAAGTCTGACATACCCAGTACAATCAAGTCTGATCTCAACTCGTTGCCCTCAAAATAAATGAGGCAGTCTGCCATAAACTGATCCGCAATGACGTTTCTTCCAGTGGGTGTCGAGACAAGGAGAGGCGTGAGTAAAGAAGACGTGCGCATATGGTGTCTCTCCACTAATCCCACAGACACAAAAGAATGGGAGGCACCTGTATCTATCAAAACAAAAGCAGGGTACGTAAATAAATGGCACGTACCGGCAATCACCTCCTCCGGGGCTGCCTGAGCCTGCTCTCTGGTCAGTGCATATACCTGTCCCTGGGGCGGTCCCACTGTCTGACCTCCCGACGGACGAGGCCCAAACTGCTGCCTCTGCTGCACTGTCCTGTCCTCAAACCTTGGCCTGCCGCCCTGATACTCTGACTGTCCTCCCCGTGCGGGGCAATACCGAGCAATGTGGCCCATCTTGCCACAGACATAACATGCAGGACACTTGTTTGAAGAATGTGGCCCTCCACAATTATTGCACTTCGGCTCTCCCGGCCTATCCCCCTGTGAAGATCCTCGACTGGCGGACCAATTTCCCTTCTTGCCATCCTGTTTCTGGCCAAAGTATTTCTTTCCACCATACCGCGAAGATGAAGAGGCACCACGGGGTTTAAATGGCTCACCCCGAGGCCTCAAACTGTCACTAGTCTGCCTCTGTTGCGGTACCGGTGGTGGCATGGCATAAGCTCCCACTCCTAGCTCAGCAAGCTCCGCTCTTGTGAGAGCATCATCAAAAGAAGTTGGGTTATTGATGATAACCCGGTCATAGAGCTCCGGTCGCAGTCCTTTCATGAAATTTCTCATCTTGGCACGTCCATCAGAGGCAATATGGGGGACATACCTCAGTAGTGATGAGTACTGTGTGGCATAGTCTGCCACTGTCATGTTCCCCTGCCTCAGACTTGCAAATTCATCCTCTTTTGTCTGTCTTGCTGCCGCGGAGAAGTATCGGTTCAAGAACCTGGTCCTGAAGAGCGTCCAGTCAATCACAGCACCCAGTGCTCTCATTTCCATTACTGTGCTCCTCCACCACATCAGAGGTTTCTTGGCTAATTGAAACTCCGCTAGCCTCAGCCAAGCCGTCACAGCACAAGGAGCCGATACAAAGATCTGCTCAAGTCTCTCCAGCCACTCTTCAGCTTCTTCTCCGGACTCTGTCCTCTCAAACCGGGGCGGATGATAAGACAGAAATTGCGTCAAGCTAATCTCACCCGGTAGTAATAACTGAACTATTGGTTCCATCCCTACAGCCGGTGGAGGTAGAGGATTAGCCTGTCCAATACTCGCATTTACACTCCCAACATCTCCGACTTCCTCATTAGCAGCCATGCTGTAACACAAATGTTAACAACAATCCAAAGCAACATATATATCATGTCGTTAGATAACAGGAGTGATATAAGCATGTTAGTATAACCAAATATACACCGATATGCACCACATGCATAAACATGCTTCAAATGTAAGCACCTAGCCAAACATGCTAAGGCTACCCTTCACTCGTTCCCGGGTTCTCTAACCACTGCTCTGATACCACTAATGTAAGGACCCTAATCCTTAAGTGCGGAATCAAGGCATAATAGAGCTAAAGTAAATCAATCAGAGCATAAAGAACATGTTGAGTCTATGAGCTTAAGCATTACATGCCAAAAATAAGGACCACTAAAAGGATTAATTACATTCCAATCAATGAATGTTCATCTATAGTTTTATACTACTCCTAGAGTAGATACTATCCAAAATAATCCTGTCCTTTAATCCTCAAAAGAATGCTTCACAAGCTCACCACCTCAACCCGTTCAAGCTTGCTATCATGCCAAAAAGGTACCTACAAGGACAACCCCCAAACATGAGCAATAATAATCATTCATATTCAACACAATATGAAGATAAAGCGTAAATGCATAATCGATATAAAACACTTCCTGTTTTCCATGCATTTCAAACGCTTCCCGTTTGGTTGTCCCTGTACCACAACTCATGAGTATAATCAACAGATTATTTTTAATGGCCAAAACATGTCATGACATCATATACCATCTCAACTGTACCACATATTGGTCACCATTCCCTAGTCTGTCCATCACAGTGTATTTTAATGCCCCTCGCTTATTTTCATATGGGTGGCATAGGATAACCTCGCTACAATGGACATGCGGCGCTCCCACCCCTCGCTTCACAGAGAGCGGCAAATACCCTTTCCTCGCCCCATATGACAACCACGCTCAAATGTGACATGCGGCGCTCCCACCCCTCGCTTCACATTTAGCGAAACCAATACAAAAAGCGGCAAGCATTAAAATCATCAAAGGATGACCACGACTCATGGGATGTGCATCCAATAATCATAATATGCATCTATCATCAATATGCATAAATTACCATGTATATGCATCCACAATGCAATACCTCATATGGCATAAATCAACATGTATATGCATCCACAATGCAATACCACATATATACTCGCATCCACAATGCATAAACAATGAGTATATAAAATACATGTTACCGTTGGGTGCCCGTACGTCCACTACGTACCTTTCCAAAAGTGGAATATGGTAGGACTTCAATTCCTTGGTTGTGTTGCCACCTGGTTTGGTTCTACATATTCACAAATACCAATATTAGAAACCAATAATAGTCCAATACCAAAAATCCCACAAAAACACCCAAAAACACCATTTTTGGTGTCTCGCGATCGATCGCCATCAAGCCCCGATCGATCGCGAGAACACACTGCCTCGCCCAACAATTTTCAACAATCCGCGATCGATCGCGGAGCTAGCGCCGATCGATCGCGGCCTCGCCGATCGATCGCGCGCATCTCGCGATCGATCGCTGAAGCCCTCTGCCTCAGCATTGCTGCTCGCGATCGATCGCGAGAAAAACGCCGATCGATCGCCGAGCTGCGGGCATGCGGGGTTTGGGCACTATTCACCCATCTTCAACCCCATCTCATACACACCCACATACACCAACATTAATCAAACTCAACAACTCAAAACCACCCATAAACATCATAACAAACTCATATAAATAACATCCAACCAAAACACTACCAAAATCACAACACCCAACACAAACCCATTTTAAAACCCTTCAAACCAACCCAAACTTAAACAAAACCTTACAAAATTAAACATGAGGTATCCATACCTCTTGGGGACCTTAAATCACCCAACAATCTCCTCAAAACAAGATTTTGCAAGAACTTCTCTTCACCCTTGGCCTCAAAAACGAAAATGTGAAGAGGAGAAGGGTTTGGGTGTTGGAAATGATTTGGTAAAGTGAGTAAGAGTGGATGGGGTGGGGTTGGGTATAAAAGGTGAGTTTATTTAAAATGATACCAAAATAATTCCATGGTGTATAAAACACCCCAACATGATATTTTTCAAAGCATTTACTCAAAATGCACTATAATATCAATTAACACATGATTTCCAATTAAATTGCTAACCAATGCAAATAAATCATGCTTCCAATATTATTTACCCAACATGCACCACATGCACCCTAAAATGCAACCCCGGGTCATCCTATCCACATGACCATGCATTTCTACATAAGGTAAATAAATCCCAACACATAATCAATTACCACATAATTAATCATGTAAACACAATTAGAGCCAAATAGCAATTAACCATTTCGGGGATGTCACAGATATCCCCTCACTAGAGATAATATGACCCAGAAATGCTACGCTGTTCAGCCAGAACTCACACTTGCTGAGTTTGGCGTACAACTGATGATCTCTGAGGATCTGAAGCACCGTCCTCAAATGATTGGCATGCTCCTCCTTACTTCTTGAATAAACCAGAATGTCGTCAATAAACATGATCACGAACTGATCAAGATACTTCTGAAACACTCTGTTCATCAGGCTCATGAAGTCTGTCGGGCATTCGTCACCCCGAATGGCATCACTAAGAACTTGTAGTGCCCATACCGAGTTCGAAAGGCTGTCTTTTGAACGTCATCAGCTCTAACTCATATCTGGTGATAGCCTGACCTCAAGTCAATCTTCGAGTAAAGCTCTGTGCCCTGAAGCTGATCAAATAAGTTATCAATCCTCGGAATGGGGTACTTGTTCTTAATCGTCACTTTATTCAATTGACGGTAATCAATGCACAAACGCATTGAACCATCTTTTTTCTTTACGAATAAGACTGGTGCACCCCATGGTGATACACTAGGGAGAATGTATCCTTTGTCGAGGAGCTCCTGCAACTGCACTTTCAGCTCCCTCAGCTCTGTCGGTGCCATCCTATAAGGGGCACGGGAAACAGCAGATGTCCCTGGCAGTAACTCAATCTCAAACTCCACATCTCTGATCGGCGGAAATCCTGGAATCTCATCCAGAAACACATCGGTGAATTCCGCAACTACTGGTATATCCTTGATCCTCAACTCTTCCTTTTCTTATGATACGTCCGCGGCATAAATAAGATAGTATGAGTGACCGCGTTCTAACAACCGCAACATCATAACTGTCGAAATCAACGGAATCCTTGGACGAGAGCCGGCCCCATAAAAGGTCCACTGAAACCCCTGATCAGACAGAAAATGTACCATCCTCTGTCGGCAATCAACCACGGCCTGGTAACTGCTCAACACATCAATACCGACAATACAATCAAAATCTGCCATATCCAACAAAATCAAATCAGCCCTCAGATCATTGCCCTCAAAATAAATGAGGCAATCAGATAACAGTCGATCCGCAATCACATGCTTTCCCGTGGGTGTCGAGACCATAAGAGGCATGGGCAACGGAGACGAGCAAAGATGGTGTTTCTCCACAAAAGCAGAAGATATGAAAGAATGAGAAGCACCTGTATCTACCAAAATAAATGCAGGGTACGTAAGTAAGTGGCGCGTACCAGCAATCACCTCCTCCGGGGCTGCCTCAGCCTGCTCACGCGTCAAAGCATATACTTGACCCTGCGGCGGTCCTGCCGCCTGACCTCCCTGTGGTCGAGGTGCAAACTGTTGTCTCTGTGGTGCCGTCCCGACGTCAAATCTTGGCCTAGTCACCCAAAGTCTGCCTGACCTCCCCGATTGGGGCAAACCCAAGCCAGGTGGCCCACCTTGCCACAAACATAACAGCCTCGACATTCACGTGTCAAGTGAAATCCTCCACAGTTGTCACACTTGTTTTCTCCTGTTCTATTTCCTTGCACTGGTCCCCGATTACTTGGCATATTATTCCTCCTATTTCCTTGCCTCTGATTCTGAAACCTCTTTCCACTAAATCGAGAAGATGAAGAAGTCCCACGAGGCTTAAACTGGTCCCCTCGTGGCCTCAGGTTGTCAACTGCTGGTCTCTATGGTGGTACAAAAGGGGGTACAGCTTCCTTGTACACACTAACCCCAATATCTGCCAGCTCTGCCCTAGTCAGGGCATCATCAAATGAGCTGGGGTTGTTGGAGACAACCCGATCAAATAACTCTGTCCTCAGCCCTTTCAGAAAATGTCTCATCTTGGCATGACCGTTCACAGCAATGTGAGGCACATACCTCAACAGTGAAGAGTATTGCATGGCATAATCTGATACAGTCAAGTTGCCCTACTTCAGGTTAGTGAACTCATCTTCTTCTACTTGTCTGGCAGCGGAGGAGAAATACTGGTTAAGGAACCGGGTCCTGAACACAGTCCAATCCACTGTCATACCCTGTGCCCTCAGCTCCATAACTGTTGTCTTCCACCACATGGAAGACTTCTTCGCCAACTGAAACTCTGCCAACCTCAGCCAGGCAGTCCGTGTACAGGGTGCCGATACAAATATCTGCTCTAGTCTCTCAAGCCATTCCTCGGCTGCTTCCCCAGTCTCAGTCCCTTCAAATAACGGTGGATGATAGCTCAAGAACTGGGTCAAACTTATCTCTCCTGGTAGCAGTATCTGTGCACTAGGCTCCACGCCTACAGTAGGTGGCGGTAGAGGATTTGACTGAGCAATACTGGCATTGATACTGCCTACATCTCCCACCTCTTCAATGGGGCTCTCCGGATTAATAGCCGCCATGCTGTAACGCAGGGGTTAACAACAATACCAAAAGCAGTTCATAATATAAGCCGTTAGATAACAAGAGTAATCATATTCAAAAGCATGTTAGTATAACAACTTATACAAAAATATGCACCATATGCATAAACATGCCCACCAATGAATACCTAGCCAACTTGTTTCTAAAGGCTACCCTTTACTGGTTCCCTGGTTATCTAACCTGGCTCTGATACCACTAAATCTGAGACCCCGTTATCTAAACAAGATTCTAAGGTGCAATTAAGAGAACTAATCATTCATAAATCAGAGTATTAGGCTGTGTTGATAATCCTGAGCTTAAGAGATTATAGTACCAAAAGTTCAAAAAGGAATTATACATATTCCTAACAAAAGGGTACTAACTATAGCTTTACTCTACACTTTGTAGAAACTATACAAAAGGAATCTCTGTTCTGCTAATCCTGTAGCACTCCTTACAGCTCAGCGTATCAACCCCAACTCTGGTTCTCCATGTCAAAAGCACCTACAAAGACAACCCCCAACACATGAGCACATCATAGTTCATATTCAACATAATATGAATGTAAAGCATAAATGCATAAATCATAGGCATAGGATACTTCCTGAATTCCAATGCATTTAAAACGCCCATTTTGGTTGTCCCTGTACCATAACTCATAATCAAATCAATATATGATATTATGGCTTCTTTAAATAAATGCCATGACTTATCTTTACTTCTTAAATCTTTACTTCAATCCTTAGTCAGTTTATCATCAGTGTATTTTAATGCCCCTCGCTTCATGACTTTAGAACAAGCGGTCCTCCCCTCCCTCGCTTCTTCATACAAGCGGTATTTCTATCCTCGCTTCGTATGGTAAACCTCGCCTCCATGTGCAAGTGGACCTACACCCCTCGCTCCACATTTTTAGCGGTATATAGCGGTAAGCATTAAAATTATCACTGTGATAACCATGACTCGTGGAATACACACCAAATGTTCCACAACGTACATATGCAACAACAATGCATAACAAACTTGCATTTATCGTATGTCAAATAATGAACATATAATACATGTTACCGTTGGGTGCCCATACGTCACTTACGTACCATTCCAAAATATGGTATGTGGCAGGACTCTATCCCCTATGTTGTGTGGCTATCTGTGAAGGCTCTACACAAGTGTACAACACAATATTAGAAGCCAAATAATAGTCAAATACCAAAAAATCCAACAAAACATCATTTCTTACTATACAGCAGCTGGCGATCGATAGCTGCATCGAGGCGATCGATCGCCAGACTTCACTGGCTCGAGGCGATCAAGCGCGCCATTTATGGCGATCGATCGCCTGCCTTCGATTTTTGCTACTGGTCTTCGGCGATCGGTCGCTGCGTTTGTAGCGATCGATCGCCTACCTTCTATGTGCGCGATTTTTCCAGAATTACCAAGCACCTCATTTCATACCATCCAAACATCAACATAAAACATATAACATGTTTGAACAAACATGCTAAGGGCTACAATATACTACCATGAATGTATTCAAATCGAAGTTCCACCCAAACTTAAACCCACATGCATCAAAATCGCCCAACTCTAACAGTACTCACCCAAGCTTTCTGAAAACAGGGTATCATAATTCTTTTCCAGAATTTTCGAGCACCTACTTTCAAGCCCATACAAACATGCTAGGAACTTCATAAAAACACCATGAAAGCCTCCAAAACAATAATCTCATCAAAAGCTACTATACATGCCATTTTCACACCAATAAAAGCATGAACTCAAACAAATATTAAATCAAAACAGGACATGGTTCCTCACCCTCTTTTGCTCCTCTTTTCTTGCAAGAATTTGATCAACAAATCATCAAATCTCTCCTCCTACAAGCAGCTGGTATGCTGGACAATTTTTGGGTGAAAATTGGGGAGAAAATGAGTGAGGGAGGTTGAGTGGAGGAAGAGGTAAAGTGAGGGGTATGGCCATGTGATGTCCGGTAATTACTGGTGTTAATCCCGGTGTAGTGATAATCCTTTATGGATTTTTTAATTGTGGCAATTAGGAATTAATTGTAGTGTTGGGTCTCCCGAAGTTGTTAAATCGGGCATTTGGGGTCGTTGGATCCAAATGTTGAGATTGTATTCTCATTTTGGTGAAAAACCTATGAGTTGGGTTTTTGGTGGGAACTTGGAGTCCGGGGTGCTTTTATGTTGGGGCTGGTATGGGGATTTGATGTTGAAGAGAGAGTTTTTTGAAAACAGATGATTTTTAATGAATCATGATGTATTTGTGGAGGTATTGGTATGTTGGGGTATTTTTGCTATATATACCCGTTGGACTCGAGATTTCCGTCATTTTGGCACGGAACCCTTCCCTCTCTTCCCTCTCTCTTCGCTCAAGCCCTTCCCCCATTTCCCCTCTTCTCCCCTTGGAAGAGAAATCATTGGTAGCTTGGCTCGGGAGCCAGTTTTCTCGAAGATAATCAGGTATTAATCTTCCCCTCGTCATTGTCTTCGATTTGGTAGTAGTATTGTTGATTTTGGTTGAGTATTGAGGTTAGATTTGGGTTTGTGGATTTTGGATAAAAATCTAAAGTGTTGATTTTGGTGTTTTTATTGAGTTTAAATGGTGTATTAAGGGTGTTGAGGAAGTTAGGGGTGTTGGTTTTGAGTTTGATGTCAAAAACACCATGGAAGCTCAAATTTCTTGAGAAATCGCAGGTCGCGATCGATCGCTGAGGAGGGGCGATCGATCGCGACGAGCAGCTGAAAATTGGAGACGATGTATAGTTCTGCCGATCGATCGCCAAGTCTCGGCGATCGATTGCGAGGCGATTAGCGATCGATCGCGGAGACGCGCGATCGATCGCGAGATCATTCTGTTTGGCCACTGGACTTGGCGATCGATTGCGATGAAAGTGGCTATCGATCGCCACCTGAAGATTTTTGTTTTTTGAAATTTTTTGGAAAATGTCGGGATTTTGGAATCGTGGTTTAAAGGGGCCGTTTCCGGGGCAATGTCTACATTCCATTGGGAATGCTATACTTTTAAAATGGATTGGTTGGAGCCAAAATTTAATAAAACAGAATTCTCGGTCGGGTTTTTTGGCTATCTTTTAAACGGGTAAAATTGAATATTTCGGGTATTATGCATGCTTAGCCGGGGGGTTTATTTTGATAATTGTCATGGATTGACGATATGTTTGGGGGTTATGAACGTGCTTGGGCAAGTGGTTGCATGCTTGTGTTTAATTGTGAACTATTTATGTGTTAGCACATAATTCATCGTGTCATGGGACTCAGGCGAGGTCGGACTCGAACTACGGAACTATAAGGTACGTATGACGTACGAGCATAGCCCTTTTATTATAACTGCAATTGTGAGTGCATGGTACGCTATATTGCAATAAATGTATATTGAATTGCATGGTTTATGGTAATCACTATGAATGGACATATATACAATTGGAATTATATGGTGCCGCTTTTGAGCGAGCAATGATTGGGATGCTGTCGCCTTTGAGCGAACATCAGTTATGACGCCACTGCTGTTGAGCATGAGTGAGAATGAAATGCCTCTATTGTAGAGCGAGCAATGAGATAGAACCATGGAACCATAAATGAGATAAATGGGATAATTGTAATCATTGTTTAATGATTTGATATTATGGTTATGATATCAGTATATAGCATATGGATTCGTTAATCAATGTAATGATTAACTGGCATTTGGGAATTTGATGATTTTAGTTGTTTTGAGAACAGGGGCAGTACAGAGAATCCCGGATGAGGATGATACAATCCAGGGAATATATTTTGTATTTCATAGCATTTACATTGTTGTAAATTATGAATTGTATTATTATGATTGTTGGATTTGGGATATTGGTATGCTCACCCCGTGTGGGGGCTGTCTCTGTTGGGGCAGGTTATTAGGTACATCGATGGCTTGGAGTTGAGCTCAAGCTTTGGATTTGAGGTGATTCCAGAGATCGAAGTACCAGTGACGGTATTGAGCATGATACTTTATACATTAGATACACGCATGCTTATTTGATGCTCGTATGTGAGCGGTATTATGTGTATATGGGATGTATAAAAAGGGCAAGGGCCTTTCTCTTTTCATTTATGTGTTGCATGCAATTAATTATGAATTGCCAAATGAACTGAGAGTATGTTAGTGTATTATATTGGTGCATAATATGTATGTGAACTTGGTTGGGGAAAACTAGACATGATAAGGAATAATGTGAAGAATTTGTATATGAGGCATGAATGGCTATGATGTTAACTGACTTCTCCCCTACAAGTATGATTGTATGCACTAATGGCATGGATTAATACACTAATAACGGATTAAGGGCACGTGGTCTTTACATTAGTGGTATCAGAGCAGTGGTTAGCTCTTTGGGGCTGTTGAGGGCCTGAAACATGCTGATAGGAATGGGTAGCACATATTTATGCATGACAGTAGTTAGTGTTGTGTGACACAACTATTTTGCCTATGTGCATTTATGATATGTGATCATAGTGTAATAATTATATGTCATGACATCTATGGAATCATAATATAACATGTTGATTATGATTGTGAGTTGTGGCACAAAGGAACAACCAAAGGGAGCATTTTGAAATGCATTGGGATACATGAAGTACTTTGTGCTCATAGTTTATGCATTTACTCGTTATAATCATATTATGGTGAATATGGATTATTATATGCTCATGGTTTGAGATTGTTCATGTAGGGACACTATGACACGAAGGGCTAAGGCCAGGGTTGAAAGACACGAAACGGTAACCTGCGTTTTATATACATCATGGATTATGCATTAATGTGCACAATGGAGTGATGATTTTAATGCTTTGCCGCCAATGTTGAAGCGAGGGTGTTGCCGCATGTCGCATTTGAGCGAGGTGCATTAAAATATACTCATTGTGGTTGTATATATATTGGAGTGATGATTTTAATGCTTTGCCGCCAATGTTGAAGCGAGGGTGTTGCCGCATGTCGCATTTGAGCGAGGTGCATTAAAATACACTCATGGTAATGTATATTGGATATGGTATATGCATTGTATTGCAGGTATAGATGGAATGCTTGGTGAATATCCCATGAGTCGTTGTTATGGATGAGTGATGATTTTAAATGCTTGCCGTTATTTTTTTTGTGCCGCTAAATGTGAAGCGAGGGGTGGGAGTACCGCATGTCACATTGAAGCGAGGTTATCATATGAAGCGAGGAAAGAATATTTGCCGCTACAATGTGAGGCGAGGGGTGGGAGTACCGCATGTCCATTGAAGCGAGGTTATTCTATGCTGCTTATATGTGAAGCGAGGTGCATTAAAATACACTACCGTAACAAGACTAGGGATCCACTATTCTATTGGCGATGGTTTATGCCGCCGGGTATCTATATAGTGATGGTTCATTCCGCTATTCTATTGGCGATGATTTATGCCACCGGGTATTCATACCGATGGTTCATTCCGTTATTCTATTAGCGATGGTTTATGCAGCCTGGTATCTATATAGCGATGGTTCATTCCGCTATTCTATTGGCGATGATTTATGCCGCCGGGTATTCATAGTGATGGTTCATTCCGCTATTCTATTGGCAATGATTCATGCCGCCATGTATTTTATTGGCGATGGTTCATGCCGCCGGGTATTCCGTTGACGATGGTTCATACCGCCGGATATTACATAGCGACGGGTCATTCCGCTACATCTATAGCAATGGTTCATTCCGCTATTCTATTGGCGATGATTTATGCCGCCGGGTATTCATAGCGATGGTTCATTCCGCTATTCTATTGGCGATGGTTTATGCCGCCGGGTATCTATATAGCGATGGTTCATTCCGCTATTCTATTGGCGATGATTTATGCCGCCGGGTATTCATAGCGATGGTTCATTCCGCTATTCTATTGGCAATGGTTCATGCCGCCGTGTATTTTATTGGTGATGGTTCATGCCGCCGGGTATTCCGTTGACGATGGTTCATACCGCCGGATATTACATAGCGACGGGTCATTCCGCTACATCTATGGCGATGGTTCATACCGCCGGATATCTATAGCGATGTCTTATGCCGCCGACTCTATGACGAGAGATCATACCGCTTATTCTATAGCGATGGGTTATACCGCTATGTGCGTAGCACGGGATTGTGCCGCCTACGAGCGATGAGTGCTGCTTGTGTACCGCTGTTGGGCGACGGAGACAGGTATGCCGCTATCTTGTTAGCGATGCGGTATGGCATGTTACTATTTATTTAGCGTTATTGTGGATATCATGCGTTGTTTTATTTATGCCGTCATGTGTTTGACGATGAGACTATGGATGTCGTGTATCGACATATACCGTCACGAGTTGACGATGTTATTTTGAATGTCATATGTTGACAGGTACCGTCACAGGATGACGATGACATAGTGGATGTCTATGTAGATGCGTAGCGTCGTTTCGATGATTTATACATTTATGTATTTAGTTGTATGATTTGAGTGCTGATGGCGAGCACATGATAGTGTCTGGGTCACTAGTTGACGAGACCTTTTGCCGAGCAGGTTTGCTCGATGGAGCATTGGATGCATTGTACCGGTGAGTGTACCGCATCATGTTATAGAGGTAAATATTTGTCGAGCAGTGATACCCTTGGGTATGCTCGCTGGAATGGCTAAGGCCAAGTGATTGGTGGTAAGAGTAGTCATTGAGGAAACTACTCACTTGTTGTTGTGATGTGGTGTAGGCATGATCACACCCACCCTGAGGGTGTGGAATAAGTCCTAATGAATTAGGATTGCATGGTAGTTGAGCAAGGACACCTGGATGTCCATTATGCTTGGTGTTTTAGAGACATGTTGGATGATGACCCACAACTCTAATGGTTTGTACGGTATGGTATACCGGGATGAGACGTGTGTCAAGTTGGTAGGTTGGTATAAGCCTATGGGACTAGTGAATCACTAGCCAGGTATTGTTGTAGTGCTTTAGTGTGCTTGTGATAGCCATTATACTGCTCGTTGGATTCGAGATGGGTAAATCGTATGGTGATACGATGAGGGGTATGGTAGACTTTTGTAGTCTCCTAGTGGCATGATGATTGAGGCAGGGAGTACCTTACGGAGACGTTTATACGTCAAATGTTTTGAGGGATCTGTTTTGGGACAACTCAATTCTGTTGGGAATACCAACGTAAGTGTCAACAAGTCGTTGTTAGCTCTGGTTGAGCATTCTTGCATATGGCATGCAATGGGAGTCACAATGGTTTGTGAGATATAGTTAGTAGGGTGACACTACTATATTGATTTATCTCTTGGAGAGATTTGGATTGTGCTGTCATGGAGACAGCTGGAATTGGTTGAGGGTTGATTATGAATCAACCGGGGTAAGCCCTACTAGTGTTGGACTAGGTGATGTCTTCGCACTTCCGGTGAGACGTTCGAGGAGACGTCCCTGGGGAATGCTCGAGGTTTTGAAGTACTATGGCATTGGTACTGAGCGTCTTCAAATTGAGTATACATGGTGTATACGGATTTTGATTTGGTAATAGTGGCTTTGATGCCCTATTTGGAACCAGTTGCGTATTTTGGTTCTGGGATATGTTTGGTATAAACATATCCAGTTTTCCGAACGATGGTTCGAGGTTGGAGAGTCATGGATTCATGATGTTTTCCTTGCGAGGAAGGTAGTATTGTTGTACCTACCGATTTGGGAATCTTTGAGAGATTCAATGAGTCGGTTCGTGTGGTGTTGTTGTTGGAATCACACCCTTGGTCGTTGGACTGTCAATCATTATTCTCCGCGAGTTGAGAATAGCTGGGGATTGACAGTTGGTTTTGAGACTTTGGGGGATGTTTAGAGATACCCGAGTCTATTGCATTGAGTATGCTTGGTTTGATGAATCTCCGGTGAGAGATTGTGGCACCTGGAGATCGGTAATCTCGATGACACGATGGATTTTTGAAGAATAATCGTGAGGATTGTTTGACTTCCCCGAGGAGGGATTGTCGTGTTTTGGAACTATGGTAGTTCTTGATGGATAATTCGATAGCCTTCCTGTTTTAGGATTGTTGAATCCCAGGATAAACGAGGGATGGCCAGGATTCGGATTTATTTAGTGTCGTGGTTGACACGTGATAGGCTTAGATTTTAAGTGTTTTTAGCTGTAATTTCTTTCCGTTTTTCGTACTTTTTTCTTGTATGAAATACGCTTTTTGGTATTTATTTGCTTGTTTCAGGAAAATAGGTCGGAAATGGAAGAAATGAGCTAAAATGAAAAAAACGGGTGAAATCGAGGCGGAAAAGAGAAAAAAAAAGAAGAATTATGATTTTTCAGAATTTCGATCGATCGAGATTATTTCTCGATCGATCGATCCAGGCAGAAACTTCAGCAAAAATTTTATCGAAGGATCGATCGATCGGAACCAAAATCTCGATCGATCGATCGAGGCAGAAAGTTTCAAAGGATGAAGTGAACAGTGCACCGATCGATCGAAAAATCTTTTCGATCGATCGATACGCGATTTTCTGAAAATCTTATCTTCCAAAAATAACTTGATTCTCGGTGGATTTAAAAGGAAATCTCTTCCATATCATTATATATCATATCAGAGAGGGTTGACAGCCGTTTTTTTTCATCACCCAAGAACCCTAGCCGCCGCCAAGAAGAATCCGGGGAAAAGCCATCTTCCTCCGTTCTTCGTCCGAGCTTGAGCGAGATAATTCCGGAGTGCAAGGAATGAGCAAGAGAAGAGATTACGGTGCAACGCACGGATTCGTTCCAGTATTTATCGTATTTCTAAACTCAGATTTATTTGATTTTCATTTTCATTGGATGTTTTTGAGGTTGAGAAACAATTAAACGTCTTATTGATTTGTCTTGAATTAAATTGAGTTTATTTTATCGAGTTTAAGTATAATTGTGTTTCATTTATTGATTCGATTGTGTTTGAGTGGATTGATTACTTATTGTTCATGAATTCAATGCTTTTTAAGATCAAAGCCTAGCTAACTTTGATTGAATTTTGTGAGTTATAACCGAGATCGAGAGATAACGTTATAATACGCTACAGTAATTCATGATGTATGTTTAAGATTGAGATCGATAGATAAAATCACATACGTGAGCACTTTGAATCGAGAGATTTAGAGTAACTAGGTTTTGAAGATTTATGCAATATCGGATTAGTAAATAAGTGAACGAGAGTTGCTTGTTCTAATTTGATATTAGTTTCTATACAGCTCGAGAGAGTGTATTGAATAATAACGAAAACCTTTCACCTTAAGAATCAATTGTTTGGTAATTGCCTATTCAAACAAATCTTTGAAGATAACATAGTTGAACGAAGAGCGAGATAAATTTCTCGAGCGAAATTCCTTTGCATATCCGGAAACCATTCATTTTATTTATTCTTATTTTATTTAGGTCCTTTAGTTATAAATTTGCAGTAGTTAATCTACCCTCTTTTTAATCGTAGGCTAAATATAATTTTATTAGTTTTATTTGGTACTTATACGTTAGTCCCTGTGGATTCGACAACCCTTACTTTCATTTAACTATACTAAAACTTGACACCGTGCACTTGCGGTAAAGAATCGCTACTGAGAATTTTCTGTTTAAAAAAAGAAAGCGGTCAAGTTTTTGGCGCCGTTGCCGGGGACTAATCTGTATAATATCATACGAGATTAGTTAATTGTAATTTAGCCAATTTGTATTATTTTGTGCTTATTTTTCTTTTTCGTTTTAGTTAGTTGTTCTTGTGTTTGAATTTGTAATTTTGTTGTTGTCTCCTTTTGTCTGATCCAGTACAAGAACCATTTCTCTAGTGCATGCTTTGAAGAGAGGAGCCCATTCTCGAGCCATTTGATCCTGAAATAGAGAGAACTCTACTTAGAAGACTACGAGAAGCTTGAGCAATGGCCGACAATAACGAAGCACAGAACCCGAGGTCGATGATGGACTTTGCACAGCCAACACTTCATGGATCTTTATCCAGCATTACTAGGCCGACAATCCAGGCAAATAATTTCGAGATCAAACCTGCAATTATCCAGATGATACAGCACTCTGTAATGTTTGGGGAGCTGCCACGGACGATCCAAACACTCACATCTCATACTTCTTGGAGATCTGTGACACGTTTAAACATAATGGCGTCTCCGACGACGCCATCAGGTTAAGGCTCTTCCCTTTTTCATTGAGAGACAAAGCTAAATCCTGGTTGAATTCATTACCTGCAGGATGAATTACAACATGGGAATGGATGACAAAAGCTTTCTTATCGAAGTACTTTCCTCCCTCTAAGATGGCAAAGATGCGGAACGATATCACTACGTTCGGGCAATTCGATCCCGAGAGTTTATACGAGGCGTGGGATCGTTTCAAAGATTTATTGAGGAGATGCCCACATCACGGTCTACCCATCTGGCTGCAGGTACAGACTTTTTACAATGGTTTGTTTTCTGCTAACCAATCAATGATAGATGCAGCATCTGGGGGATTGATCATGCGGAAGACACCGAAAGAGGCGTATAATTTGTTGGAGGAAATGGCGTCCAATAGCTATCAGTGGCAATCGGAAAGGAACACGCCATAGAAACCAATGGGAGTCCATCAAGTGGATGAGATTACTGCTATTTCGGCTCAGTTGGAAGCTATGAACCGGAAGATAGATAGCATGGGTGCAGCAGCGATGCAAGCTCGAACTATTTTCTGTGATTTATGTGGAGGCATTCATCCGAGCATTGAGTGCCAAGCAGGTAACCAATTTAATCAATCTACTGAAGCTGTGAATTTTGTAGGGAAGGCAGCAGAACAATCCATATTCGAACTCATACAACCTGGGGTGGAGGAACCACCCAAATCTGAGGTGGTCAAACCAAGAGAATGTGTTGAATCCACAACCACAGTCGGGGTTCACACAAAAACCGAGTATGGAGGAGCTGATGGCAATACTGATTTCGTCAACTGAGGTGAGGATGCAGAATCAGGATGCATCAATTAAGAACCTGGAAGTGCAGATAGGGCAGCTGGCCACGTTGATTTCTGGAAGGACGCAAAGTACACTCCCGAGTGATTCTGTGAAGAATCCAAAGGAGCAATCAAGTTAACAGACGAGGAGGTGACAGTCCAGCTTGGGACTATAAATTAAGAACTTTCTTCCCCTTCCTCTTTGTAGTTTAGTTGTTTTCAATTTGTTTTTAGATGTTTTGTGAATGAATCCGTGCGATTTTTGTTGCAGGTGTAAAAAACAAGGTCAATAAAGATGTAGGCGAAGCAACCCGAGAGAAAAAAAAAATTTGGAAATTTTGATTTTGGTATTCTGGTGCTGGTGATCGATCGAAAAAAATTCTCGATCGATCGCCCGGAAATTTTAAAGACCAAGAGGTTCACTGCCTCGATCGATCGATCAAAAAATATACTCGATCGATCGATCGAGAGAAAATTTTGAAAAATAAAAGGGCACCGACGCAGCATTCTGCACAACACATAAATTTTTTTTCCTCTCCTTTTCAGCAAAGAACCAAATCGCCTCCTCCAATCTCTCATCCATATTCTCTCCTATTTTCAAATTACTTCAAATCTTTGAAGTAAGAATTGTTCTGATGAGATTTTAATTGCAGATCTAAAATATTGCAAGCTGAATTGGGTAGAATTGCATCCAAAAGAGAATTCCACGCCAAGTGCCAAATTCATCAAAGATCAGATTTTTTCTTGGTAATTGGGTTTCAATTTCATATCTTTTCATCCTTTGGTGCAATTTCTTTGTTGTATTTGAATTGGGGTAAGAAGAATCGAAGTTTGGGGGAATTGTTGTTGTGTTGCAGGGTGTTGGTATTGCTGTGTTTTGGGTGTGGTGTTTTGTTGCAGATAATGAATTAATTGAGAACAACTTAGCAAGAAAATGGCTCCAAGAAAGAGATCAAAGCAGGCAGAGACCTCACAGAAACAAAAGCAGGCGGAGGCCACCACTTCTGAGCAAGAGTATGACAAACAGAAGTTTGAAAATGCCACAGCAGCTGAGTTGTTTCCTAGTTATCACAAGAAACCCCTCAGTCGTGAAAAGGGCATGAGTTTGGACAAGATTGAATGTCCTGTCATTAGGGCAGTAAGGCGACGAGGGTGGTTTCAGTTTATTCAAACACCAATAGATGATGTGGTTCCACTGGTGAGGGAATTCTACACGAATCTCCGAGTTATCCCATCAGGACGGAGAGCAGATGTTTTTTGTCCGAGGGAAGGATGTGCTGGTTGATCAGGCAGCAATCAATAATGTTTACCGGATGCCATTCATACACAACTGTGCGTACCAATCCTTCCGAAAGAGTACGATCAATTATGATGAGGTACTCGCAGTTATTGGCATGCCGGGAAAAGATTGGCAGCGGAATGATAAGGGAGAGCCGCAGGTGGTTCTCAAGAAGCATTTAACACCAGAGGCCCAAGCATGGTTCTCATTTGTCGCCTCACGGGTCATGCCCTCGACCCACACATCTGAGGTGACAAAGGACAGAGCGGCCCTGGTATTTGCCATTCTCACAGGGCAAGACGTGGATTTGGGCGAGATTATTAGTGATCACATCCATGCTATTGGTAGCAGCCCACCTACCTCCGCACTACCGTTTCCATCTACCATCACTGCTTTATGCCAGAGATGCGGAGTGCAATGGGGGGAAGACGAGGAGTTACTTCCACCGAAGACTCGGATTGTTGTTGATGGTCCACCACCCCCTACAGGCCGAAGAAGAGCTGAGCCTCAACCCTCGGACACTAGACATGCCGGAGCATCATCATCCTCTGCTGCAGAGCGTACACGCATCACTTTGGACTCCCTTCACAGGGATCTCCAAGACATTCGCCTGGAGCAGCAGAGCATCCATAGCATGCAGCGGGACATACACAGCATGCAGAGAGCATTGCAGTTGGACCATGAGCAGGTAGCTCAGCGTCAGATGGAGTTCATGCAGTACCAGAGTGCATGGAACACTGCCATGGCCCAGGGCTTCCCAGGTTTCCAGTTCCCGCCAGAGCCATACTTCCCACCATACCAGCCGCATGCACCCCCACCTGCTGATTACCCACCATTTCCACCATACCAAGGTGAGCAGCATCACTACCCAGTCCCCCCTCCGGAGCATGATGAGGACGACGATCAGTGACGATCGTCGTCATGGTATGTGTTTTGCCTTTACGCTTATTTGTCTTGTACATTGAGGGCAATGCACATATTAAGTTTGGGGGGGTTTTGTTTATATTTGTTTATATTTGTAGTTTTTTGCATTTTTTGCTACTTGTCTTGTTTATTTCCTTGCATGACTGTACTTTTTGAGACCAATTCGTCCTTGAGCACTATCAACAAAAATTTTTTTTTTTTAAAAAAATGAGTTATTCTTGAGAAATGATGAGTTGGATTTGAAACGGTAATACATGATGAAATTAATCCTCTTCTAGATAGGAGTCATGAAAATGTTTAACTTGTTTGTATATATCCTTTGTTGAGTATTATGTCAAACTTGAGGAATAGTTTGAGCACGTTTTGAGTCATGATTGAGTGAAGTATGTATTGAATAAAGTGAAAACTTGTGTTAACTATGATTAGTCTTGAGCATCTTAGAAAAATCTACAATTTATTTGAAAGCACTTTGAGGCGAAATTTTATAATTAGGAACTTGACTTGGAGATGATTTAGGCGATCTTTGGACCGTTTGTACCTTTCAATCTTACCTTGTGTACATCATTCCTTAGTGTCCCCTCTTGATCCTTATTGAAAAAGAATGGTATATGCATTGCATATAACTAGACCCCCATTCGATATTTTTGGCTAACTCATTATACCTACCTTGGATTGAGCCTAAATGAAAAATTTTATCCGTCCCTAAGGGAGTATAATGAATCTCATTCATTGCACTGAATTGTTATATGTAAATGAGTTCATTGTGAAAAACAAAAATGAACAAAAGAATGAGCAATAAGAAAAGATGTAGAGAAAAGCCTTGAAAAAAAAAAATTGAAAACATTCAAATAAGACCCAAAGTGGCCAAGGCTAGAAAAAGTTGAAGAGAAGCTCAATATTGTGCGAACAAGTTTGAACTGATTCTTTTATACTCTCTTCTTTGCATTCATCCTACATTTTCTTGGAGCCGACACCAAAATGCCTAACGCTATAAGCTTTTAAAGACCTTCTGATCCAAGTTTAGGGAATAATTACATTAGTGGAGAAGTGCTGGATAGTAGATTTGTAGAGTATTTTAAAGTAATCTTGACTTTGAGTTTTTATGGCACAGTTTGATCTTAAAGATATGATTATAACTCATGATTGACAATAGCACACACACACATTCCGATGTTGCGATGTATTGTTTAGCTTAGGAGAAAACGCTTCCTGTTGAACTTTGAATGACTCTTATTGATGTGTAAGTAGTATTGCTGAGCTTTTACCTTGAGTTGTAAAGATGATTCATTCAAAGTATTAAGTTTAACCCTACTTTTTGAGCTTATTGCTTGCTCGAGGACGATCAAGTCTAAGTTTGGGGGAGTTGATAGGCTTAGATTTTAAGTGTTTTTAGCTGTAATTTCTTTCCGTTTTTCGTACTTTTTCCTGGATGAAATTACGCTTTTTGGTATTTATTAGCTTGTTTCAGGAAAATAGGTCGGAAATGGAAGAAATGAGCTAAATTGAAGAAAACGGTGAAATCGAGGCGGAAAAGAGAAAAAAAAAAAGAAGAATTATGATTTTTCAGAATTTTGATCGATCGAGATTATTTCTCGATCGATCGATTCAGGCAGAAACTTCAGCAAAAGTTTTATCGAAGGATCGATCGATCGGAACCAAAATCTCGATCGATCGATCGAGGCAGAAAGTTTCAAAGGCTGAAGTGAACAGTGCACCGATCGATCGAAAAATCGTTTCGATCGATCGATACGCGATTTTCTGAAAATCTTATCTTCCAAAAATAACTTGATTCTCGGTGGATTTAAAAGGAAATCTCTTCCATATCATTATATATCATATCAGAGAGGGTTGACAGCCGTTTTTTTTCATCACCCAAGAACCCTAACCGCCGCCAAGAAGAATCCGGGGAAAAGCCATCTTCCCCCGTTCTTCGTCCGAGCTTGAGCGAGATAATTCCGGAGTGCAAGGAAGGAGCAAGAGAAGAGATTACGGTGCAACGCACGGATTTGTTCCAGCATTTATCGTATTTCTAAACTCGGATTTATTTGATTTTCATTTTCATTGGATGTTTTTGAGGTTGAGAAACAATTAAACGTCTTATTGATTTGTCTTGAATTAAATTGAGTTTATTTTATCGAGTTTAAGTATAATTGTGTTTCATTTATTGATTCGATTGTGTTTGAGTGGATTGATTACTTATTGTTCATGAATTAAATGCTTTTTAAGATCAAAGCCTAGCTAACTTTGATTGAATTTTGTGAGTTATAACCGAGATCGAGAGATAACGTTATAATACGCTACAGTAATTCATGATGTACGTTTAAGATTGAGATCGAGAGATAAAATCACATACGTGAGTACTTTGAATCGAGAGATTTAGAGTAACTAGGTTTTGAAGATTTATGCAATATCGGATTAGTAAATAAGTGAACGAGAGTTGCTTGTTCTAATTTGATATTAGTTTCTATACAGCTCGAGAGCGTGTATTGAATATAACGAAAACCTTTCACCTTAAGAATCAATTGTTTGGTAATTGCCTATTCAAACAAATCTTTGAAGATAACATAGTTGAACGAAGAGCGAGATAAATTTCTCGAGCGAAATTCCTTTGCATATCCGGAAACCATTCATTCTATTTATTCTTATTTTATTTAGGTCCTTTAGTTATAAATTTGCAGTAGTTAATCTACCCTCTTTTTAAACGTTGGCTAAATATAATTTTACTAGTTTTATTTGGTACTTATACGTTAGTCCCTGTGGATTCGACAACCCTTACTTTCATTTTACTATACTAAAACTTGACACCGTGCACTTGCGGTAAAGAATCGCTACACTGAGAATTTTCTTTTTAAAAAAAGAAAGCGGTCAACACGTGTGGCGGGAATGCAACTGATTGTTCTTGCATGTCCTTTCGAGAACTCGAGACCTTGTGGAGTCTTGAGGGTGTGTTTGGACCAAGATGTGATCTTGGAACACTCGGATGTAGACATCTTTGGAGATGTGTTTTGTATCTATTGATGATCGTGAGTTGCCCGATCCGTGTTGCAATGTGGTGCAACTACTCCCCTGTTGGAGATGGATTTGGAAATTGAGAACCATGTGTAGTTCGGGTACACTGTTGTGTACTAATGGTGTGATGTCCCCGAAATGATTAATTGCAATTAAGGCATTAATTATGTTTATACGATTAATTATGTGGATAATTGATTTATGTGTTGAAATTAATTATCATGATAAAATGATTAGTCACATGATAGGCGTGACCAGGGGGTGACCTTTCAGGGTGCATGTTATACATGATAGAAAAGGGGGTGTTGACATATTTTAATTGTGTTGATTGTTAATAGTGAGGAGAGTATGGATTTAATGAAGTTCGGTGCATTTTTTAAAAATACTTTTAAAATACCATGTGGGGTATTTTATACATCATGTTAACTTTGGGGTTCAAATTTTAATTAAACTCTTATAACCCCCACTACCCCACCTTTTATTCCACTTTACCAATCACTTTCAAATCCCCAAATTCATCCCAACCCTAACATTTCATCCCATTTTCGTCCAAGCCAAGGAGGAGGAGGAGGAGAAATCCTTGCAAACTCTCCTTTTGTTGAAATCTTAGTAAGATTTTGGATCCTCAAGAGGTATGGAACCAATCCTAAAGTTTTTATGATGTTTGGTTTTGAAATGGGATGATTTTTGAAGTGATTTACGTGGGTTTGTTTGTGTATGTGTTGTATGTTGTTGGGGTATGATTTTTGAAGTGTTTTATATGGGTTTTAGTGAGTTATGATGATGTTAGTGTTGTTGGAAAGTTTGGGTTTGTATGGTATGGGATTGAGCTTGGAAGATGCTCAAAAATGGTGGAATATCGCGCACCAGCAGGTGGAGATCGATCGCCATAAATGAGGCGATCGATCGCCGAAGGCCAGTGGCCATTTTACGCAGCAGGCGATCGATCGCCTCAGATGAAGCGATCGATCGCCGCAAGGCAAAAAGTGAGGCGATCGATCGCCTCGTGCAGCGATCGATCGCCGCTGTTTAAAACATGGCAAATGATGTTTTTTGTTGAATTTTTTTTGGTATTTGGCTATTGTTTAGCTACTAATATTGATTTGTGTGGTTGTGTAGAACCACCCCAGGTGCCAACAACATCGAGGAGATAAAGTTCTCCAACTTCTCCACTTTTGGGAATTAAGGTACGTAGTGAGACGTACGGGCATCGGACGGTAAAATGTGTTACGCTTTTGATTATGTATATCATGGATAGTGAGTCCTTACATGTGATGGAATATGTGAAATGATAGTGTTATATTATGATAATGGGATCAACTATTGAGTTTGATTATTGTGTGAAAATTGATGAATGTTCCGGTAGCCTTTATCTCCGAGCGAGGGAGGTACTTGCCGCTGTCATATGAAGCGATGGTAGTATGATATTTGCCGCTGTCATGTCTAAGCGAGGTACATGCCGCTGTCATTGTCGAAGCGAGGGATACAATATGATGCCGCTATATGTCGAAGCGAGGGGTCCTAAAATTCCACTGTTGTATTGGGACCGGAACAGTCACAATTCTATGTGATTAATGTGGAATATTGTGATTAATGTGATTATTGTGATTATAACTGGAACGTGATATCGATCATTATATTGTGAGCTAATGATTTTGTGCATGAGTTTATGAAACATGAACAACAAAGGAAATGTGCTAAGGTGGTGAATCAGGGAGCATATATGCATATATATCTCATGCAACTATTTACGTTATTATGTTTGATTGTGTTGAATAGTGATGTATATGCTAATGTTGAGTTGTTCCTGTAGGTACACCTTTGGATTTGGAGGGCTATGGGCCGGGTTAAGGCAGCGAGCTTCGAGGAGCCTTGTGAAATAGGATACAGGATTTGGTATAGTCTCTGCTCTAGGAGTAGTGTAAATCTATAGTGTTAACATTCATTATTGGGAATGTAATCAATTAGCTTTTGAAGTTTTATTTTTGCCTGTATTAGCTCACGTAATAACCGGAACCATAAACTGTCTGTGATGCATGTTTAGCCCTATTTATAACTTGATTACATTGTTAAGGTAGAGAGGCCTTACAAATGGTCAATTTGGTAACGATGTATGTTTAACATCGGTGACTATGTCTTGAAGATATCATTGGGGAGATATCTAGTTTGGAATCACGATCATTCGTTTGGTTAACAGTTATGGTTGGCTGACTGCTTTGAAATGGTTGGCATTGGGATATGCTGACGTTTCGTTGGGGTTGTAATGGTTTGGGAGGTTATCCCATTCCAGGTTTTGGTGCGAGGTCGGCATCCTCGCGGCTGGAATGTCGTTCATGATGTGTTCATGATTCGACGATGTGAATCCGTTTGGATTTTTGTAATCTCGGCAATACGTGGAGTACGCCGTGCAAATTTCGAGGACGAAATTTTATTAGTGGGGGATAATTGTGATGTCCGGGAATTACTGGTGTTAATCCCGGTGTAGTGATAATCCTTTATGGATTTTTAATTGTGGCAATTAGGAATTAATTGTAGTGTTGGGTCTCCCGAGGTTGTTAAATCGGGCATTTGGGATCGTTGGATCCAAATGTTGAGAAATTGTATTCTCATTTTGATGGAAAACCTATGAGTTGGGTTTTTGGTGGGACTTGGAGTCCGGGGTGCTTTATGTTGGGGCTGGTATGGGGATTTGATGTTGAAGAGAGAGTTTTTTTGAAAACAGATGATTTTTAATGAAGAATGATGTATTTGTGGAGGTATTGGTATGTTGGGGTATTTTTGCTATATATACCCGTTGGACTCGAGATTTCCGTCATTTTGGCACGGAACCCTTCCCTCTCTTCCCTCTCTCTTCGCTCAAGCCCTTCCCCCATTTCCCCTCTTCTCCCCTTGGAAAAGAAATCGTTGGTAGCTTGGCTCGGGAGCCAGTTTTCTCAAAGATAATCAGGTATTAATCTTCCCCTCGTCATTGTCTTCGATTTGGTAGTAGTATTGTTGATTTTGGTTGAGTATTGAGGTTAGATTTGGGTTTGTGGATTTTGGGTAAAAATCTAAAGTGTTGATTTTGGTGTTTTTATTGAGTTTAAATGGTGTATTAAGGGTGTTGAGGAAGTTAGGGGTGTTGGTTTTGAGTTTGGATGTCAAAAACACCATGGAAACTCAAATTTCTTGAGAAATCGCAGGTCGCGATCGATCGTCGAGGAGGGCCGATCGATCGCGACGAGCAGCTGAAAATTGGAGACGATGTACAGTTCTGCCGATCGATCGCCAAGTCTCGGCAATCGATCGCGAGGCGATTAGCGATCGATCGCGGAGACGCGTGATCGATCGCGAGATCTTTCTGTTTGGCCACTGGACTGTGGCGATCGATCGCGATGAAAGTGGCGATCGATCGCCACCCGAAGATTTTTGTTTTTGAAAATTTTTGGAAAATGTCGGGATTTTTGAATCGAGGTTTAAAGGGGCCGTTTCCGGGGCAATGTCTACATTCCATTGGGAATGCTATACTTTTAAAATGAACTGGTTGGAGCCAAAATTTAATAAAACGGAATTCTCGGTCGGGTTTTTTGGCTATCTTTTAAATGGGTAAAATTGAATATTTCGGGTTGTTAGGATCGATTCCGGGGGTGGGTTGCCATTCCACACCCGAGTTCAACCAACTTGAGCTTCAATAGCTCGTGTTCTTGAATTAATGCACCGAGAGATTATATCGAGTTCGATTACAAAATCGAGCGGAAGACACTCGACATAACCCGCTCTAAAATCGATTAAAGATTTGAAAGACATTTTAAAGATATGCAATTAAAGTAAATAAACAAGCATTTGTTTATGGAAGTTCGAAGGTGGTGTAATCCTTCTACGTCTCCCCTTCTTCCACCTCATGGAAGAATTCCACTAGAAGACTTTGATTTATACACTAGAAGACTTTGATTTATACAATCCCGTTGTACAAACCCGATCCAGTTGGGAATGCCCCATCCAACTAGAACTCCTAGCAACTCAACTATGTATGTTCTTTAATGTCTCACATACAAAGACCTCTCATCGGTTGTGATAAATCATCAACCGTTACAATGGTATTCACTCTTCTATTTTAGCTCACAAATACAATGAATAGAGTGAATACAAAGGCACAAATGATTCCATAATGAATCTGATACAGCAAGGTAAGAGGTGCCAAAGGTTTGAGGAGTGCTCTTCATTTAGCAACTTTTGTCTTTTAAGTTCCTCAATTGAATCCCAAGTGGGTTTGCTTTGGAAGGCTTGGATTGATCTTCAATCAGCTGTTATTGAGCTTCCAAATCATGTATATATAGCCCCAAGTAATGATATATACGTTAGACACAAGAATATGCCCGTTGGAAAAGGTTCTGCACTATTCCCGAGCTTGCAACGGTCATATTCTGGTTTATGGGCTGTTTGTATTTCGGACCGGACTGGTCTGGTCTGCTGGTCTGCTCTGCTGGTCTGGTCTGCTGCTCTGTTCTGCTGGTCTGGACATGTCAGTCTGGTCTGGATCAGTCTAGGGCAGATCAGTCTGGTCCGGATCAGCATGGTCATATCAGCTTGATACAAAAACAGATTGATAAACTTGCTCTTGATCTGTTGCTTGTAACTCTTCATTGTTTGATTTCTGGGCAAAGTGATCCACATGAAAGTTGTAGCCCTTTCTCTTAGCTTTCCACGGAATCAAGAATCGCTCGATTTCGAGTTTGTATGAGAGAGTTATGCTCGAAATACAAGGCGATGCTCCTGCTGTCTGTTTGCTGGATGCAGCAGCACATGGCGTGACTTTCAGAAGCGTTTTGGCCATCTTAACGTCTGATTCAGTCTTTCACTTACAAATATGACTTGTATATCTTTGTCTTAGCTTTCCATCCCATACTGAATCGTTCCGTTCCGATAAGCGAGCTAAGAGTTATGCCCACCAGACTGACAGGGACTTTGCTGTAACAGCTCGATCTTACAGGCGTCACATGGCGTGACTTGCAGAAGCTTTTTGGCCATCGTAACGTCCGATTCAGTCTTTCACTTCCAAAGATGACTTGTAGATCTTTGTCTTAGCTTTCCAACCCATACTGAATCGTTCCGTTCCGATAAGCGAGCTAAGAGTTATGCCAACCAGACTGACAGGGACTTTGCTGTAACAGCTCGATCTTACAGGCGTCACATGGCGTGACTTGCAGAAGCGTTTTGGCCATCTTAACGTCAGATTCAGTCTTTCACTTCCAAATATAACTTGTAGATATTTGTCTTAGCTTTCCAACCCATACTGAATCGTTCCGTTCCGATAAGAGAGCTGAGAGTTATGGCCACCAGACTGACAGTTGCTTGCTGAAACAGCTTGCTGTTTCTTCGCGGTTCAGCTCGATCTTGCAGGCGTCTTTTCTCCTTGATAACATTTGAACTAGCCGATCTGTTGTGAAATATGACTTTTAGTATTTTGAGTTGGCTGTTCAATATCTTTGGAAGCACGCCATTTCGATATCCGAGCTATGAGATATGATCAAAACAATCCGCTCTGCCAGAATTTCAGTCTTGGTCCAGCTTGATATTTTCAAGCTACTTCTTTGTAATTCATCAAGCTCTTAATTATGATCTATGAACTGCACACTTGATGAAATATGTTAGCAACACAATAACAAGTTTTGTTAACATCAAAACCAAGATTATTCGGGTTTCCAAAACCCAACAATCTCCCCCTTTTTGATGATCACAAAACTTGAATAAAAATATGAACATTAAAGCACAATGTTGCATAATAAGAAAAATCATATTTTTAAAACAACATATTAATGCACCGAGAGATTATATCGAGTTCGATTACAAAATCGAGCGGAAGACACTCGACATAACCCGCTCTAAAACCGATTAAAGATTTGAAAGACATTTTAAAGATATGCAATGAAAGTAAATAAACAAGCATTTGTTTATGGAAGTTCGAAGGTGGTGTAATCCTTCTACGTCTCCCCTTCTTCCACCTCGTGGAAGAATTCCACTAGAAGACTTTGATTTATACAATCCCGTTGTACAAACCCGATCCAGTTGGGAATGCCCCATCCAACTAGAACTCCTAGCAACTCAACTATGTATGTTCTTTAATGTTTCACATACAAAGACCTCTCATCGGTTGTGATAAATCATCAACCGTTACAATGGTATTCACTCTTCTATTTTAGCTCACAAATACAATGAATAGAGTGAATACAAAGGCACAAATGATTCCATAATGAATCTGATACAGCAAGGTAAGAGGTGCCAAAGGTTTGAGGAGTGCTCTTCATTTAGCAACTTTTGTCTTTTAAGTTCCTCAATTGAATCCCAAGTGGGTTTGCTTTGGAAGGCTTGGATTGATCTTCAATCAGCTGTTATTGAGTTTCCAAATCATGTATATATAGCCCCAAGTAATGATATATACGTTAGACACAAGAATATGCCCGTTGGAAAAGGTTCTGCACTATTCCCGAGCTTGCAACGGTCATATTCTGGTTTCTGGGCTGTTTGTATTTCGGACCGGACTGGTCTGGTCTGCTGGTCTACTCTGCTGGTCTGGTCTGCTGCTCTGTTCTGCTGGTCTGGTCTGCTGGTCTGGACATGTCAGTCTGGTCTGGATCAGTCTAGGGCAGATCAGTCTGGTCCGGATCAGCATGGTCATATCAGCTTGATACAAAAACAGATTGATAAATTTGCTCTTCGATCTGTTGCTTGTAACTCTTCATTGTTTGATTTCTGTGCAAAGTGATCCACATGAAAGTTGTAGCCCTTTCTCTTAGCTTTCCACGGAATCAAGAATCGCTCGATTTCGAGTTTGTATGAGAGAGTTATGCTTGAAATACGAGGCGATGCTCCTGCTGTCTGTTTGCTGGATGCAGCAGCACATGGCGTGACTTGCAGAAGCGTTTTGGCCATCTTAACGTCCGATTCAGTCTTTCACTTACAAAGATGACTTGTAGATCTTTGTCTTATCTTTCCAACCGATACTGAATCGTTCCGTTCCAATAAGCGAGCTAAGAGTTATGCCCACCAGACTGACAGGGACTTTGCTGTAACAGCTCGTTCTTACAGGCGTCACATGGCGTGACTTGCAGAAGCTTTTTGGCCATCTTAACGTCCGATTCAGTCTTTTACTTCCAACGATGACTTGTAGATCTTTGTCTTAGCTTTCCAACCCATACTGAATCGTTCCGTTCCGATAAGCGAGCTAAGAGTTATGCCCACCAGACTGACAGGGACTTTGCTGTAACAGCTCGATCTTACAGGCGTCACATGGCGTGACTTGCAGAAGCGTTTTGGCCATATTAACGTCCGATTCAGTCTTTCACTTCCAAATATAACTTGTAGATATTTGTCTTAGATTTCCAACCCATACTGAATCGTTCCGTTCCGATAAGAGAGCTGAGAGTTATGGCCACCAGACTGACAGTTGCTTGCTGAAACAGCTTGCTGTTTCTTCGCGGTTCAGCTCGATCTTGCAGGCGTCTTTTCTCCTTGATAACATTTGAACTAGCCGATCTGTTGTGAAATATGACTTTTAGTATTTTGCGTTGGCTGTTCAATATCTTTGGAAGCACGCCATTTCGATATCCGAGCTATGAGATATGATCGAAACAATCCGCTCTGCCAGAATTTCAGTCTTTGCGTTGGCTGTTCAATATCTTTGGAAGCACGCCATTTCGATATCCGAGCTATGAGATATGATCGAAACAATCCGCTCTGCCAGAATTTCAGTCTTGGTCCAGCTTGATATTTTCAAGCTACTTCTTTGTAATTCATCAAGCTCTTAATTATGATCTATGAACTGCACACTTGATGAAATATGTTAGCAACACAATAACAAGTTTTGTTAACATCAAAACCAAGATTATTCGGGTTTCCAAAACCCAACAATCTCCCCCTTTTTGATGATCACAAAACTTGAATAAAAATATGAACATTAAAGCACAATGTTGCATAATAAGAAAAATCATATTTTTAAAACAACATATTAATGCACCGAGAGATTATATCGAGTTCGATTACAAAATCGAGCGGAAGACACTCGACATAACCCGCTCTAAAACCGATTAAAGATTTGAAAGACATTTTAAAGATATGCAATTAAAGTAAATAAACAAGCATTTGTTTATGGAAGTTCGAAGGTGGTGTAATCCTTCTACGTCTCCCCTTCTTCCACCTCGTGGAAGAATTCCACTAGAAGACTTTGATTTATACAATCCCGTTGTACAAACCCGATCCAGTTGGGAATGCCCCATCCAACTAGAACTCCTAGCAACTCAACTATGTATGTTCTTTAATGTTGCACATACAAAGACCTCTCATCGGTTGTGATAAATCATCAACCGTTACAATGGTATTCACTCTTCTATTTTAGCTCACAAATACAATGAATAGAGTGAATACAAAGGCACAAATGATTCCATAATGAATCTGATACAGCAAGGTAAGAGGTGCCAAAGGTTTGAGGAGTGCTCTTCATTTAGCAACTTTTGTCTTTTAAGTTCCTCAATTGAATCCCAAGTGGGTTTGCTTTGGAAGGCTTGGATTGATCTTCAATCAGCTGTTATTGAGTTTCCAAATCATGTATATATAGCCCCAAGTAATGATATATACGTTAGACACAAGAATATGCCCGTTGGAAAAGGTTCTGCACTATTCCCGAGCTTGCAACGGTCATATTCTGGTTTCTGGGCTGTTTGTATTTCGGACCGGACTGGTCTGGTCTGCTGGTCTACTCTGCTGGTCTGGTCTGCTGCTCTGTTCTGCTGGTCTGGTCTGCTGGTCTGGACATGTCAGTCTGGTCTGGATCAGTCTAGGGCAGATCAGTCTGGTCCGGATCAGCATGGTCATATCAGCTTGATACAAAAACAGATTGATAAATTTGCTCTTCGATCTGTTGCTTGTAACTCTTCATTGTTTGATTTCTGGGCAAAGTGATCCACATGAAAGTTGTAGCCCTTTCTCTTAGCTTTCCACGGAATCAAGAATCGCTCGATTTCGAGTTTGTATGAGAGAGTTATGCTTGAAATACGAGGCCATGCTCCTGTTGTCTGTTTGCTGGATGCAGCAGCACATGGCGTGACTTGCAGAAGCGTTTTGGCCATCTTAACGTCCGATTCAGTCTTTCACTTACAAATATGACTTGTAGATCTTTGTCTTATCTTTCCAACCCATACTGAATCGTTCCGTTCCAATAAGCGAGCTAAGAGTTATGACCACCAGACTGACAGGGACTTTGCTGTAACAGCTCGTTCTTACAGGCGTCACATGGCGTGACTTGCAGAAGCTTTTTGGCCATCTTAACGTCCGATTAAGTCTTTTACTTCCAACGATGACTTGTAGATCTTTGTCTTAGCTTTCCAACCCATACTGAATCGTTCCGTTCCGATAAGCGAGCTAAGAGTTATGCCCACCAGACTGACAGGGACTTTGCTGTAACAGCTCGATCTTACAGGCGTCACATGGCGTGACTTGCAGAAGCGTTTTGGCCATATTAACGTCCGATTCAGTCTTTCACTTCCAAATATAACTTGTAGATATTTGTCTTAGATTTCCAACCCATACTGAATCGTTCCGTTCCGATAAGAGAGCTGAGAGTTATGGCCACCAGACTGACAGTTGCTTGCTGAAACAGCTTGCTGTTTCTTCGCGGTTCAGCTCGATCTTGCAGGCGTCTTTTCTCCTTGATAACATTTGAACTAGCCGATCTGTTGTGAAATATGACTTTTAGTATTTTGCGTTGGCTGTTCAATATCTTTGGAAGCACGCCATTTCGATATCCGAGCTATGAGATATGATCGAAACAATCCGCTCTGACAGAATTTCAGTCTTTGCGTTGGCTGTTCAATGTCTTTGGAAGCACGCCATTTCGATATCCGAGCTATGAGATATGATCGAAACAATCCGCTCTGCCAGAATTTCAGTCTTGGTCCAGTTTGATATTTTCAAGCTACTTCTTTGTAATTCATCAAGCTCTTAATTATGATCTATGAACTGTACACTTGATTAAATATGTTAGCAATACAATAACAAGTTTTGTTAACATCAAAACCAAGATTATTCGGGTTTCCAAAACCCAACAATCTCCACCTTTTTGATGATCACAAAACTTGAATAAAAATATGAACATTAAAGCACAATGTTGCATAATAAGAAAAATCATATTTTTAAAACAACATATTTCTCCCCCTTTTTGTGTGAATCAAAAAGAAAGACAAATAAAATTTATTCCCCCTCAAGGATTGAGATTAAACTCTCCCCCTTAATTTTAAAATGTTTAAAAATTTGAGCAAATGAGGGGCAAATGGGGTAGGCTAAAATAAATTAAAAAAAATGCAATGCACATTAAATTTTTGAACAAAAATAACCTCTTTTGATGATGCATGAAGCATACTTGGCAACAAATTTGAATTTCTTGACAAAACTCAACAATGTCCATTTCATCTTTCAACGGTGGCAGCACATGAGTCAACTTTGCAGAATAAACTGCTTTTCCTCGTGAAGAATTAGGCTGCAAGACCTATACCATTGCGATCCTCTATGAGTCTAGTTTGCAACGCAAAAAACGGTTCGTCATTTGGACATCTGAGCAATAAGTTATGCCAATTCTCCCAAAGTCGCTGCAAGCTGCCAGAAAACTAAAAATGCTTCGAAAATTGTTAGATAAAATCTCAAAATAAAAATTTTAAACTTAAAATGAGTTTAGAACATATTGAACGAAAATTAAACCTTTAAAATAGATTTTAAAATTATTTTCGTGCAAAATGAATGCAATGAAATTGATTTTTATGCTAAAAAATTTCATACACCAAAATTTGAAAAAATATGCTATGAAAATATTTCATGCTCATGAGAAAATTTTGAAAATGATTTTAAAAGATATCCGCTACAAAAATCGGTTCAAATGCTTTCCAAGAACAACCTGCTCTGATACCACTTGTTAGGATCGATTCGGGGGTGGGTTGCCATTCCACACCCGAGTTCAACCAACTTGAGCTTCAATAGCTCGCGTTCTTGAATTAATGCACCAAGAGATTATATCGAGTTCGATTACAAAATCGAGCGGAAGACACTCGACATAACCTGCTCTAAAACCGATTAAAGATTTGAAAGACATTTTAAAGATATGCAATTAAAGTAAATAAACAAGCATTTGTTTATGGAAGTTCGAAGGTGGTGTAATCCTTCTACGTCTCCCCTTCTTCCACCTCATGGAAGAATTTCACTAGAAGACTTTGATTTATACAATCCCGTTGTACAAATCCGATCCAGTTGGGAATGCCCCATCCAACTAGAACTCCTAGCAACTCAACTATGTATGTTCTTTAATGTCTCACATACAAAGACCTCTCATCGGTTGTGATAAATCATCAACCGTTACAATGGTATTCACTCTTCTATTTTAGCTCACAAATACAATGAATAGAGTGAATACAAAGGCACAAATGATTCCATAATGAATCTGATACAGCAAGGTAAGAGGTGCCAAAGGTTTGAGGAGTGCTCTTCATTTAGCAACTTTTGTCTTTTAAGTTCCTCAATTGAATCCCAAGTGGGTTTGCTTTGGAAGGCTTGGATTGATCTTCAATCAGCTGTTATTGAGCTTCCAAATCATGTATATATAGCCCCAAGTAATGATATATACGTTAGACACAAGAATATGCCCGTTGGAAAAGGTTCTGCACTATTCCCGAGCTTGCAACGGTCATATTCTGGTTTCTGGGCTGTTTGTATTTCGGACCGGACTGGTCTGGTCTGCTGGTCTGCTCTGCTGGTCTGGTCTGCTGCTCTGTTCTGCTGGTCTGGTCTTCTGGTCTGGACATGTCAGTCTGGTCTGGATCAGTCTAGGGCGGATCAGTCTGGTCCGGATCAGCATGGTCATATCAGCTTGATACAAAACAGATTGATAAACTTGCTCTTCGATCTGTTGCTTGTAACTCTTCATTGTTTGATTTCTGGGCAACGTGATCCACATAAAAGTTGTAGCCCTTTCTCTTAGCTTTCCACGGAATCAAGAATCGCTCGATTTCGAGTTTGTATGAGAGAGTTATGCTCGAAATACGAGGCGATGCTCCTGCTGTCTGTTTGCTGGATGCAGCAGCACATGGCGTGACTTGCAGAAGCGTTTTGGCCATCTTAACGTCCGATTCAGTCTTTCACTTACAAATATGACTTGTAGATCTTTGTCTTAGCTTTCCAACCCATACTGAATCGTTCCGTTCCGATAAGCGAGCTAAGAGTTATGCACACCAGACTGACAGGGACTTTGCTGTAACAGCTCGATCTTACAGGCGTCACATGGCGTGACTTGCAGAAGCTTTTTGGCCATCGTAACGTCCGATTCAGTCTTTCACTTCCAAAGATGACTTGTATATCTTTGTCTTAGCTTTCCAACCCATACTGAATCGTTCCGTTCCGATAAGCGAGCTAAGAGTTATGCCCACCAGACTGACAGGGACTTTGCTGTAACAGCTCGATCTTACAGGCGTCACATGGCGTGACTTGCAGAAGCGTTTTGGCCATCTTAACGTCCGATTCAGTCTTTCACTTCCAAAGTTAACTTGTAGATATTTGTCTTAGCTTTCCAACCCATACTGAATCGTTCCGTTCCGATAAGAGAGCTGAGAGTTATGGCCACCAGACTGACAGTTGCTTGCTGAAACAGCTTGCTGTCTCTTCGCGGTTCAGCTCGATCTTGCAGGCGTCTTTTCTCCTTGATAACATTTGAACTAGCCGATCTGTTGTGAAATATGACTTTTAGTATTTGAGTTGGCTGTTCAATATATTTGGAAGCACGCCATTTCGATATCCGAGCTATGAGATATGATCGAAAAAATCCTCTCTGCCAGAATTTCAGTCTTGGTCCAGCTTGATATTTTCAAGCTACTTCTTTGTAATTCATCAAGCTCTTAATTATGATCTATGAACTGCACACTTGATGAAATATGTTAGCAACATAATAACAAGTTTTGTTAACATCAAAACCAAGATTATTCGGGTTTCCAAAACCCAACACGGGTATTATGCATGCTTAGCCGGGGGGCTATTATTTTGATAATCGTCATGGATTGATGATATGTTTGGGGGTTATGAACGTGCTTGGGCACGTGGTTGCATGCTTGTGTTTAATTGTGAACTATTTATGTGTTAGCACATAATTCATCGTGTCGTGGGACTCAGGTGAGGTCGGACTCGAACTACGGAACTATAAGGTACGTATGACGTACGAGCATAGTCCTTTTATTATAATTGCAATTGTGAGTGCATGGTACGCTATATTGCAATAAATGTATATTGAATTGCATGGTTTATGGTAATCACTATGAATGGACATATATACATTGGGAATTATATGGTGCCGCTTTTGAGCGAGCAATGATTGGGATGCTGTCGCCTTTGAGCGAACATCAGTTATGACGTCACTGCTGTTGAGCATGCGTGAGAATGAAATGCCGCTATTGTAGAGCGAGCAATGAGATAGAACCATGGAACCATAAATGAGATAAATGGGATAATTGTAATCATTGTTTAATGATTTGATATTATGGTTATGATATCGGTATATAGCATATGGATTCGTTAATCAATGTAATGATTAACTGGCATTTGGGAATTTGATGATTTTAGTTGTTTTGAGAACAGGGACAGTACAGAGAATCCCGGATGAGGATGATGTAGGGTCTTCCTACCTTAACACCATATTAATAACGAATAAAGGACTAAACATGCATTAATGACGCCTTAGGGTTCCGGTTGTAGTTTGAGCTAATAAGATTACAGGCCAAAAATGAAATTTCAAAACTTAATTAATTACATTCCTTTCAATGAATGTTAAAGTGATAGGATTATACTACTCCTAGAGTAGAGACTATCCAAAATCCTGTGTCATATCTTCTTTCATGCTCCTCATAGCTCACTGCCTCAACCCGACCCTTAATCTTCTGTCCAAAAGTGTACCTACAGGGACAACACATCATGAGCATGCACATCTTTACTTAACATCATAAAAGAAACATAACGGTAAATGTATGGAATCCTAGTTAAGTAAACTTGCTAGTTATTCGTTAACTTCTTTTTTTGTTGACCCTGATTCACGTTCACACATATGGGCGTCTTACCCCATTGTATGGCGTCTTACCATATCATAAACATCATATGGCATCACATCATATGGGCATCTTACCTTATCGTATGGTATCTTACCACATCATAAATATCGTATGGCATCTTGCCATATGGGCATCTTACCCTGTCGTATGGCCTCTTACCATATCCTAACATCGTATCGTTATATAGACATCATATAATCATCATCATTGCTTATCATAATCGTCCTCATAAACATCATATCCTCTTTACTCATCATAAACATCATCATCATAAACTTACTTATCATAATCATCATCATAAACATCATATGTACTTATATAATCATTGCATAATTATAGTATAGAAGTATGGTTTACCGTCCGATGCCCGTACGTTTCTTACGTACCTTAATTTCAAAAGTGGAGGAGTGGGAGAACTTTATCTCCTTGATGTTGTGGGTACCTGGGATGGTTCTACATAACCATATAAATCGATATTAGAAGCTAATCATAGTCCAATATCCGAAAATCCCACAAAGACATAAAAAAATACACATTTTTATACCTCGCGATCGATCGCCGCCCAGGCCCATCGCGAGATCATACTGGACGAGGCTAAAAAATTCACACTTTGGTGATCGATCGCCACTTTTGGCGCGATCGATCGCCGGCCTCGTCGATCGATCTTCCAAAGGTGGCGATCGATCGCCAAATGCTATTGGCGCCCACTGCTGGCTCGCGATCGATCGCCAAAAACGGGCGATCGATTGCCAGCCCCTGTACATCGAAAAATCGACATTAATGAGCATTTTTCAAGCTCTACCTCAAACCATTCGAACCCAAACTTTCCTACAATACCAACATCATCATAACCCACTAAAACCCACATAAAACACTTCAAAAATCATACCCCAAACATATATAACATATACCCAAAACAAACCCACTTAAATCACTTCAAAATCACCACATTTCAAATCCAAACATCATCAAAACTTTAGGAAGGGTTCCATACCTCTTGAAGACTCCAAATCTTGACAAAAACCACACAAACACAAGTTTTGTGGAACTTTCCTTCTCCTTCCTTGGAGGATTTCGAAAATGGGGTGAGGTTAGGGTTGTGAAAAGGATTTGGGGATTTTAAGAGTGTTTGGTAAAGTGAAGGGAAAAGGTATAGTGGGGGGATTTTAATTAAACTTGTACCCATAATTTAACATGGTGTATAAAATACCCTGACATGGTATTTTAAAAGCATTTTACAAGAATGCCACAAACTTCCCCTAACTTCATATCTTCCTCATAATTGACAATCAATTAAATTAAATCATTTTAATACTTCATTACCCGTCACATAAATCAATTATCATGATAAATAATCACATATCCATCATTAATGCCCAAATTGCATATAATTAATTTCGGGGCATCACAGATAATACCATCCAGGGAGTATATTTTGTATTTCATAGCATTTACATTGTTGTAAATTATGAATTGTATTATTATGATTGTTGGATTTGGGATATTGGTATGCTCACCCCGTGTGGGGGCTGTCTCTGTTGGGGTAGGTTATTAGGTACATCGATGGCTTGGAGTTGAGCTCAAGCTTTGGATTTGAGGTGATTCCAGAGATCGAAGTACCAGTGACGGTATTGAGCATGATACTTTATACATTAGATACACGCATGCTTATTTGATGCTCGTATGTGAGCGGTATTATGTGTATATGTGATGTATAAAACGGGCAAGGGCTTTCTCTTTTCATTTATGTGTTGCATGCAATTAATTATGAATTGCCAAATGAACTGAGAGTATGTTAGTGTATTATATTGGTGCATAATATGTATGTGAACTTGGTTGAGGAAAACTAGACATTATAAGGAATAATGTGAAGAATTTGTATATGACGCATGAATGGCTATGATGTTAAGTGACTTCTCCCCTACAAGTATGATTGTGATGACCAGGGATTATAGATGTTAATCCCGGAGTGTTAATAACCCCTAAAGTTGTTTTACGTGGCGATTTGGAGTTTAATCGTGGTGTTGGGCCTTCTGGGCTCGTTTATTCGGGATCGTTGGATCCCGAGGTTGAGATTGTATTCTCATTATGGTGTAAAACCTAAGAGTTGGGTTTTTAGTGTGACTCGGGATCTGGGGTGCTTTGTGTGGGCACCGGTAGGGGGTTTTGGAGTTAGAGATAGAATTTTTGAAAACATATGATTTTTAATGAATCATGATGTATTTGTGGGGCTATTAGTATTTCGGGGTATTTTTGCTATAAATACCAGTTGAACCCAAGATTTTAATTTTAAAATTCATTTAAGCTCCTCCAGCCCGTCTCTCTCTCTCCACGCGTCGGCCTTTCCCGTCGCCCCCAACCCCCGCGCGTAAAAGCGCTGCGCCCGCCGCCGTCCGACCGCCGTCCGGCGCGTCCGACCCGCCATTGGCTTCGTCTCGTCCAGGCGCAGCTTCCTACACCGGCAATTCAAAGTTTCATCGTGATTTGCGTTCGGAATTCCAGATTTACGCAGACGCCCAAAATTCTAGGGTTCTTCGTTTTTGAGCGATTTTCCTTCCGATCTTCGTATGGGTAACCTTCCTTACCCCTTTTTCATGCTTCTCATGTAATTTCCTGTATTTTGGTGATGTATCGTTCAAAAATTTGCCCTAATTTCGTGAGGTTGGGGTTCGAATTTGGGGGTTTTGGCAGGGGGGTGGTGATTCTTGTTATGGGTCGTTTATTACATGTTTTAGATGTATTATGGTGCTTAGTTTGGGTTCGAATTGTGAGGTTAAGGGTTCGAAAATTTGAAGGGTGTTCTTGAACAATTTTCGATAATGTCTCATTCGTTTCCCTCCCTGCATGTGCCCTTCCCCAGGTCTTTTAAATGGTTAATTGTCGTGTGTTGGCAATATTTTGAGGGTTATGGATGTGCTTGAGCATGGGTTACATGTTCGTAAATAATTGTGAATTATTTATCGTGTTAGCACATCGTTCCTCGGGGCATGGAACTCGAGCAAGGTTTGGCTCGGACTTCGGAGATTTAAGGTACGTGCGACGTACGATCATTTCTTCATATGAGAGCATTTGTGAAATGCATAATGTATTTTGATTTCATTGAATAATTGTGCGTATGGTTATATATATATGTTGATATAGCCAAGGAACGACCAAATCTTGATATCGCCGCCACAAGCGTGCGTGACACTAGAGTAGGATAACTCTTACAAGGTATATGGGGTACTGGATGTGTATGACTATTGTAGGGCATTGAGATGCCTGAGAATGATCGTGGAATCATGTATTCATTATAAGACATGCGAGATGTCTAAGTATAATGGAGAATTGGTAAAATAAATGCTAGGCATTTGAGCTATCTGTGATTGATAGCGAGGTTGAGAAATCAGTATTTGTTATTGAGATATCCATATTTGCCTGCATAATGAATTTGGAATCAATATATATTGACATTCGAGAATTAGGCATACGATGAGTTAAATCAATGTGTTGATTTACTGATTTTTGAGATTTGATGAGTTTGATGATTGTGAGAACAGGGACAGTACACGGAATCCCGGATGAGGACTTCGCCATCCAGGGAGTATCATTTAAAATTCATTAGTATTTACTTTTGTTGTAAATTATGGATTTCATTATTGTGATTATGGGATTTTGTGTGTTGGTATGCTCACCCCGTTGGGGGATGTCTCTGTTGGGGCAGGTGAACAGGTACATCGATGGCTTTGGAGTTGAGCTCGAGCTGTTGATTGGATTTACTCCCAGGATCGTGGTACCAGGGCTTGATGGAGCACGGTATCGTATAGGGTACTTATATACACCCGAGGGTTATATACACATTTATGATGCTCGCATGTAGCACGGTTATACTTGTATATGGGTTGTATATAAAGGCATGGGCCTTCCTCTCTTTCATTCTATATGCATGCAATTAAGGGTAGAATTGCTAATGATATGAGAGTCATTGGTGTATTATGTGGGTGTTGAAACCCACTTTAGTTTTCTTATTGTGTGGCGTCTTCCCTGGCTGGGAATTTACTTCGTGTTGCTGTATTCTGTTGAATATTGTGTTTTCCCTGGCCGGGAACTATGTTATGTGATGTGCTTTTGTTTCGGGATAGCTCAATTTATGGGGAGACTCTGCCCAAATTTTTATAAAAGTCCTCAATGTAAAAAGTGGTGTAATGGGGATGGAAATGGGCGAAATCTATGAGTCTAGTTGTGGGTAGAGATGATCTTATAACGTTGAACATTAAAGAAATTTTGTAATTGCCTTTCAATGCTAAAGTATCATCTGAGTTTCCCGATTGATTTTTATTGAAAGCATGTGCCACACATAGTGGTTAATACACTAATCAAGGGTTAAGGGCTTGTGGTCCTTACATTAGTGGTATCAGAGCAGTGGTTGCTCATTGGGGCTGTTAAGGGCCTAGGAAGTTATTGATAGCACATATTTATGCATGATGGCATTAATGTTGTACGACATAACTAATTGTTTATGTGCTTTTATGATATGAAAAGTGGTATTGCTAACCATTGTGGTTGCAGGAATCGTGTGGAACACGATAGGATGGCATTAATGGTAATGTCTGGCACTCCGTATATCATGGGCCAAGGAATTTGGTTTTTTTAAGAAAATCAGGTAAAGGGATAATTCTGAGGTAACATGTCTTGGTATACATATTGACATGCAAGTGGTTGCATATATGTATTGCATGTTTGACGCATAGCGTATATGGCTATTGTTGCTAACCATGATGGTTGCAGGTTACAGGAAATACGGAGTATGAAAAGGAATGATGATTATACATTCCAGGAGTCTTGTTTATCGCAGTGAAAAAAAAAATTTTTATGCTTAAACTGGTTTTGTAGTAATGAAGCGTGGAAGATTGTACCGCTCATTATGAGGTTCTGTAGTAATGAAGCGGGGAAGATTGTACCGCTCATTATGAGGTTTTGTATTAATGAAGCGGGGAAGATTGTACCGCTCATTATGAGGTTCTGTAGTAATGAAGCGGGGAAGATTGTACCGCTCATTATGAGGTTCTGTAGTAATGAAGTGGGGAAGATTGTACCGCTCATTATGAGGTTTTGTAGTAATGAAGCGGGGAAGATTGTACCGCTCATTATGAGGTTTTGTAGTAATGAAGCGGGGAAGATTGTACCGCTCATTATGAGGTTCTGTAGTAATGAAGCGGGGAAGATTGTACCGCTCATTATGAGGTTCTGTAGTAATGAAGCGGGGAAGATTGTACCGCTCATTATGAGGTTCTGTAGTAATGAAGCGGGGAAGATTGTACCGCTCATTATGAGATTATGTAGTAATGAAGCGGGGAAGATTGTACCGCTCATTATGAGATTATGTAGTAATGAAGCGGGGAAGATTGTACCGCTCATTATGAGGTTCTGTAGTAATGAAGCGGGGAGGATTGCACCGCTCATTATGAGATTGTGTAGTAATGAAACGGCGAGTTATGGTACTTGTATTGATGATGATTCATCTCTTTGTGATGATTGGCGACGATCTATACCGCAGGACACGGATGATAGCGGTGATGTATTCCGCTGTGTCGATTTATATTCATTCTTTATGAGGACACGGATGATAGCGGTGATGTATTCCGCTGTGTCGATTTATATTCATTTCTTTATGAGGACACGGATGATAGCGGTGATGTATTCCGCTGTGTCGATTATATTCATTTCTTTATGAGGACACGGATGATAGCGACGATGTATTCCGCTGTGTCGATGATGATGATTCATTCCTCTATGATGATGGGCGATGATTCATACCGCCAGACACATGTATAGCGATGAGACATTCCGCTGTGTCGGTTGATGATGGTTCACGCCGTTGAGCATATGTATATGATGATTTACGATGACTCATTCTTCTATGAGGATTGGCGATGATTCGTGCCGCCGGATATGTTGATAGCGATGCCTCTTTCCGCTATTATGTGGACGATGATTCATGCTCAGGTGTATAGCAAGGTTTCATGCCACTTATTATATGACGAGGTATCATGCCGTCGATTCTATAGCGATGGATTGTGCCGCTATGTACTCAGCACAGGATTTTGCCGCCTTCGAGCGATGGGTGCTGATACGCACTATTATTGAGTGACGGAGACAGGTATGCCGCTATCTTGTTAGCGATGAGGTATGGGATATTGCTATTCTATTAGCATTATTATAGCTGGCATGCGTTGATATGCATGTTTTATTATGACTATTTTATTAGCATAATGGTGGATGGCATACGTTGATGTACATGGACCGTCACGAGTTGACTGGGTTGTTTAGATGTCATTGTTGACATGTATCGTCACTAGTTGACGATGCCTTAGATGCCATGAGTGGGCATGTGTCGTCACGGGATGACGATGACGATGGTGTGGGGGATGTCTTATTAGACATGCATCATCGTTACGATGAACAATGCGTTAAGTATACGTATTCAGTTGTATGCCTTGGGTGCCAGTGCCGAGCATAAGATGGTGTTTACGTCACCGATTGACGTGACCCTTATACCGAGCGGGTCGCTCGAGAAATGGATGAACACGCTGTACATGTGATTGTACCGCAGCAATTGTTTGAGGTGATCATATTTCGAGTGGTGATACCTTGAGGTATGCTCGTTGGAATGGCTTTTTGGCCATGTTTTTGACGACAGGAGTAATCATGGAGGAAATTACTCGCTTTCTGACGATGTGACATGTGGTAGACATGGTCACACCACCCTTGAGGGTGTAGAATGGGTCCTAAGGGAGTAGGATCAGGTTATGTTAAGTACATAGGGACATTGGAGTGTCCAGGGTGTATCGGCATTAGAGGAATGTTGGGTAAAGACCCACTACTCTATTGATTTTCTTCCCATGGTATGGTATGCCATGTGGGAACGTCCGTCTTGTTGGTAGGTTTGAGGTAAACCTAAAGAGACAGAGACTAGTTTGTCTGCCGCGTGTGTGCAGCACCATGAGGGGCTTGCTAGAGCCGTTATACTGCTCGTTGGAACCAAGTTTGGCAAATCGTAAGGTGATACGATGTGGATTGTGGTGGACTCTAGTAGTCACCACGTCATTGAGGTTGAGGTTGTGTATGCCTCACTGAAACGTGTATACGTTTATGTTTAATCTTGGTGAGACTTGTCTGGGACAGCTCATGATGTTGAAGTACCAACAAGAGAGTCATCAAGTCGTTGTTGACTCGATCTAGGGAATCCGTGTATTTGGGATGCAATGGGTGTTATTGTATCCAGTTTTTCCGAACGGTGGTTCGAGACTAGTGGATCTCGAGTTCGATGGCTCTTCCCTTGTGAGGAAGGAGGTAGTATTATACCTATTTGGGATGGGAATCTTTGAAAGATTCGGTAAGTTGGTGCATGTGGTGTTGATTTTGGGAATCACATCGTGTTGTTGATCGTCGATTATCATTCTCCACTGGGTAGGGAATGACTCAGAATTGAAGATTGTGTTTGGGGCTTAGGGGTAGGTTGTAGATACCCGAGCCGAGTGCATTGAGTATGCATGTGATGTCAGTGCTTAGGCAGGTATACCGGTGAGTATACGGATGCCAGTTATTGATTTCCTTCTTGTCAAGCATAGAGTTATGCTATTTTTTTGGATGGTTAAATCTCTGATGAGAGATATGAAACACCTTGAGATTGGGAATCTCCATGGCACGATAATTATGAGGAATAATCATGAAGTTAGTGGACTCCCTTTGAGGAGGGATTATCTTGTGTGGGTTAAGGTATTTCCTTGTTGGTGTTTTCCTCCGAGTTGCGATAGCCTTCCCAAGTTTGGATTGTTAAATCCTAGGATTATCAAGGGATGGCCGGAATTCGGATTGGTTGGGTGTCGCTGTCGACACAAGCGTTGATGATGCAATGGGTTTATTGCATGTCCTTTCAGAATTTGAAACTCTGTGGAGTCTCGGTTGTTTAATTATGATCAGGATGTGATTCTTGGAACATCCGGAGGTGGACATCTTGTGAGATGTCTTTTGTGTGAATCTGTGGCCGTGAGTTGCCCAAATTGAGTTGCAATGATGGGACTGCTCCTTCGATGGAGGAGATTTGAAAGTGGAAACCAGGTTTGGTATGTGTACACCGTGGTATACTAATGTTTCCCTCGTAACGATGTATGTTAGACAACGTGAGTCATGATAGAGACGTCTTTGAATGATATCTACGATGGAATCGGGAGCGATTCGAATCCTTGCAGTTTCAGTTGACTAACTGCTTTTGGATTATTAGCGTTGAGTTGTGCTGACGCTCTTTGACGTTATGATGGATTTGGAAGTCTATTCCACTCCAGAGTTTGACACGAGGTCAACGTTCTCACGGTTGAGGTGTCATTCATGATGCGTTCTTACTAGTTGTATTAGAACTAAGGATGACTGTCCGATCTACAGTCGTAAGTATTGGTTGTTTTGCAGTCATGAGAGACTGACTTTTGGGATGACCCGCATCGAGGTACGTTTTTGCCTCTTGGGTGATATGTTGGTTTTGGTATGTCGCTCTGTTTCAGAGTTTGATGTGAGGTAAGTATCCTCGCGTTTTTTAAGACGATTCTGATATGGTCAAGAATCGAGGTTATGGCGTCATGTTGTTGTGTAGCCTGGGTGTTACGTGATACACCGGTGCTAATTTCGAGGACGAAATTCTTTTAGTGGGGGATATTGTGATGACCAGGGATTATAGATGTTAATCCCGGAGTGTTAATAACCCCTAAAGTTGTTTTACGTGGCGATTTGGAGTTTAATCGTGGTGTTGGGCCTTCTGGGCTCGTTTATTTGGGATCGTTGGATCCCGAGGTTGAGATTGTATTCTCATTACGGTGTAAAACCTAAGAGTTGGGTTTTTAGTGTGACTCGGGATCTGGGGTGCTTTGTGTGGGCACCGGTAGGGGGTTTTGGAGTTAGAGAGAGAATTTTTGAAAACAGATGATTTTTAATGAATCATGATGTATTTGTGGGGCTATTAGTATTTCGGGGTATTTTTGCTATAAATACCAGTTGAACCCGAGATTTTAATTTTAAAATTCATTTCAGCTCCTCCAGCCCGTCTCTCTCTCTCCTCGCGTCGGCCCTTTCCCGTCGCCCACAACCCCCGCACGTAAAAGCTCAGCGCCCGCCGCCGTCCGGCCGCCGTTCGGCGCGTCCGACCCGCCGTTGGCTTCGTCTCGTCGAGGCGCAGCTTCCTACACCGGCAATTCAAAGTTTCATCGCGATTTGCGTTCGGAATTCCAGATTTACGCAGACGCCCAAAATTCTAGGGTTCTTCGTTTTTGAGCGATTTTCCTTCCGATCTTCGTATGGGTAACCTTCCTTACCCCTTTTTCATGCTTCTCATGTAATTCCCTGTATTTTGGTGATGTATGGTTCGAAAATTTGCCCTAATTTCGTGAGGTTGGGGTTCGAATTTGGGGGTTTTGGCAGGGGGTGGTGATTCTTGTTATGGGTTGTTTATTACATGTTTTAGATGTATTATGGTGCTTAGTTTGGGTTTGAATTGTGAGGTTAAGGGTTCGAAAATTTGAAGGGTGTTCTTGAACAATTTTCGATAATGTCTCATTCGTTTCCCTCCCTACATGTGCCCTGCCCCGGGTCTTTTAAATGGTTAATTGTCGTGTGTTGGCAATATTTTGAGGGTTATGGATGTGCTTGAGCATGGGTTACATGTTCGTAAATAATTGTGAATTATTTATCGTGTTAGCACATCGTTCCTCGGGGCATGGAACTCGAGCAAGGTTTGGCTCGGACTTCGGAGATTTAAGGTACGTGCGACGTACGAGCATTTCTTCATATGAGAGCATTTGTGAAATGCATAATGTATTTTGATTTCATTGAATAATTGTGCGTATGGTTATATATATATGTTGATATAGCCAAGGAACGACCAAATCTTGATATCAAGCGTGCGTGACACTAGAGTAGGATAACTCTTACAAGGTATATGGGGTACTGGATGTGTATGACTATTGTAGGGCATTGAGATGCCTGAGAATGATCGTGGAATCATGTATTCATTATAAGACATGCGAGATGTCTAAGTATAATGGAGAATTGGTAAAATAAATGCTAGGCATTTGAGCTATCTGTGATTGATAGCGAGGTTGAGAAATCAGTATTTGTTATTGAGATATCCATATTTGCCTGCATAATGAATTTGGAATCACTATATATTGACATTCGAGAATTAGGCATACGATGAGTTAAATCAATGTGTTGATTTACTGATTTTTGAGATTTGATGAGTTTGATGATTGTGAGAACAGGGACAGTACACGGAATCCCGGATGAGGACTTTGCCATCCAGGGAGTATCATTTAAAATTCATTAGTATTTACTTTTGTTGTAAATTATGGATTTCATTATTGTGATTATGGGATTTTGTGTTGGTATGCTCACCCCGTTGGGGGATGTCTCTGTTGGGGCAGGTGAACAGGTACATCGATGGCTTTGGAGTTGAGCTCGAGCTGTTGATTGGATTTACTCCCAGGATCGTGGTACCAGGGCTTGATGGAGCACGGTATCGTATAGGGTACTTATATACACCCGAGGGTTATATACACATTTATGATGCTCGCATGTAGCACGGTTATACTTGTATATGGGTTGTATATAAAGGCATGAGCCTTCCTCTCTTTCATTCTATATGCATGCAATTAAGGGTAGAATTGCTAATGATATGAGAGTCATTGGTGTATTATGTGGGTGTTGAAACCCACTTTAGTTTTCTTATTGTGTGGCGTCTTCCCTGGCTGGGAATTTACTTCGTGTTGCTGTATTCTGTTGAATATTGTGTTTTCCCTGGCCGGGAACTATGTTATGTGATGTGCTTTTGTTTCGGGATAGCTCAATTTATGGGGAGACTCTGCCCAAATTTTTATAAAAGTCCTCAATGTAAAAAGTGCTGTAATGGGGATGGAAATGGGCGAAATCTATGAGTCTAGTTGTGGGTAGAGATGATCTTATAACGTTGAACATTAAAGAAATTTTGTAATTGCCTTTCAATGCTAAAGTATCATCTGAGTTTCCCGATTGATTTTTATTGAAAGCATGTGCCACACATAGTGGTTAATACACTAATCAAGGGTTAAGGGCTTGGGGTCCTTACAATGATTGTATGCACTAATGGCTTGGATTAATACACTAATAACGGATTAAGGGCACGGGGGTCCTTACAGGCCAGCTGCAGCAGGTATGGGTTGAGGGGGGGTAGTTGGGTACTGGGTGGTGTGATGTGTTATGTTTTGGTCCCGGTATTTAACACGATGTATTAAAATATCCTCACATGATATTTTATAGTATTTAATCAATAAAATACTTCAAATTCCAATTAAACATGCTTCACCCAAAACAAACAACATCCACCTCAAATAATCATGCCATAACCCAAATTCCCAACATATATCACATGCACCCTGAAACGCATTTCCCCAATATTATTAATTCAACCCAAATGAATTAATACCATAATCTTCATAACATAATTAATGTTTAAAAGCACATAATCATTTCGGGGATATCACACATTGCATAATGTTGGTCGAAGGGGAAATGTTAACAAAAACTGGAGCACTAGGCATAGAGCATACATACTTTGCTGGGAGAGGGCAAATGATCTACGTGTAGACAGACCACGATTTACTGACGGTGGTTACTACGTTATTGGCGGATACAGTGTGTGGTATGAACAAGTCACACGGAGATACATTGGACGTCAAGACTATTTTGTACAGCCAGGATATCAACATGGTGATGGCCCGGCATGGCAGCATGTGGTACGTTAATTACGTGAAATTTTATTTTTATATTTGTGTTTAGATGTATAAATTTTATATGGACTTTTGGACTTTGCAGATTGAGCAGATGGAGCAGTTAACTACAAGCTATGACCGACATCTGGCTGATGGAGTGCCTATTACGACAGAGTCAATGAGGCAACATAGGACTATGTTCGACAATGTGGTGCGAGTGGCTCGTGAAGGACGAGACAGAAACTTCCCGGCATACAATGAAGTCCAGCATGTTGATACACGTTCGCTCCATGCAGGCACTCCATCTACACATATGCAGACAGATATTGCATGTCCATCTACGTGGACAGATATTGCAGGTCCATCTGCACATATGCAGACAGATATTGCAGGTCCATCTATGTGGACAGAGCCAGATATGTGTACATACTATTATATTCTTATACCTGTACCATCATATGATTTATCTCCCTTCACGCCATATCCCCCCATGTCCACTCAACCTCAGTTCAGCAGCATGGATACAGATGTCAGTCTTGGGTTTATGCATCTATGACTTCACCTTTCGATGTCTCACCAGTTTTATTCCCTCAATTGACGCCAATTCAGCAGCCTGCCAACACACCTATGGCAAGGGAAAGGGGCGAAGATCTCAAATCCATAGTTATCTTTCACTGTTTGAATTACATACTTTATTTCGTAAGCTGGATCACGCCGAACAATTCAGACTAACAAGCTAGCAATCATGTTTTTGTCCAAATTTGCATGATCGACCGACAGCTCACTCAAAAGGCAAATGTGAGAACCTCCATACTTGTTGATTATGAATAATCCAACTTTTTTCTTCAACGAGGCCCACAGGTACCATCTACAAGGCATATCTTATGTACTGTGTTTGCACACCACTTTCCACAATGTTTTTGTACTCTTGACAACGCGGAACTCCCGTTTCGCAACACGTACAGAGTAATCCTTTACAGTTACCTGCAAATGAGCTTTATTTTTGAAGACCATATCTAGATGGATATCCCCTTTGGAGTAGTCGTAATAATTCCCTCATCTACCTGTTGGAATGTCTAATGAGTCTCCAAATACTTCGGGATGTGTCATTGAGAATAATGGAATTGTTTGATAAAGTACATGAGTATTTGCCGTGGTTGTGTCTCGTACATTATCTGACACTTCTTCAATATCAACCTCATCGTCATCAGACTCATCCTCACATGGAATTCCCTCTGGTTCAGTCTGAATATCATCTCCAAAATCCACAAAATTGTCTGCTAGTGGCTCGGGAACAATATTGTCAGCAACCATAGGAGCATCATCTTGAATCCTAGAGGTAGTTGGTCTTTCTGTATCTACTACAAATGGACCACTACCACTTGTTGGCATTTCTGTAATAAAATCATAAGCTCTTCGTTCTGTTTGTATATACATCTCCAAATAACTATAATTTTGTTCAGAATCCAATACCCATGCTAAATTGTAATCACTGTCAATGGGAAAAATTGTTTGTTTTATCCCAGAAAAATCACTAAATATGTATTTACAATATATTTTCAGAATGAACTGGTTAAGGTCGATGCCAGTAATATCATATACGTCGTTCACTAACTGCAAATAATTAATAGTGCGAGATATTGTCATGCCTTTCGACGGACCACGATCATATCTAACATATTCTGAATCTTGTAATATATCGCCTCCTCAATACAACAAAACTTGAATTGTGATATCCCTGAAATAATTAATTGCATTTTGGGCATTAATTGTGTTTATGTGATTTTATGGTGATAATTAACATATGTGTTGGAATTAATTATCATGGTGAAATGCTTAGTCACATGGTAGGCGTGACCCGGTGGTGCATTTCGGGGTGCATGTTATACATGTTGGGAATTGGGGTTTATTATGGCTTGATTATGGCAATTGATAATTATTTTGGTAAAGCATGGTTTTAATTGGGATTTTGATGCATTTTGGTAAATGCTTTTAAAATATCATGTTGGGGTGTTTTATACACCATGAAATTGTGGGAGTGCAATTTAATTAAAACAACCCACTTATACCCCAATCCCCACTACACCGTCACTTTTCAACTTTCCCCAAATCAACCACCCAAACCCTCCTTCTCTCCCATTTTCGAGTTTGAGCAAAGGGGTGAAGAGAAATCCTTCCAAAAACTTGATTTGTGGGATTTGGTGTGAGATTTGGAGTCCCCTTAAGGTATCAATACCTCCATGTTGTTTTTTTTGTGTTTGGATTGAGTTTGAAATGGTTTTGAAGGGTTTTGAAATGGGTTGTTTTGGATTGGTATCATTTTAGTTGAATGTTGGATTTTTGGGATGTTTAAAGTGTATTTTGAAGGTTATTATGTGTTTGATGTTGTTGGTTTGAAGGTAGGGGAGTTGGTATGGATTGGAAAGGAGTTTTGGAGCAAAAATGGTGATTTTTCGAAGTGCAGGACTCGGCGATCGATCGCCCGTTTTTGGCGATCGATCGCGAGCCGACAGTGCGCTCCAAAAGCTTTTGGCGATCGATCGCCACACTTGGGCGATCGATCGGCGAGGTTGGCGATCGATCGCCGAAGGAACAAAATTTGAGTATCGGGCAGTAGGGTCTCGCGATCGATCGCCCGTAGTAGGCGATCGATCGCGAAAGGCAAAATGTGGGATTTTTGGTTATTTTTATGGAATTTTTGATATTGGACTATTATTGGCTCCTAATATTGATTTGTGTGAATGTGTAGAACCATCCCAGGTGGCCACACAACTTAGGAGATAAAGTCCACGATATCTCCACTTTTGGAACTAAGGTACGTAGTGAGACGTACGGGCATCGGACGGTAAAACGTATTTATTACGCTTTGAATTGGTTATGCATTATGGTTGCATACATGGTCTTACTTATGCATTATGGTTGCATACATGATTGGATATGCATTATGGTTGCATGTAATTGTGAGTCGAGATTATATTACAGTGATGAAGAATACTTGCCGCCTTCATGTCGAAGCGATGATAGAATACTTGACGCTGTCATATATAGCTGATGTGATTCGATATTTTGGCTATAAGGTAAAATAACGTGGTAATGCAAAATAACGATAAACACACCAAGATTTTTTACGTGGAAAACCCTCAAATTGAGAGAAAAAACCACGGGACCTAGTCCAGTATAAAACTTCACTATAAATATTGATGATTTACAAGACTGTCTGGATACGAAGAATAATCCCTCAAGGACTTACACGAATGTTTTTAGAGAATTTGTAAAAAAGGCCGAACAGACACAAATTTGCTCTCTTCGGAGTCTTTTTGCCTAGAAAATTTCAACCCTTGCTATGAAGTTATCTGAGGGTATTTATAGGACTGCCCTTAGTAACTAACTCGCGGAAAATCAGCCACATGATATCCTTTGATCGTGGCTTGATGGGAGCCAAGCGTGTCCGAGAAATCCGCCCCATTAAAGCACGTTCCATCTCAGCCGGTTAATTAGTTTTAAGTATGACCGGGTCTTCCGCTACTCTTTGACCAAAATCCCGAAGAGGGCAAAGGATGCCCGACAATATGCTGATCAGTATCCTGTGTTCGACAAGCATCTCTTCGGTATAATTTCTGCTCGGCAATTTTAGGGTTTGTGTCTTCATAAATCCATTTTAGGGTGCTTCATGAAAGAAAATAAGTATGGAGGAAAAGATTGGTCGGACGTCTAATGCTAGCTCGGAAGCAAACTGCAGTAAAGTAAGTTAAATCAGCAAAATGAACGAGTATTTATAGTGGGGTGCCACTGGAACAGTCGTTAAATCAGCACCGTCCAAATAAAATCCCATGAACGGTTATAGATGTGGAAGAAGTTTTCAACACTTTAAGAAAATTTGGCATGAAGTTGAATCCCGCAAAATGTACTTTCGGTATTCGTAGGGGCAAATTTCTAGGATACATGGTTACGGAAAGAGGTGTTGAAGCTAACCCGGAGAAAATCCAAGCCATACGAGAAATGAATCCTCCGAGGACACTGAATGAAGTGCAGAGATTGGCAGGAAGAATAGCGGCATTGAGCAGAAATTATACCGAAGAGATGCTTGTCGAACACAGGATACTGATCAGCATATTGTCGGGCATCCTTTGCCCTCTTCGGGATTTTGGTCAAAGAGTAGCGGAAGACCCGGTCATACTTAAAACTAATTAACCGGCTGAGATGGAACGTGCTTTAATGGGGCGGATTTCTCGGACACGCTTGGCTCCCATCAAGCCACGATCAAAGGACATCATGTGGCTGATTTTCCGCGAGTTAGTTACTAAGGGCAGTCCTATAAATACCCTCAGATAACTTCATAGCAAGGGTTGAAATTTTCTAGGCAAAAAGACTCCGAAGAGAGCAAATTTGTGTCTGTTCGGCCTTTTTTACAAATTCTCTAAAAACATTCGTGTAAGTCCTTGAGGGATTATACTTCGTATCCAGACAGTCTTGTAAATCATCAATATTTATAGTGAAGTTTTATACTGGACTAGGTCCCGTGGTTTTTTCTCTCAATTTGAGGGTTTTCCACGTAAAAAATCTTGGTGTGTTTATCGTTATTTTGCATTACCACGTTATTTTACCTTATAGCCAAAATATCGAATCACATCATTGGCGCCGTCTGTGGGAAAATTTGATCTAAGGCGTTGAAGTAGGACGAATTTTCTAACGAAAAAGAAATCAAAGGGCAAGATGGCCAGAGTTAAAGGCAGGGGGCAAGCTTCTAGGGGAAACGAATCCAATTCTCACCCATACATGTTCGCTGAACCCGGAGAAGGGCCAGAAGATGCAGGATCATCTCAACATGTTCCTCAGTCATTTCCTGTTGGGGGAATGCCCATGGAGCATTTGACGGAAATGATAACCAAAACTGTTGGAGAGATTATGAGGCAATTTATGGTCCCCCCCCCCCCCAGAAACAAGAAAATGTACAAGATGAAGAGGGGGAAGAATTGGCTTCCCGGCAGGAACCTGAAAAAGAGCCTGAAAGAGAACCTGAAAAAGAACCTGAAAAAGAGCCTAAGGAAGTTAGACATATTTCTAATCATTTGAATGAAGAAGCTGATAAAGCTTTAAATCGCCAAATGGAAGAGCTGAAAAGTGAGCTGCAGCAGATGCGTAATAAGATGGAAGGACGTATGTATCCTCCGCAGAGGAGTACTCCATTTGCCTCCCATGTGGTTGATGATCCTTTGCCCCCAAACTTCAGGGCTTTAAATGTGGGAAATTACGATGGTGGTACAGATCCCGAAGAATATCTGTCTCGATTTGAAAACGCTTCGCTTCTTCATCAACTTACGGATGGAGTGAAATGTCGGGTTTTCCTGACCACATTATCGGGAGCAGCGCAAGCATGGTTTAATCAGTTGCCAGCAAGAATCATAGACTCTTTCCCGAAGTTTAGTTCTCTATTTTTGCATCAGTTTGCAAGCAGCCGGAGTTGCAAAAGAACAGCTCTTAGTCTATTCGGGATTAAGCAAGCGGAGAAGGAATCTCTTCGAGATTTTCTGAAAAGATTTAGTCATGCATGTCTTGACATTCCGCATGTCACCTCGGAAGTACTAATCAGCGCGTTCACTCAAGGATTAAAAGAAGGAGACTTATTTCGATCTTTGGCAAAAAAGCCACCTTCTGATTATGATGAATTGTTGGGAAGAGCTTCTAAATACATTAACCTGGAAGAAGCCCAAAGGATGAAGCAAAGAAGAGATGGCAAAACTGGGGAAGAAGTAAACAGAAAGAATAAACCGGTGGAGCCAGTCAAAAGAAGTTTTGACCAATTTCTACCGATGAGACCTCATCGGGAAGTAGCAATGAATCAGAGTATGCCGAAGAGGGGGCGGGGTGGACCTCATAGGGGGGGACCTTTCCGAGGAACAATGATCCGAGGAGGGTCCTTCCGAGGAAGAGGATATCGAGGAGGGGGGTTTCGAGGTGGAAGATCTAACGAGTCTGATGGAGGGCGGGGATTTAACGAGGAGTTCAAAGACAATAATTTCACTCCTAGAATTAATATAAATCCCGGAAGAGGAGCACCGCAGCCAGTCCCTTGGTCAGTTCGGGGAGAAAGAGTAGAGGGAGAAGAGGAAACCTTGAACAATATTCCGAGTCGGGGAACTATACACATGATAGCTGGAGGAACGTCAGGAGGAGATTCGAACAGAGCAAGAAGGAATCACGCCCGGAGGCTTCAAGTGCTATCTATTGACCCCAGTCATGTACATGAGAGTCCGTCTATATCTTTTGGGCCTGCAGATCTGCAAGGAGTTCATTTTCCTCATGATGATGCATTGGTTATCTCTGCCACAGTGGCTAATTATAATGTGCAGAGGATTTTCGTGGACACAGGAAGCTCGGCGGATGTACTTTTTCTTGGTACGTTAAGCCAAATGAACTTAGGAAGCTTACCTATATTGAAAGTGAATACGTCCTTGCACGGATTTGTAGGGGAAGTCATAAACCCGATAGGGCAAGTGTCTCTACCAGTTACACTTGGTGAAGCATCAAGGATCAAAACAAAGATGATAAATTTCCTCATTGTGGATGCACCATCTTCTTACAATATATTATTGGGAAGACCAGCCCTAGCTGCTTTTGAAGCCGTTGCCTCCACCTATCATCTAATCATGAAATTTCTAGTAGGAGAGGAGGTGGGGCAAGTAAGGGGTGATCAAAGCTCGTCCCGGAAATGTTATGTGCAAGAGTTAAAGCAAGAAAAAGAGCAGAATAACGAAGGAAGAGAACGAAGGGGAAATGAAAAGAGGAAACGGGGCGAGGAAGAACGAATAACACCCGAAGAGGAGTTCCTCAACATCGAGCTGGGTCACCCTACTCGAATTACTAGGGTAGGATCCCAGCTTGATCCAGAATTACGAGAAAAAGTGGTTAATTGTTTGAATCAGCATGTGGATGTATTTGCATGGAGCACATCTGATTTAAAGGGAGTTAAGCCTGAGATTGCCGAACACCGCCTCAATGTAGACCCTAATGTTCGGGCAATAAGGCAAAAGAGAAGGCATTTTGGACCAGAAAAAGACGCTGTCATTGCCAAGCAGGTAGAAGAGTTGTTAAAGGCAGGCCACATTCGTGAGATCGGCTTCCCTACATGGCTTTCGAATGTAGTTTTGGTGCCTAAAGCTGGTGATAAATGGAGAATGTGTGTGGATTTTAGGGATGTGAATAAGGCATGTCCCAAAGATTGTTATCCCTTGCCCAGGATCGATCAGCTTGTAGATTCTACTGCTGGACACGAGCTGTTATGTCTTATGGATGCTTATCAGAGATATCATCAAATCCCTTTGGCACAGGAAGATCAATCAAAAGTAAGTTTTGTAACAGCAGGGGGAACTTTTTGTTATGTAGTAATGCCTTTTGGATTGAAAAATGCTGGGGCCACCTATCAAAGGTTGATGGATAAAATGTTTAAAGAACAAATTGGTCGGAATGTGGAAGTGTATGTGGATGATGTCCTGATCAAAAGCCGAAAAGCCAAGGACTTGGTCAAAGATATGGAAGAAGTTTTCAACACTTTAAGAAAATTTGGCATGAAGTTGAATCCCGCAAAATGTACTTTCGGTATTCGTAGGGGCAAATTTCTAGGATACATGGTTACGGAAAGAGGTGTTGAAGCTAACCCGGAGAAAATCCAAGCCATACGAGAAATGAATCCTCCGAGGACACTGAATGAAGTGCAGAGATTGGCAGGAAGAATAGCGGCATTGAGCAGATTTATATCCCGATCAGCCGATCGAAGCCTGCCTTTCTTCAAAGCATTAAGGCAGGGAGTCAAGTTCGAGTGGAATGACCAGTGCCAAAAGGCCTTCGAGGATTTGAAGGATTATTTGGCTCAGTTACCATTGATAAACAAGCCTGAGCCCAAAGAAACACTTCTCGTGTATTTATCGGTGGCAGAAGAAGTAATTAGTTCCGTGTTAATCAGAGAAAAATCAGGACAACAGCAGCCTGTATATTATGTCAGCCGAGCCCTGCAAGGAGCCGAGCAGCGATACCCTGAAATTGAAAAGTTGGCATTAGCTCTAGTCACCACAGCGAGAAGACTTCGGCCATACTTCCTGTCTCACCCTATCATGGTAATAACAAACACTCCTTTGGGTAGACTTTTATCCAAATCCGAAATATCAGGGAGGATGGTAAAATGGGCCACAGAGCTGAGTGAGTTTGAGGTCACTTATCAACCCCGAACTACGATTAAAGCACACGCTCTGTCAGATTTTCTGGTAGAAGTCACTCATACCTCGGAAGAAAAGGAGTGGAGTTTGTTTGTGGATGGATCATCTACTCGATTGGGAAGTGGAGCAGGTGTCATACTCATTAATCCTGAAGGGGAAGAAATCAGGGTTGCCGTCCAGTTTGGATTTTTATCCTCAAACAATGAAGCTGAATTTGAAGCTATCATTTCAGGTCTCCAAATAGCATTGGACGCTGGAGCCATGAAGATAAAAGCTTTTATGGACTCGATGCTAGTCGTTCATCAAGTGAAGGGGATATATAAGGTGAAAGAGGAGAAACTTCGAAAGTATGTAGAAAAGGTGCGGGCGATGATAGCTCAATTTCAAGAAGTGGAATTAATGCAAATACCAAGGGAGGAGAATACCCGTGCCGATGAATTAGCAAAATTGGCTAGTTCAGTACACGAATGGAAGAACAGGAATGTGCTCGTGCAAGAGCTTTTAATTTCTCATATATCCGTCAATAGCATCATGAGTATGGAGCCATGTATTATATCCGATTGGCGAGAGCATCTTATTAAATTCTTGAAGACAAAGGTTATGCCTTCTGACCCAAAGGAAGCTGCTAAGGTTAAAAGAATGGGGAACCGATTTGTGTTGATAGAAGGCAAGTTGTTCAAGAAAGGATTCTCAATTCCTTTTTTACAATGTGCCTCGAAGGAAGAAGGGGAGCATTTATTAAAGGAGATTCATGAAGGATGTTGCGGGAATCATGTAGGGACTAACATGTTATATCAGAAATCTATCCGAGCTGGGTATTATTGGCCGACGATGAGGGAAGATGCTGAGAAGTTGTGAAGAAATGCATTAATTGCCAAAGGCACGCAAATTTATCCCATGTACCTGCGGAAATTCTTAATAGTAGCATCATTTCCTGCCCCTTTGACCAATGGGGAATGGATATTGTTGGGCCATTTCCTCCCGCTACAGGGCAGAGAAAATTTCTCCTAGTAGCCGTTGAGTACTTCACTAAGTGGGTGGAAGCCGAACCATTGGCTAAAATAACTGAGGAGGAAGTCATCAGATTTTTATGGAGAAATATAGTATGCCGCTTCGGAATACCTCGAAGAATAATTTCCGATAACGGAAGACAATTCCAGGGAGGAAGAATACAAAAATGGTGCAAAGATATAAAAATTAAACAAGTCTTCACTTCAGTCGCCTATCCTCAAGCAAATGGGCAGGCGGAAGTGATTAATCGGATTTTATTGCACGGGATCAAAACAAGACTAGAAGGGGCTCGAGGGGAGTGGGTAAATGAATTACCCGGGGTCTTATGGGCCTATAGAACGACTCCTCGGGTATCTATAGGAGAGACTCCATATAGCTTAGTATATGGATCTGAGGCCCTCATTCCAGTAGAAATTGGAGTTGAATCTCTTCGAGTACAGAGCTACGACCCCGACCAGAATGAAGAAAAAAGGAAGTTGGAGTTAGACGGGATTATGGAATTGAGAGAGAAAGCCTTGGCTAAAGTGGAATTGTATAAAATAAGGGTGACCAATGCTTACAATCGGAGGGTTCGCCCGAGGGCTTTTCAAGTGGGAGATCTGGTGCTGCGAAGAATCAATCCCGCGGGGGAGGTAAAGAAGTTAGCACCCAAATGGGAAGGCCCTTATAAAATAAAAGGGGTGATTGGAAGAGGAGCCTACAGGCTGGAAGATCGCGAAGGTCGGGAACTGGTGAGACCTTGGAACATTCATAATTTAAGAATGTATTTTGTGTAATCTTTCAGTTATCGTTACTGTTCCCATATGTATTTCCGAAATAAATAAATTTCTTGTTATCGATCAATGTTCGGTTTAATCGTTGGATCGGGATGTTTGGTCAACGTTTAAACCTGAAAACACTATCGTTTACTCGTTGGATCGGGATGTTTGGTCAACGTTTAAACTTGAAAATACCATGTTATTGTGCTCGGGGTAGCGAGCTCATGTTATTATAGTCCATTGTTGGCAGGTTAAATACAGGATCGGGAAGTTTGGTCTGTATTTGAACCTAAAATGGGACTAAGTGATTATGCTCGGGGTAGCGAGCAATGTTCGGTTTACTCGTTGGATCGGGATGTTTGGTCAACGTTTAAACTTGAAAACACCATCGTTTACTCATTGGATCGGGATGTTTGGTCAACGTTTAAACTTGAAAATACCATGTTATTGTGCTCGGGGTAGCGAGCTCATGTTATTATAGTCCATTGTTGGCAGGTTAAATACAGGATCGGGAAGTTTGGTCTGTATTTGAACCTAAAATGGGACTAAGTGATTATGCTCGGGGTAGCGAGCAATGTTCGGTTTACTTGTTGGATCGGGATGTTTGGTCAACGTTTAAACTTGAAAACACCATCGTTTACTCGTTGGATCGGGATGTTTGGTCAACGTTTAAACTTGAAAATACCATGTTATTGTGCTCGGGGTAGCGAGCTCATGTTATTATAGTCCATTGTTGGCAGGTTAAATACAGGATCGGGAAGTTTGGTCTGTATTTGAACCTAAAATGGGACTAAGTGATTATGTTCGGGGTAGCGAGCAATGTTCGGTTTACTCGTTGGATCGGGATGTTTGGTCAACGTTTAAACTTGAAAATACTATGTTATTGTGCTCGGGGTAGCGAGCTTATGTTTGGTTTAATCGTTGGATCGGGATGTTTGGTCAACGTTTGAACTTGAAATTGTATCACCTTATTATGCTGGGGATGTTTTCTCTAAAACCCGATCATATCTATCTGCTCGGGATGTCTTTTCCCCGAGTTCTGTTATATTCATTACTTTGGGATATTTTCTAAAAAGTTCGCTTGTTGGAGAGACTAGTTTGCACAAGAGTGTAAGAAGACAGAGAAAGTCATAATATCATGGTCCAAAGATTACAATTTTAAAACAAAAAGGGTACATCCCTAAATTTACAACTGGAGGAATTCAAATGGAACGGTATTCAGGGCCTCATCAACATTTATAAAGTCTGTTGAAGTTCCTTCAGGAGGATAGCCAGCGGCTTTAAATTGACAAACAGACGCTTCAAAGCCATAGTTAAGGAACTTAGCAGCGCGTTCGCCCAGAATATCACCATACTCCTCAAACTTCATAAATTCTTCTTTCTTGAGGAGCCAGGATTCCTCGATCTGAGTAGCCCGAGATAGTTTCTCCTGATCAAGCTGTTCAGAAAGGGATTTGTTCTCTTCAGCTCGCAGTGATCTCTCTTGTGAAAGTTGTTCTAAGAGGGATTTATTCTCTTCAGTCACGGACCTGAATTGCCCGGATAAAGTGGTGTTAGCTTCCTCAAAGTCGGCTAATTTACCGTGCGCTTCCTCGAGAGCTGCCACTACCTTATCTCGAGTAACAACAGCAGCAGAGTATCGCTCTTCCAGTAGCTTTATGGATTTCTTCATCTCCTCACCGATACCTTCCAGCTGTTTAAGATGTTTCTGATTCTCCCCATCTGAGGATCTCATGGATTGGAAGCGAGTCATAATCTCGCCAGCCATTAGATTGGTCTGCAAGCAAATAAACGAAGTTAATATACCGAAGACAAAAATTTTATCAGATGGAAATGGATATAAGGTACCTGAGTGAGGGAGGTGGAAAAATCATTTATCAAATTGCTGAAGGCCAATCCTCCAAGGTATTTGCGGTCGGGAGAATTGGCCCAATTGCAAATAATAGAATGGGAAATTTTGGGGTCCGGTTTTCTCAGAATGGGGACGTTGGGGGGATAAATCCAATCAGGTATGTGATATCTGGAGGTTGGACGAGAAGAGCTAGAACCACCAGGAGCAGGTTGAGAAGTAGCCCGAGTTTGAAGAGATGGATTAGCTCGGTGGGTAAGGGAGATTCGGGGGGGAGTTTTCTTGGCAGGAGGAAGTTTAGAGGAAGAACCTTGGCCCTCGGGGGCCGCCCTCTTCAGTGATCGAGGAATCAAGGCTTCCGTCTCCGGTACTTCAATCACCTCTTCGGGGGGAGCCTGTGTAACAGATGGGGGAGGATTTGTTCCAGTGGTCGGTTTGGTAGCCTTCTCTGGTGCGACAATTTTCTTCAGGCTAGCAGCAATCTTGGCTTTCAGCATCTTGTTTTCTGCAAGAAAGAAACATCATAGCAATTATTCAAGCATGTTAACACAAAATACGCAAACAAAGCAAGATGCTCGGTAAATACTCACCGAGGGGCATTTTTAGGGAAACACCCTTAGGACTAAGCTGGAACAAGTACAGCAGTCCGTCGTCAATCAGCTCCCCAAGGTTAAAACACTGATCGTCAAGCTTACGACGAACCGATAGATATGTTTCTCCCTCAAGTAGCCCCTTGATTGACTTGCCCTTCGGTAAGTTTTATTTCCACTCCATGGGACAGTCCCAAGGTTGGAGTGGGCGAGCAAAGAAGAAAAATCTTTTCCAATTTTTTATGGAAGAGGGGTAATTTTTCAAAAAACCCATCCCTGTTCGAGAAGAAAAATAAAAAAGCCCGATCTCTTTTCGATTTAATTGAAAGAAACAATGAAAGAGTTCGGGAGTCGGGGAAAAGCCAAAAAAGGATAGGACTATGTAGAAACCCGCCAACAATCGATAACTGTTGGGGAACAACTGACTTAGAGAAATGGCAAAGTAGGAAGCAACATCTACAAAGAAAGAAGGGATAGGAAAGCGAAGTCCCCCTCGAAGTTGATCTATGTAGAAGGGAAAATAACCCACGGGAGGCAAGTGGGGGCGAGATCCGGGAGGGGGAACAATAATAGATGTCCCCTCTGAAATCCCCCATTTAGTTTGGATACTGGATATGTGCCGTTGCGATTTAATCCCTGATTCAAATATCTCAAACCAGGGAACGCGGGCTTTTATCAGATCCTGCTCTGTCGCAGCCTAAAGCTCCTCTCTACGAACGTCGGGGGCTGTCGATGAGCTGGAAGTCTCCTCACTATCAGAGGAAGAAGAATGTCGAGGAGAGGGACCCAGGATACCCTCTTCCTCGAACATATCTATAGTTTTCGAAATATCGTCAGAAGAAGACATACTCGATGAATGGAAAGAAAATAAGTATGGAGGAAAAGATTGGTCGGACGTCTAATGCTAGCTCGGAAGCAAACTGCAGTAAAGTAAGTTAAATCAGCAAAATGAACGAGTATTTATAGTGGGGTGCCACTGGAACAGTCGTTAAATCAGCACCGTCCAAATAAAATCCCATGAACGGTTATAGATGTGCCTTGGGAAACGAAACGTCGCAAGATTTTTGAAATTTTCAGGCGGGAAAATTAGGCGGTTAAAATATCCCGAGCGTATCAGGATTTTACCCGAAGACAATAAACCAAGATTTCACTACTCTCATCTTACTTTACTTCGGGGGGGTGAGGTGATGTCATATGACATATTGATTTCTCGGGTAAAATCCATTTATGAAGACACAAACCCTAAAATTGCCGAGCAGAAATTATACCGAAGAGATGCTTGTCGAACACAGGATACTGATCAGCATATTGTCGGGCATCCTTTGCCCTCTTCGGGATTTTGGTCAAAGAGTAGCGGAAGACCCGGTCATACTTAAAACTAATTAACCGGCTGAGATGGAACGTGCTTTAATGGGGCGGATTTCTCGGACACGCTTGGCTCCCATCAAGCCACGATCAAAGGACATCATGTGGCTGATTTTCCGCGAGTTAGTTACTAAGGGCAGTCCTATAAATACCCTCAGATAACTTCATAGCAAGGGTTGAAATTTTCTAGGCAAAAAGACTCCGAAGAGAGCAAATTTGTGTCTGTTCGGCCTTTTTTACAAATTCTCTAAAAACATTCGTGTAAGTCCTTGAGGGATTATTCTTCGTATCCAGACAGTCTTGTAAATCATCAATATTTATAGTGAAGTTTTATACTGGACTAGGTCCCGTGGTTTTTTCTCTCAATTTGAGGGTTTTCCACGTAAAAAATCTTGGTGTGTTTATCGTTATTTTGCATTACCACGTTATTTTACCTTATAGCCAAAATATCGAATCACATCAATAGCGATGAAGAATATTTGCCGCAAATATGTCGAAGCGAAGGATAATGCCGCTGTCATATTGATGCGAGGGATATTATGCCGCTAATATGTCGAAGCGAGGGGTATTAATGCCGCTGTCATGTAACGCGAGGGGTATTATGCCACTGATATAATAAGACTGGGATTGGCCATTGGTATACATGGAATGGATGCATGTCATGACATACAATATTGGTATTATAATCCATTGATTATGATTATGGTACAGGGACAACCAAGGGAGCTTTTAAATGTGCTAAATACAGGAAGTGTATCGCATTTACGATTTATGTATTTGGATTGCTATCATATTATTGTGAATATGATTTATATACATGCTCATGGTCTTGGGGTTGTTCCTGTAGGTACTTTTGGGCGGACGGGCTAAGGCGAGTTGATGCGGTGAGCTAGTGAGGAGTGCCCTTGGTAGAAGGCTCATTCTTTTGTATAGTTTCTACTCTAGGAGTAGTGTAAAGCTATAGGATTAACATTCATTGGTTGGGAATGTAATTAATCCCTTTTGGAACTTTATTTTGGCACTGTAATCTATTAGCTCAAGGCATCAACACAACTTTTATACTCCGTTTATGCATGGAAATTTTATTTGCGCCTTTAATCCGCATTTAAGGAACTAGGGTCCTTACATTAGTGGTATCAGAGCAGTGGTTAGAGAACCCGTGAATGAGTGAAGGGTAGCCTTAGTATGGTTGGCTAGGTGTTTACATTCGAGCATGATTATGCATGTGGTGCATATTGGTGTATAAATTGTTATACTAACATGCTTATTATCATTAATGTTATCTAACGGCATAACATATATATTGTTTGGAGTTGTTGTTAACCTTTGTATTACAGCATGGAGGCTATGAATGCGGGGAACCTCAATGAAGAGGTGGGTGATTTTGGGAGCGTGAATGCTAGCATTGGTCAGGCAAATCCTTTACCCCCACCTGCTGTGGGCATGGAACCAGTTGCTCAGTTGCTACTACCAGGGGAGCTTAGTCTGACTCAGTTTCTGACCTTTCACCCGCCTATGTTTGAGGGAACAGAGACAGGGGAAGAGGTCGAGGAGTGGCTAGAGAGATTGGAACAGATATTTGTGTCTGCGCCGTGTGCTAGGACGGCTTGGTTAAGGATGGCAGAATTCCAACTGGCAAAGAAGTCTTCTATGTGGTGGAAGACGACTGTGATGGAGTTGAGGGCCCAAGGTATGGTAATTGACTGGACCTTATTCAGAACCCGGTTTCTAAACCGGTACTTCTCTGTTGTGGCGAGGCAAACTAAGGAGGATGAATTTACAAATCTGAAGCAAGGGAGCCTGACAGTTTTGGACTATGCCATGCACTACTCATCTTTGTTGAGGTATGTTCCACACATTGCTACAAATGGACATGCCAAGATGAGGCACTTTCTGAAGGGGCTGCGACCGGAATTATCTGATCGGGTCATTTCTAACAACCCGACATCTTTTGATGATGCACTGGTTAGAGCGGAGTTAGCAGAGATAGGGGTGAGCGCTTATCCTGAGGCAATACCCTCACCCGTTCCATCACAAAGATCAACATCTGAAAATCTGAGGCCCCGAGGAGGATCTTTTAAGTCGCGAGGGACTTCGTCTTCTTCTCGGTTTAGCGGAAGGCGGCCGGATGGCCGGAAGCAAGGGGATCGGAGGAGTGGTACATCTACTTATGGGGGACCGACTCAAGCTAGTAGAGTTGGTGATGTCAAGTGCCACTTTTGCGGAGGGCCGCATTTGATGCGAGATTGTTCTGCGTATTACATTTGTGGCAGGTCGGGCCACATTGCTCGACATTGCCCCAACCGGGAAGGGTAGACGGATCTAAGGGAAGGTCGAGGGAGGTTTTCTAGTGGTATAGTACAGCAGAGGCAGCCGATGGTGCCTCGACAGATGGGAGGACAGGCGATGGGGCCACCTCAGGGACAGGTCTATGCATTGACCAGGGAGCAGGCCGATGCAGCTCCAGAGGAGGTTATAGCTGGTACGTGCCTACTATTTACATATTCCGCCTTTATTTTGATAGACACAGGTGCTTCGCACTCCTTTGTGTCTGCGGACTTTGTGGCGAGACATCATATGTGCACGTCTCTGTTACCCACGTCTCTATTGGTCTCGACTCCCACCGGAAAGAAAGTTGTTGCTGATCAGTTTCTGAAGGACTGTCTCATTTATTTTGAGGGCAATGAGATAAGGGCAGACTTGATTGTTTTGGGTATGTCAGATTTCGACTGCATTGTGGGCATCGACATTCTGAACAGATATCAGGCAGTGGTAGATTGTCGGCAGAGGACAGTTCGGTTCAGATCTGGTTTGGGAGTTCAGGGGACTTTCTATGGCAACGGGTCTCGTGCAAAGATTCCGCTGATTTCGGCAATCAAAATGTCCCAATTATTGGAACGTGGACACACGGGCTACCTCATCTATGCCGTGGACACATCGGGAAAGGGTAAAGAGTTAAAGGTTGAGGATGTACCAATGGTAGCAGAATTTGCTGATGTGTTCCCAGAGGAGATTCCCGGATTCCCACCGGCTAGGGAAGTCGAGTTTGGGATTGAGTTATTACCGGGGACATCTCGTGCCCCTTATCGGATGGCACCGGCAGAGTTAGGAGAACTAAAGGAGCAGTTGCAGGAGCTCCTTGATAAAGGATATATACGCCCTAGCGTATCGCCTTGAGGCGCACCGGTCCTTTTTGTGAAGAAGAAAGATGGCTCGATGCGTTTGTGCATCGATTACCGGCAACTGAATAAGGCCACGGTGAAGAACAAGTATCCTCTCCCAAGGATTGACGACTTGTTTGATCAGTTGCAAGGCACAAAGTTGTATAGCAAAATGATTTGAGATCCGGGTACCACCAGATACGGGTCAGGGAGGAGGATGTGCAGAAGACAACATTTCGGACTCGGTATGGGCACTATGAGTTCTTAGTGATGCCGTTCGGTGTGACGAACGTCCCGGCTGTCTTTATGAGCTTGATGAACCGAGTGTTCCAACCCTATCTGGATCAGTTCGTCATTGTGTTTATTGACGATATACTCATCTACTCCCGGAGTGAGGAAGAACATGTGAGACACATGAGGACAGTGCTCCAGATCCTCAGAGATCACCAGTTATATCTAGCAGTGGGATTTCAGTGGACCCCAGGAAGATTGAGGCAGTGATGGAGTGGCTGCACCCACTTCTGTGCCCGAGATACGGAGTTTTCTTGGTTTGGCTGGTTATTACCGACGCTTCGTCGAGGGATTTTCTAAGATTGCTAAGCCACTGACGCAGTTGACCCAAAAGGGAGTACCCTTCTTTTGGTCAGAGGCTTGCGAGGTGAGCTTTCAAGAGTTGAAGCACCGATTGACGACGGCACCGGTATTGGTGATTCCCTCAGAGAACAAGAGGTTTGTCCTTTATACTGACGCGTCACTGCAGGGCTTGTGTTGTGTTCTGATGCAAGATAAGCATGTGGTAGCTTATGCATCGAGACAGTTGAAATCGCATGAGACTAGATACTCAGTCCATGATTTGGAGTTGGCAGCTATTATCTTTGCCCTGAAGATTTGGAGGCATTATCTGTATGGTACATCTTTTACCGTATATACGGATCATAAGAGCCTGAAATTCTTATTCACTCAGGCGGAGTTAACATGCGTCAGAGGAGGTGGATGGATCTACTCAAAGACTATGACTGTGAGATAGAGTACCATCCGGGGAAAGCCAATTTGACAGCAGACGCCTTGAGTCGGAAGGTGAAGAATACTGCTGAGGATGTCATGCATTTGTCGGCTATGATGACTTCTTGTTGCCGTCTGGGCTATGACTTCGACGTGGACGCATCGCCGGTTTGGGTATCGACTTTATTGGCTGAGCCAGATATCTATGAGAATATCAGGAGGGTCAGAGGACAGATGATGAGGTTCAGAGGTGGTCATCATTGGCACTTCAGGGACAGCCATCAAAGTTCAGAGTGGCTGAGGACGGTTCTTTGAGACTTGGTAATAGATGGGTAGTTCCAGGTACGCCGGAGTTGCGTAGAAGAATCTTGGAGCGAGCTCATAGTAGCCGATTCAGTATCCACCCAGGAGGGAGGAAGATGTATAAGGACTTATGTGATCAGTTCTGGTGGAAGCGGATGAAGCGTGATGTGATCGCTTTTGTCAAGAGGTGTTTGATCTGTCAGCAGGTTAAGGCAGAAAGGCAGAGACCTGGTGGCGAGCTGAGGAGCTTAGAGATACCGGAGTGGAAGTGGGAACACATATCCATGGACTTTGTGACCCACTTGCCGAGGATTGCTTCGGGTTGGGATGCCCTTTGGGTGACCATTGATAGGCTGACAAAGGTGGCTCACTCATTTCCTACAGTATGACGTACACATACTTGAGGATGGCTCAGTTGTATGTCCGGGACATAGTGAGACTACATGGGATTCCAGTATCTATTGTATCGGACAGAGACCCGCGGTTCACATCTCATTTCTGGAGAGGTCTTCAGTCAGCATTGGGTACTGAGGTAAGACTGAGTATGGCATACCATCCCCAGATGGATGGTCAGACTGAGCGTACTATACAGACGCTCAAGGACATGCTTCGGGCTTGTGTTTTAGAGTTTGATGCCTCATGGCAAGATTCTTTGGCCCTGGTAGAGATCTCATACAACAACAGCTATCAGGCGAGTATTCATATGACACCGTTTGAGGCTTTGTATGGTAGGCATTGTAGGTCGCCATTATACTGGGATGACTTGACCCGTAAAGCGGTGGGAGGACCCGAACTGATTCGGGAGATGGAGGATAAGGTAAAGGTTATCCGTCAGAAAATGAAGGCAGCCCAAGACAGACAGGCAGCCTATGCGAATAAACGACGGAGACCGTTGGAGTTTCAGTTGGGGGACAGAGTCTTTCTGAAGATCTCACCCTTCAGGGGTGTGGTTCGGTTTGGTATGCGCGGTAAATTGTCTCCGAGGTATGTAGGACCGTATGAGATTTTACAGCGCATCGGTACCTTGGCTTACCGTTTGGCACTGCCACCGTCGTTGTCTGGTATTCACGACGTGTTTCATGTATCTATGCTGCGGAAGTATGAGCCGGATCCGTCGCATGTATTGCAGCCTTCTGAGGTTCAGTTGGATTCTGATGTATCATATGAGGAACGGCCAGTCAGGATTTTGGATAGGGCTGATCGCAATCTTCGGAATAAAGTGATACCGATGGTCAAGGTTCAGTGGGACCGCAGGGGTGTCGAGGAGGCCACGTGGGAGACGGAGCGGCATATGATGCAGCACTACCCGGAGTTATTTTCTGGTATGTAGTTTATGTTTGGTTTCGATTTGGGTAAGTGCATGCGATTTCGGGGTCGAAATCTTATAAGTAGGGGAGTATTGTGATATCCCTGAAATAATTAATTGCAATTTGGGCATTAATTGTGTTTATGTGATTTTATGGTGATAATTAACATATGTGTTGGAATTAATTATCATGGTGAAATGCTTAGTCACATGGTAGGCGTGACCCGGTGGTGCATTTCGGGGTGCATGTTATACATGTTGGGAATTGGGGTTTATTATGGCTTGATTATGGCAATTGATAATTATTTTGGTAAAACATGGTTTTAATTGGGATTTTGATGCATTTTGGTAAATGCTTTTAAAATATCATGTTGGGGTGTTTTATACACCATGAAACTGTGGGAGTGCAATTTAATTAAAGCAACCCACTTATACCCCAATCCCCACTACACCATCACTTTTCAACTTTCCCCAAATCAACCACCCAAACCCTCCTTCTCTCCCATTTTCGAGTTTGAGGAAAGGGGTGAATAGAAATCCTTCCAAAAACTTGATTTGTGGGATTTGGTGTGAGATTTGGAGTCCCCTTAAGGTATGGATACCTCCATGTTGTTTTTTTTGTGTTTGGATTGAGTTTGAAATGGTTTTGAAAGGTTTTGAAATGGGTTGTTTTGGATTGGTATCATTTTAGTTGAATGTTGAATTTTTGGGATGTTTAAAGTGTATTTTGAAGGTTAATATGTGTTTGATGTTGTTGGTTTGAAGGTAGGGGAGTTGGTATGGATTGGAAAGGAGTTTTGGAGCAAAAATGGCGATTTTTCGAAGTGCAGGACTCGGCGATCGATCGCCCATTTTTGGCAATCGATCGCGAGCCGACAATGCGCTCCAGAAGCTTTTGGCTATCGATCGCCACACTTGGGCGATCGATCGCCACACTTGGGCGATCGATCGGCGAGGTTGGCGATCGATCGCGCCAAGTGTGGCGATCGATCGCCGAAGGAACAAAATTTGAGTATCGGACAGTAGGGTCTCGCGATCGATCGCCCGTAGCAGGCGATCGATCGCGAAAGGCAAAATGTGGGATTTTTGGTTATTTTTGTGGAATTTTTGATATTGGACTATTATTGGCTCCTAATATTGATTTGTGTGAATGTGTAGAACCATCCCAGGTGGCCACACAACTTAGGAGATAAAGTCCACGATATCTCCACTTTTGGAACTAAGGTACGTAGTGAGACGTACGGGCATCGGACGGTAAAACGTATTTATTACGCTTTGAATTGGTTATGCATTATGGTTGCATACATGGTCTTACTTATGCATTATGGTTGCATACATGATTGGATATGCATTATGGTTGCATGTAATTGTGAGTCGAGATTATATTACAGTGATGAAGAATACTTGCCGCCTTCATGTCGAAGCGATGATAGAATACTTGACGCTGTCATATATAGCGATGAAGAATATTTGCCGCAAATATGTCGAAGCGAAGGATAATGCCGCTGTCATATTGATGCGAGGGATATTATGCCGCTAATATGTCGAAGCGAGGGGTATTAATGCCGCTGTCATGTAACGCGAGGGGTATTATGCCACTGATATAATAAGACTGGGATTGGCCATTGGTATACATGGAATGGATGCATGTCATGACATACATTATTGGTATTATAATCCATTGATTATGATTATGGTACAGGGACAACCAAGGGAGCTTTTAAATGTGCTAAATACAGGAAGTGTATCGCATTTACGATTTATGCATTTGGATTGCTATCATATTATTGTGAATATGATTTATATACATGCTCATGGTCTTGGGGTTGTTCCTGTAGGTACTTTTGAGCGGACGGGATAAGGCGAGTTGATGCGGTGAGCTAGTGAGGAGTGCCCTTGGTAGAAGGCTCATTCTTTTGTATAGTTTCTACTCTAGGAGTAGTGTAAAGCTATAGGATTAACATTCATTGGTTGGGAATGTAATTAATCCCTTTTGGAACTTTATTTTGGCACTGTAATCTATTAGCTCAAGGCATCAACACAACTTTTATACTCCGTTTATGCATGGAAATTTTATTTGCGCCTTTAATCCGCATTTAAGGAACTAGGGTCCTTACATGAATGGACATACCTTAAAAAATAAACACAAATTTTATAAATTAGTACATTATATATAATATTATTTAATTGTCGCCATCTCAGATGGCGACAACATTTAAAAACAAAAAAAACTTATGTCGTTATATACCGACACCGGTGAAGAAAAAAAACATTAATATGATGTCGCCATCATATATGGCGACATCAAAAAAAATTATTTTTTTAAAGATATCGCTATGTCAGATTGTGACATCAGAAAATAATATTTTTTTTAAGAATTTTTTCGGAAGTCGCCATGTCAGATGGCGACTTTAGGTAAAATCGCCATCTGACATGGTGACATCGAACAAATAGTATTTTTTTAAGAATTTTTATACAAGTCGCCATGTCAGATGACGACTTCAAATGAAGTCGTCATCTGACATTGCGACTTAGGTTATTTTCATAATAAATTGAAGTCGTCATCTGACATTGCGACTTAGGTTATTTTCATAATAAAAAAATGATTAATTTGTTTAATTATTTTCGAAAATCGAATATTTTAATAAAAAACCCAATTTGAATATATGAAAAAAGAAAAAGAAAAATATATGAAGCTTGCTCGAGAAGGAGGGGCAATAATCCCTTTCAGCCACCCATGATTTTAATCCAACGGTTAATATTCAATCCATGTTCTCTTTATAAATCTGATCCGACCAACTCCCTTCGTGGCGTTCCCAACGGTCATTTGTACCCGCGGAACCCGCCGCCTACAAAACCAGCATGACTCCTTCCCCGACTCCTTCCCCTTCCACCGTCGAATTCCCTGTAGAGATCATCACCGAAGAGGAAATGTCTCTCATCGAAGCTGCGCTATCCTCCGCCGCCGCGGCTGCGGCTGCCCCTCCGTCTGTTCAGAACATCAGGTCGATTAGATCTATTACTCTATTGTCTAAGCGTAGGCTCTCCGGTTGTACTATGTCGGGGGATTCGGATATCGAAGACTCTGGTTGGGTTATTGGGTCGAATAGTCCGAACAGTAAGAACAAGAAGAATAGAGCGCTTGAGTCTTTTCTCCATCGGTTCCGCAGGAGGAGAGGGCTTTCTGTTACCGACATCACTAGTACGGTAATTTTTTGGCAAGTTGCATTTTCTTTATCTTTTTCGTTTTCTCATTTTTATTTGGTTCCATAGAATTGGGTTGGAAGTAGAATAGTTGGTACGTGGAATTAAAATTAATGGAAATAGGTCAATACTCTGTGGAACTTTATTTGCTGGAAGATTTATAACAAAAGAACTGTTTTGAATTGTAAATCTTTGTGTGGAAACCAACGATATAATATATATATAGATAAGAGAAACCCTTGTGCTTTAGAGTAAAATGGATATAGATTCTGATTTGTTTTGCTGGATGTAGTACACAATCCTTATTTTCAATGCTTCCAAAGCATATTAATATGGAGACAACTTTCTAATTTTATTTTAGGAATGGTGTGAAAAGCAAATGGAGTTTCTGCTACTCCTGGGCAGACCTAAAAGTACCGAAGCTATGAAAGCAGGCAGTGCTCGCCATTTGGAGCTTGAAGAAGAGGTATATCCACAAACACTTGTTTGTAGGACTTTGTTCATTTTGGTTTGCGCGTGACTTTTCTGTTGCTATTCTTTTAACAATGTTGATAATGAGTTAGCTCTCGGGACTAATTTGGAGAATTTAGATGAATGTTAATGACAAGTGTCGCGTGACATCTATTCGTATAGTGAAAAGAAATGTTGATGAATATTAAAGATATCTTGTCCAGAGATTATGCAAGTTGCTCGATGCACAGTTATCTTTCTTGTTTTGGCTCTAGTAGAGAAATTTTTAGATGTTTTACATGATTTTTCTTTCAAACATGTAGCCTACTGATGTGCATGTGCTTTGTTTTCCTCCTTAGGTTCTTCCCAGTTATTAAATCAAATGTTTTCCACAATTATTAGTGGTTTGTCTTTAGTCCTTTTCCAGTGTTTATGACTTGTCTTATAATGCGTGCAGGTTGTTCAAAGGGTGAAAATTGATGTTGTATCCGTTGAAGATGTGTGGGCTCTCAAACTTATGAAATTCATTTTGGGTGCCAATCAACTGTTATTCGATGGATTGACACGAGAATTACCTGTGTAAGTTTGACGTGCTTGTTAATTTGTGTATCCAGTTCAATAGTTGCAAATAATAATATTTTGCATCTGCGAATTGTCTAAATTTGAATTGACATATTGCCATGAACTCATGATTTTCACAGATCGTGCCTCTGACCTTGGCCGTTCTTTTCAAAGAAAAACACAATATACAAATCCTAAATGATAAGAAATGTTTACCGTATAATCCTGCTTTATATAATTTATGGGAGCATCCTTGTCTTTCTTTGATGCAGTATGCAAATAATGTTCCAAAGTGTAATGGACTCATGTTCTAACAGATGTACAAGGTCAATCAATTGGCTGACAGTTTCATAACAGGAACCTCAATGTTGCCATAGTTTCTAACAGTTGCATTTACACTTTTGCTGCATGCCATTTAAGTATTATTTTTAGTGGTGTTTTGTTACGAGACAAAATTCTCACACAATACAGATAGAAATATAAGAGCAAGGCACGGTAATTTTTCTGGAAATAAAGCTATATTGATGAATGAACAAAAAGAAATTACAAGAATACTAGCTGCTCAATTTTACTTGGGGAAGAAGTCTATAATACTCATCGTCAATACCATGACGGTCAAATAATACTCATCACTATAATAATAGCGGTTCAATCATACTCATCAATCCCAAGCAACATCAGATGACCCTTGCCCCGTGCAAAGGTTGTGGTCCAACCATGTACTGCGGTAAGTAGATCTTACGACTTCGTCACACCAACCTCCAAATAGTTTAAGTAGCCTCACTTTTTAATCTCCTGGAACATCTACACCACCGGGCGGTTCATTCTGAAGCACATACCATTGCATCTTTCCTCCTTCAACCTCTGAAGAAACAGAGTACAGTTTATTGCCCGAGAATACTCCTGCCCTCGCTAGCCCCCCTTGTATTTCGAACTCCAGCCCCTATACAAGCAGAATGACTACAACTCTAGTTCCCTCATCGCATGCGGTTCAAAGCCGTGTAGCTTATGCCACCAACCCCACAATCTGCTGCAAAACATAAATGACCTTTGCAGCAGTATATAACCTCAAACAATGTTAAACAATACCACCAATTGTAACGAGCTAGCTTTCAGAGGTTTGATTGAATGTTTCCGAGAGCTCCGGGAGGTGAATCGGAAGCAGAGAGGCAGCGCTCGCCCCAACGGTACCGTGCATCCAAGGATACGGAGTCATTAGTTAGTACTACTGTCTCCTCTCCTTTGATGTGCCTTAATAGCTCTTAAAGGGGCCCCATAGGACTTATAGAGTCATTAAAGGCATCCTTAAAATAGTTCTAGCTCCTTTAGTAAGTCTTGTTTAACCGTTAAGGCCATTTAGTAGCTTATCATGAGGTAGTTACCCTTAAATAGAGTATGAAAGGAAGAGCCCTTGCATTCCCTCCGGTCATTGCGGGGCTCGCCTAACTAAGAGCTCACTATAGTACGTTCCTGCTCCTCGATTAGAGAAGCAGTGACTCCGGAAACTTCTTTATTGTAGTTACACCTATTTCGAAGAAAGAACATCGTACTCTTCGGAGGGACTTTGTCACGTAAAATTCATAGCTAAGTTGTTGACCATCTATGTATTAAGAAGCTTGGAAAACGGGTGCCACTTCTTTTAGAAATGATATGAAGCGAGATACATATTGATTTCGAATCTAGATCATATACATACTTTTATCTATCTTGAGGAGATATACCCATCTATTTTATAGATGGGTAGAGTTTCTTAAATTAAATATTAAATAAAGTATCTAAAACAAAATTCTATCAAAAAGAATATCATAACTTCATTTCATACCTATTTGAAAGGTTAAATTAGTTGGTTGAAAGACCAAAAAAAAGTCGAAGTTGAAATAGACAAGATTCGGTTCAGATACAATACAAATCAATCGAATTCGATACCCTTTCATTTCTTTCTATTTTATTTCCTATTCGATTTCCTAATTCGTCCCATCATGACTTTCTAGAACCGGTCTAAGGAATAGGCGCAAATTCATGCGAAATAAATATCTTCCAAAATAAATGTAAGAATCCCAACGAATCACTAATTCTGTCTTTTTTTTTTTTTTGAGAAACAAAAAATAAATGGTGACAAAAATCTCTCTTATTGCTTGCTTATATAATCATAGAACACCTTGTATCTGATATCGGATTTTCTACCTACCTGGAACTCTGGGTTTCGAAATTGTTTAAAATGCCAATTCCGCAAGTAAAGGGTTTGGTATGTAAGTGAAAATGCTAAATTATCCTGGAATCCTACCAAGAGTCGGTTTATAGTGAACCAAGGGAAGTGATTGGGACATATAGTCTGCAAAGATTGATTCAAAACAGACCTGGATCCATTTATAGTAATTAAAGAAATGCTAGATCGGTTACTGTTGACTATGGTACGTTCCAGCTCCTCGACTAGAGGAGCTGTCACTCCGGTTATCACTTTTTATAGGGTTTGGTATGTCAGCTGTTGCTCAAAACTGAGACTTGACCTTACTCAAACGTGAAATCATCAACCTTCTACCCAACATCAAAAACAATTATATCAAACCCAAGCAACATCAGTCGACCCTTGCCCCGTGCAAAGGTTGGGGTCCAATCATGTACTGAGGTAAGTAGATCTTATGGCTTCGTAACACCAACCTCCAAAATAGTTTAAGTAGCCTCACTTTTTTATCTCCTGGAACATCTACACCACCGGGAGGTTCATTCTGAAGCACATACCATTGCATCTTTCCTCCTTCTGTTAAAGTAAGCTTCTCCTCGATGTTGTGCAATTTCTCTCTGGAGATCTCATCCCTGGACTGTTGTTTGAAGTTTTCTGTCTCTGTCCTCTGACCCTTAGCTCGTTGATTATTCTCGACACCAAATTGCTGAATCAATTCATGAGTTAATTGTTTCCATGACATACGGGATTGCTTTGTGTGAGCCAATAAAACAAGGTTGCTGGGCTTCAGAATGCGATTTGATACGTTTGTGCCATGGCATTGAATTGGTCTCGAAGTAACGCTCCGCTGCCAGAAGCCATCGCCCTGGGATCGATGCCGTTGAATGTGGGCATAGCATTGTACCCAAAGCTGTGGTCAATAGTCATTGTTGTTTCTCCGCTAGGTTATGAACCAAAAATCTCGCACAATACCATAGAAATTCAAGAGCAAGACACGATAATTTTTCTGGAAATGAAGCTATATTGCTGAACGAACAAAAATGAATTACAAGAATACTAGCTGCTCAATTTTACTCAGGTTCTTCCCTACCGAAGCCAAATACTTGCCAATAGACTCAACAAAATATCTGGTATGAAATTCTACCCCTTTAACCCCCGCTTTAATTTTGAATTTTCCCTCCCAAAACTCTAATCAACTTACATGCTTCTCACGTGAATCTCTGCTTCTAGTCTTTTCCCCTTGCGCCTTTGAATTGGGCCCATTAATGTTATGTCCGTAACATGTTCTGTGTAGAACTGCATTGTCATATCAATGTATTTGGACTTGTTTTTAGTTAAGTTTTTGAAACATAGTAGTTTATTATATGGAAAAAGAGATTTATTTGTAATCAACTTGTTGTACGTTCAGAGTTGGCATTGCAGAAGGTGTGTGGATGGTTGGAATAGTAGATGAAATTCGAATGCCTTCGGTAGAGTCCGAAAGAGGACCAATATTAGTAGACACAAAAACTCGTGTTCGCGCGACACTTCCAGCTGAACCACAAAGGAGAAATGGAAGGTATGGAATTGAATTTACTGGGATAATTTTTATCAGAGCACCTGGCTTCTATTTTCTCTCGTTTTTTTCCTTTTTTTCCCTTGTAGGTCATTTAATCAACATCATTTCTGGCAGGCTTCAATTAATGTGCTACAAATACCTGTGGGACAGCTTAGTCTCCAACAAATTTCCCTCACATAAGTTTTTCAATTACTTCTCATTGAATCCGCATTACATTTTGTCACCAGAAGTTAGACAATTTACAGAGAAATCAGGCTTTCCTTCGGAGGTAAAAAATTTGTCCCTTAACAAATCCCAATGCGCTGTTTTTGCCATCTGATTAAAAAAAAAACATTTGTTTCATAAATCATTTGAGTGATATGTGCATTACTTAAAAAAATCAACTTGTACAGTAAGTGCATGTTGTTGAATCCCTTTTTCCCTACCTTGTTTCCTCCATTTGCCGTTGGTTTTTCTTGTTTATTTGCTTGAAAATATTGTAACGAATTGCCTCTCTCTATATCTCAACTCCTGGACCAAGTTCTTTCATATCTTTAAGGCAACATGTAGAAAGTACTAAAGCAATTAAGACATGACAATTGCAGTCTACTTTAAAGACAACTAAGACAGGAAATGTTTTAACTTAAACGAGTTAGTTCCTTCATATGTTTAAGGCAACATGTAGAAAGTAATAAAATAATCAAGACATGACAATTGCAGTATTTTAAGACAATTAAGATATGAAAATACTTTGACGAATTGCCTATCTGTATTGACTCAACTCCTGGATATTTTAAGACGATCACCTGAAGTACGAAGTTAGACTTCGCCTATGTCAAAGAATGTTCCTGCTCGGTTGATTCTAATCTTTCTTTACGATTTGCAGACTCTTGATGATTTGGTAAGGAATTTTCAAAATAGTTGCTGTTTACTTCCTCGAGCTCATGACCAGCTACTGTTGAGGTAGCTCCACTTTGCCATTTAAATACTTCTCTCCTAGTAATTAATCGCTTCCAGTTATAATCCTCAATATTTCTAGGAACTATTTGAGTTTCTTATCTCAGCGAATGAGTTCTTCAATATCCTTTAAATAGAACAATTAAGACATGGCAATTGCGTGTTGCAGATATGAGTTACAAGAAGATCAATCATTATTGGGTGAAGATCGGTTTGATTATGAGCCTGAATGGTTCGAGAGCCAAATTAAGTCGAGTCTAGATTTTTGGCAAGGGGAGCGAGAAGCCATCTGCACTCCAACCGAGGAGCGTTGGAAGTGCAAGTTCTGTAAATTTTCTTCTCAATGTCCTGCAAACTCTAACATTGATGACTCTTCATTGACGATTCCACCAAAGAACAAAGATTTCCTTGCGCAGGAAATTCCTTCAAACGATGGACCATCCTAGACAACCGGTAATGATCCTCTTTAGAAGAATCATTTGGTTACATGTTGAAGCTTCTTTGCAAAACTTCAACAGTTAGTTGCAATCTTTGATTATTTATTTATTTATTAGCCTCATTGATAGCTTCCCGGAGTCCCAAAATTGCTGTATATAGTATCATAGGAACCGGACACCGGAGGTGAATCACTCCAAAAGACTCATCAAATGTTTCTGTTTTTTTTAGTACTTACTGCTTTCCAATGTACATAGACCAAGTTGACTCGGACACTCTAAAGTATTGGCTTGCTATTGATTATGATATATTTACTATTTATGCAGCATGGCATCATACGTAGAAGCTTAAAGGTCTTTTAGCTTCTGCTTGACTTAAATTTGTTACGGGCATGCTAGGTACAAAATATATCAAATGTGAAAAATCTGACTTCTAGATAGATCACGATCTATCTATGTTGAATTACAATTAAACATCGGAGACCAAACGAGAGGAATCCTTATGTCGGAGTTTATTGAGGTCACGACCGATCGCTATGTGATGGCGCGATCGATCGCGGCAAATGAAAAAGGGCTTCAAAAAGCTGAGGCACGATCGATCGTGCCCTATTACTCGATCGATTGTGCCTTGTGCAGAAGGGTGCGTCGCTTCGCATTTTGATGTGTTTTTTCATGAATTGATGCCTTCAAATAGTGCCTCTTAGTGACACATCTTGGTCTGGTAATAGAACAATCATGGGATGAATTTAATATATATATTTTTAGATCAAAACACAAGATAAAAAGAAAAAATTGTGCATCTTGTCCATCTTATTTATTGTTCATGTTTTAAATGCCTTAAAACATTTGTGGTTTGTAGATTCCTGGTTTGAAGTGTTTCTATCACGAATCATAATCATTGTATCTTAAGAAACGAATTACCGCTGAACCATGAGCACCATAGCGGAGCAATATCGTTTCAAGGAGAAGGAGTTAGATTGTTGTCTCGACAATCAAAGTAATTTGTTATCTTGCTTGGTATATCCAAACATACATCTTGAGATATTTACTCCCACATACGCAAATAAATTTTTATGTTAAAATTTAATTTTATGAGCGAGTTCTTGTCATTTTATTAATCGATATAAATATTTATAATAATGCAATTAAAATTTTTGAACTTTTATAGTAGTCTCCACTATACTTTCAGAGCAAGAGTCTATATTGATCATGTGAATTATATATATGGAAAATTACGGGCCGGTATACTTTCGTGAAACATAATATATCCTAGTCCAGGGAAAAAACATTAGTTGAATAAGTCCATTCTAGGTTGAAATGACCATATTAACCCCATGTGGTCCATGCGGTCCACGCGGTCCAACCAATCTTTAATAAATTTGCATTCTTAGCCCCTAGAAAATGTTTAAAGAACAAAATATGCCACCATATACTATTCATCATCGTTTTCATCCTAATATTTACCAAACAGAAACATTATATGAACATGAGATACTTCAGTTTCTGTCATCTCGAGATGAATCCAAAGAGCATACTTTTACAAAGGACTCACAGTTTATATAACGTTCGTCTAATTATAATTCAAAACCCGAATTTGAAGATCATGTTAAAAATAAATAAAAGGCCCAACATGCTTCTTACTACAATAAAATTTAGCAAACTGAAATATACCATTTTGACCATAACGGCACTGGGTGAGGTGGGTCGCAACTTCCACCAGTCGAAAACTTACTGCCTCCAGACTGTTTTACAAATGGCTCCTCACCATCCAATCTCAGCTCACGGGCGAGGTTAGTCTGCCAGTTATCCAACTTCTTCAGAACCGCACAGCACAGCCCTAATTCGTTTCCTACTTTAGGGCGTAAGGTATAATCAAGATATAAAAATGATTTAAAGAAATCTGGGAGATAGCTGGACAAAAGCCTTATTTTTATTCTGGAATACTTATAACATCTATTACATTAAAACATCTCCTTTTGGGAGGAGACAGACTTTTTTAGCCTCTCATATAGATGAGGCTTGACTCAAGAACACATTAACTTTAAACAAACAGAACAATATTACAGACACTTATGAAATGAAAGAAAGAAAAGAAATATTACCAAGCTAAGAAAGCTGAAGATTACAAAGCTTAGAGACTACAATATTTATTTTCAGAAAACTATGAAGAATTTTCGATGTCCTTAGCTTCCTGAATGCCTTGGTATTTATAGAAGTCTGGAGGTTGATGTGAAATCCGGACTTAAATTCTTGTTTATAATCAGACGTCATTGCATACGTCTTCTCTCTTGTTTGGTATCTTGTGGTCCCTTCAACTTTCGGCCGAAGACCATCCTAGACAACCGGTATGATCCTCTTTAGAAGAATCATTTGGTTACATGTTGAAGCTTCTTTGCAAAACACACTGGAGATGCTTCGACAGTTAGTTGAATACATACTATGTATACACATTTAACTCACTTGAAAGTATACAACATTCTTTCCACATGAAAATATGTTCTAATCTTAATCTACAAGTGTGCTAATCTTATTATCACAAATAATTTTTAAATAAAAAAATTGTAATGTGACAATATGCTTGACTTTCGCTATCATGAAAGGAGATGAACGAACCTTATAAATAATGTAATGAGAACCAAATAATAGATGCTTCAACTTTATATTTAATCTATCTAATAAAGAAAGCAAATACAAATTACTCCGATGAAGTTTAAAGAGTTAACAAATAATTTGAGCATTGAATTTAATACCATCAAATTATATTAATTTTTATATACATTAAATAAACATTCAAGGATATTTTCATCATTTTACGAATAAAATTAATCTTTACCACATATTATCAGTCAATCAAACACAATATTACTTATCATATTTTATTAATTATACGAACGAAACACAATATAGCTTATCTATCAGTTTACTTATCAACATATTATTCACTTTTTAATATATACATCATTTATCCTATCCTCATACCAAGCGATCCCTTTAACTATATTTAATCTACGATAATTAGTTGAATAAAATATAAATTAACTATACTAAAATACTAATCCAAGCAAGCAAATCAAAGATAACAAGAACATTTCACTTGAAAATATTATCAAGACGTCGGTTCACCAATGTAATCCTCTATGACCCTCGACTGAATATCCATATATCTCTAAGCTGATGAGTTTTCCAAATTTATCAAATATATTCTTCCAATTTTTATTAAACCTAATATTAACGTGCAATAAGCCACTCACATATCCTTATTGAACAATCAATATTACATTAGATTTATGAAAACTACTAGTCTTCGATTGGGCAATCTATTGCTATCACATGTGTATTTAATCTCATCCTCATATCTCAATCTGAAATCAACAGCACAATTTACTAGGTCATATTACAATATCATCTTCCAATCCCAATCATAATAACTAAAATCATTCAAATGGTAGCTAATCATCAAAAAGCATTAAGAACATATCATATACATAGGATATACGAATTCAATCAAGATTTATAAATAAGTCATAGGTTCGAAATAATGGATCTCCTAATCTTGATAAATAAATGTAGTTCATCATAATAAAGCAAACAAAGCCAAACTAATGTTTAAAGACAAGAATAAATTACCGATGTTGACTCTGTTTGAAGATCCTAGCTTCGTCTCTCGCTTCCTTCTCGATCGTCCCTTTTCAGTCCCGTTATTGGGTTGTTCCAATTTCTAGGATGAATATAGATGAATGTGGATGATGGTGAAGGTGAATGTGTGATGGAGGCTGAATCCTAGGTTAAAATATGGCTCAATTCCCATAATTTCGTCCAACAAGTTGTATTTATAGTTGGGGAGGAAAAAGCTTTATTGTTGGACTCAAACTATTCAAAGTGGAACAAAATCTCGAAATTTTATCGCCTACTGATCAATCTGTAGAAACTTACCGATCAATCAGTAGCCTTCTGTTTTTTTTCTCAACTTTAACACCCCACGATCGATCGGTAGATAATAAATTTAATTTTGTACTATAGTTTAGTATTTTGGTCATAACTTTCTCGTATAATCTCTGAATTAAACGAATTAGTTGTCCACGTAAAGATAACTAAAAGTTCTACAACTTTGTTGTTGACCACATTTCCAAAATATGGATCGAATATGAAGAAATTTGAGGAGAAAGAAGTGATACATGTTTTGGATTTCGATTTTTCTCTTTTCTCAACCCTTTTTCATTCTTTCATTGTTTTTAGCTTCTTTTTTTCATTTCCTCGTACTTTCACCTTTCCTGAAACATTCAAACTAATACTAGAAAGCATAACATCGTTCAAGAATCATAGTAAAATATAACGAGAAAACATCGAAATATAACTGTAGAAATTGTATTTATCATTGACAACATAGCTGGACCAACCCCTGCTGCAGCAATCAATGACAATCCCAACAATGATGACATCTAGAACATTATTCCACCAGTTCAGAACATCCAACAAGAAGAGAATGATCCACTTGGACCGTGCTATCCATGGAAGAAAGATCGTCCACATGTCTGCTGCTCCGGTTAGAACCAGAGGGTAGATGAATAGCTTTTTTATGCATGTTGCGTTATTTTCTCAGATAGAACCTAAGAACATAGATGAAGCCTTAGGTGATCCTAGCTGGATAGATGATATGCAAGAAGAGCTTAATCAATTTGATAGAAATCAAGTTTGGTATTTAGTACCACGACAACACAAGCACACTGGTATAGGTAATAAATGAGTTTATAGAAACAAGCTAGATGAAAATGGAATTGTAATCAAGAATAGAGTCAGATTAGTTGTACAAGGTTACAGACAGGAAGAAGGCATAGGTTTCAATGTAACCTTTGGGATTCTCTTGTCGAATATTGTCAGATTGAGTGACGAATCAATTCCTTCCTTGAAAGTTGTCTTGATGATTACTCTAATGGCTCCAGTATGAATCCATAAGAGCGTGTTAGCAACTTCTCTTTTAACCTTGTCCTTAATCTCTTGGATTTCTCTTTAGGAGATTAACTGCATCTCAATTTGGTTCCAGTGAATTCTATTGGGATCACAAATTCACATGTTGTTACCCTATGGATAATGTGATTCTTTTTGCTTCGAAAATCAATCATATCCATGGCTTTTACCGTTGCTCCAATTGTAAATCCGTAATACATTTGAAGCTTTGGTTCTTCCTTCATGATCCTCGTAAGGGTTTTATGAGAAACAATTGTATGAGAGAAGAATCCAGATGGGTCTTCTATGATCATGTGCTGAAGGAACTCTCATTCACTCTGATTCTGAGATGGATTCACCTCCATCAGAATAGATCTCTTCTTCGTAGATGCTTTCATCCGAGGGAATATCCTCAAATTGATACATCTGTACCAAATCCTGGAAATAGACAGCATCCTATAACTCCTTGGTATGCTCCAACTGTCTCACTTCACGACTTTGGTTTTATGGACAATCTGTAGAGATATGTCCTCTTGCTCCGCATATCCAGCAGTTACAATCTTTGAAACTTTCATTCGCGCGGGTATGAGTGCGTTTGAAAGTTCTTTTTATCGGTGCTCTACTAGAACTTGCTTGATTAGAACCTGTTGACGAAGTTCTACTCTTTGTTGGTCTTTGCCCAGATCTGTAACTTTGGGCTTTCTGTTTCGACCAGAACTTTCTAGGTACCCATGAAGACCTACTTCTTCTTGAACTACTTCCGCGGGCTTAAGGATGAGCTATGTGCTTCTTCATCTTTTGCCTTTGAGGATAGTTTCCAATGATTGTAGGGATATCATTCCCTGTACAGCAAAGAGGAGCTGTTTTGTTGATTTCTCTAAGCTTCTTGTAATTCTTTTGGAGTTTTTCTCGGTAGCACCACTCCACGGGCTTTACCTTAAGAAATGACATTCTCCTAGACACCGTCTCAATTGCATGACGTGTATATTCCTGGATAAGCATTCTCTCCATGTGCTTGGTATTTTGGCAAAGAACAGTTCTGTTGCATCTTTTTCTTCTATCTTTGTGTTCCATCTATACTCTGTAAAGACTTTAATGTACTCAACTACATAATATCATGTAGTTACAGGCGAACTATAGCTTGTTTATATTTTTTAGCCTTCACTCCCTCCAATCCTTCGAAGTAGCTTACTCCAATGAAACAAATTTTAAAGCATTTTGGCATATTGTCCATGATTTCTTTTAGGGACTCTCCGGCTAAAACTTATTCCTTGGTACCTGGGTCTCCCATGTCCCAGGCAATCTTGACTGTTCCTTACAGACTCATTTTAAGAAGTAAATGAATCCTTCTTTACTTAGATCAAGCGTTCATGCTGCTATTCTCATTGCTGAAACACATTAATCAATAAGAACTTCTCTGTTTTTGAAATCCAATATATCCAAGTTGAGCATAAGTCCATATGGATGGATTGGATCTAACTGAGATTTCCAGTAAGGCGTTTGATGTATACCTGGCCTGCGGGAACAGTTCATTGTTCCAACTGGGGGATCTAAAGTTGCTGAGGTGAAATCTTTTCTATGCGGCATACTTTGATCACCTTCGAGCCGAGCGTGTGGCCCGAAAATATTTTTTGGTGGAGGTCATGTTACAAGTTCTCCCGTCTTGAATTCTACGAGATTCAATCCCGCAAACGAATCAGCAAGATCACATAGATCTTCCAGGTTGATTTTTTCCATTACTTGGTGGGAAGTACTGGCTCTCATCGTAGGGCTGTAATCATTTTTTCAGTCTCCGTTAAAAGTCTTCAGACCTCCTCCGCTTTCCCTAATTGGGGTAAAAAGGGTTATGTTCCATAAGACGATGGTAACCACCCTCCTTGTGTGGGGTCCTCGTTACTTAATCCATTATGTAATCAAATCTTTATACACATGTGAGTAGGATTTAAGTAAAAATACACACTGATTAAGAGTTTTACTATGTCAGTTGTTACAACATTTACAAAACCCTAACAAAACCATGACATAATATACAACACATGTACTTCAGAACAACCTAAAAAAAAAATTCAACTCTGCGTCAGTGGTTCAGCTCGCAGCAGAAATTGACTCACAATCTCGTCCTCCCACGTCTATGAGTCCCTACAGAAACAAACCCACAAGATGAGTATTGATAGACAACCATCTCAGTTCTATATCAATAAGCAAATATCATAAATAACCATCGTAAAATCGCAACTGTGATTGTTCCGTATCATTCATCACAATATACAAATATGTGTCTCAATTATCATCCTGTTATAACGGGACCGATATGATATGCTTCTCAGCTTAATATGTCAGTGGCTCGGCTGTGAGACTCCGTTATCTAAACAAGATTCTAAGGTGCAATTAAGAGAACTAATCATTCATAAATCAGAGTATTAGGCCGTGTTGATAATCCCGAGCTTAAGAGATTACAGTACCAAAAGTTCAAAAGGAATTATACATATTCCTAACAAAAGGTACTAAATTATAGCTTTACTCTACTCTTTGTAGAAACTATACAAAAAGGAGTTTCAATTCTGCTAATCCTGTAGCACTCCTTACAGCTCAGCGTATCAACCCCAACCCTGGTTCTCCATGTCAAAAGCACCTACAAAGACAAACCCCCAACACATGAGCACATCATAGTTCATATTCAACATATTATGAATGTAAAGCATAAATGCATAAATCATAGGCATAGGATACTTCCTGAATTCCAATGCATTTAAAACGCCCATTTTGGTTGTCCTTGTACCATAACTCATAATCAAATCAATATATGATATTATGGTTTCTTTAAATAAATGTCATGACATAACTTCACTTCTTAAATCTTTACTTCAATCCTTAGTCAGTTTATCATCAGTGTATTTTAATGCCCCTCGCTTCGTAATTTTAGAACAAGCGGTCCTCCCCTCCCTCGCTTCTTCATACAAGCAGTATTTCTATCCTCGCTTTGTATGGTAAACCTCGCCTCCATGTGCAAGCGGACATACACCCCTCGCTCCACATTTTTAGCGGTATATAACGGTAAGCATTAAAATCATCACTGTGATAACCGTGTCTCGTGGAATACAAACCAAATGTTCCACATCATACATATGCAACAACAATGCATAACAACATGTATCGTACTCATAATGCACAAACTTGCATTTATCGTATGTCAAATAATGAACGTATAATACATGTTACCGTTGGGGTGCCCGTACGTCGCTTCGTACCTTTCCAAAATATCTTCAGTTGCAGGGCTTTATCCCCTGCGCTGTGTGGCTACCTGTGATTGCTCTACACAAGTGTACAACACAATATTAGATGCCTCATTACGATCCAATATCAAAAACTAAACAAAATATAACAATTTATTTTTTTCAACATTTTGTGTCTCTCGATCGATCGGCCCCTCAAGCTCGATCGATCGAGAAGACACCTTAATTCAATGCCCAAGTTTCTGCCTCACTCGATCGATCGAAATGGTATCACCAATCGATCGAGGACCTTAAGCGATTGATCGAGAAATCCACCGATCGATCGAGCCATTTTCTTAAAAATACTCTGCCTCGCTCGATCGATCGAGAAGGAATTCCGATCGATTGAGCTACCCTGTAAAAAACGTGATTTCCAGAATTACCAAACACCCCATTTCATACCATCCAAACCTCAACATAAAACATATAACATGCTTGAAAAAACATGCTAAGAGCTACAAGGTACTACCGTGCATGTATTCAAATCAAAGTTCTACCCAAACTTAAACCCACATGCATCAAAATCGTCCAACTATATCAGTACTCACCCAAGCTCTTCAAAAAAAAAAAAAAAAACAGGGTACCATATTCACACCCAGATTTTCGAGCACCACTTTTCATACCAACAAATCCACCCAATTAAACATGCATCATGCTCAAGTAAACATGCTAGAAGCTTCATAATAATACCGTGTAGGTACTTAAATCGAAGTTTTTAACAAAACTTAAGCTAGCATGCATCATATCATCATAACCAAACCCAAACTCAACCAAAAATTTACCCAAAGCCAGATATGGTTCCTCACCCTCTTTTGCTCCAATTTTTTGGCAAGGTTCCAAGCAATATTTCCCAGGCTTCTTCCTCCTTTTTGCTTAGCAGATGTTGGACGGTTTTTGGGTGAAAATGGGGAGAGTTTCTGAGATGGGAAGGTGGAGTGGGAGAGTGGGAAAGAGGTATGGGTGAGCAGTTGCAGCATGGGTTGGGGAGGGGTGGTTGGGTGGTGGGTTATGTGATGTGTTATGTTTTGGTCCCGGTATTTAGCATGATGTATTAAAATATCCTCACATGATATTTTATAGTATTTAATCAATAAAATACTTCAAAATCCAATTAAACATGCTTCACCAAAACGAATAACACCCACCCCAAAATAATCATGCCATAATCCAAATTCCCCAACACATATCACATGCACCCTGAAATGCATTAATAGGCCATGACCACCACATGACTAAGCATTTCCCAATATTAATAAATCATCATCAATAAATTAATACCATAATCTTCATAACATAATTAATGTTCAAATGCACATAAACATTTCGGGGATATCACAATACTCCCCTACTTATAAGATTTCGTCCTCGAAATCAGCATGCACTTACCCAAAACAAAATAAAACATAAATCACATACCAAAAAACAGTTCTGGATAATGATGCACCATGTGTCGCTCCGTCTCCCACGTGGCCTCCTCGACACCCCTACGATCCCACTGAACTTTGACCATAGGAATAACTTTGTTATGTAGTCTGCGCCTGCCCGATCCAGAATCCTGATAGGCTGCTCCACATAGGATACATAGGACTCTATCTGAACCTCAGAAGGTTGCAACACATGAGAAGGATCTGGCTCGTACTTCCGCAACATAGACACATGAAACACATCGTGTATGCCGAACAGAGAGGGCGGTAAAGCCAATCGGTATGCCGGAGTACCAATACGCTGTAAGATCTCATACGGCCCAACATATCTCGGGGATAACTTCCCCCGCATCCCAAAACGTACTACACCTCTGAAAGGTGAGATCTTCAAAAAGACCCTGTCGCCCAACTGAAACTCTAACGGCCGACGCCGTTGATTAGCATACGCTGCCTGCCTGTCCTGGGCTACTTTCATTTTCCTTATGATCACCTTTACATTTTCTTCCATTTCTTGGACCAACTCTGGTCCTCCGACCGATTTACGGTCCACATCATCCCAATATAAAGGCGACCTACAACGTCTACCATAGAGGGACTCAAAAGGAGCCATCTGTATGCTTTCCTGGTAGCTATTGTTATAAGAAAATTCTACCAAGGCCACTGAATCCTGCCAAGAAGTATCGAACTCCAACACACAAGCCCGTAACATATCAAAGAGCGTCTGTATGGTACGCTCAGTCTGTCCATCCGTTTGGGGATGGTATGTTGTGCTCAACCTCAACTCTGTACCTATGGCTGACTGAAGACCTTCCCAGAAGTGAGATGTAAACCGCGGATCTCGATCAGACACAATCGAAACAGGGATCCCATGCAGTCTTACTACATCTCTGACATATAACTGAGTCATCCTCAAGTACGTGAAGGTCATACTGTATGGAATGAAGTGAGCCACTTTAGTCAGTCTGTCCACGACTACCCAGATAGCAGCAAAACCCAAAATAGTCCTCGGTAAGTGGGTCACGAAGTCCATGGATACGTTCTCCCACTTCCATTCTGGTATTTCCAAACTTCTAAGCTCACCAACAGGCCTCTGCCTCTCAGCCATCACTTGCTGACAAATCAGACATCTCTTGACGAATGTGGTGATATCTTGTTTCATTCGTCTCCACCAAAACTGGCCACATAAGTCCTTATACATTTTCTTTCCGCCCGGGTGAATACTCATCCTGCTGCAATGGGATCGCTGTAATATTCCCTGACGCAAATCAGGCGTATTCAGAACTACCCATCGGTCACCTAACCTCAAAGAACCATCCTCAGCCGTCCTGAACTTCGACGACTGACCCAGCCGAACCAATGACAACCATCTCTGGACCTCTTCGTCTGCCCCCTGAGCCTTCCGGATGTGTTCATAAATAACCGGCTCAGCTAATAAGGTCGATACCTGTATCGGTGAAGCAGACACATCATAATCAAAACCCAACTGACAGTAGGAAGTCATCATAGCTGACAAACACATGACATCCTCTGCTGTGTTCTTCACTTTCTGACTCAAAGCGTCGGCTGTCAAATTTGCTCTTCCTGGATGGTACTCGATTTCACAATCATAATCCTTCAGTAGGTCCATCCATCTTCTTTGTCTCATATTCAGCTCAGCCTGTGTGAACAAGAACTTCAGGCTCTTGTGATCAGTGAAGATGGTGAATGAGGTACCGTATAAATAGTGTCGACATATCTTCAAGGCAAACACTATAGCTGCTAGCTCCAAATCATAGACTGGATACCTCGTCTCGTGTGGCTTCAATTGTCTCGAAGCGTAAGCCACAACGTGCTTATCCTGCATCAGTACACATCCTAGGCCTTGAAGCGATGCGTCAGTATAGAGAGCGAACCCCTTGTTCTCCCTGGGAATCACCAATACTGGCGCTGAAGTCAATCTGTGCTTTAATTCCCGGAAACTCTGCTCACAAGCTTCCGACCAATAGAATGGAACTCCCTTCTGAGTCAGCTGCGTCATTGGCTTGGCAATCTTTGAAAATCCATCGACAAAACGTCGATAATACCCGGCCAAACCAAGAAAACTTCGGATCTCAGGATCTGTAGTAGGCGCAGACCATTCCATAACTGCCTCTATCTTCCTGGGGTCTACTGATATCCCCTCTCGAGAGATAATGTGACCCAAGAACGCAACACTTTTGTGGGGTCCTCATTACTTAATCCATTATGTATCAATTAAGCATACATACGTGAGTCTGAATTAAGTAAAAACATGCCCGGATTAAGAGTATCATACTAGTTAAGTTGTTACAAAACCTAACCAACTATACATCACATGTACAAACAAAAACCTACTACAAGATAACTCCTAAGCAGTGGTTCAGCTCGCAGCGGAAAATGACTCACATCCCGTCTCCCCACGTCTATGAGTCCCTACAGAAACATTCACACAATGAGTATAGAGAATAACTATCTCAGTGCAAAACACAATATCAATATCAATGATAAAGCACAATAAATCATCTAACGTGAATGTTCTGTATCATGCATCCACAAATGCACTATGTCATGACATGTCTCAACAATTACCCTATTATCACGAGCCCCATATGATATGCCTATTCAGCTCAATATGTCAGTGGAACCACATCACATCTTCATATTAGCAGCACATATCATAGTACCATACTCATCTGTGATAATAGCCAGAGCATATACCCACACCAGGCGTATATCTCTCAAGCCAAAGCATATGTAGTATATCTATCGTGGCAACGATCCCAGCCAAAGCATATACCACACCAGGCATATCTATCAAGGCATTGATCTTACCAAAGCATATACACATATCTATCAAGGCATCCATCCCAATCATATGAAATCCATGTATGTACATGCATATGATACTACCAATCATATGATATCAAAACCATAACATCATCATCACATCATATCTATACTCTGTACGTCAACACGTACCTGTCGTGCAATGCAAAAGATGTAAATCAGGCGTCAATGTCTAACCGCCTCGTTGTCCTGTCCCCTGTGATGATGCTACAACAATGCCAATAATATATCATGTTATAATAGGCATTAAAATCAAACTCAACAAAATATAACATTTTTCAAAACCTAACCATGGCGATCGATCTCATGCTTTGAGGCGATCGATTGCCTAACGTTTTGATCTTCGGCGATCGATCTCCTAATTTCAAGCGATCGGTCGCCTCTCCTTTGAAAAACCTACTGCCTCAATTGCCTACTTTGAAGCGATCGATCGCTCAAACACCGACTTACCCATGTTTAGCCATAGGGGATCGATTGCCTAAACCGCAGCGATCGATCGCCTCCTCTGTTTCAGAAAATAAACATGGCGATTTTCAACATTCTTCATGGTATTTCTTACACAATGCATTTCCTATCCTTTAACCACAGTTCATGAAAACCTTAGGATCATATAAACATGTTTCTCCTATTATAGCATCAATATCTTGGCATAAAAACAAGTTATGATTTGACATATGAATACTTGATATGCCAATGCACATACTTCATTTACCAACTACACAATGTTCAAAACTATAAATTCCTTACCAATATTGTATAAATTAACTTTACTTCACTTCCTAGCTCAATTCTCAAATGAATTCAAGCTTAAACCAAGAGGAACTTCAAAGAGTTGGAGAGGAGCTTGTGTAGGATTTTAGTAGGTGTGATTTAGTGTAGTGTGAGCTTATCAAGCTAATTTTCTTTTTAATAGCAGCTCATCCAAACTCACATGTACATGAAACTCAAACTCACAAACACACCCCATTCAAACTCAAATTCACATGTACATCCCCTCACATCTCCTCAAATGTAGGTTAAATGCACATCAAGGTGATATGCCATATGTTTCATTCATTGCCATATATCATTTTATACATGTATTAATTCATCCTTGGGTCAATCCAAACCCAATTCATATCATATCGAAATTAGTCATAATAACGATATAATCATATCACACGTGTATAAAGCAAATCGAGGCATTACAATTCTCCCCCACTCATTAAATTTCGTCCTCGAAATTGCATATACAAACATGCATGTATAGATACGCAACTCAACAATCCTACTACATGAAGCGAGGAAACATAATCATATATGCAACAGTACAGTACGTATGTACCAACAGTGTCATAAAACTGTAAAATCATACTAGAAAACAAATCCGGATACCGTTGCATCATATGCTGCTCCGTCTCCCACGTTGCCTCTTCGACACCCCGTCTGTCCCACTGTACCTTAACCATATGAATCACTTTATTACGCAACCTGCGTTCAGCTCGATCCAAGATCATAACCGGTCGTTCCTCATACGACACATCTGTATCCAACTGTACCTCAGGTAACTATAAGATATGACTCGGATCTGGTTCATACTTCCTCAACAATGAAACATGAAAAACATCATGAATACTACTCAAGGCCGGCGGTAGTGCTAAGCGATATGCCAACGTACCAATACGTTGCAACACCTCATATGGACCAACATAACGTGGAGACAATTTTCCACGCTTACCAAACCGTACTACACCTTTAAAAGGTGAGATTTTTAGGAACACACGGTCACCAACTTGAAATTCAAGTGGTCTACGTCGCTTATTGGCATAAGCAGCCTGTCTGTCCTGAGCAGCTTTAAGTTTCAATCTAATTAACTTCACTTTCTCTTCCATTTCATGAATCATATCCGGTCCATGTAAGGAAGACTGATCCATATCATTCCAATACAATGGCGATCTACATCGTCGCCCATACAAAGCCTCAAATGGTGCCATCTGTATACTAGACTGATAACTGTTGTTATATGAAAATTCCACTAATGGCAACGACTCTTGCCAAGAGGTATCAAACTCTAATACACAGGCACGCAACATATCCTCAAGCGTCTGTATCGTACACTCTGTTTGTCCATCTGTCTGAGGATGATATGCTGTACTCAACCGCACTTCAGTTCCCAACGCTGTCTGTAACCCTTCCCAGAAATGAGAAGTAAATCTCGGATCCCTATCCGATACAATGGAAACTGGAATACCATTTAATCTCACTACATGTTGAATGTATAACTGTGACATTCTCAGATATGTAAATGTCATACAATATGGCACAAAATGAGATACTTTGGTGAGTCGATCAACGATCACCCAAATAGCATCGCAACCAGAAGACGTCCGTGGCAAATGAGTCACAAAATCCATCGTGATATGTTCTCATTTCCACTGAGGAATTTCCAGACTATGTAATTCACCTCCTGGTCTTTGTCTTTCCGCTTTCACTTGTTGACAGATCAAACATCGTTTCACAAAGCTCAATACATCCTGTTTCATACGTTTCCACCAAAATTGGGTACGTAAATCATGATACATTTTCTTCCCTCCAGGATGTATACTGTATCTACTACAATGAGCACGTTGTAGTAGTTCTTGACGTAATCCTAATGAAGCAGGTACTACCCAACAGTTTCTGTACTTCAAAGTTCCATCACTTGTAAGTACAAATTGAGATGTTTGTCCTTGACTTATCATTTCCTTCCACTGTTGTACTTCATCATCAGTCAGTTGTGCCGTTCTGATTTTCTCAAAAATGTCGGGTTCAACCAACAATGTTGATACCCGTACTGGCACTAGTTCCACATCAAAATCATAACCCAAAGTACAACAAGAAGTCATCAAGGTGGATAAATGAATCCTCTCATCAGCCGTATGATGTACCTTTCGACTCAATGCATCTGCTGTAAGATTAGCTATTCCTGGATGATATTCAATCTCACAATCATAATCTTTCAACAGATCCATCCATCTCCTTTGCCTCATATTCAACTCTGCTTGAGTGAATAGAAATTTTAGACTCTTATGATCTGTGTATATGGTAAACGACGTACCATATAAATAATGTCGCCATATCTTCAATGCAAAGACAATGGCAGCCAATTCCAGATCATGCACTGGATATCTCTTTTCATGTGGCTTCAACTGTCGTGATGCATAAGCCACTACATGTTTGTCCTGCATCAATACACAACCCAAACCAAGTAAAGATGCATCAGTATATAATGCAAACCTGTCATGCTCAGATGGAATGATCAAGATTGGAGCTGTAGTCAATCGATGTTTCAATTCCTGAAAACTACGCTCACAAGTCTCTGACCATTGAAATGATACTCCCTTCTGTGTCAAATGTGTCAATGGTTTGGCAATCGCTGAAAATCCTTCAACAAACCGTCTATAATAACCAGCCAAACCCAAGAAACTACGAATTTCTGGCACAGAAGTAGGTGCTGACCAATTCAACACTGCTTCCACTTTCTTTGGATCAACTGATATACCTTCTTCTGAGATTACATGTCCCAAAAAGCCGACACTAGTCAACCAAAACTCACACTTACTGAGTTTGGCATACAACTGATGTGTCCTCAACAATTGCAATACCATATGCAAATGTTGAACATGTTCTGCCTCACTCTGTGAATAGATCAGTATATCATCGATAAAGACAATGACAAATCGATCAAGGTATTCCTGGAAAACCCGATTCATTAAACTCATAAAGACAGCAGGAGCATTTGTCACTCCAAATGGCATTACCAGAAACTCATAATGTCCATAACGAGTTCTGAATGCTGTCTTCTGTATATCTCCTTCCCTCACACGTATTTGATGATATCCTGACCTCAAATCAATCTTAGAATAAATCCTTGATCCCTGCAACTGATCAAACAAATCATCAATACGCGGAAGACGATATTTATTCTTTATTGTTACCTTGTTCAATTGTCGATAGTCAATACACAGTCGCATTGTCCCATCCTTCTTCTTAACAAATAAAACCGGAGCACCCCAATGCGATACACTAGGACGTATGTACCCCTTGTCCAATAAATCTTGCAATTGAGTTTTCAACTCTTTCAATTCAGTTGGTGCCATCCGATAAGGAGCCCGTGAAATTGCAGAAGTACCAGGTATCAAATCAATACCAAATTCCATTTCTCGACTCGGTGGAAATCCAGGTATCTCATCTGGAAACACATCCGCATATTCTGCAACCACTGGTATCCTCCACTTTCCTTTCTCTTTTCTGTTCAGTTATATCAATGGCATAAATCAAATAACCTGCATGTCCACGCTCTAACAAACGCGACATTCGGATTGCTGATATCAAAGGAATCCTTGCCCTCGATCCCTGGCCATAGAAATACCATTGAGTTCCAGTATCACTGAAATCTCACTATCTTCTGACTACAATCCACAACAGACTGATATTTACTCAATACATCAATTCCAAGGATGCAATCAAAATCTGACATGTCTAACACAATCAAATCAGCCTGTAGCCCATACTCAGTCTCAAACTGAATAGCACAATCAGACACACTCTGACAAGTCATCACAGTAGTTCCCATGGGTGTCGAGACATAAAGAGGCATCAACAGTGGAGACGAGCATATATGATACTGATCAATAAAAGCTTGTGCAATAAAAGAATGTGATGCACCAGTATCAATCAACAGAAAAGCAGGATAAGTAAACAAAGTACACTTACCCGCTATCACAGTATCAGGAGCTGCCTCTGCTTCCTCCCTATTCAGTGCATACACCTGAGCCTGAGGTGGTCCTTCCCTCTGTCCTCCACCAGACTGTGGTACACCCTGTGGTCTCTGATGCACTGTATTCTCTGACATTGGTCCTCTCCTCTGTTGTCCAACCACTTGAGGACAATCACGGATCACATGTCCTGGCTTCCCACAACGGAAACAAACCACCGTATCAAACTGTGGACAATTTCGTTGATAATGTGGCCCTCCACATTTAAAACATTGTAGTCCTCGTCCACTACTACTACTACTTCCTTGGGACTGTCCCTTAGATTTTCGGTCATCCCCTTTCCGTGGTCCAAAACGTTTCCCACTAAACCTAGATGAAGATGCACCACCTCGTGGTGATTTAAATAGTTCTCCTCTAGGTCTCATACTGTCAGATGTAGGTGGTTGGGCTTGTCCAACATCTTTATATACTCCTACTGCAATCTCAGCCATCTCGGCTCTAGTCAACGCTTCTTCATATGATGTAGGGTTATTGGACATGACCCTATCAAACAATTCAGGCCTCAAACCTTTCACAAATTGTCTGATTTTTGCCTTGGTGTTAACAGCAATATGTGGCACATACCGGAGCAAAGAAGAATAGTGTACCGCATAATCCGATACATTTATCAAGTTTGTAAATTCATCCTCTTTCCTCTGCCTTGCAGCAACAGAGAAATAATGTTCCAAGAACTTCGTTCTAAACACATCCCAGTTCACTATCTGTCCTTGAGCCCTCAACTCAAGCACTGTGGACTTCCACCACATCATAGCTTTCTTAGCTAACTGGAATTCATCCAAGCGTAACCAAGCTATCTTGGCACACGGTGCTGATACAAATATCTGTTCTACACGTTCCAGCCACTCCTCTGACAGTTCCCCTGATTCAGTCCCCTCAAACCTGGGTGGCTGATAACTCAGAAACTGCGTCAACGTCAATTCTCCAGGCAACAGTACCTGTTCCACTAGCCCTTGCTCAATCGGTGGTGGTGGTACAGGCGCCATCCTCACACTAGCATTGCCACTCATGGCATCCCCAACATCCTCATGATACCCTCTGTCTGTCATAGCTGTAGATCAAGGGTTCACAATAACATTCACAATGATATAACATGTTAGAATAACATCATATTCCAAATCCTAACATGCTATTACCATTCTCAAAGTGTTTAGGTAACTCCCTAATACACTTCCTCTACCCATGTTCACCCCGTTCTCGAACCACTGCTCTGATACCACTAATATGGGGTCCTCATTACTTAATCCATTATGTATCAATTAAGCATACATATGTGAGTCTGAATTAAGTAAAAATATGCACTGATTAAGAGTATCATACTAGTTAAGTTGTTACAAAACCTAACCAACTATACATCACATGTACAAACAAAAACCTACTACAAGATAACTCTTAAGCAGTGGTTCAGCTCGCAGCGGAAAATGACTCACATCCCGTCTCCCCACGTCTATGAGTCCCTACAGAAACATTCACACAATGAGTATAGAGAATAACTATCTCAGTGCAAAACACAATATCAATATCAATGATAAAGCACAATAAATCATCTAACGTGAATGTTTTGTATCATGCATCCACAAATGCACTATGTCATGACATGTCTCAACAATTACCCTATTATCACGAGCCCCATATGATATGCCTATTCAGCTCAATATGTCAGTGGAACCACATCACATCTTCATATTAGCAGCACATATCATAGTACCATACTCATCTGTGATAATAGCCAGAGCATATACCCACACCAGGCGTATATCTCTCAAGCCACAGCATATGTAGTATATCTATCGTGGCAACAATCCCAGCCAAAGCATATACCACACCAGGCATATCTATCAAGGCACTGATCTTACCAAAGCATATACACATATCTATCAAGGCATCCATCCCAATCATATGAAATCCATGTATGTACATGCATATGATACTACCAATCATATGATACAAGCGAACATAAATCATATGATATCAAAACCATAACATCATCATCACATCATATCTATACTCTGTACGTCAACACGTACCTGTCGTGCAATGCAAAAGATGTAAATCAGGCGTCAATGTCTAACCGCTTCGTTGTCCTGTCCCCTGTGATGATGCTACAACAATGCCAATAATATATCATGTTATAATAGGCATTAAAATCAAACTCAACAAAATATAACATTTTTCAAAACCTAACCATGGCGATCGATCTCATGCTTTGACGCGATCGATTGCCTAACGTTTTGATCTTCGGCGATCGATCTCCTAATTTCAAGCGATCGGTCGCCTCTCCTTTGAAAAACCTACTGCCTCAATTGCCTACTTTGAAGCGATCGATCGCTCAAACACCGACTTACCCATGTTTAGCCATAGGCGATCGATTGCCTAAAACGCAGCGATCGATCGCCTCCTCTGTTTCAGAAAATAAACATGGCGATTTTCAACATTCTTCATGGTATTTCTTACACAATGCATTCCTATCCTTTAACCACAGTTCATGAAAACCTTAGGATCATATAAACATGTTTCTCCTATTATAGCATCAATATCTTGGCATAAAAACAAGTTATGATTTGACATATGAATACTTGATATGCCAATGCACATACTTCATTTACCAACTACACAATTCAAGTTCAAAACTATAAATTCCTTACCAATATTGTATAAATTAACTTTACTTCACTTCCTAGCTCAATTCTCAAATGAATTCCAAGCTTAAACCAAGAGGAACTTCAAAGAGTTGGAGAGGAGCTTGTGTAGGATTTTAGTAGGTGTGATTTAGTGTAGTGTGAGCTTATCAAGCTAATTTTCTTTTTAATAGCAGCTCATCCAAACTCACATGTACATGAAACTCAAACTCACAAACACACCCCATTCAAACTCAAATTCACATGTACATCCCCTCACATCTCCTCAAATGTAGGTTAAATGCACATCAAGGTGATATGCCATATGTTTCATTCATTGCCATATATCATTTTATACATGTATTAATTCATCCTTGGGTCAACCCAAACCCAATTCATATCATATCGAAATTAGTCATAATAACGATATAATCATATCACACGTGTATAAAGCAAATCGAGGCATTACAACTTTTCAGCCAGAACTCACACTTGATGAGCTTCGCGTACAACTGATGATCTTTGAGGATCTGAAGCACCGTCCTCAAATGATTGGCATGCTCCTCCTTACTTCTTGAATAAACCAGAATGTCGTCAATAAACACGATCAAGAACTGATCAAGATACTTCTAAAACACTCTGTTCATCAGGCTTATAAAGACAGCAGGGGCATTCGTCACCCCGAATGGCATCACTAAGAACTCGTAGTGCCCATACCGAGTCCGAAAAGTTGTCTTTTGTATGTCATCAGCTCTAACTCGTATCTGGTGATAGCCTGACCTCAAGTCAATCTTCGAGTAAAGCTCTGTACCCTGAAGCTAATCAAATAAGTCATCAATCCTCAGAAGGGGGTACTTGTTCTTAATCGTCACTTTATTCAATTGACGGTAATCGATGCACAGACGCATCGAACCATCCTTTTTCTTTACGAACAAGACCGGTGCACCCCATGGTGATACACTAGGGCGAATGTATCCTTTGTCAAGGAGCTCCTGCAACTGCACTTTCAGCTCCCTCAGCTCTGCCGGTGCCATCCTATAAGGGGCACGGGAAACAGCAGATGTCCCTGGCAGTAACTCAATCTCAAACTCCACATCTCTGATCGGCGGAAATCCTGGAATCTCATCCGGAAACACATCGGTGAATTCCGCAACTACTGGTATATCCTCGATCCTCAACTCTTCCTTTTCCTCTGATACGTCCACGGCATAAATAAGATAGCATGTGTGACCGCGTTCCAACAACCGCGACATCTCAACTGCTGAAATCAACGGAATCTTCGGACGAGAGCCGTCCCCATAGAAGGTCCACTGAAACCCCTAATCAGACAGAAAATGCACCATCCTCTGTTGGCAATCAACCACGGCCTGGTATCTGCTCAACACATCAATACCGACAATACAGTCAAAATCTGCCATATCCAACAAAATCAGATCAGCCCTCAGATCATTGCCCTCAAAATAAATGAGGCAGTCAGATAATAGTCGATCCGCAATCACATGCTTTCCCGTGGGTGTCGAGACCATAAGAGGCGTGGGCAACGGAGACGAACACAAGTGGTGTCTCTCCACAAAAGCAGAAGATACAAATGAATGAGAGGCACATGTATCTACCAAAATAAATGCAGGGTACGTAAGTAAGTAGCACGTACCAGCAATTACCTCCTCTGGGGCTGCCTCTGCCTGCTCACGCGTCAATGCATATACTTGACCCTGCGGCGGTCCTGCCGCCTGACCTCCCTGTGGTCGAGGTACAAACAGCTGTCTCTGTGGTGCCGTCCTGGCGTCAAATCTTGGCCTATTCGGCCCAGGTGGCCCACCCTGCCAAAAACATAACAACCTCGACAGTCACGTGTCAGATGAAATCCCCCACAATTGTCACACTTGTTCCCTCCTGTTCTATTTCCCTGTGCTGGTCCCCGATTGCCTTGCTTCTGATTCTGAAATTTCTTCCCACCAAATCTAGAAGATGAAGAAGCCCAACGAGGCTTAAACTGGTTTCCTCGTGGCCTCAGGCTGTCAACAACCGGTCTCTGTGATGGTACGAAAGGGGGTACAGCTTCCTTGTACACGCTAACCCCAATCTCTGCCAGCTCTGCTCTAGTTAGGGCATCATCGAATGAGTTAGGGTTGTTAGAGATAACCCGGTCAAATAACTCTGGCCTCAGTCCCTTCAAAAAATTCCTCATCTTGGCATGACCATTTACAGCGATGTGAGGCACATACCGTAGCAGTGAAGAATACTGCATGGCATAATCTGATACAGTCATGCTGCCCTGCTTCAGGTTGGTGAACTCATCTTCTTTTACTTGTCTGGCAGCGGAGGAGAAATACCGGTTAAGGAACCGGGTCCTGAACACAGTCCAATCTACTGTCATACCCTGAGCCCTCAGCTCCATAACTGTTGTCTTCCACCACATGGAAGACTTCTTCGCCAACTGAAACTCTGCCAACCTCAGCCAGGCAGTCCGTGCACAGGGTGCAGATACAAATATCTGCTCTAGTCTCGCAAGCCATTCCTCGGCTGCTTCCCCAGTCTCAATCCCTTCAAATAGCGGTGGATGATAGCTCAAGAACTGGGTCAGACTTATCTCCCCTGGTAGTAGTATCTGTGCACTAGGCTCCACGCCTACAACAGGTGGCGGTAGAGGATTCGACTGAGCAATACTAGCATTTATACTGCCCACATCTCCTACCTCTTCGTTGAGGTTCTCCGGATTAATAGCCGTCACGTTGTAACATAAGGGTTAACAACAATACCTAAAGCAGTTCATAACATAAGCCGTTAGATAACAAGAGTAATCATATTCAAAAGCATGTTAGTATAACAACTTATACAAAAATATGCACCATATGCATAAACATGTCCACCAATGAATACCTAGCCAACTTGTTTCTAAAGGCTACCCTTTATTCGTTCCCAGGTTATCTAACCACTGCTCTGATACCACTAAATGTGAGACCCCGTTATCTAAACAAGATTCTAAGGTGCAATTAAGAGAACTAATCATTCATAAATCAGAGTATTAGGTCGTGTTGATAATCCTGAGCTTAAGAGATTACAGTACCAAAAGTTCAAAAGGAATTATACATATTCCTAACAAAAGGTACTAAATTATAGCTTTACTCTACTCTTTGTAGAAACTATACAAAAAGTAGTTTCAGTTCTGCTAATCCTGTAGCACTCCTTACAGCTCAGCGTATCAACCCCAACCCTGGTTCTCCATGTCAAAAGCACCTACAAAGACAACCCCCAACACATGAGCACATCATAGTTCATATTCAACCTAATATGAATGCAAAGCATAAATGCATAAATCATAGGCATAGGATACTTCCTGAATTCCAATGCATTTAAAACGCCCATTTTGGTTGTCTCTGTACCATAACTCATAATCAAATCAATATATGATATTATGGTTTCTTTAAATAAATGTCATGACATAACTTCACTTCTTAAATCTTTACTTCAATCCTTAGTCAGTTTATCATCAGTGTATTTTAATGCCCTCGCTTCATAACTTTAGAACAAGCGGTCCTCCCCTCCCTCGCTTCTTCATACAAGCGGTATTTCTATCCTCGCTTCGTATGGTAAACCTCGCCTCCATGTGCAAGCGGACTTACACCCCTCGCTCCACATTTTTAGCGGCATATAGCGGTAAGCATTAAAATCATCACTGTGATAACCGTGACTCGTGGAATACACACCAAATGTTCCACATCATACATATGCAACAACAATGCATAACAACATGTATCGTACTCATAATGCACAAACTTGCATTTATCGTATGTCAAGTAATGAACATATAATACATGTTACCGTTGGGGTGCCCATACGTCGCTTACGTACCTTTCCAAAATATCTTCAGTTGCAGGGCTTTATCCCCTGCGTTGTGTGGCTACCTGTGATGGCTCTGCACAAGTGTACAACACAATATTAGATGCCTCATTACGATGCAATATCAAAAACTAAACAAAATATAACAATTTATATTTTTCAACATTTTGTGTCTCTCGATCGATCGGCCCCTCAAGCTCGATCGATCGAGAAGACACCTTAATTCAATGCCCAAGTTTCTGCCTCACTCGATCGATCGAAATGGTATCACCGATCGATCGAGGACCTTAAGCGATCGATCGGGAAATCCACCGATCGATCGAGCCCTTTTCTTAAAAATACTCTGCCTCGCTCGATCGATCGAGAAGGAATTCCGATCGATCGAGCTACCCTGTAAAAAACGCGATTTCCAGAAATACCAAACACCCCATTTCATACCATCCAAACTTCAACATAAAACATATAATATGCTTGAACAAACATGCTAAGAGCTACAAGGTACTACCGTGCATGTATTCAATCAAAGTTCTACCCAAACTTAAACCCACATGCATCAAAATTGTCCAACTATATCAGTACTCACCCAAGCTCTTAAAAAAAAAAACAGGGTACCATATTCATACCCAGATTTTCGAGCACCCCTTTTCATACCAACAAAGCATCGGTAATAGCCAGCCAAACCAAGAAAACTCTGAATCTCGGGCACAGAAGTTGGTGCAGTCCACTCCATCACCGCCTCGATCTTCCTGGGGTCCACTGAAATCCCACTGCTAGATATGACGTGCCCCAGAAATACTACACTGCTCAACCAAAACTCACATTTGCTGAGTTTGGCATACAATTGATGGTCTCTGAGGATCTGGAGCACGGTCCTCAAGTGTCTCACATGCTCTTCCTCGCTCCGGGAGTAGATGAGTATATCGTCAATAAACACAATGACGAACTGATCCAGATAGGGTTGAAACACCCGACTCATTAAGCTCATAAAGACAGCCGGGGCGTTCGTCACACCGAACGGCATTACCAAGAACTCGTAGTGCCCATACCGAGTCCTAAATGCTGTCTTTTGCACATCCTCCTCCCTGACCCGTATCTGGTGGTACCCGGATCTCAAATCAATCTTACTATACAGCTTCGTACCTTGCAACTGGTCAAACAAGTCGTCGATCCTTGGAAGAGGATACTTGTTCTTTACCGTGGCCTTATTCAGTTGCCGGTAATCGATGCACAAACGCATCGAGCCATCTTTCTTTTTCACAAAAAGAACTGGTGTGCCCCAAGGTGATACGTTAGGGCATATATATCCTTTATCAAGGAGTTCCTGCAATTGCTCCTTCAACTCTCTTAGCTCAGCCGGTGCCATCCTGTAAGGTGCACGGGAGATAGCGGATGTCCCCGGTAATAACTCAATCCCAAACTCGACTTCCCTTGCCGGTGGGAATCCGGGAATCTCCTCCAGGAATACGTCAGCAAAATCCGCTACCACTGGTATATCCTCAACCTTTAACTCTTTGCTCTTTCCCGACGTGTCCACGGCATAGATGAGGTAGCCCGTATGACCACGTTCCAACAACTGAGACATTTTGATTGCCGAAATCAACGGAATCTTCGCACGAGACCCGTCGCCATAAAAAGTCCACTGAACTCCCAAACCAGATCTGAATCGAACTGTCCGCTGTCGACAATCTACCACTGCCTGATATCTGTTCAGAATGTCGATGCCCACAATGCAGTCGAAATCTGACATACTCAAAACAACAAAATCTGCCTTTATCTCGTTGCCCTCAAAATAAATGAGGCAGTCCATCAGAAACCGATCAGCAACAACTCTCTTCCCGGTGGGTGTCGAGACCAATAGAGACGTGGGTAACGGAGACCTGTACATATGATGTCTCGCCACAAAGTCCGCAGACACGAAGGAGTACGAAGCACCTGTGTCTATCAAAATAAAGGCGGAATATGTAAATAATAGGCACGTACCAGCTATAACCTCCTCTGGAGCTGCATCGGCCTGCTCCCTGGTCAATGCATAGACCTGTCCCTGAGGTGGCCCCATCGTCTGTCCTCCCATCTGACGAGGCACCATTGGTGGCCTCTGCTGCACTGTACCACTAGAAAACCTCCCTCGACCTTCCCTGAGATCCGTCTGTCCTTCCCGGTTGGGGCAACGCCGAGCAATGTGGCCCGACTTGCCACAAATGTAGCACGCAGAACAATCTCGCATCAAATGTGGCCCTCCACAAAAGTGGCACTTGACATCTCCAGCTCTACTAGCTTGAGCCGGTCCCCCATAAGTAGATGCACCACTCCTCCGATCCCCTTGCTTTCGGCCCTCCGGCCGCCTTCCACTAAACCGAGAAGAAGAAGAAGCCCCCCGCGACTTAAAAGATCCTCATTGGGACCTCAGATTTTCAGATGTTGATCTTTGTGATGGAGCTGGTGAGGGTATGGCCTCAGGATAAGCACTCACCCCTATCTCCGCTAACTCTCTAACCAGTGCCTCATCAAAGGATGTCGGGTTGTAGAAATGACCCGATCAAATAATTTCGGTCGCAGCCCCTTCAAAAAGTGCCTCATCTTGGCATGCCCATTTGTAGCAATGTGTGGAACATACCTCAATAAGGATGAGTAGTGCATGGCGTAGTCCGAAACTGTAAGGTTCCCTTGTTTCAGATTCGTAAATTCATCCTCCTTAGTTTGCCTAGCCACGGCAGAGAAGTATCGGTTTAGAAACCGAGTCCGAAATAAAGTCCAGTCGATTACCATGCCCTGTGCCCTCAATTCCATTACAGTCGTCTTCCACCACATGGAAGACTTCTTTGCCAGTTGGAATTCTGCCAGTCTTAACCAAGCCGTACTAGCACACGGCGCAGATACAAAAATCTGTTCTAGTCTCTCCAGCCACTCTTCGGCCTCCTCTCCTGTCTCTGTTCCTTCAAACATGGGTGGGTGGAAGGTTAGAAATTGAGTCAGGCTAAGCTCCCCTGGTAACAGTAGTTGAGCAACCGGTTCCATGCCCACAGCAGGTGGGGGTAAAGGATTTGCCTGCCCGATGCTAGCATTCACGCTCCCAATAGCACCCACCTCTTCATTGAGGTTCCCCGCATTCATAGCCGCCATGCTGTAACACAAAGGTTAACAACAATTCCAAACAATATATATGCTAAACCGTTAGACAACATAAATGACAAGCATGTTAGTATAACAATTGTATACATAAATGTGCACCATATGCATAAACATGCCTCAATGGTAAACACCTAGCCACCCGTGCTAAGGCTACCCTTCACTAGTTCCCGGGTTCTCTAACCACTGCTCTGATACCACTAATGTAAGGACCCTAGTTCCTTAAGTGCGGATAAAAGGGCGTAATAGAGCTAAACATGCATATAAGACTATAAAGTAGGTTTTGATGTATTGAGCCGTTATAATTACAGGCCAAATTAAAATTTCCAAAAGGGATTAATTACATTCCGAACCAATTGAATGTTAAGCCTATAGTTTTACACTACTCCTAGAGTAGAAACTATACAAAAGAATTAAGCCTGCTATGCCAAAAGCACTCCTCACTGGCTCACCGCATCAACCCGCCTCAGCTCGTACGCCCAAAAGTACCTACAGGAACAACCCCAAACCATGAGCATGTATATAAATCATATTCACAATAATATGATCATAATTCAATGCATAAACCATAAATGCAAATCACTTCCTGTACTTAACACATATAAAAGCTCCCTTGGTTGTCCCTGTACCATAATCACAATTAATTGATTATAACACCAATAATATATGTCATGACATGCATCCGTTCCATGTATACCAATGGCCAATCCCAGTCTTATTATATCAGTGGCATAATACCCCTCGCGTTACATGACAGCGGCATTAATACCCCTCGCTTCGACATATTAGCGGCATAATATCCCTCGCATCAACATGACAGCGGCATGATCCTTCGCTTCGACATGTTTGCGGCAAATATTCTTCATCGCTAAATATGACAGCGGCAAGTATTCTATCATCGCCTCGACATGAAGGCGGCAAGTATTCTTCATCACTGTGATATAACCTCGACTCACAATTACATGCAACCATAATGCATGTTCCAAACCATAATGCATAAATAAGACCACATGTGCAACCATAATGCATAGCCAATTCAAAGCGTAATAAATACGTTTTACCGTCCGATGCTCGTACGTCTCACTACGTACCTTAGTTCCAAAAGTGGAGATGTTGTGGGTCTTTATCTCCTTTGATGTGTGGCTACCTGGGATGGTTCTACACAATCACATGAATCCATATTAGAAGCCAATAAGTGAACCATTACCAAAAATAACATCATTTAAAACAAAATCCCAAAATCCACATTTTATGCCTTGCGATCGATCGGTCCCCAAGCCCGATCGATCGCCAAGTTAAGAAAAATAGGCATCCAAGTACTGCCTCCACCGATCGATCGAACCATTTTACCGATCGATCGAGACATCACACCGATCGATCGGGAAAAATTACCGATCGATCGATAAGCTCATTTCACGCCTTGTTCAGGCTCTGGCTTGCTCGATCGATCGGACCCATATCTCGATCGATCGGGCAGCCCTGTTCCAGCGAGAAACTTCCATATATGAGCTTCCAACAATAATAAAACTCATATATAACCAAGAACAACTTCCATTCTCAACATATAACTACAAAACAACCTTAAAATACAACCCCCAAACATAAACAAGATGTTGGACCAAGATCCACCCTTAAATCCCCAACAACAAGCTACAAACCCAACCAAAACTCAACAAAACTCTACCATAATGGAAGCTTACCACTTGAGCTCCAAGTTTCAAGCAAGAAAACACAAAAAGACTCCTTTTTCCAAGTTTTCTCCTCTCCTTTTGTTTCAGAAACGAAAATGGGAGTTTTTTTGCAAGAGGAGAGATGAAGGGTGGGTTTTGACTTAAAGGTGATGGGAAGGGATGTGATATAAAGTGTGCAAGTGGCTCCCTTGCCATGCTATGGGTTTAAATGTGTACCAAGACACAAGCATGATATATAGAATACCCCAACATGACATTTTAAAAGCATTTTACCATAATGCATCAAAATCCCTATTAAAATCATGCATTACCAAATAGATACAACCCATTTCATTTAAACCATTATAACACCCAATTCCAACATGTATAACATGCACCCTGAAATGCTCTACTGGGTCACGCCTACCATGTGACAAGCATTTTACCAAGATAATTAGTCCCAACACATAATCTAATTATCGCCAAAATATCACATAAACATAATTAATGTCCTAATTGCAATTAATTATTTCGACAGAAAGCGAGTAATTTCCTCATGATTACTCCTGTCGTCAAATCACATGGCCAAGAGCCATTCCAACGAGCATACCTCAAGGGTATCACCACTCGTAAAATGATCACCCCAAACGTAAGCTGCGGTACAATCACATGTACAGCGCATCCAACCATTCCTCGAGCAACCCGCTCGGTATAAGGGTCACGTCAATCGGTGCCGCACACACCACCTTGTGCTCGGTACTGGCACCCAAGGCATACCACTGAATACGTATACTCAACGCATCGATCATCGTAACGATGATGCATGTCTAATAAGACATCTCCTACACCATCGTCATCGTCATCCTGTGACGATACATGCCAACTCATGGCATCTAAGGCATTGTCAACTAGTGACGATACATGTCATCCACCATCATGCTAGTAAAATAGGCATAATAAAACATGTATATCAACGCATGCCAGATACAATAAAGCTAATAGAATAGCAATATCTCATACCTCATCGCTAACAATATAGCGGCATACCTGTCTCCGTCGCTCAATAATAGTGCGTAATCAGCACCCATCGCTCGAAGGCGGCAAAATCCTGTGCTGAGTACATAGCGGCACAATCTCTCGCTATAGAATCGACGGCATGACACCTCGCCATATAATAAGTGGCATGAAACCTCGCTATACACCTGAGCATGAATCATCGTCCACATAATAGCGGAAAGAGGCATCGCTATCTATATATACGGCGGCACGAATCATCACCAATAATCACAAAGAGGTGAATAATCATCATCGACACAGCGGAATACATCACCGCTATCATCCGTGTCCGGCGGTATAAACCATCGCCAATCAATATAGCGGAATGAACCGTCGCTATGAATACATCTGGCGGAATGAACCGTCGCTATAAATACATCTGGCGGAATGAACCCTCGCCAATCAATATAGCGGAATGAACCGTCGCTATAAATACACATGGCGGAATGAACCCTCGCCAATCAATATAGCGGAATGAACCGTCGCTATAAATACACCTGGCGGAATGAACCCTCGCCAATCAATATAGCGGAATGAACCGTCGCTATAAATACATCTGGCGGAATGAACCCTCGCCAATCAATATAGCGGAATGAACCGTCGCTATAAATACAAATCGACACAGCGGAACACATCACCGCTATCATCCGTGTCATCACAATGAAATGAATATAAATCGACACAGCGGGACACATCACCGCTATCATCCGTGTCATCACAATGGAATGAATATAAATCGACACAGCGGGACACATCACCGCTATCATCCGTGTCATCACAATGGAATGAATATAAATCGACACAGCGGGACACATCACCGCTATCATCCGTGTCATCACAAAGGAATGCATCATCATCCTTTCTTGAGTCAGTCATCATCAGTTATGTTAATGCTTTCTCATAATCTCAAAACAAGCGGTATCGCATACTCGCTTTTCCATACTAGCGGTATCTCTTCCTCGCTCAGTATGGTATACCTCGCCTCCATGTGCCAGCGAGCCTCCCCTCTCCCGCTCCACATGCGCAGCGATAAAGTGTAAGCATTAAAACCTTAACTGTGATCGCCCTGACTCGTGGAATACACCTCTTTATTCCACATCACAATATGCAACAACAATGCATAATATGCAACAACAATGCATAATAACATGTATCATAACCGTAATGCATCACATTGCATTCATCATGTGTCACACAGACAAACATGAATACATGTTACCGTTGGGATACCCGTACGTCGCTTACGTACTCCATATTTCCTGTAACCTGCAACCATCATGGTTAGCAACAATAGCCATATACGCTATGCAGCAATCATCCAATGCATAAATGCAACCACTTGCAAGTCAATACGTATACCAAGACATGTTACCTCGGAAATATCCCTTTACCTGATTCTCTTACAAAATCAGATTCCTTGGCACATAACACACGGAGTGCCAGACATCACTATTAATGCCATCCTATCGTGTTCCACACGATTCCTGCAATCACACTGATTAGCAATACCACTTTTTATATCATAAAAGCACATAAACAATTCGTTATGTCGTACAACATTAATGCCATCATGCATAAGTATGTGCTATCAATAATTTCTTAGGCCCTTAACAGCCCCAAAGAGCAACCACTGCTCTGATACCACTAATGTAAGGACCCCAAGCCCTTAAACCATAATTAGTGTATTAACCACTATGTGTGGCACATGCTTTCTATAAAAAGCCAATCGGGAAGCTCAGATGATACTTTATCATTGCATGGCAATTTCAAAATAATTCCTTTAACACTCAATGTTATAAGGTCATCAGCCTAACAACGAAATAGACTCACAAAGTTCGCCCAATACCATCCCTTTTTGCCACTTTTCACATTGTGGACTTTTATAAAAATTTGGGCAGAGTCTCCCCATAAATAGAGCTATCCCGAAATAAAAGCACAACACATAACATAATTCCCGGCCAGGGAAAACATAATACTCATCAGACAGCAGTAATACTAAGTAAATTCCCAGCCAGGGAAGACATCATACATATGACGACATAATGGGTCTCAACACCCACATAATACACTAACGACTCTCATATCATTAGCAATTCTACACAATTGCATGCAACATATAATGAAAGAGAGGAAGGCTCATGCCTTTATATACAACCCATATACAAGAATGTCCGTGCTCACATGCGAGCATCATAAATGTGTATATAAACCTCGGGTGTATATAAGTACTCTATACGATACCGTGCTCCATCAAGCCCTGGTACCACGATCCTGTGAGTACGTCCAATCAACAGCTCGAGCTCAGCTCCACAGCCATCGATGCACCTGTTCACCTGCCCCAACAGAGACAGCCCCCAACGGGGTGAGCATACCAATACACAAAATCTCATAATCACAATAATGAAATTCATAATTTACAACACAAGTAAATATTAATGAATTTTAAATGATACTCTCTGGATGGCAACATCCTCATCCGGGAATTCCGTGTACTGTCCTTGTTCTCACAATCATCAAACTCATCAAATCTCTTAAATCAGTAAATCAACACATTGATTAACTCATCGCATGCCTAATACTCGAATATCAACAGATAGTGGTTGCAACTCATTAAACATGCAAATATAGATATCTCAATATCTAATACTGATTTCACAACCTCGCTATCAATCACAGATAGCTCAAATGCCTAGCATTTATTTTACAAATTCTTCATTATATCCAGACATCTCAAATGTCTTATAATGAATACATGATCCCACGATCATTCTCAGGCATCTCAAATGCCCTACAATGGACATATAAACCCAGTACCCCATATATCATGTAAGAGTCATCCTACTCTAGTGTCACGCACGCTACAAGCGGCGATATCAAGATTTGGGTCATTCCTTGACTATATCAACATATATATATATAATCCTCATGCGCGATTATTCAATGAAATCAAATTTCATTATGCATTCACAAATGCCCAAATATATAGAAATGCTCGTACGTCGCACGTACCTTAAATCTCCGAAGTCCGAGCCAAACCTTGCTCGAGTTCCATGCCCCGAGGAATGATGTGCTAACACGATAAATAATTCACAATTATTTACGAACATGCAACCCATGCTCAAGCACACCCATATCCCTCAAAATATTGTCAACACACGACAATTAACCTCTCAAAAGACCCGGGGCAGGGTACATGCAGGGAGGGAAATAAATGAGACAATAACGAAATTTGTTCAAGAACACCCTACAAAAAAATCGAACCCGAATCTCACAAATTCGAACCCAAAAAAAATACCATAATTCATCTAAAAAGAGAATTAAGCTATCCAAGCAAGAATCAACACCCCTTGCCAAAAACCCCCAATTTTCGAACTCAACCTCTTAAATTCGAACCCCAAACAAGCCCTTAAATTCGAACCCTTATAATTCATCAAATTCGAACACAATAATGGCAGGGAAATACACGAAAATGACGAAAAAGGGGTAAGGGAGGTTACCCAAACGAAAATCGGAAGAAATCGGACGAAATCCGATGAACCCTAGAAATTGGGGATCGGCGCTTCCAGCCAAAATCCGAACGAGAAACGCGATGAAACTTCAAATTGGCGGAGGGGAAAGCTGCGCCTCGACGAGACGAAGCCGGTGATAGGTCGCATGCGCCGAACGGCGGCCGGACGGTGGCGGGCGCACCGCTTTTGCGCGCGGAGGCAGGGGCTGACGGGAAAAGGGGCGCGGCGGGGAGAGAGAGAGAATGGAAGGGCTGAAATGAAATTAATTCTAAAATTTTGGGTTCAATTGGTATTTATAGCAAAAATACCCCGAAAAATTATTAGCCCCACAAATACATCATGATTCCTTAAAAATCATCTGTTTTCAAAAACTCTCTCTCTAACTCCAAAATCCCCTACCGATGCTCACACAGCACCCGAGATCCCGAGACACAACAAAAATCCAACTCTTAGGTTTTTCACCCAAATGAGAATACAATCTCAACCTCTGGATCCAACGATCCCAACTACCCAAATAAACGAGCCCAGAAGGCCCAACACCTCGATTAAATTCCAAATCGCCACGTAAAACCACTTTAGGGATTATTAACACTACGGGATTAACACCTATAATCCCTGGTCATCACAATATCCCCCACTAAAAGAATTTCGTCCTCGAAATTAGCACCGGTGTATCACGTAACACCCGGGCTACACCACAATATGAAGCCATAACTTCGATGCGGGTCATCCCAAAAGGCAGTCTCTCATGACTGTGAAACAACCGATTACTTACGACTGTAGATCGGACAGTCATCATTAGTCCTAAAACAACTAGTAAGAACGCATCCTGAATGACACCTCAACCGTGAGAACGTTGACCTCGTGTCAAACTCTGAAGTGGAATAGATTTCCAAATCCATCATAACATCAAAGAGCGTCAGCACAGCTCAACGCTAATAATCCAAAAGCAGTTAGTCAACTGAAACTGTAAGGATTCGAATCGCTCCTGATTCTATCGTAGATATCATTCCCTGACATCTCTATCAAGACTCACGACGTCTAACATACATCGTTACGAGGGAAACACTAGTACACCACGGTGTACACATACCAAACCTGGTTTCCCGCTATACAGACCACCTCCATCCAAGGAGCAGTTGCACCCTCTGCAACTCGGATCGGGCAACTCACGGCCACCGATCCACACAAAAGACATCTCACCAGATGTCCACCTCCGGATATCCCAAGAACCACATCCTGGTCGTAATAAACAATCGAGACTCCATAGAGTTTCAAAATTCTGAAAGGGCACGCAATAAACCCATTGCATCCTCAACGCTTGTGTCGTTAGCGACACCCAACAAATCCGAAATTCCTGTCATGGAGATTCCCAATCTCAAGGTGTTCCATATCTCTCATCAGAGATTAACCATCCTAAAATAGCATAACTCTATGCTTGACAGAAAGGAAAACAATAACTGGCATCCGTATACTCCCCGGTATACCTGCCTAAGTATTGACATCGCATGCATACTCAATGCATTTGGCTCGGGTATCTACAACATACCCCTAAGCCCCAAACACAACCGTCAATCCTGAGTCATTCCCATCCAGTGGAGAATGAAAATCGACGATCAACAACACGGCGTGATTTCTCAAAATCAACACCACATGCACCAACTTACCGAATCTTTCAAAGATTCCCCAAATAGGTATAGTACTACCCCCCTTCACAAGGGAAGTGCCATCGAACTCGAGATCCACTAGTCTCGAACCACTGTTCGGAAAAACTGGATACAATAACACCCATTGCATCCCAAATACACGGATTCCCTTAGATTGAGTCAATAACGACCTGATGACTCTCTTGTTGGTACTCCAACATCCTGAGCTGTCCCAGACAAGTCTCACCAAGATTAAACACAAACGTATACACGTTTCAGTGAGGCATGCACAACCTCAGTCTCAAATGACGTGGTGACTACTAGAGTCCACCACAATCCACATCGTATCACCTTACGATTTGCTAAACTTGGTTCCAACGAGCAGTATAACGGCTCTAGCAAGCCCCTCATGGTGCTGCACACACACGGCAGACAAACTAGTCGCTGCCTCTCTAGGTTCACCTCAAACCTACCAATAAGATGGATGTTTCCACACGGCATACCTTACTGTGGGAAGAAAACTCAATAGAGTAGTGGGTCTTTATCCAACATTCCTCTAATGCCGATACACCCTGGACACTCCAATGTCCCTATGTACTCAACATAACCTGATCCTACTCCCTTAGGACCCATCCTACACCCTCAAGGGTGGTGTGACCAGGTCTACCACATGTCACATCGACAGAAAGCGAGTAATTTCCTCATGATTACTCCTGTCGTCAAATCACATGGCCAAGAGCCATTCCAACGAGCATACCTCAAGGGTATCACCACTCGTAAAATGATCACCCCAAACGTAAGCTGCGGTACAATCACATGTACAGCGCATCCAACCATTCCTCGAGCAACCCGCTCGGTATAAGGGTCACGTCAATCGGTGCCGCACACACCACCTTGTGCTCGGTACTGGCACCCAAGGCATACCACTGAATACGTATACTCAACGCATCGATCATCGTAACGATGATGCATGTCTAATAAGACATCTCCTACACCATCGTCATCGTCATCCTGTGACGATACATGCCAACTCATGGCATCTACGGCATTGTCAACTAGTGACGATACATGTCATCCACCATCATGCTAGTAAAATAGGCATAATAAAACATGTATATCAACGCATGCCAGATACAATAAAGATAATAGAATAGCAATATCTCATACCTCATCGCTAACAATATAGCGGCATACCTGTCTCCGTCGCTCAATAATAGTGCGTAATCAGCACCCATCGCTCGAAGGCGGCAAAATCCTGTGCTGAGTACATAGCGGCACAATCCCTCGCTATAGAATCGACGGCATGACACCTCGCCATATAATAAGTGGCATGAAACCTCGCTATACACCTGAGCATGAATCATCGTCCACATAATAGCGGAAAGAGGCATCGCTATCTATATATACGGCGGCACGAATCATCACCAATAATCACAAAGAGGTGAATAATCATCATCGACACAGCGGAATACATCACCGCTATCATCCGTGTCCGGCGGTATAAACCATCGCCAATCAATATAGCGGAATGAACCGTCGCTATAAATACATCTGGCGGAATGAACCGTCGCTATAAATACATCTGGCGGAATGAACCCTCGCCAATCAATATAGCGGAATGAACCGTCGCTATAAATACACCTGGCGGAATGAACCCTCGCCAATCAATATAGCGGAATGAACCGTCGCTATAAATACACCTGGCGGAATGAACCCTCGCCAATCAATATAGCGGAATGAACCGTCGCTATAAATACATCTGGCGGAATGAACCCTCGCCAATCAATATAGCGGAATGAACCGTCGCTATAAATACAAATCGACACAGCGGAACACATCACCGCTATCATCCGTGTCATCACAATGAAATGAATATAAATCGACACAGCGGGACACATCACCGCTATCATCCGTGTCATCACAATGGAATGAATATAAATCGACACAGTGGGACACATCACCGCTATCATCCGTGTCATCACAATGGAATGAATATAAATCGACACAGCGGGACACATCACCGCTATCATCCGTGTCATCACAAAGGAATGCATCATCATCCTTTCTTGAGTCAGTCATCATCAGTTATGTTAATGCTTCCCCGTTCTCATAATCTCAAAACAAGCGGTATCGCATACTCGCTTTTCCATACTAGCGGTATCTCTTCCTCGCTCAGTATGGTATACCTCGCCTCCATGTGCCAGCGAGCCTCCCCCCTCCCGCTCCACATGCGCAGCGATAAAGTGTAAGCATTAAAACCTTAACTGTGATCGCCCTGACTCGTGGAATACACCTCTTTATTCCACATCACAATATGCAACAACAATGCATAATATGCAACAACAATGCATAATAACATGTATCATAACCGTAATGCATCACATTGCATTCATCATGTGTCACACAGACAAACATGAATACATGTTACCGTTGGGATACCCGTACGTCGCTTACGTACTCCATATTTCCTGTAACCTGCAACCATCATGGTTAGCAACAACAGCCATATACGCTATGCAGCAATCATCCAATGCATAAATGCAACCACTTGCAAGTCAATACGTATACCAAGACATGTTACCTCGGAAATATTGTGAGACCCCGAGATCTCAAGATACTAATAGGTGCGATTAAGAGAACTAAAACATTCATAAGAATAAATCAGAGTAATGAGTCATGTTGATTATCCTGAGCTTAAGGGATACAGTACCAAAAGTTTCAAAAAGGAATTTCGCAAATTCCTACAAAAGGTGCTACATTATAGTCTTAGTCTACCACATGTAGAAGCTATATAAAAATTTTCTCAACAATGCAGCTAATCCTGTAGCTCTCCTTACAGCTCAGCTTCTCAACCCCGACCACGGTTCTCGTCATCAAAAGCACCTACAAAGACAACCCCCAATACATGAGCATAACACAATTCATATTCAACATAATATGAAAATAAGGCGTAAATGCACAAACACAAGATACAAATCTCTTCCTGTATTTCCATCGCATTTACAATGCCCATCGGTTGTCCCTGTACCATAATTCATTATATAAATCACATTATATGAATGTATGGTTTCACAAATGAATGTCATGACATTTCCTCATTTTCTTTAGTCAGTCATCATCAGTTATTTTAATGCTTCTTCGCTTTCATAATCTCAAAATAAGCGGTATCTCATCCTCGCTTCTTCATACTAGCGGTATCTCATCCTCGCTCAGTATGGTATAAACCCGCCTCCATGTGCAAGCGAGCCTCCCCCCTCCCGCTCCACATTTTTAGCGGTAAAGCGTAAGCATTAATCCCTTAACTGTGATCGCCCTGACTAGTGGAATACATCTCTTTATCCCACATCACAATATGCAACAACAATGCATAATATGCAACAACAATGCATAATAACATGTATCAACTCATAATGCATCACATTGCATTTCATCACGTGTCACACAGACAAACATAAATACATGTTACCGTTGGGATGCCCGTACGTCGCTTACGTACCTTTCCAAAAAGTAGTGTGTGGTGGGACTCTATCCCCTGCGTTGTGTAGCCGTCTGTGAAGGCTCTACACCAGTGTACAACACAATATTAGATGTCTCATTACAATCCAATATCAAAATTTAACAAAATATTACAATTTATATTTTTTTTTTCAACATTCTGGGCCTCTCGATCGATCGGCCCCTCTTCCCGATCGATCGAGAAGACGCTTAAAATCAAAATCAAGATTCTGCCTCGCTCGATCGATCGAGATGAAGTGTCGATCGATCGAGATGCTCTGTTCGAGAAATACCAACCCAGAATTTTCGAACACCTATATTTACACCCTTCGATCTAGCATAAAACATACACCAAATGTTTAAACACTCATGCTAGCAAATAGAACACATTCCCCTGAGTGTATTCGTACCAAAATTGTACCCCAACCACAAACCCTCATGCATTAAAATCACCCATGAACATCAGTACTCATCCAACATTTTCTGAAAACAGGGCATTGTTTTCCTGCCCAGATTTTTGAGTACACACTTTCAAGCAATGAAATCTACCACATAAGTCATGCAATTTGCTCGAATAAAAATGTCAAGGGTTTCACCAAACTACCATGCATATTTTCACATCGAAGGTTCACTCAAAAACCCTTCTAACATGCATAATACCACCCCTTAAATATCACTCCCAGATCACATATTTCCAGAAAAACAGGGAAAAACATCTACCCAGATTTTCGAACACCCTACTTTACATGCATAAATCTCCCACATAAAACATGTAATGTGCTCAAGGAAAAATACTGGAAGCTTCATAAAAATACCATAAATGAACATGAATCGAAGGTTTAACAAAACCTAAACTAACATGCCATTTTTCACACTAAACAAAGTATGAACTCAACAACATATTTTACAAACCCAGAAATGGTTTCTCACCCCTTTTTGGCTCCGATTTTTGCAAGCTTCCAGGCAACAAAAATGGTTGAACTCCTTCTTTTCTCTCTTATCAGGTGTTGGACGATTTTGGTGTGGAAGGAGGAGTGATTTCAGACTTGGTGAGGTGGAGTGGGAGATGGGGAAAAGGGTATGGGCAAGCTGCAGCTGGCAGCAGGGTATGGGTCAAGGGGGGGTGGTTTGTGGTGGGTTTATGTGATGTGTTATGTTTTGGTCCCGGTATTTCGCACGATGTATTAAAATATCCTCACATGATATTTTATAGTATTTTCTCAATAAAATACTTCAATTCCCATTTAAAATATACTTTACCAAAACGATTAACACACACCCCAAATTAAACATGCCACAACCCCAAAATCCCAATATATAACACATGTACCCTCTCATGCATCTCCCAACATTATTAATTCAACACAAGAATTAATATCATAATTTTCACAACAATGATTAATGTTTAAATAACACTTAATCATTTCGGGGATATCACAATACTCCCCTACTTATAGGATTTCGCCCTCGAAATCAGCATGCACTTACCCAATGTAAATAAAACAATACATAAACGCATACCAGAAAACAGCTCTGGGTAGTGCTGCACCATGTGTCGCTCCGTCTCCCACGTGGCCTCCTCGACACCCCTACGATCCCACTGAACTTTGACCATAGGTATAACTTTGTTTCTCAGTCTGCGATCTGCCCTATCCAAAATCCTGATAGGCCGCTCCACATAGGAAACATCGGACTCAATCTGAATCTCAGAAGGCTGTAATACATGTGAAGGATCCGGCTCATACTTCCTCAGCATAGACACATGGAATACATCGTGTATACCAGACAGAGAAGGCGGTAAAGCCAAACGGTACGCCAGAGTACCCACACGCTGTAAAATCTCATACGGCCCCACGTATCTAGGAGACAACTTCCCCCGCATACCAAACCGTACTACACCCCTGAAGGGTGAGATCTTCAGAAAAACTCTGTCGCCCAACTGAAACTCCAACGGTCTCCGCCGCTGATTGGCATATGCTGTCTGTCTATCCTGAGCTGCCTTCATCTTTCTCCTGATAACCTTAACTTTCTCTTCCACTTCTTGAACCAACTCTGGTCCTCCAACCGACTTACGGTCTAAGTCATCCCAGCACAAGGGTGACCTACAACGCCTACCATAGAGGGCCTCAAAAGGAGCCATCTGTATACTTGCCTGGTAGCTGTTGTTGTAAGAGAACTCCACCAAGGCTATCAAGTCCTGCCATGATATGTCGAACTCTAACACACAAGCTCTCAACATATCCTCGAGCGTCTGTATCGTACGCTCAGTCTGTCCGTCCGTCTGAGGGTGATAGGCTGTGCTCAGCCTCAACTCCGTACCTAGAGCTTTCTGCAGACCTTCCCAAAAGTGAGATGTGAACCGTGGATCTCGATCAGACACTATCGAAACAGGAATCCCGTGTAGTCTCACTATATCTCTGACATATAACTGTGCCATCCTCAAGTGCGTATATGTCATACAGTAAGGAATGAAATGAGCCACTTTAGTCAATCTGTCCACGACTACCCAGATGGCATCAAAACCCGAAACAGTCCTCGGTAAGTGGGTCACGAAATCCATAGACACGTGCTGCCACTTCCACTCGGGTATCTCCAAACTCCTTAGTTCACCTCCCGGCCTCTGCCTCTCAGCCTTCACCTGCTGACAAATCAAACAGCGCTTGACAAATGAGGTGACATCTTGTTTCATACGCCTCCACCAGAACTGGTTGCGTAGATCCTTATACATCTTCTTCCCGCCCGGGTGGACACTCATCCTGCTGCAATGAGCTCGCTGTAAAATACCTTGGCGCAACTCGGGTGTATCTGGAACCACCCACCTGTCGCCAAGTCTCAAAGAACCGTCCTCAGCCACTCTGAATCTCGATGGCTGATCTGAATGGACCACTGACATCCATCTCTGAATCTCTGCATCGGTCCCCTGAGCCTTCCTGATGTGATCATAAATAACCGGCTCAGCTAGCAAGGTCAAAACCTGTACTGGTGAAGTAGACACATCGTAATCGAATCCCAAATGGCAGTAGGAGCCCAACATAGCTGATAGGCACATGGCATCCTCTGCTGTGCTCCTCACCTTCCGACTCAAAGCGTCGGCTGTCAAATTCGCTTTCCCGGGATGGTATAGGATTTCACAATCATAATCCTTCAGCAGATCCATCCATCTCCTCTGTCTCATATTCAGCTCAGCCTGTGTAAACAAGAACTTCAGGCTTTTGTGATCAGTGAAGATGGTGAATGAGGTACCGTATAAGTAGTGTCGCCATATCTTCAAGGCGAAAACTATAGCTGCCAACTCCAAATCATGGACTGGATACCTCGTCTCATGTGGCTTCAACTGTCTCGAAGCATAAGCCACAACATGCCTGTCCTGCATCAGTACGCATCCTAAGCCCTGTAGCGATGCGTCGGTATAAAGAACAAATCCTTTGTTCTCCTTGGGAATCACAAGAACTGGTGCAGTAGTCAGTCTGTGTTTCAATTCCCGGAAACTCTGCTCACAAGCCTCTGACCAACAAAAAGGGACTCCCTTCTGAGTCAGCTGTGTAAGTGGTTTGGCGATCTTTGAAAAACCCTCGACGAAACGTCGATAATAGCCAGCCAACCCAAGAAAACTCCGAATCTCACTGACTGAAGTAGGGGTAGACCAATCCATAACTGCCTCTATCTTTCTCGGGTCTACTGATATCCCCTCTCGTGATATGATATGGCCCAAGAATGATACACTGCTCAGCCAGAACTCACACTTGCTGAGTTTGGCGTACAACTGATGATCTCTGAGGATCTGGAGTACTATCCTCAGATGATTGGCATGATCCTCCTCACTCCTTGAATAGACAAGGATGTCGTCAATGAATACGATCACAAACTGATCGAGGTACTCCTGAAATACTCGGTTCATCAGGCTCATAAAAACTGCAGGTGCATTTGTCACACCGAAAGGCATCACCAAGAACTCATAGTGTCCATATCGAGTTCTAAAAGCCGTCTTTTGAACATCGCCAGCTCTAACCCGCACCTGATGATAGCCTGACCTCAAGTCTATCTTCGAGTACACCTCTGTACCCTGAAGCTGGTCGAACAGATCATCAATCCTCGGAAGTGGATATCTGTTCTTCACTGTAGCCTTGTTCAATTGCCTGTAGTCAATGCACAGACGCATTGATCCATCCTTCTTTTTCACGAACAAGACTGGTGCACCCCAAGGCGATACACTAGGACGAATGTATCCCTTGTCAAGGAGCTCCTGTAACTGTACCTTTAGTTCCCTCAGTTCTGCCGGTGCCATCCTGTATGGGGCACGAGAAATGGCTGATGTCCCCGGTAACAGTTCAATAGCAAACTCAACATCCCTGACAGGCGGAAATCCCGGAATCTCATCTGGGAATACATCAATGAACTCCGCCACAACTGGAATGTCCTCGGCTCTCACTTCCTTTTCCTCAGATACATCCACCGCATAAATGATGTAACCGGTGTGGCCGCGCTCCAATAACCGCGACATCTTAACCGCTGAGATCACTGGAATCCTTGGACGAGAGCCGTCCCCATAAAAAGTCCACTGGAACCCCTGATCAGATAGAAAACGAACAGTCCTCTGCCGACAGTCTACCACAGCTCGGTATCTGCTCAACACATCAATGCCGATAATACAGTCAAAGTCTGCCATCTCTAACTGAATCAGATCAGCCCTCAGATCATTGCCCTCAAAATAAATGAGGCAATCAGACAACAGCCGATCCGCAATCACATGTTTCCCCGTGGGTGTCGAGACCATGAGAGGCGTGGGTAACAGAGACGAGCACAAGTGGTGTCTCTCCACAAAAGCAACAGATACAAAAGAATGAGAAGCACATGTATCTACCAAAATAAATGCAGGGTACGTAAATAAATGACACGTACCAGCGATGACCTCCTCTGGGGCTGCCTCAGCCTGCTCCCTAGTCAGTGCATACACCTGACCTTGCGGTGGTCCTGCCGCCTGACCTCCCTGCGGTCGAGGCGCAAACTGCTGTCTCGGTGGTGCCCTCCCAGCATCAAATCTTGGCCTATTCGGCCCTGAATCTGCCTGACTTGCCCGATTGGGGCAGTTCCTAGCTAAGTGGCCCACCTTGCCACAAACATAACAGCCTCGGCAGTCACGTGACAAGTGAAATCCTCCACAGCGGTCACACCTGTCCCCTCCTGCCTTACTCCCTTGTGTAGGTCCTCGATTGCTCTGTTTCTGACTCTGGGATATCTTCCCGCTAAATCTGGAAGATGATGAGGCTCCACGAGTCTTGAACTGGTCTCCTCGTGGTTTCAAATTATCAGTAACAGGCCTCTGTGATGGTACTGAAGGGGGTACAACATCCTTGTATGCTCCCACTGCAATTTCTGCTAACTCTGCCCGTGTCAGGGCGTCATCAAAAGAGCTAGGGTTGTTGGAGATAACCCGGTCAAATAGTTCTGGCCTGAGTCCTTTCATGAAATGCCTCATCTTTGCATGGCTGCTCACAGCAATATGGGGGACATACCTCAACAGTGAGGAATACTGCAAGGCAAAGTCTGAAACTGACATGTTTCCCTGCTTCAAATTAGTGAATTCGTCCTCCTTGACTTGTCTAGCAGCGGCAGAAAAATACCGGTTAAGAAACCGGGTCCTGAATACAGTCCAGTCTACTACCATGCCCTGAGCTCTCAGCTCCACCACAGTGGTCTTCCACCACATAGAAGGCTTCTTCGCCATCTGAAACTCGGCTAACCTCAGCCATGCGGTACGTGCACAGGGCGCAGTCACAAGTATCTGCTCTATCCGTTCTAGCCACTCTTCGGCCCCTTCTCCAGATTCGGTCCCCTCAAACATGGGTGGACGGAAATTCAGAAACTGTGTCAAACTGAGCTCCCCGGGTAATAACATCTGTGCACTGGGCTCTACTCCCACAGCAGGTGGCGGTAAAGGATTCACATGAGCAACACTAGCATTCATACTGCCCATATCCCCTACCTCTTCATTGAGGTTCTCCGGGTTAATAGCCGCCATGCTGCAACACAAGAGTTAACAACAATACCAAAAGCAGTTCATAGTATAAGCCGTTAGATAACAAGAGTATCATATCCAAAAGCATGTTAGTATAATACTTATACAACAATATGCATCACATGCATAACATGCCCAACAATGAATACCTAGCCAACTTGTCTCTAAAGGCTACCCTTCACTCTTCCCTGGTTATCTAACCACTGCTCTGATACCACTAAATGTGAGACCCCGAGATCTCAAGATACTAATAGGTGCGATTAAGAGAACTAAAACATTCATAAGAATAAATCAGAGTAATGAGTCATGTTGATTATCCTGAGCTTAAGGGATACAGTACCAAAAGTTTCAAAAAGGAATTTCGCAAATTCCTACAAAAGGTGCTACATTATAGTCTTAGTCTACCACATGTAGAAGCTATATAAAAATTTTCTCAACAATGCAGCTAATCCTGTAGCTCTCCTTACAGCTCAGCTTCTCAACCCCGACCCCGGTTCTCGTCATCAAAAGCACCTACAAAGACAACCCCCAATACATGAGCATAACACAATTCATATTCAACATAATATGAAAATAAGGCGTAAATGCACAAACACAAGATACAAATCTCTTCCTGTATTTCCATCGCATTTACAATGCCCATCGGTTGTCCCTGTACCATAATTCATTATATAAATCACATTATATGAATGTATGGTTTCACAAATGAATGTCATGACATTTCCTCATTTTCTTTAGTCAGTCATCATCAGTTATTTTAATGCTTCTTCGCTTTCATAATCTCAAAATAAGCGGTATCTCATCCTCGCTTCTTCATACTAGCGGTATCTCATCCTCGCTCAGTATGGTATAAACCCGCCTCCATGTGCAAGCGAGCCTCCCCCCTCCCGCTCCACATTTTTAGCGGTAAAGCGTAAGCATTAATCCCTTAACTGTGATCGCCCTGACTAGTGGAATACATCTCTTTATCCCACATCACAATATGCAACAACAATGCATAATATGCAACAACAATGCATAATAACATGTATCAACTCATAATGCATCACATTGCATTTCATCACGTGTCACACAGACAAACATAAATACATGTTACCGTTGGGATGCCCGTACGTCGCTTACGTACCTTTCCAAAAAGTAGTGTGTGGTGGGACTCTATCCCCTGCGTTGTGTAGCCGTCTGTGAAGGCTCTACACCAGTGTACAACACAATATTAGATGTCTCATTACAATCCAATATCAAAATTTAACAAAATATTACAATTTATATTTTTTTTTTCAACATTCTGGGCCTCTCGATCGATCGGCCCCTCTTCCCGATCGATCGAGAAGACGCTTAAAATCAAAATCAAGATTCTGCCTCGCTCGATCGATCGAGATGAAGTGTCGATCGATCGAGATGCTCTGTTCGAGAAATACCAACCCAGAATTTTCGAACACCTATATTTACACCCTTCGATCTAGCATAAAACATACACCAAATGTTTAAACACTCATGCTAGCAAATAGAACACATTCCCCTGAGTGTATTCATACCAAAATTGTACCCCAACCACAAACCCTCATGCATTAAAATCACCCATGAACATCAGTACTCATCCAACATTTTCTGAAAACAGGGCATTGTTTTCCTGCCCAGATTTTTGAGTACACACTTTCAAGCAATGAAATCTACCACATAAGTCATGCAATTTGCTCGAATAAAAATGTCAAGGGTTTCACCAAACTACCATGCATATTTTCACATCGAAGGTTCACTCAAAAACCCTTCTAACATGCATAATACCACCCCTTAAATATCACTCCCAGATCACATATTTCCAGAAAAACAGGGAAAAACATCTACCCAGATTTTCGAACACCCTACTTTACATGCATAAATCTCCCACATAAAACATGTAATGTGCTCAAGGAAAAATACTGGAAGCTTCATAAAAACACCATAAATGAACATGAATCGAAGGTTTAACAAAACCTAAACTAACATGCCATTTTTCACACTAAACAAAGTATGAACTCAACAACATATTTTACAAACCCAGAAATGGTTTCTCACCCCTTTTTGGCTCCGATTTTTGCAAGCTTCCAGGCAACAAAAATGGTTGAACTCCTTCTTTTCTCTCTTATCAGGTGTTGGACGATTTTGGTGTGGAAGGAGGAGTGATTTCAGACTTGGTGAGGTGGAGTGGGAGATGGGGAAAAGGGTATGGGCAAGCTGCAGCTGGCAGCAGGGTATGGGTCAAGGGGGGTGGTTTGTGGTGGGTTTATGTGATGTGTTATGTTTTGGTCCCGGTATTTCGCACGATGTATTAAAATATCCTCACATGATATTTTATAGTATTTTCTCAATAAAATACTTCAATTCCCATTTAAAATATACTTTACCAAAACGATTAACACACACCCCAAATTAAACATGCCACAACCCCAAAATCCCAATATATAACACATGTACCCTCTCATGCATCTCCCAACATTATTAATTCAACACAAGAATTAATATCATAATTTTCACAACAATGATTAATGTTTAAATAACACTTAATCATTTCGGGGATATCACAAATATCCCTTTACCTGATTCTCTTACAAAATCAGATTCCTTGGCACATAACACACGGAGTGCCAGACATCACTATTAATGCCATCCTATCGTGTTCCACACGATTCCTGCAATCACACTGATTAGCAATACCACTTTTTATATCATAAAAGCACATAAACAATTCGTTATGTCGTACAACATTAATGCCATCATGCATAAGTATGTGCTATCAATAATTTCTTAGGCCCTTAACAGCCCCAAAGAGCAACCACTGCTCTGATACCACTAATGTAAGGACCCCAAGCCCTTAAACCATAATTAGTGTATTAACCACTATGTGTGGCACATGCTTTCTATAAAAAGCCAATCGGGAAGCTCAGATGATACTTTATCATTGCATGGCAATTTCAAAATAATTCCTTTAACACTCAATGTTATAAGGTCATCAGCCTAACAACGAAATAGACTCACAAAGTTCGCCCAATACCATCCCTTTTTGCCACTTTTCACATTGTGGACTTTTATAAAAATTTGGGCAGAGTCTCCCCATAAATAGAGCTATCCCGGAAATAAAAGCACAACACATAACATAATTCCCGGCCAGGGAAAACATAATACTCATCAGACAGCAGTAATACTAAGTAAATTCCCAGCCAGGGAAGACATCATACATATGACGACATAATGGGTCTCAACACCCACATAATACACTAACGACTCTCATATCATTAGCAATTCTACACAATTGCATGCAACATATAATGAAAGAGAGGAAGGCTCATGCCTTTATATACAACCCATATACAAGAATGTCCGTGCTCACATGCGAGCATCATAAATGTGTATATAAACCTCGGGTGTATATAAGTACTCTATACGATACCGTGCTCCATCAAGCCCTGGTACCACGATCCTGTGAGTACGTCCAATCAACAGCTCGAGCTCAGCTCCACAGCCATCGATGCACCTGTTCACCTGCCCCAACAGAGACAGCCCCCAACGGGGTGAGCATACCAATACACAAAATCTCATAATCACAATAATGAAATTCATAATTTACAACACAAGTAAATATTAATGAATTTTAAATGATACTCCCTGGATGGCAACATCCTCATCCGGGAATTCCGTGTACTGTCCCTGTTCTCACAATCATCAAACTCATCAAATCTCATAAATCAGTAAATCAACACATTGATTAACTCATCGCATGCCTAATACTCGAATATCAACAGATAGTGGTTGCAACTCATTAAACATGCAAATATAGATATCTCAATATCTAATACTGATTTCACAACCTCGCTATCAATCACAGATAGCTCAAATGCCTAGCATTTATTTTACCAATTCTTCATTATATCCAGACATCTCAAATGTCTTATAATGAATACATGATCCCACGATCATTCTCAGGCATCTCAAATGCCCTACAATGGACATATAAACCCAGTACCCCATATATCATGTAAGAGGCATCCTACTCTAGTGTCACGCACGCTACAAGCGGCGATATCAAGATTTGGGTCATTCCTTGACTATATCAACATATATATATATAATCCTCATGCGCGATTATTCAATGAAATCAAATTTCATTATGCATTCACAAATGCCCAAATATATAGAAATGCTCGTACGTCGCACGTACCTTAAATCTCCGAAGTCCGAGCCAAACCTTGCTCGAGTTCCATGCCCCGAGGAATGATGTGCTAACACGATAAATAATTCACAATTATTTACGAACATGCAACCCATGCTCAAGCACACCCATATCCCTCAAAATATTGTCAACACACGACAATTAACCTCTCAAAAGACCCGGGGCAGGGTACATGCAGGGAGGGAAATAAATGAGACAATAACGAAATTTGTTCAAGAACACCCTACAAAAAAATCGAACCCGAATCTCACAAATTCGAACCCAAAAAAAATACCATAATTCATCTAAAAAGAGAATTAAGCTATCCAAGCAAGAATCAACACCCCTTGCCAAAAACCCCCAATTTTCGAACTCAACCTCTTAAATTCGAACCCCAAACAAGCCCTTAAATTCGAACCCTTATAATTCATCAAATTCGAACACAATAATGGCAGGGAAATACACGAAAATGACGAAAAAGGGGTAAGGGAGGTTACCCAAACGAAAATCGGAAGAAATCGGACGAAATCCGATGAACCCTAGAAATTGGGGATCGGCGCTTCAAGCCAAAATCCGAACGAGAAACGCGATGAAACTTCAAATTGGCGGAGGGGAAAGCTGCGCCTCGACGAGACGAAGCCGGTGATAGGTCGCATGCGCCGAACGGCGGCCGGACGGCGGCGGGCGCACCGCTTTTGCGCGCGGAGGCAGGGGCTGACGGGAAAAGGGGCGCGGCGGGGAGAGAGAGAGAATGTAAGGGCTGAAATGAAATTAATTCTAAAATTTTGGGTTCAATTGGTATTTATAGCAAAAATACCCCGAAAAATTATTAGCCCCACAAATACATCATGATTCCTTAAAAATCATCTGTTTTCAAAAACTCTCTCTCTAACTCCAAAATCCCCTACCGGTGCTCACACAGCACCCGAGATCCCGAGACACAACAAAAACCCAACTCTTAGGTTTTTCACCCAAATGAGAATACAATCTCAACCTCTGGATCCAACGCTCCCAACTACCCAAATAAACGAGCCCAGAAGGCCCAACACCTCGATTAAATTCCAAATCGCCACGTAAAACCACTTTATGGATTATTAACACTACGAGATTAACACCTATAATCCCTGGTCATCACAATGGCTGCCCCTGAAGTGCCAATGATGACCATCTCTGAATCTCATCATCTATCCTCTGAGCTCTCCTGATATGCTCATAGATATCTGGCTCAGCTAATAAGGTCGATACATGCACAGGTGATGTATCTACGTCGAAGTCATAGCCCAGATGGCAACATGAAGTCATCATAGCCGACAAATGCATGACCTCCTCAGCAGTACTCTTCACCTTCCGACTCAAAGCATCTGCCGTCAAGTTTGCCTTCCCCGTATGGTACTCAATCTCACAGTCATAGTCTTTGAGCAAATCTATCCATCTCCTCTGATGCATATTCAACTCCGCCTGAGTGAATAAGAATTTCAGGCTCTTATGATCCGTATATATGGTAAAGGACGTACCATACAGATAGTGCCTCCAAATCTTCAGGGCAAAGATAATAGCAGCCAACTCCAAGTCATGGACTGGGTACCTAACCTCATGCGGCTTCAACTGCCTCGATGCATAAGCTACCACATGCTTATCTTGCATCAGTACACAACCCAAGCCCTGCAGTGATGCGTCAGTATAAAGCACAAACCTTTTGTTCTCCGTAGGGATCACCAATACCGGTGCCGTCGTCAATCGGTGCTTCAACTCTTGGAAGCTCTCCTCGCAAGCCTCTGACCAAAAGAAGGGTACTCCCTTCTGGGTCAACTGCGTCAGTGGTTTAGCAATCTTAGAAAATCCCTCGACAAAGCGTCGGTAATAGCCAGCCAAACCAAGAACACACCGAATCTCGGGCACAGAAGTTGGTGCAGTCCACTCCATCACCGCCTCGATCTTCCTGGGGTCCACTGAAATCCCACTGCTAGATATGACGTGCCCCAGAAATACTACACTGCTCAACCAAAACTCACATTTGCTGAGTTTGGCATACAATTGATGGTCTCTGAGGATCTGGAGCACGGTCCTCAAGTGTCTCACATGCTCTTCCTCGCTCCGGGAGTAGATGAGTATATCGTCAATAAACACAATGACGAACTGATCCAGATAGGGTTGAAACACCCGATTCATTAAGCTCATAAAGACAGCCGGGGCGTTCGTCACACCGAACGGCATTACCAAGAACTCGTAGTGCCCATACCGAGTCCTAAATGCTGTCTTTTGCACATCCTCCTCCCTGACCCGTATCTGGTGGTACCCGGATCTCAAATCAATCTTACTATACAGCTTCGTACCTTGCAACTGGTCAAACAAGTCGTCGATCCTTGGAAGAGGATACTTGTTCTTTACCGTGGCCTTATTCAGTTGCCGGTAATCGATGCACAAAGGCATCGAGCCATCTTTCTTTTTCACAAAAAGAACTGGTGCGCCCCAAGGTGATACGCTAGGGCGTATATATCCTTTATCAAGGAGTTCCTGCAATTGCTCCTTCAACTCTCTTAGCTCAGCCGGTGCCATCATGTAAGGTGCACGGGAGATAGCGGATGTCCCCGGTAATAACTCAATCCCAAACTCGACTTCCCTTACCGGTGGGAATCCGGGAATCTCCTCCGGGAATACGTCAGCAAATTCCGCTACCACTGGTATATCCTCAACCTTTAACTCTTTGCTCTTTCCCGACGTGTCCACGGCATAGATGAGGTAGCCCGTATGACCACGTTCCAACAACTGAGACATTTTGATTGCCGAAATCAACGGAATCTTCGCACGAGACCCGTCGCCATAAAAAGTCCACTGAACTCCCAAACCAGATCTGAATCGAACTGTCCTCTGTCGACAATCTATCACTGTCTGATATCTGTTCAGAATGTCGATGCCCACAATGCAGTCGAAATCTGACATACTCAAAACAACCAAATCTGCCTTTATCTCGTTGCCCTCAAAATAAATGAGGCAGTCCATCAGAAACCGATCAGCAACAACTCTCTTCCCGGTGGGTGTCGAGACCAATAGAGACGTGGGTAACGGAGTAGAGATGTCAAACGGAGCGGACGGCACGAGGCACGTAACGGGCACGGCACGACACGGAGCGGCACGGCACGGCACGTTTTGCTACAGTGTCGTGCCGTGCCAGGCACGGCCCGGAGTATGGGCCGTGCCGGGCCAATCCATGCCAGCCCGTGGGCTGGCACGGCACGGCACGGCACGGCACTGTTTCATTTTTTTTTTTTTTAAACAGGCGATCGATCGCCACATAAATGGCGATCGATCGCCTATAGGCAGTAAGCAAAATGCAGGGGTGGCGATCGATCGCCACAAAAAAGGCGATCGAACGCCTAGAGGCAGTAAGCAAAATGCAGGGGTGGCGATCGATCGCCACAAAAATGGCGATCGATCGCCAATGTCCAACGGTCAAAAATATAGCCGTTCAACGGCTTTTTTAAAAAAATTTGTTTATTTTTTTGGTTGTTATATATATGTGTGTGTTGAGGAAACATTTTATCATCTTAATCTGTAAGCTCTATATACTTAAGATGCTATACTCTCAATTTGTTCACAAGAAGAAAGAAATTCGTCTTACGTTTGCCAAGACAAGCTCAAGCAACAAAGCCAACACTCCTCCTAGCAAATATTTGGTAACTTTTATATTTGTTGCATTAGATAATTCATAATTGTAGTCTATATACATAATGGCCGATTCATCTTATAATGTGAATTCTGATGATGAAATCGATCAATTCCAAGAAAATGAAGAAAGCACACCAAATATTCAATCATCAAGTAGAAGAACTTCAAAAAAAAGAACTAGCAATGTATGGCAACTATTCGATGTAGAAATTGTTGAGGGAAAGGGATCAAGGGCAGTTTGTAAAAAATGTAAAAAAGATTATGCATATGCTTCTTCTGGTGGTACAGGTCATTTACTAAGACACATGGCTAAACATGAAAAAGAACCAACTGATGGTAACCAAACTATTCTTTCACAATTCGGTACTGGTAGTAGTAGTTCAAGTTTAGGTATTTTCACTTATAATGTTGAAAGAGATAGGAGAGAACTAGCTAAATACATCGTATGGGCGGAGAAACCTTTTTCAATGGGGGCGGACGCCAAATTCACTAATTATATTCATTTAGGTTTGCAACCTCAACATAAACGATTTTCAAGGAATACTATTAAATCGGATGCATTCACAATTTTTAATGAATATAAAGGAAATTTAATTACGTATTTAGGTAATCTTTCATCGAAAGTAGGACTAACAAGTGATATTTGGACAACTTATCTTGGCAATGCATCATATCTCTGTGTTACAGGACATTGGATTGACGATAACTGGGTGTTACATAAAAAAAATTTAGGTTTCACAAAAATTGATTGGCCTCATACGGGTGGAGTTATTTCCAATGCCATTATGCAAGTTACTAATGAATATAATATTAGTAATAAAATCTTCTCTATTTCATTTGATAATGCAACTAATAATACTGCTGCAATTACTATATTAAAAACTTATTTGAAACCAATTTTAAATGGTGATCTTTTTCATATTCGTTGTGCATGTCATATTTTAAATTTGTGTGTACAAGATGGATTGAAACCACTTGAGCTTCATTTAGAAAAAATAAAGACTACTCTTAAATTTCTTAATGGTTCAGTTGCTAGAAAACAAGACTTCAAAAGTTTATGTATTTCTCATGGCATGAATTATAAAGATTTTCCTTATGATGTTCCTAATAGGTGGAATTCTACATATTTAATGTTGCAAGCATGTTTACCTTATAGAAATGTGATCACTTTATTTTTTAATGAAAGGATGGCCGAACATTTTCATATTGAAGAAACTGATTGGGAAATTGCTTCTAATATTTGTAATTTTTTAGAACCGTTTTACGATGCTACCAATTTATTTTCGGGCTGTTATTATCCAACTTCTTCAATATTTTTGAATAAAATTTATGAAATTAGTGAATGTTTTGCATTACATAGATCTGATCCGTTTTTTACAGGCATTGTCGAACCAATGGAGTATAAATTTAAAAAATACTGGAAAACTATTCCTATGTTGAATTGCTTGGCATCAATTATGGATCCTAGATTAAAATTATATAGTGTAGAAATTATAATAGAATCTTATTACACCAACATGGCTTATGAGAATATTAATATTAATCAAGAGAAAGAGCGCATTAATAAATGTTTGTTTGCTTTGTTTTCTTTATATGATTCGTTACATAATTCTAGAGCAACTCCAGTAAGAGAAAGTGGTAGTAGTGGTGGTAGTAGTGGTAAGGGTTCTGTGTGGACAATGTTAAGAAGAAGACAAGACACTACTTCCGCTTCTTCTAGTTCTAATACATCTTCATTTACTGAGCTTCAGTTATATCTAAACCAAGTCATAAATTTCAGTGAACAAGAATTAGAAACTTTTGATGTTTTGGCATGGTGGAAAGACAATGCTAGACTTTGGCCAGTACTTTCCATAATGGCACGTGATCTACTAACTCCTCCGATATCCACAGTTCCATCGGAGTCGTGTTTTAGTGCAGGTGGAAGAGTCATTGATGAAAAAAGAAGTAGAATGAAACCAAACACTGTGGAGATGTGTATTCTTTTAAAGGATTGGTTGGATGCTGATAGCCGCTTACAAGGTCTGGGAGGACATGATGTTTCTTCGGATGAAAATGAAGAAAATTAGCATATTTTTTAAATCTTTTGTAATTTATTATTTTCTTTTGTTCAATGTAATTTGTAGTTTTTCAATTCTTAGTCAATAAATTTTGATTTTATAAGTATATTGTGCCAATCTATATTTAAATATAATATTATTATATTTAAAAAAATAAAATTAAACAAAAAAAAAATTAAAATAATTGAAAAAAAAAAATGGTTTTGGGCCGTGCCAGCACGGCACGGCCCGTGGCACGGCCCATAAGCCACGGGCCTATGGGCCGTGCCGGGCCACCCAAATAAGGAGACGGGCCGTGCCAGGCACGGCCCGTCTCCTTAACGGGCCGTGCCAGCCCGGCACGGTTTTACGGGCCGTGCCGGGCCGGCACGGCCCGTTTGACATCTATATAACGGAGACATGTACATATGATGTCTCGCCACAAAGTCCGCAGACACGAAGGAGTGCGAAGCACCTGTGTCTATCAAAATAAAGGCGGAATATGTAAATAATAGGCACGTACCAGCTATAACCTCCTCTGGAGCTGCATCGGCCTGCTCCCTGGTCAATGCATAGACCTGTCCCTGAGGTGGCCCCATCGCCTGTCCTCCCATCTGACGAGGCACCATTGGTGGCCTCTGCTGCACTTTACCACTAGAAAACCTCCCTCGACCTTCCCTGAGATCCGTCTGTCCTTCCCGGTTGGGGCAACGCCGAGCAATGTGGCCCGACTTGCCACAAATGTAGCACGCAGAACAATCTCGCATCAAATGTGGCCCTCCACAAAAGTGGCACTTGACATCTCTAGCTCTACTAGCTTGAGCCGGTCCCCCATAAGTAGATGCACCACTCCTCTGATCCCCTTGCTTTTGGCCCTCCGGCCGCCTTCCACTAAACCGAGAAGAAGAAGAAGCCCCCCGCGACTTAAAAGATCCTCCTCGGGACCTCAGATTTTCAGATGTTGATCTTTGTGATGGAGCTGGTGAGGGTATGGCCTCAGGATAAGCACTCACCCCTATCTCCGCTAACTCCGCTCTAACCAGTGCCTCATCAAAGGATGTCGGGTTGTTAGAAATGACCCGATCAAATAATTCTGGTCGCAGCCCCTTCAGAAAGTGCCTCATCTTGGCATGCCCATTTGTAGCAATGTGTGGAACATACCTCAATAAGGATGAGTAGTACATGGCGTAGTCCGAAACTGTCAGGTTCCCTTGTTTCAGATTCGTAAATTCATCCTCCTTAGTTTGCCTAGCTGCGGCAGAGAAGTATCGGTTTAGAAACCGAGTCCGAAATAAAGTCCAGTCGATTACCATGCCCTGTGCCCTCAATTCCATTACAGTCGTCTTCCACCACATGGAAGACTTCTTTGCCAGTTGGAATTCTGCCAGTCTTAACCAAGCCGTCCTAGCACACGGCGCAGATACAAAAATATGTTCTAGTCTCTCCAGCCACTCTTCGGCCTCCTCTCCTGTCTCTGTTCCTTCAAACATGGGTGGGTGGAAGGTTAGAAATTGAGTCAGGCTAAGCTCCCCTGGTAACAGTAGTTGAGCAACCGGTTCCATGCCCACAGCAGGTGGGGGTAAAGGATTTGCCTGCCCGATGCTAGCATTCACGCTCCCAATATCACCCACCACTTCATTGAGGTTCCCCGCATTCATAGCCGTCATGCTGTAACACAAAGGTTAACAACAATTCCAAACAATATATATGCTAAACCGTTAGACAACATAAATGACAAGCATGTTAGTATAACAATTGTATACATAAATGTGCACCATATGCATAAACATGCCCCAATTGTAAACACCTAGCCACCCGTGCTAAGGCTACCCTTCACTAGTTCCCGGGTTCTCTAACCACTGCTCTGATACCACTAATGTAAGGACCCTAGTTCCTTAAGTGTGGATAAAAGGGCGTAATAGAGCTAAACATGCATATAAGACTATAAAGTACGTGTTGATGTATTGAGCCGTTATAATTACAGGCCAAATTAAAATTTCCAAAATGGATTAATTACATTCCCAACCAATTGAATGTTAAGCCTATAGTTTTACACTACTCCTAGAGTAGAAACTATACAAAAGAATTAAGCCTGCTATGCCAAAAGCACTCCTCACTGGCTCACCGCATCAACCCGCCTCAGCCCGTACACCCAAAAGTACCTACAGGAACAACCCCAAACCATGAGCATGTATATAAATCATATTCACAATAATATGATCATAATTCAATGCATAAACCATAAATGCAAATCACTTCCTGTACTTAACACATATAAAAGCTCCCTTGGTTGTCCCTGTACCATAATCACAATTAATTGATTATAACACCAATAATATATGTCATGACATGCATCCGTTCCATGTATACCAATGGCCAATCCCAGTCTTATTATATCAGTGGCATAATACCCCTCGCGTTACATGACAGCGGCATTAATACCCCCTCGCTTCGACATATTAGCGGTATAATATCCCTCGCATCAACATGACAACGGCATGATCCTTCGCTTCGACATGTTTGCGGCAAATATTCTTCATCGCTAAATATGACAGTGGCAAGTATTCTATCATCGCCTCGACATGAAGGCGGCAAGTATTCTTCATCACTGTGATATAACCTCGACTCACAATTACATGCAACCATAATGCATGTTCCAAACCATAATGCATAAATAAGACCACATGTGCAACCATAATGCATAGCCAATTCAAAGCGTAATAAATATGTTTTACCGTCCGATGCTCGTACGTCTCACTATGTACCTTAGTTCCAAAAGTGGAGATGTTGTGGGACTTTATCTCCTTTGATGTGTGGCTACCAGGGATGGTTCTACACAATCACATGAATCCATATTAGAAGCCAATAAGTGAACCATTACCAAAAATAACATCATTTAAAACAAAATCCCAAAATCCACATTTTATGCCTTGCAATCGATCGGTCCCCAAGCCCCGATCGATCGCCAAGTTAAGAAAAATAGGCATCCAAGTACTGCCTCCACCGATCGATCGAACCATTTTACCGATCGATCGAGACATCACACCGATCGATCGGGAAAAATTACCGATCGATCGATAAGCTCATTTCACGCCTTGTTCAGGCTCTGGCTTGCTCGATCGATCGGACCCATATCTCGATCGATCGGGCAGCCCTGTTCCAGCGAGAAACTTCCATATATGAGCTTCCAACAATAATAAAACTCATATATAACCAAGAACAACTTCCATGCTCAACATATAACTACAAAACAACCTTAAAATACAACCCCCAAACATAAACAAGATGTTGGACCAAGATCCACCCTTAAATCCCCAACAACAAGCTACAAACCCAACCAAAACTCAACAAAACTCTACCATAATGGAAGCTTACCACTTGAGCTCCAAGTTTCAAGCAAGAAAACACAAAAAGACTCCTTTTTCCAAGTTTTCTCCTCTCCTTTTGTTTCAGAAACGAAAATGGGAGTTTTTCTTGCAAGAGGAGAGATGAAGGGTGGGTTTTGACTTAAAGGTGATGGGAAGGGATGTGATATAAAGTGTGCAAGTGGCTCCCTTGCCATGCTATGGGTTTAAATGTGTACCAAGACACAAGCATGATATATAGAATACCCCAACATGACATTTTAAAAGCATTTTACCACAATGCATCAAAATCCCTATTAAAATCATGCATTACCAAATAGATACAACCCATTTCATTTAAACCATTATAACACCCAATTCCAACATGTATAACATGCACCCTGAAATGCTCTACTGGGTCACGCCTACCATGTGACAAGCATTTTACCAAGATAATTAGTCCCAACACATAATCTAATTATCGCCAAAATATCACATAAACATAATTAATGTCCTAATTGCAATTAATTATTTCGAGGATATCACAAGAACCTTCTTGGAAAAATACTTTCCTGCATCAAGAGCGACGAATATCCGCAAAGATATATATGGCATTAGACAACTCCAAGAGGAATCACTGCATGAATATTGGGAGAGCTTCAAAAAGCTTTGCGCAAGCTGCCCTCAACATCAGATAAGTGAACATTTACTGATTCAATATTTTTATGAGGGTCTTTTGCCAAATGACAGGAATTTGGTGGACGCTGCTAGTGGAGGAGCATTTGTAGATAAGACGCCAACGGAAGCAAGACACTTGATTGCGAACATGGCAGCCAACTCTCAACAGTTTGGAACTGCTCGATCGGACCATAAACTTGGGAAGCAAGGCGAGGTAAATGTTTCTAGCCTCGAACAACAATTGATTGATTTAACAGGTATTGTGAAACAACTTGCTATCGGAATGGGACAAAGTGCTAAGGTATGTGGAATTTGTGCACTACCGAGTCATCCAACTGACGCTTGCCCCAAACTTCAAGAACCTTCATTTGAGGAAGCAAATGCGGCAGGCGGATTTCCGGGACAACCACAACGAAAGTATGATCCCTATTCTAGCACTTACAACCCAGGATGGCGAGATCATCCAAATTTGAGATATGGGAATCAAAATGAGCCACAGATGCAACAACACCCACCACCATATAAGCCACCATTCCAAAGGCCACAACAAGCCATTCCAACCCCAACACCTGGTGAGTATTTAGAAAATATTGTTAAGGAACTTGCTAATGGATCTCTAAAATTTCAACAGGAGACAAGAGCAAGCATCCAAAGCTTGACTACTCAATTGGGTCAGATGGCAACAGCAATAAATCGCATTGATTCTCAAAGATCAAACACTCTCCCGTCACAACCAGTAATGAATCCAAGGGAGAATGCAAGCGCAATTAAACTAAGGAGTGGGAAAGAACTCGAAAAAGAAGATGAAGAGAAAGAGATCAAGCCTACATGAAACAATTCCATGCAAGAAGAAGAACCAAAAGGTGAGTCTCCTCCACTCCGTGAGTATAAGATTGAACCCCCTTTCCCTCTCGCATATCAGGAAGATAGGAGGAATGAAAGCATCAAGGACCTATACGAAACATTTCGAAGATGTGAGGTGAGCATTCCACTGTTGGATGCGATAAAGCAAGTGCCGCGCTATGCAAAGTTCTTAAAGGAGTTGTGCACCGCCAAGAGGAAACAAAGGCTTAAAGGATGCCACAAGGTTGAGTTGGGGGAGAACATCTCAGCCGTCATCCAAAGGAAAATCCCTACCAAGTGCAAGGACCCAGGTATGTTCACCATTCCATGCACAATTGGCACAACACGTTTGAAAAAGCTATGCTAGATCTAGGAGCATCGATAAATGTCATGCCATACTCTCTCTATGCTTCTTTGAATCTAGGACCTTTAAGTGACACAAGGGTAGTTGTTCAGTTAGCAGATAGATCTAATGCATACCCTAGGGGAATTTTAGAAGATGTCTTAGTACAGATAAATGAGTTGGTATTTCCCGCTGATTTTTATGTGCTTGATATGGCAAAGGGGGACAATAATAGTCCTATATTGTTAGGGAGAGCCTTCTTGAAAACATCCAAGACTAAGATAGATGTTCATAGTGGCACACTTACGATGGAGTTTGATGGTGAGATCGTTAAATTCAATATACATGATGCCATGAAATATCCTTGTGATGATGATGATACTGTTTACTCTATCGATATTATTGATTACTTGTCCCAAGGGATCTTTGAGACTGCAGGTAAAGACGAGTTGGAGATAGCCCTCACCACCCCTCTAGATCATTTTGAGGACGAGTTGCCACTTGGAGATGAAGTGGAACACAACATCAATGTGCTGGATACCACGCCCGAGATACAAGGTAATATTTCATTTGTGTCATTGCCTATTCCTAACTCTAGACCTCTCCCTTCGGTATCGCAGGCACCCACTATTGCGTTGAAGCCATTACCAAGTCACCTAAAGTATGTGTTCCTTGGAGAAGGAAACACATTACCGGTGATAATCTCTAGCAAGTTGGGAGATAGCAAAGAGAAAGAGCTCATTCAAGTGCTAGAGGAGCACAAGACCGCGATAGGATGGACCATTGCTGACATCAAGGGAATAATCCCCTCGACATGCATGCATAGGATTCTACTTGAAGAAGGATCAAAACCTACACGCCAACCGCAAGGAAACTCAACCCACCGATGATGGAAGTAGTGAAAGAGGAAATCTTAAAGCTTCTTGCAGTTGGAATGATATACCCTATTTCTGATAGCCAGTGGGTCAGCCCTGTCCAAGTAGTTCCAAAGAAGACTGGCATTACAGTGGTGAGGAACAAAGATGATGAATTAGTGACCACCCGCATTCAGAATGGGTGGAGAGTTTGCATTGACTACCGCAAATTGAACACCGTGACCCGCAAGGACCATTTTCCATTGCCCTTCATTGATCAAATGCTTGAAAGGTTAGCATGTCATTCTTATTATTGTTTTCTTGATGGATATTCCGTTTATTTCCAGATTGCAATTGCTCCGGAAGATCGAGAAAAGACCACGTTCACATGCCCCTTTGGAACCTTCGCTTATAGGCGCATGCCCTTTGGACTTTGCAACGCACCGGCCACATTTCAACGGTGTATGGTTAGTATATTTTCTGAGTTCACTGAGCACATATTAGAGGTATTCATGAATGACTTTACTGTTTATGGTGACTCATTCAATGCTTGTCTAACTAACCTGACCCTTGTCCTAAAGCGTTGCATAGAAACAAACCTTGTGCTAAATTCTGAAAAATGCCACTTTATGGTAGAGCAAGGTATTGTTTTGGGTCATGTGGTCTCATCAAAGGGTATGGAGGTAGATAAAGCAAAAATTGATATTATTCAGTCTCTACCTTATCCTATTTGTGTGCGGGATGTAAGTTCTTTTCTTGGCCATGCAGGTTTCTATAAGAGGTATATCAAGGACTTCGCCAAGATAGCATCACCATTATGCAAATTATTACAAAAGGATATGGCATTCGAATTTGATGAGGCATGCAAGACCGCATTTGATACATTAAAGACATCCTTGACATCCACACCCATTATCCAACCTCCTGACTGGAGTAAGCCATTTGAGATCATGTGTGATGCAAGCGACTATGCAGTGGGCGCCGTTTTGGGCCAAAAGATTGGGAAGATTTCTCATGCCATCTACTATGCTTCCATGACCTTGAATGATGCTCAGCGGCACTATTCCACCACTGAAAAGGAGCTATTAGCTGTTGTGTTTTCTTTAGAAAAATTTTGGTCTTATTTGCTCGGGGCTAAAGTTGTCATTTATTCTGATCATGCAGCCTTGCGGTACTTGATGACAAAGAAGGAAGCAAAGCCAAGACTAATAAGATGGATCTTACTGTTGAGTGAATTTGATGTTGAAATCAAAGATAAGCGAGGCGCAGAAAATAAAGTGGCGGACCACCTAAGTCGTTTGGTTAATGTGAATGATACACCGTGTCTAAAAGAAGAATTCCCGGATGAACGACTATTTGCTGTACACGACATTTTACCATGGTATGCAGGTATTGCTAATTGTTTGGCCACTAACACTTTTCTTAATGGATTGAATAGGAATCAACGCGGGAAAATTCGAAGCGACGCCAAGTATTATGTTTGGGATGAGCCATACTTATGGAAACATTGTGCGGATCAAGTCATCAGGCGTTGCATTCCGGACAATGAGGTATCTTCTATACTCCGTTTTTGTCATTCCCATGAGGTTGGTGGCCACTTTGGAGCCAAAAGAACGGCACACAAAGTATTAGAATGTGGATTCTTTTGGCCAACTTTGTTTCATGATGCATATAATTTCTGCAAATCGTGCCATGAGTGTCAAAAGACAGGCAACATATCTCAACGAAATGAGATGCCCCAACAACCCATACTTTATTGTGAAATCTTTGATGTATGGGGCATCGACTTCATGGGACCATTTCCACAATCTTTTGGCCACATTTACATTTTACTTGCTGTGGATTATGTGTCGAAATGGGTGAAAGCTTTAGCCACCCGTACTGATGATTCGAAAGTGGTTGCAGGTTTTATAAAGCATAACATTTTCTCTAGGTTTGGGACTCCAAGAGCAATCATAAGTGATCGAGGCGCCCATTTTTGCAACAGGACGGTGGAGAGTCTATTAAAGAAGTACCATGTGACACACAAGGTGTCCACCGCCTACCATCCGCAAACAAATGGACAAGATGAAGTCTCAAATCGAGAAATCAAATCTATCTTGGAAAAGACTGTGAATCCCACTAGAAAGGATTGGAGCTTGAGACTAGACGATGCACTATGGGCTTATCGAACGGCATACAAAACGCCAATAGGTATGTCTCCTTATAGACTAATCTTTGGTGAACCCTGTCATTTGCCTGTAGAGTTGGAGCATCGAGCATTTTGGGCCATCAAACACCTAAACATGGCTATGGACAAGAGCGGGGAACATAGAAAGCTGCAATTGCAAGAATTAGAAGAGATCCGCAATGATGCGTATGAAAGTGCAAAGCTTTACAAAGAAAAAAACGAAGACATTTCATGACAAGATAATCTCGAGGAAGGAATTTGTCGTTGGTCAAAAAGTCCTCCTCTACCTTTCCCGCCTTCATCTCTTTCCAGGTAAACTACGTTCTCGATGGGTTGGACCTTTTATAGTAACTGCTGTTTTTCCACATGGTGCAGTTGAAGTCCAAAGCCTAGCAAAAGATAAAACATTCAAGGTAAACGGACATAGACTGAAACCATACTATGACGGTTTCCATGCCGCCAACGAAGGAGAAGTGGATCTTGAATATCCACCAAGTATCACGTGATCAATGAACTGGCGTCGGGCCACCGACGTTAAACAGAGGCGCTGCTTGGGAGGCAACCCAAGGGGAGTTAGTTTCCCTTTTACCCTTTTATTTTTATTGCTTTTTAGTTGAACTTTTCTTTTCTCTTGTCTTTTTGTCTTACATTGGGGACAATGTACGATTTCAGTATGGGGGAGGGATTAGTAGTGTGTTATTGTTTTTCCTATTACAAAAATACAAAAAAATCGAAAAATCTGAAAATTTTGAGCTCATAGTTAGTAATGAACACATGCTTAGAATCACTAGCCCATGATGAAACCTAATTGATATCATGCATGCTTTTGAACATAGGTGAATTGTTAACCTTGGAACACTTTGAACTCTAATGCAAAGTGTACTTTAACTTAGTAAGTTGAATATTTTGAGCACATTATTGTCATGGCTTGTGACGTATGCATAACTTAGTGAAGATTGTGTAAATTTTGTGATAGTCTTAAGAAGTCTCTAATACATGCTAGAACTTAACTACATGCTCTTTGAGGCGTATGTCTAGACTACTTGCAAACATGAAAGTGATATAGGCAATCTTTGATGCGTTTGAGCCTTTCAAGCCTACCATGTAAACAAAATCATTCTCTAGTACCTATTTTGAGCCTTAAATGTAAAAGAATGGTAGTATGCTAAGCATACTAAAGACCCCCATTCAACATTTCTTGACTAGCTTATCATCATACCCTTTAAGCCTAAATGTGATTTTAACCCATACCTTTTAAGGGAGTATGATGTATTTCATTCAAATGCACTTGGGAATCTTTGAAGTATATTTGTGAGCTTAATTGTCAAAAGAATGGAATACATGAAAGAAAAGGGGATGCCTTGAAAAAAAAAATAGAAAAAAATATGACTCCAAGGGGAGCCAAGGCACAAAAGAAGCAAAGTATTGAATAAACCTTGTGAAAAAGAACAAAGTTGAAAAATTCATGCAAGAAGAGAAGCTTTTAGTGTGCATTTCATCATACTCTCTTGTTTGAATATCCTTACCCTTTCTTTCATAAGCCAATACCTAGGCCAAGCTACAAGCTAATAAAGACCTACTTGATTTGTGTTTGCAAAGTAGCTAAGATAGTGGAGAAGAGTGTGCAAGTGAGCTTATACTTGTGTTAGTGTATGACTTGAACTATTATGGCTTTGCATATTTTGGATCTATAATTTGTACACAACACTTGTTTATGACCACACACACACGTTCACTACTTCGTTAGGTACGAAATGTTTAGGGATTGAACTTGTTCCACTGTTAACTTTTCACCGCCGTTCATTATTATGCATGTTAAAATTGTTGAGGCATTAAAGTGAGGACAAGTTGCTTTGTTATGAACCTATGAGCCAAACAAAAATATTGTAGTTTTATTTGTTTACTCGAGGTCGAGTAAAGAGTAAGTATGTGGGAGTTTGATGTGACTAGAAATAGACACATCTTTAGTGCTTAATTGTCTACGATTTGGTAGGTTTTGATAGATAATTTCATACGTATGCTACCTAATCGTATATTTGTGTAATTGTAGGTACAATCGAAGAAAACGAGCTAAAAACGATGTGTAAAGACCAAGGAGAGACATGGACATGACAAGGACTCAAAGTTGATCAAGAAAAGGGCAAAAATGTAATTTTGGAGGTGGCAATCGATCGCCCGGAAGAGGAAATCGATCGCCTATGGACAGAAACTTTTGCAACAAAATTTACGGGTTAGCGATCGATCGCTAAGAAGTGGCGATCGATCGCAAAAGTCTACTGGAGCTCGGCGATCGATCGCCACTTTATAGCGATCGATCGCCTCAAGGGTTTTTCCGAAAAAAATTAATGCAGCGATCGATCGCCACATTCAAGGCGATCGATCGCCGAAGAGTCCGGAAATTAGGAAATTGAGTCTTTTACCATGTTTAAAAGATTGTATCCCATTTTTATCACTCCCATACCCTAAAACTCGAGACTAAGCCTCATTAGCAGTAGTTTTTGATAGTTTTTCATACTCTTAGAATAATTTTAGATTTTAGATTAATTTTCTTTCAAGTTTTCTTCAAGAACAACGAAGAACGGAACCGGAATCGACAAGCGGGAATCGTGATCCCTTTTAGTAACTCTGTCTTCTCCTATTAGTTTGATGTTTCTTAGATTAATTTGATTGTTGTTAATCTAGTTATGAGTAGCTAAATACTTTTGTGATTCTCGGTTAAGGAAAACGATACATTGGATGTTTACGATTCTTGTGAGATAAGTTTTGATTGTTGATTTGCATTGAGTATCAATTGTTTTTCTGATTTGATTGTCATGATTGTTATGCATGATTGTTGGACTGATCACCTAGCTATTGTTCATACAATTTAAAGCTAAATTAGATATCAAATACGGAATCGTTTGATCCCTCTAATTTACGAAGCAACTAAGATTGATTAAATTCCGTTTGTGAGTTTGTTAAATTCTTAGGGTAAACAATTGACTAGATTAAACATAGACGCTTGGATTATGTTGTTTAGCTTCATCGATCTCACTAGTTCATATGCTATCATCGATTTAAATCTTAATCGCTTGTATTTTGATTGATTGTGTGATAAGGGTTAAACTAGAACGCTTGGGCTACTTAACTAAACTTAAGGTGAGATAGGACTTTGATTATTGGATTAAACGTCCCCGATGAATATTCATATGGAAATTGAACCATTTGTGAAGATCGATGATCGAGATAGTAAACGCCAATTGTAAAGTTAACCGAAAACCGAGAATCGCACTTTTCTCATAAGTTAATTCATCCAGATAATTTTGCATATTAGTTTAATTTTGCATCGTAGTATTATTACTTTGACTTCAAAACCCCTTTTTATTTTCGTTTGCATAAGTTAACACAAAGATATAACCTTCCTCGTGGGATCGATCCCTACTCACGCTACTACATTCATTACTGTTATTAACTTGAGAGGGTTAATTTGGGCGTACGCGATAAACGCTACCATTGCGGCCTTCTAGCGATCGATCGGTCCTATTTTAGCGATCGATCACTACAATTCACGATCTATCCGTCACTTGCAGTGATCGATCGCTCTAAGCATAAATCGCCTTAAACTTTCCCCTGTCACAGCAATCGATTGGCACGATGCTAGTGATCAATCTCTAGACAACAAAAGTTTCAGAACATGGCGATTTCATGTCTATCTTCTTGGTGGTTCTCATACACCTCAATTTCTAACATCAAAACTTGATACCTTCATACTATAACACCATATGAACATGTTTTCATAGTTAAACAACTTAATTCTTCAAGTTCTAACTCATACCATACCAATACAAATCAATACATATATCATATGCTTGAGTTTGCAACACATATCTATCACAAGCTATGAAATGCTTACCACTGCCTTTGTTTCCCTTCTAATTCATATTATAGCTTGATATCTAAGCTTCAAGTCCAAAGGAAGGAACAAAAGATTTAAAGGATGAGAGCACTTTGTGTAGAGATTTGTAGGTGTTTTTAGGTGTGTTATGAGTTTGTAATTTGATTTTCTCTTCAAATACTTCCTCCAACATGCCTCCAACATGAAACTCAAATGCATATAACATACAACTCACATGCACATCACATTCTACTTGAAATGCAAATGCATCACTATAATTGTTACTCAACCACATGTAACTCATTTCATTTCCATTGTTTTTAACATGCTAATCCATCGTTCACTTTTACTTTTGGTTTCAACTCGACTTGCTTTCATTCCACATAGAAATGAAAGCCCAACATATGTAATTACTTATCTTACACCTTTTTATATGTCATGGTTCATAGCCACTTGGTTTCATGATTAAAAGCCCATACACATATAGATATATGTTCTCAATTCTACATATATCATTCCTTATCCTACTCGGTTCAACTCGAACTCGAGTCCACGTCAGACAGTAATTATCACATACTTTTACCATAATCATATTAAACAGGTATGATTTGTATCGAGGCATTACACCTTGTCTTCTTCCCGTCGGACTTGGTCTTGACTCCAACTCCTTTATTCGGGTTTGAACTCTCGAAGATTCTCAAGAATTTTCTCCTGATGTTTAATCATAATCTCCATCTAACTTTGAATCTGATGGACCTGTGCAGAGACATGGTATTGAAGGTATTCATAACCCTGCACTATCTTATGGATCTCTAGATCTTGGGATATCTTAGAAGAATCCGTCTCGATTTCTCAAAATGTTGGTTCTCCCATCCTAATCATCTGGTGTAAGGACCCCCGTGCCCTTATCCCTCTATTAGGGTATTAACCATTGTATTTAATGCATGCCATCATGTAATCAGGGGAAAAGAACCCATACTACCATAGCATAACATACCAATAATAAAACTTCATGCATTATTCCACATAATGTCCACTTTCTCTCAACCAAGTCCACATACATATCATGCATCCTTATAATACACTAACATGTTCTCAATTCATTTAGCAATTCAATAATTAATTGCATACGACCAATAAATGAAAAGAGAAAGGCCAATGCCCTTTATACAACCCATATACACATATATCAGTGCCCACATGCGAGCATCAACAAATGTATGTGTATCAAATGTATAACCAATGTGCTCAATACCGTCACTGGTACTTCGATCGTGGAAGCACCTCCAATCTATAACTCGAGCTCAACTCCAAAGCCATCAATGTACCTATTCACCTGCCCCAAACCTGCCCCAACAGAGACAGCCCCCACACGTGAGCATACCAATACCACCAATCCAACAATCATAATTTTACAGTTCATAATTTACAGAATGTAAATGCCATGAATTTAAATGATACTCCCTGGATGGTATCATCCTCATCCGGGATCCCCTGTATTGTCCCTGTTCTCAAAATGACCAAACCATTAAATTCCCAGAAGCCAGTTAATCATCTCATTGATCAACTAAATTCCTTCCTGCCATGCCAGTTTCATAATCAAATGTGATTAAACCATTAAATAAATACCCATAGATATCATATATATATAACCAATGATTTCATAGTTCTAGTTCATTGCTCGCTCCACAATAGCGGCATTTTATCCTTTCGCACGCTCAACAGTAGCAGCGACATAACCGATGTCCGCTCAATAGCGACAACATCCCAAACATTGCTCGCTCAAAAGCGGCACCATATGATTCCCAACATCTATCCATTTATCGCAATATAATGTACCATGCATTCAATAATTGCAATTATATAAAAAGGCTATGCTCGTACGTCATACGTACCTTATAATTCCGTAGTCCGAGTCCAACCTTGTCCTAGTCCCGTGATCCAATGAATTATGTGCTAACACATAAATAACTCATAATCAATTACAAGCATGCAACCACGTGCCCAAGCACGTTCACAATCCTCTAAACCCATCGTCAATCTACGACGATTAACCATTTTAAAAGACTCCGGCTAAGCATGCATAATACCCAAAATATTCCATTTAGCACGTTCAAAGTTAACCAATTACTCAATCGAGTATTCCATTTTCTTATTAATATTTGGCTCCAACCATTTCATTTTAAAGGTAAAGCATTCCCATTGGAATGTAGACATCACCCCGAAAATCGGCTAATTAAACCTCGATTCCAAAAACCCGACATTTTCCAAAATTCCAAAAAAAAACCAACCAAACAGTGACGCGATCGATCGCCCTTCAGGCGCGATCGATCGCGCGAGTCAACTGCCCGCCACACTGCCATCCGCGATCGATCGTCAAACCTCACGATCGATCGCCCAGACCCTCACGATCGATCGCCTATTCTTCGCGATCGATCGTCGAGACTGTTCATCGCCTTCCCAAAATAAGTAACATGTCACGATTGATCGGCGCGGGTTTCCGAAAAATTCGAGCTTCAATGGTGTTTTTCACACCCAAACTCAAAACCAACACCCCATACATCCTCAACACCTCAAATACACCATTTAAAACCAATAAAAACTCCAAAAACTCAACTTTGGATTTTAACCAAAAATCCCCAAATTCCATAACCCACCCAAAACTCAACCAAACTCTACAATACTATAATCAAAACGAAGGTAGAGGCGAGTGGAAGGAGATTACCAACTTTTCTTCCGCGTTTTTTCCTCCAAGGGAGAAAAGATGGGGAATGGAGAAAGGGTGGGCACAGAGAGAGAGAGGGGAGAGAGGAAATCCGTGCAATGACGGAA